>JADMNL010000022.1:512710000-513910000 GCA_016271365.2 Neoceratodus forsteri | reverse complement strand
TTAACATTCCAGGTGGTTTTGTTTAATGTGTCACCCATTCTGGATTTTGGGTGTGTGATTAAGTGTGTACCATCTCTTAATGGCATTTCATCCTGTAGCCAGAAAATGGGTTGAAGTGCCTCATTTAAGTGGTGATCTTGCAATTTTACCCATTAATTCCACCCTGCCCCACTCCTTCCCCTCAACTACTTTAAAACTTCCCAATTTAATCAGGCCCATTTCCTACTGCCTACCTATCCTGAATCCCTTACAAGTACAGCTCCCGTCCAGCCTACTTCCCATAACAACTTACAACAGTGTCCTCCCCCCCACCCTGGAGCAACAGTGACTCCCAAAAGTAGTACAATTAAAAACAGAGCAAAATACTTTGATTGTCACACTCTCCCCATCCCCCCCCAAGATCCAGTAGAAAATGCTCCATCCATCAGCCCTCCTTTACTGTGATGGGTAGGGGATGCAACGGCACCTGAATTATAACAAACTATAACACTATGCTTTCAGTAAACCATAACCTGAAGTGATATGTTCTTTGGCCCGTAGATATCAAGAGCCAAGGTGCATTTTTAAGAACTGCAGATGTTAGTACGACTTATGCTATGAGTCAGGTACAATACCCAAACTATTGATGGGATTACCTTAATGACTTACTAAACCTAGTGTGTCCACTCTATTTCCTCATGCCAACATTGTCTGTCTTAGTCCTACCCCACACATCCCTTCAAGTAGTCATGTGCCTTTCAACCTCCACCCCCTGTGGCCCCTCCACCAGCCACTCAAGCCCTAACATCTCATCTGTGAGGAAGGTTGGGCCCCGCCACCCACCAGTGCACTGTGCAGAGACTGTTCGCTGACCCCTAGACCGTGTCATCAGTTGTCGCACCACGGAAGTTGCAAGCTTCTGTGACTAGATATCCTCATCTCCAGTACCTCCTCATTGGTCCAGAATCAAAGCCGATTGAACACGCCACTTCCAGGCCCTCACACTGTCGAGCAGGAGACTGTGCGAATGTTTGCTGCTCCAAGACCAGTCACTAAGTCTAACACATAGGGTTAGAATATTCTCTCTTCTGACTGACTGCACCATTTTGCTGGACATGATTCAGCAAGGCTATGCCTGGTGAGATGACCAACTGAACACTGCCATTTTGTAACTAGTTTATAGACTTTGGATCAATGCCCTCCAGTTGGTGATAGCCCCAGGGCTTTACATGAAGGGCAGCGAGGGATCCTCCCAGGTTGTGCGAGAGCTCTAGCGTGGTATGATTGAGGTGACCAGAATAGACTGAGCTAGGGCAAACCAGACAGCCTACCAATTCAGCAGGGGGATACCTTCACACAACGACTCCCCCCAGGTTACACCTGGGTGCCCAAATTTATGTGTTATCACTCACAGGGGTATGAGCATATTGATGTCCCCCACCCCAGTCTCCAGACCATGGACAACCCTGAGCCTCTGGCTGCACCACGCTTGACCACCCAGGCTGTGGACAAGGGGTTGATGTTGGCTTTAAGACTATGGGTCTGTCAAGTTTGTCACAAGATCCATACCTCTACTGTACCACAGCTGTCTAGCTGCTTTCTTTAATACTGAACAGTCTTCATTCATACTATCAGCAGAAGGGCTCCAAACTCAGGGTGCTGTGATTGGTCCTTCCTGCTCCTTCCCTGTTTTATTGGCTACTCAGGTGCAATGACCCAGACTGGCCCCTCCCCTAACCCCACAAAGCTCCCAACTGTCAACTTTCTAGCCTGCAACTCCTTTTGGCTGATACATGTCTGTGACAGGGATATCCTGCCACTCTTGAGGACCAACCTTTTCTTAAATCTGTTGCAACAGTTCTTCTGTTTCTTAGCATAATTTATCCTTTACAATTTCTAGTCCATAAAGCTGGCCACCTATAAGTGACCCTCCCCTTTCTTGGCTATGCTATAGTGTCCTCTTTAATTTTTCTTTTCCCTCTCAGGTCCTCGTACATGGAGGTTATTGTAGTGACCTCCAAATTGATGTTAAGGAACAGGCTGTGTTCCTTGTTGTTGGATTTACTATGCAATAGCACTATGTCATAAAATACCATAACATATATGCCTTATGTGTAAGAAACCTGTAAATGTTGAAGATACCACAGCATTAGGTGTTTTTATAAAAGTAAAAAGCTACTAGGGGACTGTATTATAAAAATTAAGTTACTAGGGTAGAGACATCAGAAAAAAAACATTGTGTTATTAAAATGCATATAAATTACAGATTGTTTGAGAGGCTCTTTGGCACCATGCATTCCTGCTTTAAGCTGAACCAGCCAAAATGTTCATGGTGATTTGCATATACATCCTTTAATGCTTTGTATTATGGGGGCATGTGTGATGCTGTGTTTCTTTGAAACTTGGCTTTATTGCCAATGTCCTTTGGGGTAACCCTTGCTTCAGTGCATCTGCACTGAGTTTGTTTGTCTTTAGCTTGTTTTGGTTTTTTTCTCTTTTTGAGCCCCCATTACCCAAACACACAAGGCAGACATTGGAAATAGCTGTTTTACTAAAAGAGAAAGATCAGTGTTAGTAAGTATTAAGTAGAGAAATGACATGCATAGTTTGTTGCTGCAAACGGATGCATTGAAGAAGGGATATGTCATTGCTTAATGTTATCCTCTGTGTTTTGAATAAACTTTACATAGAAATTGTGTGTTGAACCTGAAGTTCTTTGTCTGATCCATCTGTTATCCCACAATCCCTCCACAATCTCACATTAATAAGCAGAATTCTTATTTAGAGACAACCATCCAGTTCCCACTAAAGACAGTTATACATTACTGTGCGTGTCATCTCCAACAAAGTGGTACAAAGCCCCAATGCCATTGTGACAACTCTGAAAAATGAAATATTTAGACAGAATTTGCTTATATTTAATATTTTTTCTGTAATTTGCACCATCACTTCTTTTTACAAAGAACATCTTCATATAAAGAGGATCACTGCCCTACATGTTCTGGCTGCTTGCATACACTTGACATCACAGTTCCATTTATGACATGCCTGGATATTGTGGCAGTCACAGAAACATGGTACACAGAGAACCATGACTGGGATGTCAACATACCAGGGTACACAATCTACAGGAGGGACAGGGAGGGAAGAAGAGGAGGAGGAGCTCTCTATATAAGGGAAGGGATCAAAGCAACAGAACTAAAGGGTAAACAGGGAGGAAATGAGGCACTGTGGGTCACCCTGGTGACTGAAAATAGCTCCACAATCCACACAGGAGTTGTATACAGACCCCTGTCTCAGGGGGAGGAAATGGACAATGAAATGATAGAAGGCATCCTTGGGATGGCAGAGAAAGGGGAGATATTGCTGATGGGGGACCTGAATATGCCAGATGTTGACTGTAGCACCTTTGCTGCAGCCACATCTAAGAGTAGGGCCATTCTCGATGCCCTACAGGGGGCATACCTCAGACAGCTAGTTTTGGAACCCACTCGGGAGAGAGCAATCTTAGACCTGGTACTCTCAAATGGGGATGGAGAGAGGATCTCTGATCTTGAAGTGGGTAGCCATCTGGGAACAAGCGACCACCAAGTAGTGTGGTTCATGACAAACTTAGCTGTAGAGTCAAGCCACACAAAAGTGAAGGTACTGGACTTCAGGAGGGCTGATTTTGTCAAAATGGGAGAGTGCCTCAGAAGAGCACTAGCAAACAGGCAAGAAGGTGGGGTGGAGCAACAATGGGGAAACATCAAAACGGCCATCACAGAGGCAACAAGCCTTTGTGTGAAGCAAATAAACAAATCAAAATGAAAGAAAAATACACTATAGTTCTCAAAAGAAGTGGCAGGGAAGGTAAGGGAGAAAAAAATAGCATCCAGGAAGTATAAGGAAACACAGAAGGAGCAGGACAGAAAATTGTACCAGTTAAAGCAGAAGAAAGTGGGTAAGGCAGTCAGAATAGCAAAGGCCCAAACCGAGGAAAAGATAGACAACTCGGTTTAGAAGGGGGATAAAACCTTTTATAGGTACATTAGGGAGCAAAGAAAGACTAAGGCAGGGATACTGAGGCTGAACAAAGAGGAAGGTGGCTGGGCAGAGAGCGACAATGAAAAAGCAGGGATACTGAACGAATACTTCTGCTCAGTATTCACAATGGAAAAGCAGGGGGAAATACCTAATCCAGTCAATAGAAGCACTCTGGATAGGGGGGTTGATATTAGTCCTTTCACAGAAGAAAGGGTTCTGAAAGAACTCTTAAAACTGAAGGAGGATAAAGCAATGGGGCCTGATGGGATTCACCCCAGAATTCTAAAAGAACTAATGGAAGAACTAGTAACACCACTGACTACCCTTTTTAATAAATCATGGGAGGATGGTGTGGTACCTGAGGACTGGAGGAGGGTGGATGTGATTCCCCTTCACAAAGGTGGGAACAAGACAGAGGCAGGAAACTACAGACCTGTCAGTATGATCTCAGTGGTAGGGAAAATGATGGAATCACTTCTTAAGGAAAGAATTGTTGAGTACCTAGAGGCTAGTGGGGCACAGGACCCAAGGCAGCATGGATTCACAGCGGGATGGTCATGTCAGACAAATCTAATTGATTTCTTTGACTGGGTGACCAAAGCAGTAGACCAGGGAGGGTCTGTGGACATGGCCTACCTAGACTTTAGCAAGGCATTTGACACAGTCCAGCACAAAAGATTAATAAACAAATTAGCCAGCCTGGGAGTGGGTCCCAGGGTGGTAGCCTGGGTAAAACACTGGTTGGGCAACAGGACACAGCAGGTAATAGTAAATGGAGTCCACAGTGAAGAAAGGAGGGTTACTAGTGGGGTACCGCAGGGTTCAGTGTGAGGCCAGTCCTTTTTAATGTCTTTATAAGTGACATTGCAGAGGGACTGGAAGGGAAAGTATGTCTGTTTGCAGATGACACAAAGATCTGCATCAGGTTGATACACAAGGTGGGGTGGAAAGGATGAAAAGGAACTTGGCAAGGTTGGAGGAATGGTTAAATGTATGGCAGCTTAGATTCAATACAAAGAAGTGCAAAGTAATGCACCTGGGAAACAAAAACCCAGGGGAAGAGTACACAATGGGGGGGTGAGATACTGACAACAACAAAAATGGAAAGGGACCTGGGGGTAGTCATATCAGATGACCTAAAGGTGGGCCAGCAATGTGAGAAGGCAGTAAGGAGGGCTGGGGGGATACTGGGATGCATAGGGAGAGGCATCAGCAGTAGAAAAACAGGAAGTTGTTGGCCCTCTGTACAGACAGTTAGTAAGACCACATCTGGAGTACTGTGTACAGTTCTGGAGACCCCATCTCCACAAAGACATAGACAGGGTAGAGGCTGTACAGAGGAGGACAACCAAAATGATGCAGGGTCTGCATCAGAAGACATATGAAGAAAGACTAAAGGAACTAAAGATGTATAGCCTCAAGGAAAGGAGAGAGAGGAGGGACATGATAGAAACTTTGAAATACCTCAAGGGAATCAACAAAGTCCAAGAGGGTAGCGTCTTTCAGAAAAAGAGATGTGCAAAAACAAGGGGGCTCAATTTGAAGACAGAGGGGGAACAGTTCAGAGGCAATGTGAGGAAGTATTTCTTCACAGAGAGGGTTGTGGATACATGGAACAGCCTTTCTAAGGAGGTCATAGAGTCAAAAACAGTGGGGAAATTCAAGAATGCATGGGACAGACATAAGGCAATTCTAGTGGGGGGTAGGAGGAAGGAGGCTGTTGGTTAACTAGGATTTGCAGCTTATCCATTAGATACAGAAATGGGCAGACTAGGTGGGCCAAGCGGTCCTTATCAGCCGTCAATTTTATGTTTCTATGTTTCTATCACAGTCTGTTGCTGTGGAGATAATTACGATGCCATAAACAGAAGAATATCATGTTAGGTGTAGGCAAGCAGAAAGGGCAGATAAATTCTAAGGGATAGTAAACCTTTCATACAACTGCCCTCAACAAATGGTAAAGTATTATAGAAAATACATGAACTATAAACTGAACTGTGTCTAACAGTCTAAATCTCACATTTTTTCAAGTTTTTCTAATGGTGTCAGGGCTCTTTAAGGCAGAGAAGGACTGGCAGACTGCCAGCTCCTAATAGTCCTTTTTGCAGTCGGTCCTGTGGGGCAATGGGGCCCCACAGAATAACAAAACTCAAAATTAACAGGTTGTCTCTGCTAATGTTCTGGTTCCTAGAGCCCATGCAACCCCCGTTACCCACATTCCCAGTGTATGTAATCCAGTGCTGTCTATGGTCTTGAGAGTACCAATCAGTGGTAATCACATCGCTACAGGTTGTACTGGGATCATCAATTAGGTTGGGGGGACTTCAGGTCTTCAGACTGTATAGCCCAGCAGTCCATGTACCCCAGGGACTCTATTCAGACAATTATTTGTGGCACCTTCCATGCAATACATTTAAGGCTTCAGCTTTCAGCAAGGGTGATAGTCTCTGGTTGATGAGGTTGTCACTGAATGGGGATCTTGAGAGAGGCAACAGTACAATAGTCTGAAGGAGCCCCTTGGACTGAAGTCGCTGTTAATAATCTCTATAGGACCCATAAGGGAATTGGAGGGGAGTAAACACTGGGTTGTAAGAATATAAGGCTCAAAGTCCAGGAAATGGTGTCATCACCTGTCTCAGGGTTCTTAGTGGGGTCCTGCCTCGGCCAGAGGTAGAGCTAGGAAGGGGGGCAACTGCTGATGGGATACAGAAGGGCCAGGAGACAGATCATTTAGTTGTTTAAGCTTTTATGATGCACAGTACTTTTCAAGTGGCTGGGGTGGTACGTCAGGCCCTTGATCTCCCCTCCATAACTGCATCCTCCTGCTTCGCCAAATCCTCTGCATTCTGAGCTTTGGCAAAGACATATGGAGGGTGACCAGGTCTGGAGATCCCCAGTTTTGAAGGGTATAGGTGGGCAAATTACCATCCGGTGAGATGATGTTTCAATTTTATGGCTGTGAACTACTGTCAGCTTATCTGAAGATCCCTGCTTGAAACACCATGATAGCTTCATTGGGGGTTTTGATGGGTCCATGCGACTTTGCTGCTTGGAACATCCTCTCCTTATCTTGAAATCAGAAGTATTTAATGAGAAAATGCTATAAGCATTCCCCTGGTTTGGGTTTGGGGCCAGTCCTGTGCACTCTCTCTATCGCGAGTCCTGCAGCCTCTGAAGCCACGCCCAGTTGTTTGGCATAGACTGTTCTAGGCTCTTCCCCTCCAGACCCTCAGGCAGTCCAACCAACCAGAGATTAGATTTTCTCAGCCTGTTTTCTTTATCATCATTTTTTCAAGAAGAGTAGTTATGTTTACCTTAGCTCATTTCTTTCCTCTGCCAGGTCAGTCACTGTATCCTCCAGCTTGCTAATTGTCTTTTCAGCTTTGTCGAGCCGCATGACATGGGCTGTCGAAGTCTTGGAGAGTCCTGGAACTATATTTTGTAGATGTTGCAGTCGAGCAGTAATATTTGTGAAACCTGCCTTCATTTTATATTGCAGGTTTTTTTTTTATCATGCCCAGTAGTGCTGCCAGGGGGTCGTCCATTGAGGAGTTTATTGCACATCTGTTTCCCATGGCTACCATGCTCTGTGCTCTCACTCTTCCCTTCACCAGAGCTGCAGATTTTGGAGTGACTGCTGTCAGCCGGAAAGACAAGGTAGTCTGTTTCTTTTGCGGTCTCTTTGTAGCCATAGACAAAATCTTCATAGCCCAGTATTTTTCTAATAGGTTTACTGCAGTTATCTATTTATTTACTAATGTAGGTTGCTGCCATGAGGGAGCTCATCTAAAGCCCATCTGCTATCTTGCCTGGCTAAGCCATGTCCTGGTCTCTCCTCTTTTCTAGACTGCACCCAGTATGCACTCAGGGGATGTCAAAATGGAGTGATGGCAGCCCAGCACAGTGCTAATGCATCCTCCCCTAATACCATACAAGTACAACCAGCTGTACCACCACCACCTGTACCCAGGGATGCAGTAAAGTAGTGGAGTTACTGTCTTCCCCCAAGATGAGGCCGTGGTCCTCTCTTATTCTTGATCTTCCTCCCACAGGATGTGACATACCAAGCTTGAAGCATGATTCTGCATCACCACCTCCGTTTTTCTTTACGCTTCCATGATAAGCTACTACACTCTGCAAATCAACTGAATAAGCTGACTGTTGTAAATGCCCAGGTGAGATTCTTTTGCTGAAATACGTTTTTCCACTCAGATATACCACAAGGAATTTGATGGGGTGAAGTGGCAGCTCCATGGTTTGAATATTTTCTTTGCTCTACCTGACCCCATTTTGCTTCAGATAAGTATTGACAGGAAGACCTACCTATTTTCAAACCCAGAGGATGTGGATCATTTTTTTGCTGAAGTTAGAGCTGAATTGGGATCAGCTTTCTGGAAAAGATTTGTAAAAAGGAAAGGTCAAATGTTGATACATAGATACCTAGAAGGCGATGGCAGAAAAAGACTTACAGTCCATCCAGTGCGTCTTTGAACTGCTAATATTACCACTCCATATGCCTACCTCCATATGGGTCTAGCGCTGAAATAGGCAATCTCTTAATTTTTGTTTACTTACTCCCTGTACTCCTACCTTCAGGCTGGCCCCCATCAGCTGTGGTGTTCCAGCAATCTCCCTGTCCTAGCATGTACCATCTCTAGACCCATTCCATGATCCCCCATGGTTCTCACCTCTCCCTATGGCCCCCACAGTGAGGTCTTCTCAGCAGCAGCTATCATCTATGGACATGAATTCAGTATAAGGGGTATCCACTTGACTTGCACAGAGCCCAGTAGTGCTATTGACTCATCATGTCTGCCCCGATTTTTCCTCCATTGTGCCTATCCCCCCATAGGACACCAATTGCAATGGCTCCAGAGTGTGCGCATGCACTGCGTACCAGCACAGAGTCAGTCATCATCCCCCATGCCACTCTGCGTGCACCACCATCTGACATCATACAGGTGGCAGTTACACAGCAAAGTGAGATAGGAACCTCCATCCTCCTTCTGATGGCCCTTCTTGTCCCGGACTTGGGACGTAAACCCAGGTCTGGTGCTGTGAGCAGCAACGCTGCCACTGTGCCAGTGGGTTAGACAGATAATACCTTAATTTGTCAGAAAGGTAAATAGTGCTGTATATTTCCTGTATACTGTTCTGGCGTCCAGGAGTATGTATGACTGGGACACTTTGTAATACTGATTTTTAAATACACCTTTGCATTCAGCCTTATGGAGGAGAGAAGACCATTATTCCATCAAGTTCAATCCGGCCACCAGCTCAGTGGGATACCCTCTCATTCCTGTAACTTGTTGAGTAAGAGTTTGAAAGTTGTTACGGTATTAGCTGATATCACCTGCTCTTCCTAATGTTTCTTTGCCTTTTCCTCCTCTCAGTAAATTTTTGGGTGAACTAAATTTATAGTACCTCAAGGTTCTGTATGTATTTAATGGAAGAAAGTTGTAAAATGGTGTCTAGCTTGTTAAATTGCTGTAAAATGGATAGAGAATATCATGTTTCCTGACTGACTAAACAGATTCTAAAGCCATATGTTTATCGAAGTGACAATCAGTGGTTTCAGACTTCTTCTGGTAACCAGGACACAACATAGCAAAATATACATTACGGAACAATTTTGCACTCAGCTTTGTTTATCATCACAAACATGGCCGACACCCTTTCTCACTATAAACCTTCAAGTAAACCCTAAAAATAAGATTCCCTTAAATTTAAAAACTAATACTTACATGTTCTTTCTCCTTATAATCCCCTCCTTACACACACACACAAATTTAAATTAATGAAGCACTTTTCACAGATTGTAAGCTGACTCAAGGATTTCAGTTACTACAGGGCTCTTCATTTTGTGATGGGTGAGATCACAGGGCAAATATATGCTTATACACATCAGACAGCATTAAACTGCATTTAACAAACTCAATGCCCACAAAATGTTCACCTGCAAACAGTGATGAAAGTGGTTCAAAAGAAGTACAGGAACTCTATTCAAGTCTAAAAACCCAGCCTTGCTAGGGGGGGTCTGTGGGCATCCTCGAGAAAATTTTCAAAAAATGAGTCGATTTGGTGCATTTTAGAATTCTGGATCACAATCTGTTTTGTAAACTGAATACTTTCAAGTTATATTTTAGCAATCTGTCTTCCTCAAAAAAAGTTGATATAGGTTAATAACTTAACATATTTAACATGAAATGGGATGTATGTAGCTGGTTTTAAGATTCACATTTTCAGTCTGCAAGATCATATGCACTCCTCCCCAGCCACCACTTTTGGTACACACACTGGGTATCCTTATATGGCATAAGACTGATGAATACATAATACAGTTAAGAAATAATAGGGAACCAAAGAGATAGATATTAACTAAGATATAACTCACGCACACCATGTGTACACTAGGCCTTAATGCATGCACCTGGTGCAGGGAGGACAAGAGACATGCATTCCTTCCCAGTATATTCATGCCTGGAGTGTGGTATAGCACTTATTAAATTACATATTTTTCAGCTGGAAAAAACATAAAGAAACATACAATTAATCAGAAATATATTTTATGTATCCACAAAAGAAAGTAATTTGACTTCCAAATATGTTGAGACACAATTTTTTATACCAATTTTTTCACCTCATGGTGCTGGTTACAAACATGAACTTTTCTTACAAATGCAGCTAATATATATTTATTTTATCATACATATCATTATCCTCCACGCAGGGCTGATCTCCGCAATCCCCCCCTTGCTTTTGCTCGCTTCTGTAGTGCTACTGGCCTCTGACAGTCACCACTACAGTGTGCTGCAGTACCCTGACCCATTCCAGAGGAAGGAGAGCTGTCATGGGATGCTCAGTCCTTCCTCTCCCCTACCAGCCCCGTGACCCGAGTCAGTTCCTGAACCCGGGTCGCTGGCATGGTGGGAGGCGTGGCATTCAGCGCCTCAACCCTCAGCACCACCAGGCCTGCCTAATTAATATTTCTCAATATAAAACATTTAGAAAATGGTATATATTAACTATGTATACTGTTGTGTTTTTCAATATAGAATTTCATCCATTTAAAATGACATTGTACAGTTCAAAGGTCATGGGATGTGATTCTACCCTAATGTCGTAGAACAGCATTCTGCAGCCTATACAGACTGCATGAGCTAATTTCATATTGAAATCAAAAGAGTCAAAACACACATATATTTCATACAGTATTATACAATTATAGTGTATGGTAGAATGTTGTTATGGATAGAGTTGTTATGCTGCAGTAGCGACAAATATCACAGCTGTTATGATGCACTAGCTATATCACTACTGCAGCATAACAATCCTGAATGCTGCCACATAGTTGCTTTCTCAATCCAGTTAAGCTGAAAGTTGCTGTTTTTAAACTTGAGGACTTAAAGGGACACTGTCAACCCCTTGGACCTCAAAATGACCCGCTTAAAACACATTTTATGATTGTTCATGTTCTATAGAGACTTTTGATGCAGCTGGTAGTTTGATTTGGATCCTTTTTTCTTTTAAAAGTGAAAACTGAGTGCCCACATACTGATGTTATCACACCAGATCATGTTTGTTTACATGTTTTTACCAACCCCCACTGCATCTTTTCTGGACTTAGGACATCCCCAATGCAATCTAGCCACTCATTATGATGTGGAGGTAGAGGAGACTATTGTATCATGACCGGCCACACTGTTTGATGGTGTTTCTAATGTTTAGGAAGTATGGAATAAGAGTAGTTCAGTAATTTGAAGCAAAACAAGACTGGGTATACCTATACATTGCAATGCATGTCAGTTCTAACAAGCAAGGAACCAGATAAAACACAGCAACATCAATTAATTTTAGAGAAGGTAAGCAATCATAAAATGTGGGGTTTTACTTGAAAATGATATGATGTAAAAAAAGGTTGACAGTGCCCCTTTAATTTCAAAGCTGCTTCATGTTTGTTTCTCCTTTTGTTTCTCCTTTCATTAGGCTAAGCTTTCAGGGCTACTGCATTTGTTGCTGACTGATTGCTTCTGCTGTTACCTCCTTGTTGCTTTCATCCATGGTTACATAGAAACACAGAAACATAGAATTTGACGGCAGATAAGGACCGCTTGTCCCACCTAGTCTGCCCATTTTCCTACCTAACAGATAAGCTGCAGATCCTAGTTAACCAACAGCTTACTTCTTCCTACCTCACACTAGGACTGCCTTATGTCTGTCCCATGCATTCTTGAATTCCCCCACTGTTCTTCCTTTTCAGCAGAGGAAGGGCCCAGACACCCACCCCCATCCCCAACCACCCCACACTACACTCCTTTTATAGGGTAGCACAGTCATGACATTTCCTGTAGCAAAGCAGGAAGGGGCAGATCAGAGGGGTAGCCACACCGTGACCTCATTTACAGGGGCACAAGTAATTTAGCTTGTTATAGCAAGTTACACAAAAACAAACAAAACACAAAATCAAACTTTTGCTTTCATTTTCCTCCTTCTAGTTACTCTGACCAGGTTATAAACCCAGCAACTTATCTGGAATGGATATTATTAACTGCAGGTACTGCGGGACACTTTTCAAAAGGGCAGTTATAGAGGATTTAGGACACAGTCCTACATGCTGGCCTGGGCCATTGGAATTTTAAGAGCTCAGCTCCAGGCAGTATGGGCAGAGATAGTGCACCTCAAATCGCATATTCAGGAGGAAATATATTATAAGAACTGCCTGCCATTTTCCCAACATCCAACAGTAGCACCTTGACTGCAGAGGGTAGTTGGTCCAGCAGGTTGGCAGGTGGTTGGGGGGGGTGAATTGGGTGCCCCATCACTCAGTGCTCTCCAACATATCACCTCCACAAACCATATACAAACTACAAACAGGTATCTGCCTCTATCTCTGAAATCAAACAAAGGGGCAAAGGACACTGCAGAGCAGGACACTGCAGCACAGGAGCTAGTATTACAAAACTCGCCTAAAGCAGGAACCAAAACCAAAAAAGCAAAAGGAAATCCAAAACACTTCTGGTCATAGGAGACGCCATGATTCGGGGAGTTGATACCTATCTCCAGCCAAGGGTAATGGTCAGATGTCTCCCAGGTACATCAGCGTGAAGAGACACTGACTGTATTGCTAAAATTGTACAGGAAGCAGGAGAAAACATCGATGTCCTGGTACACTTAGGGACTAATGATCCCACCAGCCAGTTAGTTGTGGAGACCAAGGAACACCTGACCAGGCTGGGTGACAAACTATCATCCATTTCATCCGGCATCTCCTTCTCTGCGATCCTGCCAGTCTGGGAGAAGGGAGCAACTGGACAGAAGGTCAGAGAAGGGGAGATAGGGGAGCTAAACATGTGGCTCAAGGGCTGGTGCCAGGAAAAAGGACACAAATTTGTAGATGAATGGCATCAGTTTTGGGAGTGAAAGTTCTTTAAATTTGATGGACTGCATCTGACTAAGGAGGGAATCAGTGCATTGGGGCAGAAGTTTAACTTCTTTGCAGAATATTTAAACTAGCAAATGGGGAGAGGGGTGCAGCACCCAATACATCGAATGGGAAGAACAGCCCTCCCCCCTCAGCTAGTGATCAAATAAGAGTTCAGCATGTTTGTAGTTCATTTGCATCACCAGGTAAGGAAAAAGGTCCAGCTCCCCATACGACGCACAGGGGAAATGCCGGACCTCACCCAACAACAAACACACCAAAATATGACCAATGGAAAATCAGTACACAAATGCCCACAGTCTGGGAAACACTATCCCAAACCTACAGGCAACAATGACAGAGGCTAAACTGAACATAGTAGCCATTATCGAGACATGGTTCACCAGTAACCACACTTGGGAACTTCAGTACCCGGCTATGTACTGTCTAGAAGAGGACCAAGGTGCAAAAGGGGTGGATTGGCCCTTTATGTCAATGAAAATATCAAAGCTACAGAAATTCAGAATAACATAAGGAGCCAGAAGAACTGTGGGTCACCCTGAAACAGGAAATGGAACAGCCATAGAAACTGGGGTTGTCTACAGGCCCCAGGCAAGGGGAGAACATAGACACATTACTGATAGAAGATATACAAAACATGACAGCTAAGGGGAGGTTCTGATAATGGAGACTTCAACATGCCAGATACAGATTGGTCAATACCAACAGGAACATCTGCCAGAACTAGACACATAGTGAATTCCCTGCAGGGAGGGCCTCAAACAACTAGGACAACAACCCACAAGAGACAAGGCTATCCTAGATCTAGTACTGACTAACAGGGAAAGGATTACAGATCTCCAGGTAGACGGTCACTTGGGAGCCAGTGACCATCACATGGTATGGTTCAGTTTTGGCCACTAGAACTAAATCATCCCATTCTAAGGCAAAAATATGGGACTTCAGAGGAGCTGACTTTGATAAGATGACCAACAAAGTTAAGCTAGCCCTGGTAAGAAAAAAATACAGCTGAAGGGGTACAGGCAAAGAGGGCAAGTATTAAAGATGCAATACTTGAAGCAATATCCCATTGTGTTAGAGAGAAAAGGAAGTGCAAAAGAAGAAAGAAACCACTTTGGTTCTCAAAAACAGTAGCAGAAAAGGTCAGAGCCAAAAGGCTGACCTTCAGGAAATATAAGGGAACGCAGTGGGATGTAGATAGAGAGGCATACCAAACTTCCCTAAGGGAAGCAGGGAAGGCAGTAAGGCAGGCAAAGGCCCAAATCGAGGAAACACTAGCACCTAACAGTAAAAGAAGGTGACAAACTTTCTATAGATACATTAGTGAAAGGAAAAGTCCAGAGGGATATTGCTAAGATCAAAGGGATAGGGCATGTGAGGAAGAGGACCATGTAAAAGCATCTGTCCTAAATAGATACTTCTGCTCAGTATTTACTGAGATGGTAGGGCAGGGCTCACAGCTCAGCACCATGGACACAAGTGGGATGGAGGTGTGCACTAGTCCCTTCACAAAAGAAAGGGTCCTACAAGAGCTTGATAGGCTCAGGGTGGACAAGACAATGGGACCTGATGGCATACATCCCAGATACTAAAGGAGCTAAGGGTGGAACTAGCAGAGCCATTATCAGAACTGTTTAGTGAGTTTCTAAGCACAGGAGAGGTCCCAGAAGACTGGAGAAGGGCTCATGTGATCCTGCTTCACAAGAGTGGTAGCAGGGAGGAGGCAGAGAACTACAGACCAGTCAGTCTTACCTCAGTAGTAGACAATATTATGGAGGCATTCCTTAAGGAAAGGATAGTACAACACCTGGCATCCATAGGAGCACAAGATCCAAGACAGCATGAGTTTACAACAGGAAGGTCCTGTCAAACTAATCTCAAATTTCTTTGATGGGTAACCAGAGTGGTGGATCAAGGGGGAGCAGTTTATGTCACCTATCCTGACTTCAGCAAAGCTTTCAATACTGTTCCACATAGAAGATTGATTAATAAGCTGGGTAGGCTCGGGTAGGTCAGAAGTTGGTCAACTGGGTGGCAAACTGGTTGACGGGCAGAAAACAGAGAGTGGTGGTAAACAGTATACAGTCAGAAAAGTGCAAGTCACAAATGGGGTACCTCAGGGATCAGTCCTGGGGCCAGTCCTCTTCAATATCTTCATCAGTGGCATTGCAGATGGACTGGAGGGTAAGGTTTGTCTTTTTTCAGATGACACCAAGCTCTGCAACACAGTAGATGATCCAGATGGGGTGCGTAGAATGAAAATAGATCTGGATAAACTGTCAAAATGGTCGGAAGAGTGGCAACTGAGGTTTAACACAAAGAAGTGCAAGATCATGCACATAGAGAAGAGAAACTCTGAAGCCACCTATAGGTTGGGATGGGAGTTGCTGGCAGTCACAAGGGAAGAAAGAGACTTGGGTAAGTAGGTAGGTAAAATTTTTATTCATATTGAAATGAATATGGATAACATCACTGAGCCGAGGCTCATTTACAGTGGGGTCCATAAGTGCAATACCAGTTACTCTTGGATTAAATAATTAAAATACAAATTATCACATACATCATAAATAAACTTAAACAGATAACATTAACAGATTCCACTATAATATATCATTCAGTCATAACAATCAACAAAGACAGCACATAAATACACATACAAGTACAGATTTAATTCTCATTTCCTCTCACTGCAGAATTAATTCCTTCTATATTTGTATGGTTCATATACCACTCTTTATCAAATTTATCTGAAATTTTCTATTTACTGGTCTCAGATTCCCAGGTAACTTGTTCCACAATTCGGAACCAAAGCATACAAAATGATTTTTTCCCAGAACAGTATTTCGTTTTGGTACCACACATGCCAAACTATGTGTAGAACGTAATTCCCTAATTGGTGTTTTTAATCTAATAATCTCACCAATGTAATCGGGAACCTTCCCCAATATACATTTTATCAGATGTGTAATTGTATTTAGAATTCTCTTTAGAGGCAGGGAAACCCAATTTAACTTCTTATACATTTCTAATCTATGTGTCATTTTCGGTACTCCTAGTATAAATCTAGCCAATTTATTGTACATAATATCCAATTTGGATAACTGCCCTTTTGTGGCACCCATATAGACAATATTACCATATTTCAATATGGGTAATACCATTACAGTAACAACAAGTTGTCGGACTTCACGAGACATGTGATCGCTTTAATTCTATATAGGGATCCTAAACATTTCCCACTTTTTAGTATACTCTCAATATGAATATCCCATTTAAGATGACTATCCAAATAAAGCCCCAGATATTTATAACTATCTACTTGCTCCAGGGTGATTCCTGTAGCAGTCACAATTTGAAGCTGACTCTGTTCAGGTGTAACCCCATTACCCTTACAAAACAACATAACCTGTGACTTTTTTTCATTTAAGACCAATTTGGAGCTCAACAGAAAGTCCTGTACATGATCAAACGCTTTTTGCAGTGCTAACTGAATTTGACCCAGTGACAATCCAGCCACATAAATAATTATATCATCAGCATATAAATGATACTGTATCCCTTGTTGTGATAGATATAAATCATTCATATAGAGATTATACAAAATAGGTCCGAGTATAGATCCCTGTGGTACACCGAGACAGTTTCTCTCAATTCTGAGGTCCAGTCCTTTATGGTTACCTGTTGTTGTCTCGAATTCAAATAATTTCTAAACCAATTGACTGCCATCTCGGATATACCGCAGAGTTCTTAGTCTGGACAGTAGGATGCCATGATCCAGGGTATCAAATGCTTTTGATAGATCAATAAAAATAGCTCCCACTGGCATCCTCCTGTCCAGATATTCTATAATGTCCCCAGTAACCTTCAACAAGGCCATAGTGGTTCCATGTTCTGGTCTGAGCCACAATTTTTCCAAAATTTTCGATATAGTTGGTAATAGGAAGATTGGTCTATAATTCTCAATCAACATTCTAGACCCTGACTTATGTACTGGGACAACTCTTGCAGTTTTCCAAATTTTAGGCATCTCTGCATCTGTGAGAGACATATTAAATAGATTTGCCATTATTGATATATAACAGGGCTGCAAACTTTAATAAATATTTGGAATTCCATCCATGCCTTCAGATTTATTTATATTAATTTTCAATAACAATTCTCTAACTTCCTTACTAGTTATTGGAGTAAATATAAACTGTGTTTGTTCATTCTGTTGTGCATTTTTATTACTTACATGATTCTCCCCATTATCTACAATAGATAACTGACTTGAAATATTCAATCCAGTTTTAGTACATCTATACCATAATGATAAAAATGATTAAATGCATTTATTACTCCATTTCCTAAATCCATCTTAGCTCCATCAATTAAAAATTGACAAGGATAATCCATTTTCTGTCCTTTATATAATTTATTTATAGTACTCCAAAAGGCCTTTGGGTTTTCAAATACTTCTTTAGATAATTTGTCATTACAATACGCTTGTCTAGCCCTCCGTACCTCTTTAGTATATACATTCCAAAGCTGTCTAAATTTAATCCACTCCTGATTTCCTTTTACTGATTTAGCTTTTTTCCATGCTCTATCCCTGGCTCATTTAATTTTATGTAATTCAGAGCCATACCATGGTGCGTTATTTGATTTAACACGTTTAACCTTTAATGGGGCATGTTTATTACAAATACGTAAGAAATCTTTTTGAAACATATCCCATGCATCCTCTACATTTGAGACCAACTCCATTCTTTCCCAATTATACCCTTCCAATTCTTGCATAAATTCAATATAATCAAAATGTTTATATGTCCTAATATGTATGGTATGCTTAGTTTCTCTCATTACCTTCTGTTTTCTTATACAAAAAATCGTTTTATGATCTGACATAGTGTCAGGCAACCCCACTTTTCTCATATTTATCAAAGTTTGTGGTAAATATAAGATCGAGAGTAGTTGAGTTTACAGGATTAGTTGTATTTAATCTAGTAACCTCTGTTATAAATTGGGTTAATCACAAGGTAGTGGCCATGTCTATGAAACCATGATGAGCTTCTATTGTGCCCCAGTCAACATTTAGATCTCCAATTACTAATAATTCATGTAGCCAAATAATCCTTCAGGATTTCCTGCATTTCTTCAAAATCTACCAATTTACTTTTTGGTGGACGTATACATACCCAGTAATAATACAGGTTTGCTATAGGGAAATTTTATCTCTAGAGGGAGAATTTCTGCTCCACTCCATTTGTTTAAATTATCCATTTCCTTTACATTAATCCAGTCTCTAGCATAAATTGCTACCCCACCTCCTCATTTGGTTCTATATTTCCTCCATACCTTAAATTTTTCCAATGCTATATCATTATCTTGGATCCCTTTATGCAACCATGATTCAGTTATTATTACAATGTCGGGCTTATATTGTTCTATCCAATCTCTCAAGGTTTCAATTTTTTTAAACAAACTACAGATATTAATGTGCACGATCTTCAAACCATCCTCCTTAAAAATTTCTGCAGTATAATCATTTTTGATATCAAATGGGGGTCCTGGATTTAAGTGGACATCTCCACACATTATCAAACCCAAAATGATCATCAATTTACTTAATTTGCACATTTTAAGGTATCTTAATCTTCCCCTCTTAGTTTGTTGTTTAGTGCTGATAACCTTTACCAATGAATTTTGCCCCCATCCACCCACCACCTTGCTAATAATGAAAACCCATTTTATTAAGGTAGTTTCAACATCATTTTCCAGTAGGTTGATTTTAATTTCTCCCTGCCAACCATCTAGTACATCAGGTTTCCCTGATAAAGTTCCCCTGGGATCTATTACATTGTATAACTTAACAGCATCATTTTTCACATTCAAAGGATGTGCTACATTTAATAACAACTGGCTCCCCACTATAAGAATCCCCCACCAAAATACTAACATTTTACAAATATTTCTACCTGCAATTGGTTTAGAAATAATTCTAAAAAATAAATACACAATTATTGTTAAACAACCAATAAATAGTTTATGTCCTAAAAACAATCACTGTTCTAAGCAAAGCACTTCAGCCCCTTATATTATAACTGGCAACAGTCAACTTCAGCCAGTAATTTCAAAAAACCTTAGTACTTTTCTCATAGTTTTTCTAGCTAGTCATTGCACAACTAGTGCCTAAATCTGTAAAGCATCACTAGCATGTCTTCTAAATTAAAAATTTAATTACCATTCAATGAGAAGTAATAAGATACACAATTCCTACCTTAAAAATAGTACAGAGATGTTAAATTAACTAATATATTTTGTTACCGAGTGGCGCTCGCGCCACTCACACTTGCGCTGCAAGCAGCTCTCGAGTTTTAAATGCTACTGCCCCTCCTCCTTTGATGATGCGTTCTCCGTTCTACCTCCTCCCTCTCGGGCAGGTACAGGTAGATGAAAGGGGAGCTTTGGCACACAACTAAATCAGGAAGATTTTAAATACTGACGTTTTGTGAATAAAAAGTAAAACACTCAGTTCGTGGAATACACACTAGTTCAAGGTCAGCACAGTTCACTTGAGGCAGCAGACGAATGGATTAGCTGGCAGATGGAATAGCAATTTGCTGCGTACCTGGAGTGTTTCATGCAGCGCTCGAGTTTTTAATGCTACTGCCCCTCCTCCTTTGATGATACGTTCTCCATTCCACCTCCTCCCTCTCGGGCAGGTACAGGTAGATCAAAGGGGAGCTTTGGCACACAACTAAATCAGGAAGATTTTAAATACTGACGTTTTGTGAATAAAAAGTAAAACACTCAGTTCATGGAACACACACTAGTTCAAGGTCAGCACAGTTCACTTAAGGCAGCAGATGAATGGATTAGCTGGCAGGTGGAATAGCAATTTGCCGCGTACCTGGAGTGTTTTATGCAGCGCTCAAGTTTTAAATGCTACTGCCCCTCCTCCTTTGATGATGTGTTCTCCATTCCGCTTCCTCCCTCTCGGGCATCATCATCATCACAGATGACCTGAAATCATTCAAGCAGACCACTAATGCAGTAGGTAAGGCTAGGGTGATGTTGGGGTGTATTAATAGGGGTATCACAAGTCATAACAGGGAGGTAATAATCCCTCTTTACAAGACACTGGTTAGGCCCATCTGGAGTACTGCATGCAGTACTGGAGGCCACACCTTCACAAGGACATTAACCAAATTGAGACAGTCCAGAGAAGGGCAACCAAAATGGTGCAGGGACTGCATCAGAAAACATATGAGGACAGATTAACGGAACTCAACATGTATACCCTAGAGCAAAGGAGGAAGAGAGGTAATATGATTGAAACATTCAAACACCTTAAGGGCATTAACAAGGTGAAAGAATCTAACATGTTTCAATATAAGAAAAATAGCAGGACAAGAGGACACAGCATGAGATTAGAGGGAGGCTGATTAAGGGGTAATGTGAGGAAGTTCTTTTTACAGAAAGGGTGGTGGATGCATGGAATGGCCTACCTCAGGAAGTGGTGGATATGAATACAGGGCAGGGCTTCAAACAAGCATGGGATAGGCACAAGGAAGCAATACAGATAAGTATGAATAGATAGGCCATTGACAGAGCAAATGCAGATGGCACATTCATAAGGTAGAAAAATAAATGGGCAGACTGGATGGGCCTTGAGATACTTATCTGCCCGTCAACTTCTATGTTTCTATGTTTGCTTTTCATGACTATAATTCCATGAGCTTATCCACTTTCTCACCTAAAGCATAGTACTTAGCGTTAGTCATTAGTATACTTTTTTCAACTTTGTATAAAGCAGGTTTATTGTACTCAGTCTTAGTTTGAATGATAGCTTTAAATGTGACTGGGTCATGGGTCACCATATGTCTAGTTTCTAATTTGCCTGTTTATTTTTCTAACTCTGAAAGTTTTTTCTGGGCTTTTTGCATGGCAGGATTTGAAAATGTTCTCTGCCCTTGTTCATGGAGTGCGGCCATATGAAGGCTATGTGGGGTCACAGAAAGGCTACCATGAAAATGGGGTACAGATATGAAACAACAAAGTTATGAGCCTACATTGACATTTTTAATGCATCCTCATAAGGTTGATCATTTTCAATATTTTGACTTCAACTTTTGAACATAGCTGTTTTCCATACCACCTCATGAATGTGATAGCTGTCATTTTTCAATCTCTGGCCAAAATGTGTTTTGCACTTCTGTCATGAATCCCTTTCAGGCAGACTTTGAAACTGTTCTCTGCCCTTGTTTGTGAGGTGAAGTCATAAGAAGTCTGTGTGGGATCAAAAGAAGACTATGTTGAATATTTTGAGTATAAATATTATAAAGCCACAAAGTCATGAGTGTACATTGAAATTTTTCAATGCACATTCATATATTTGGTACTGTTCAGTATTTTGAACCCATATTTCAACATAGTCACTTTTTCACACTACCTCATGAATGTGACAGCTGTCATTTCTCAAATTCTAGCCAAAATGTGTTTTCAAACTTCTGGCACAAAATTAAATTTTGGCCACTGTTTTATAAATGACACCCATCATGTTCAGAAGGAATGGTCATAACAAGACCATGTTGAAAATTTGGAATAAAAATGCAAAAAAAACAACTAAATTATCAGCAAATGTTGAATTGTTCCAACATTTACTCATCACTTTATTTTTGCTGATTTTTCCCCACTGTTCAGCATATCTCTTGCAAGTAAATTTAGTAATTTTCAGTATTTTGACCCCAAATTTTCAACTTAGTAATTTTTTCACACCACCTCATGAATGTGACAGCTGTCATTTCTCAAATCCTAGCCAAAGCGTGTTTTCACAGTTCTGGTGCAAAATGACATTTCAGCCACTGCTTTATAAATGACATTTGCCATGTTCAGAAGGAATGGTCCTAAAAAGACCATGTTGAAAATTTGAGGTAAAATTTTGAAAAAACAACTAAGTTATGAGAAAAGGTTAAACTGTTCCAATATTTACTCATCACTTTATTTTTGCAGATTTTGGCCCCTAATGTTCAACATATCCCTTGTGTTACCCTCCCCTTCTGAACATGGCAGGTGTCATTTTTCAAATCCCCTCCGAAACTTGTTTCCACAGTTACACAGTGAAATCTCCTTTCGATGGGATCTGGAAAATTCCACCTGTCTTGATCATAATGTCACATCATAATAAGACTGTTGGAAATTTGGGGTAAAATGTGGGAACCCACTGAAAATTAAATATTGTATCTCAGCTGCCCCATCCTGGGTAATTACAATGTAACAATGTTTGAAAGCAGGACACCACTGAAAATGAGTCATTTCATTTCATCTGCTCTATTCTGGTAAATACATAGCAAAAATGTGTACAAGCAAGACCCAGTACAACAGCAACAATAATGTATGAGCATTCAGCATTGATAAATGCTTGTTTCTTTTCACCTGTTGAGTAGCTTGTTATTTCTCCTGTTGTGACAGCTTTGAAGACTTTCCATCATGTTGTTGGAGAGGTTTGCAAGGCTGGGTTAGTATAAAATAATTTCTGATTGCTGTGTCTAGCTTTTCTATATGTTTTGTCTTTTAGCAGGGTTGGATCCATTGACCATCATTTTCTGATGTTGATTTGTTTATGTTGAATGATAATTCAATGGGGCATGGTCTGAGATTAATATATTATTTTATTTCATTTCATTTTATTTTTATGCCTGTTAGGTGATGAACATGAAACACCTGTTTTCATAAGTGACAAGTGTACAGTTAGAACAAACTCAAATACAAAACAGATCACTTTATAATCGTGTCACACTACAATAAACTTTGGATTAACAAAACACATACAGACACAATTCAATAACAAGAGGCAACTTTGTTAGTCATTTTTATGTTGCTTGCACGCATGTGCAAGAAACATAGTGCCATCATCAGAGATTTCGAGTGTGTCACCTCCTCCAATTCAGTCAGTGTGTTGGCAGGCAGCCTTCAAGCTAATGCATTCTGGAGCTGTCTATGACAAGCTCCAAATGCACTGGCATACAGTGAAAAGAACTACACTTCGGTGAGCACCGATAAGATATCGGCTGCTCACTGCAGCTCCCACAGGCTACCCGCGGCGATGCGGCGCGCTTCTCGCCCCCCGCATGCACTGTATAGCTGACGGGGTGCCCAATCCCCGCCGGCTGAGCTGCGCCCCCAGTAGTAAGTGCCATGCTGGAAGCCCACCCCAGCATGGCAAGTGGTCCTCTGGCCAATTGGGGTGCCCAATCTCCCATCAGCTGAACGCCCCTGCCCTTGTGCCACGCCGAGAGCCCACCCCAGTGTGGCAACAAATGCCATGGCCGGCGGGGTGCCCAATCCTCGTCGGCTGAATGCCCTCCCACATTCTTGTGCCATGCTGGGAGCCCACCCCAGCATGGCAAACATCCCACAATGTCTTTTTAAAAACCTGTAAACAAAACTGTCCTCATGGCCTCCCAACCCCTCCTACAACCCGCACCCACCCACTGCGCACCCAGCCTCCCACACCCCTCACCCCATACTTACCTCCGGACCTCGCACGATGATCTTCGTGGACCGGGAACACGCCTGCACTCTTCAAAGCTGACCGCGAACTGAGGAAATGCCGTAAGCTGTATAATGGGCTAGATAGGGGGTTTCAACTTTGTTGCATATCTCAGGCATTTTGGGGAATTTTTGCCGCAAATTTTCAACATGGGGTTTTTTGGACCCCTTCTCATGAATGATGTCACTGTCATGGCGTTATTCGGGCCCGAAGGGTGATTTCGCAGTCACTGCACAGTCACTGCACAAAGTCACCCTTCAGGCCTGAATAACACCATGACAGTGACATCATTCATGAGAAGGCATCCCAAAAACCCCATGTTGAAAATTTGGTGCCAAAATTCCAAAACTGACTGTTTTACGAGTGTGCATTGTGCAGTTCCTACACAGGCTCGTAAGTTCGCGCAATTTCAATATTTTCACTCCAGATTTTCAACATTGCCATTTTACCACACCTTCTTATGAGTAGTAGAGCTGTCATTTTTCACATCTCACCCAAAATGTGTTTCCACCCATGTAGCACACAATGGCGCAGTCGGTGTGCGAAATCAATGTACGGGACAAATTAAGAAAATCACAGTGACACTGTTCATGAGCAGAGGTCTTAAAATGGCTATGTTGAAAATTGGTGAAAAAATTCTAAAATGATTGTTTATTTAGGCGCAGCATTGGCGCAGTTCCTACGCGACGCCAAGAAGGTCACGAATTTTCAATATTTTCACTCCAGATTTCCAACATTGCCATTTTATCACACCTTCTTATGAGTAGTACAGCTGCCATTTTTCACATCTCACCCAAAACGTGTTTCTGCCCATGTAGCACACAATGGCGCATTCGGTGTGCGAGATCAATGTATGGGACAAATTAAGAAAATCACAGTGACACTGTTCATGAGCTCAGGTGTTAAAATGACTATGTTGAAAATTTGGTGAAAAAATTCCAAAAAATGACTGTTTTACGAGCGTGTGTTGTACAGTTCCTATGCACGCTCGTAAGTTCGTGAATTTTCAATATTTTCACTCCAGATTTCCAACATTGCCATTTTACCACACCTTCTTATGAGCAGTACAGCTGTCATTTTTCACATCTCACCCAAAACGTGTTTCCACCCATGTAGCGCACAATGGTGCAATCGGTGTGCAAAATCAATGTACGGGACAAATTAAGAAAATCACAGTGACACTGTTCATGAGCAGAGGTCTTAAAATGGCTATGTTGAAAATTTGGTGAAAAAATTCCCTTCAGATGTTCTGCAATATTACTAATGAAGACATTGAACAGAACTGGCCCCAGGACCGATCCCTGCAGCACCCTACTGGTCGCCCCCTCTCCCTAGACTGCATACCATTTACCACCACTCTCTGCCTCCTGTCTGTTAGCCAGTTTCTAACCCAGTTTACCACCCTTTCCCCCATGTCCAGCCTACCCAGCTAGTTTATCAGCCTCCTATATGGGATGGTGTCAAAGGCTTTGCTGAAATCAAGGTAAGCGTTGTCCACTGCCCCACCCTGATTCACTTCCTTTGTCACCCAGTCAAATAAATCAACCAGATTTATCTGACATGATGTCCCCACTGTGAATCCATCTTGTCTATGGTCCTGGTTCCAATGGCATCTAGATGCCCCACTATCCTTTCTTTAAGCAATGTCTCCATGATCTTCCCCACTACTGAGGTGAGGCTGAATGGCCTATTGTTCCCTGCCTCCTCCCTGCTGCGGACTTGTGTAGAGGGACCACATGTACCCTCCTCCAATTCACTCATGTTGAATGACTCAGTGAACATGGCTGCCAGAGGTACTGCTATCTCCTTCGCAGTTCTGTTAATATCCTTGGCGTATGCCATCTGGTTCCATCGTTTGTCTACCTTCAATTTAGTGAGCTCCTGCAGGACTCTTTTGCCTTTGAATGGACTATTGTCCACCTCTTCACCCCCTTGGCAACTGCTGTACTGCTGTGGCCCTTGCCCCTCCCACTCTTCTGTGAATACTGAACGGAAAGACACAGTGGATGTCTTGGGAGGAAGGCATGAAACTGTCACTTCCAAATACCTGAACAGCACATACAAGCAATCAACATTCGGCATTGACAAAAGCTTGTTTAGCCTAACTTTAAAAGTTTTCAACTTGAGCAATTTATGATTTCACTGGGGAATGAGTTATAAAAAGTAGGGGCTTTGAACACTGGAATTTTAAAAATCCTTCTGCTCTGAGATCTGGTACCTTGAGTATTAACAGCCCTACTAAATAGGAAAGAAATTGATTGAGGAAGTTCTTCAGTTACACTTTTATGAAGCAAGACACACATTTTTCAGTTACACCTACCACCCAGAGAAAGGCAACCAGCACCATTGTACAAAATACAATAATGAATTAATCTTGGAAGCTTAGTGATAAAGCAGCACATGTTATTGTAAGTAACCATAATTTCAAAATAATTCTCTCATTGGTTGCAGCATAGACTGGCAGCCCATAGTCCACTACTGAAAATAGAATGCCATGGGGCAGCAGCCTACAGGACTCTGGAACCAAAAAATTCTACATTCTGAATAAGAGACCCAGGGACTTTGATGCAGTTACATGTTTAATGTAGGGCTCAAAAGAAAGAATGCTATCTGAAACTACCCCAAAATATGTTAAACTATGTACTATTTCTAATACTTCTTCCCTCAAGCCTGACACTGATAAGTCAGTTTCTCTTTCTTTTCTGGGACCTGAGAATATTACCTTTTTTTTTGTTAGTGTTCAATATAATTTTTCTAGACACCAACCACTTTGAAAGGAGATGAAACCATCCTGAACACCTTTTTATCACATCAATCAAATCTGTGCCTGTGCCTAAAATGACTGGTTCTATGTGATAAGGGTGAATTTGGCATGCCAAACACCCTTATCACAACTCCACATTGCTGAAATTCCATTTCGGCGATGTGAAATGCCGACGACAGAAGACGCTGTGTAAAACACTCTATTTTTTACTTTGTTTGCCCTCTGCACCCCTATATTAGGATTCTCAACACCAGGGGATGCATGTCAGGGGATGCATCTTGTTGAAGCAAAAAAAAACACCGTCCCGGCTGGGTGCAACCAAAATTACCGACACCAGGTCCCAAACCCTGCATCCCCGCCACACCTGCCAGCACCTGGCCCACTGCATTAATGATGCCAGTTCACCAGAAACCAGCAACACCACCCCCACATACCCATCTGCCCCACATTTGGTGGTCTCACTCCCACCCCACCCCCCGTGTGAATATATGCATGCAACATCCTGTCACCTTTTCTCAAGGAATCTGATTCAGTCACCAACCCTACACCCCTGCTGTCAGGGCACTAGCCAAAAGTGGGTCACTGTTTCGGCAGGTGCCCACTTGCTAGTGCTCCATATCACAGGATACCAAAATGACCATGTCATCAGTATACAAGATGGTTTCCAATGACTTGCAAGACTGAAGTGCCAGATCTAAGAACAAGGAAAACAGTGGAACACCACATGAATAGAATAAATAATTTGATAAGCAACCTGCAACTGATGTTTTATGGAACCTGTCAGTGAAATAGTTAGAAAACCATCTCATATATCTAAAGAAAAATCACAGTCAAGCAAGGAAGCCAATAGTAACTCATGATCAACAAGCTCAAAAGCCTTAGTGATGTCCACAAATACTGCTATGGCACTGTGCCTTTTGTCAACAGCACCATGCCTGCAGCTACTGAACCTCACCAAGAGTGTCTTTGTGTTGTGCTTGGAATTAAATCCATGCTGTGCATAAGTTAACACCTTACATTGGTCCAGGTAGGTCATTACTTAGTCATAAACCATTCTCTAGAAAATTTTCAAGAGTGGAACCAAAAGGAAGAAGGGCCAGTAGTTAGAGATAACCTCCCTACTCCTGTTTTTATGTTCATACAAAGGAGAACATGAGCACAAAGGATATAACCCCATAATTGCTCCTTATTTGTTAATACTTCAGTGTACCACCCTTGTCAAAAAATGTGTCCAAACTATGCTTAAATGTAATTACTTGTGGAGTTAATTACATTCTTTGGAAGATTATTCAGGGTTTACCATACACTCTGAGAACATTTTTCTAATATCTGTTCTAAATCTTGTGGGCCTAAATTGTAACTGGCGACCTCTTGTGTTAATCCTACTAACCTTAAGGAGAGGTTTAATTGGCTAAATAAGTAAGAGTCCTTGGCAATACCATATAGTAACAAACGGTCACCCCTCACTCTCCTATGTTCAAGAGTGTACAGATTCAAATGCTTTAACCTGCTGCGTATGACATATTTTGTAAGTCTCTCATGGTTTTAGTTGCTCTTCTTTGAACTCTTTCTAATCTCAATATCTAAGTAGCTCTATAAGGGAACCATACTAGGCAACCATAGTCTAGGATTGGATGAACATAGGAGTGAAACAGAGGCATAATCACTTTGATTTCTCTGCTTACAATGTTTCTCTTGATCACGTTCATTACCCTGTTTGCTCTGAACACCACCATGAAGCACTGGCCTGAGATGTCAGTGAGTTGTTAATTATGATTCCTAGGTCCCATTCACTGTGTACTGATTTTAGAGTTGCTCCACATAATGTGTAAGTATGAGAAATGTGATATTTTCGCAAATGGATTATAGTACACTTAGTGATATTAAGTTACATATTCCATTTATCAGCCCATGCAGAGATAGTATCTAAGTCTTCATGTATACTGCTGACGCAACTTACAGTTTCATTGGGCCAACCCAATTTTGTATCATCAGCATATTTTGTAATCCATTTGGAAATATCACTGCTTAAGTCTGATAAGAAAATTTGAAAGTATAGGGCCCAGCACAGACCCTTTAGGAACCCCACTTGTGATTCTGCCTGTACCAGAGGGTGACCATAAATAGAAACGTTCTGGATTCATCTTAATAACTATTTTTACTCAGTGGATTATTAACATGTCAATATCCAACATAACCCAGATAGACCATCTTAGGGTAGCTGGTTCATTCCACTGAGTGTCGTGGTGCCATACAGACAAGGCACACTTATGAGTCCTGGTAGGATGAAACACATGTCTGTGACTTTCTGTTGGCACCCTTTGCAGACTGTGTGAGAGGCTTTTCGGCACCATGCATTTCTGCTTAAAGTTGAACCAGCATAATATTCTGTGGTGATTTGCATATACAGCCCATGATGCTTTGCATTATGGGGGTGTGTGATTTTGTATTTCTTTGAAACTTGGCTTCCTGGTCAATGACCTTTGGGATAACCATTGCCCCAGTGCTTGTGCACTGAGGTTCTTTGACTTTTAGCTTGTTTTTTGTTTTTATTGGGTTCACCACAACATAACCCAGATAGACCATCTTAGGGTAGCTGGTTCATTCCACTGGGGTGTCATATAGATGAGGCACATTGATGAGTCCTGGTAGGATGAAACACGTGTCTGTGTCTTTCTGTTGGCACCCTTTGTAAACTGTGTGAGAGACCTTTCCGCACCATGCATTTCTGCTTAAAGTTGAACCAACATAATATTCTGTGGTGATTTGCATATATAGCCCATGATGCTTTGCATTATGAGGGTATGTGTGATTTTGTATTTCTTTGAAACTTGGCTTCCCAGCCAATGCCCTTTGGGGTAACCATTGCCCCAGTGCTTGTGCACTAAGGTTCTTTGTCTTTATGTATAATTGCCCAGTGAGATACTGTGTTGAATGCCTTTCAAAAATCAAGTAGGTGATGATTAATGTCCTCATTGACATGTAACAGGTTAGTTGGCACGATCTACCAGATGTAAAACCATGCTGTTCCATATCAGCCTTATTGTTAACTTATCAGGTCCTCTGCCATTTAATCCTTAATGACTGACACCAGTATCTTCCCTACAATAGAGGTCAAGTTTATAGGTCTGTAGTTCGAGACCTCTTGTCTGTTAACTTTTTTATGTCTGGAGATCACTCGAGCACATCTCCAACCTGTTGGCACAACACCACTTTTTAATGGTTTTTCATATAGAATTTTTAGGTGTAGTATGATGCTGTCTTTCATGATTTTTAACGTCATGGGTGTAATATCGTCGGGGCAAGGTGCTCCATGGTTTTTTAAATCAGCAATTTTTCTACTAATAGATACTTCCGATATTATGATCTCTTCCTTCTTGCAGTCTGTCTTCATTGTGGGCATGGTTTGTGTGTTCTCAGAGAAAACTGAGCAAAATTAATTGTTGAAATTTACTGCTATTTTTGTAGGGTGCATAATATTCATGTTGTTCACTTCTATGCTAGTAATTTTAGATGAGGACTTTGATAAAAAATTAATATGTCTGTAAAACACTTTGGGATTATTTTTGTTGGCTCTTTTGGCCAGTTCTAGTTCTTTTCTTGCTTTTTCCTTTTTGATTTCTCTTTTGTATGTTTTTTGGATTGTTTTAAATTAATTCCATGGCTTATCTGACCTGGCTAGTTAGTAACTGGCAAATGCCTTATTTTGATTCTTAATAAGCTTTATGATCTTTTACTAAACCATTTTGGTTTCATTCTTACTGTATTTTTATACTTTCTTATATATGTATCATATATCATGTGTTGGGAAATTAAAGTCATTGCTGTTTATTTAATTAATTTAGAAAAACCCATGACACAATGAAAAAATGAAAAATGGTAGCCAATAGTTTAGTAACCTATAAAAATGTCCAGTTTCAGTATTCTATAATCAACATTATCTGGACCAATACTTGAACGAGGATCATACTTTAAAACATAGTCATCCTGCACCAGTACTGGTGAAGCACTGCAAGAATAGAACTTATGATAATTTTTCACGATATTGGTTTCATCCAGGGCTAATGTTGCCATGCCATTAAACAGATCCCTGAACCTCTCAAGGTTACCAAAATGTTCATTAAATAATTCAGCTACCTTACAAGGATCAGCAACAAAACCAGACTCATTATGAAGGCCAATAAAGTCATTATTAGCTCTCCCACCTACTAGATAGTTCAGTGTCTGCTATGTCTTCCTTTGGTCACCTAGATCTCTAAGTTGTTTAGATTAAAAAAAAAAAAATTCTATCTTAGTTGTTCTCAATGCCAATTTACCTTTGTTACACAATCTCTTCTAGTCCTGAAGTGACACAGGGTCTTTGGTGGACATGAACTTTTTCCATATCTTATCCCTACACCTTCATAAGATTAAGTATTTCTGGAGTAATCCATTTGGGGGGAAGGCCTTTATTCTCATTTTATGATTGCTTGCATGCATGTGCAAGAAACATAGCACCACTATACCAGTTTTCATAGGTGTGCCTCCCCACTTCCAATGCCCTGCTCCTTTTGCAGTGCAGCTGCACCACGCCAATGAATGTCTGAGCTGTCTATGACAGCCATTCAGATGCAGTGGTGTACAGTTCTGAGAAAACACCACTACAATCAGCGGTGGTAACATAGGGGCAGTATGCAGAGTGCTGACACGTCAGCACCATCTGAACTGTGATAGACAGTTCATCCCCACCACAAACACCTACATAGCACGCTGGAGTCCACCCCAGTGTGCTCATGTAACTCCTTCCTCCCCACACAGTATGACCCGATGGGGTGCCCAATCCCCCATCAGCTCCACTGCCCCCCAAAGCAAACTTCCTGGTGCCACACTGAGCCTACCCCAGTGTGGCAAAGTCCCACATCTTGTACATGCTGGGAGCCCACCCCAGTGTGCTCATGTGCTCCCTCCACCCCTGCACACTGTGTGACTGATGGGGTTGCCCAATCCCCCATCAGCTCCACTGCTCCCCCAAAAGCAAACTTCCTGGTGCTAAGCTGAGAGCCCACCCCAGCATGGCCAAAGTCTGTGGCCCACAGGGGTGCCCAATCCCCCATCAGCTCCACTGCTCCCACCCCAACAAACTTGCAGGTGCCAAACTGGAAGCTCCCCCAGTATGGCAAAAAGTCCCTCATTGTCTTAAAAAAACAAAGAACAAAACCTAAAACAAAAGAAAACAGTCCCTCATTGACTTTCTTGCCCTCAAACTAACCCACACCCACCCTCTAAGTGACCCACATCCCACACCCTTCACCCCATACTTACCTCTGGAGGCCAGCGCTATGATCTTTGGTGGATCAGGAACACGTCTGCACTCTTCAAAGCTGACTGCGAACTGAAGAAATACTGGTAAGCTGTATAATGACATAAATGGGTTTTTGTTTTCAACTTTGGTGCATATCTTGGCCATTTTGGGGAATTTTACCACATTTTCAACATGGGGTTCTTGGGACCCCACCTCATGAACTCAGCCACTGTCATTTTGTTATTTGGTCCTGAAAGGTGATTTCATGGTCACTGTGCAGAACCACCTTTTGGGACTGAGTAACAAAACAACAGTGTCAAAGTTCATGAGGTAGGCCCCCCAAAACCCTATGTTGAAAATTTGGTGAAAAAATTCCCAAAAATGACTGTTTTATGAATGTACATTGCACAGTTCCTATGCACACTCATAACTTTGAGAATTGTTACTATTTTCTCTCCAGATTTACAACATTGCCATTTTACCACACCTCCTTAAGAGCATGTAGCGCATAATGGCGCATCGGTTGCAAAATCAATGTTTGGGACAGATTAAGAAGACACTGTTCAAGAACAGAGGTCCTAAAATGGCTATGTTCAAAATTTGGTAACAAAAGTCCATAAAATGACTGTGTTATGAGCGTGCATTGTGCAGTTTCCACGCACCCTCAGAAGTTCATGAATCTGTAATATTTTCAGTCCAGATTTTCAACACTGGCATTTTTTCAGACCTCCTTATGAACAGTACAGCTGTCATTTTTCACACCCTGGCCAAAATGTGTTTTCACACTTCCAGCGCAGAAATGTGTGGTCACTGTGGGAAATCAGTGTTTGGGACTGATTAAGAAAATCACAGTGACACTGTTCATGAGCGGAGGTCCCAAAATGCCTGTGTTGACAACCTGCTGTAAAAAAAACCCAGACTAATTACATTCCGGGTGTGCATTGTGCAGTTTCTATGCACACTCGTGACTTCACCAGTTTTTTTATATTTTCACTCCAAATTTTCAACATTGCCATTTTTTACACCTCCCCATGAACAGTACAGCTGTCATGTTTCACATCCTGTTCAAAATGTGTTTTCGCACCTGTGGTGCCAAATGGCATAGTCGCTGTGCAAAATCAGCTTTCGGCTATCGAACTGATATTGCCACTCTTCATGAGGTGGGGGTCACAAAGAAACCATGTTGAAAATTTGGAGAAATACCAACGAACACCTGGGGCATTAGATTTCCAGCATAACGCCCACCCAGTAGAGAGCTGACAGGCACTGAGGTGTGACTTAAGATTGTCACTTGTAATGCTCATGCCATTCCACCCCCATCCACACCCTGCAGCCAGTGACAGGCATTGAGGTGTGCCTTGGACCTCTTCGGCCCCAAAGTTCACCTCATTCTCCTATACTGCACCCATCTCACCATATTTTTATGGAATGAGGTGAGCATAAGTCCAAAGACCCCAAGGCACACCGTGACACTTGTGGGGTGTCTGCAAGATAGGTGTGTTGAAATGGCATGGTGTTAGTGCCTGATGATCCAAAGGTACACATCTCAATGCCTGTCGGTCTATGTAGGTGGGTGGTTGGCTTTAGTTCAGTATTTCACTGCTATTCTATTATGCATCTCTCTAACTCCTACAATACCAATGCCAGTGCCAGCAAGCAAACATTCGCATTGACAAATGCTTGTTCTCTTTGGAGCTACCCTATCACAAATTTCAACAAATAGTTGGCAAAACCTATCCAAAGTATTGCCTATATTAATAATTGAGTCCAAAAAGGACCAATCAACTTCCCTGTATGCAGCTTCTAAGACTTCTAAATTTAGTTTGTTTGTTTTTTAATTCCTTGAATAGATGTATAAAGGGGACTGCTGGAACACTTAGCCATCCATTCACAGCAGATTGGGCAGTGGTCACTCATGGAGTCATGTATACCGTTGCTACAGTGATGGTAAAACAGTGAAGACCAGTACAGTACCTAGTTTATTCTATGTGCTCCTATCTTTTTGATTGTACTAATGATGGCAAGTGATTATTCAGTTCCAACACCTGATGGAGGGGCATTGGTAACCCTACCCCATTTCTGGTGGTGCTTGGATACTGTGGATGGTACTTGAAGGACCTTCTGCATAGTCCAGTACATTACCTTCTTTCAAAACAGTGCAGCCTCTTTTGAGTCCAAGAAATACCTCATCCTCCCCTTGTCATAAAACCTGAGCTTTGCTGGGGTTAGAGAGCATACTTTACACCCTTGCTCTGATGGTGTTCTTTACCTGAATATACACCTTTCTATCATCTATAGTTTCCATGCTAAAGTCAGGAAATACTTGAAACTTCATACGTCCTCTCATAAAACTTCTCTCTATGTGGGATTTCCTTAGTAAGGTTTTTCAATCTTGAAATCTGTGGGGCTTTATAGAGACAAATGGGGCAGTTTGAATCGACATTTCTAACTGATCCAGCAGGCATGAGGTCATAATGTCGCAGACATTATGCCACAGCAATATACTGCACTGCCAGTACAGCACAATATATTGCCAGTGGCATTAGCCTTTGTTTTGCAGGGGCTCTGCCTCATACTCCTCATTATGGGGTTGGCCCCCAACCCCAACTGAAATAACTAACTCGGTGGGGGTTAATAGTTGAAATTGCACAAAGTGAGAAAAATAAAAAAAATTCACGTGTCTGGGACTGGGAATCGAAACCTGGTCCCAAAGTACTGCCTGCCTCCCTCCCTTGCTGCCACTGTCTCATCCCATCATGCTACAGCAACTGCTCGCTGGCCACCTGTCCCAGCAGAGGTCTTATCCTCTGCCTGGGAGAGTGAGAGGGTGCACTACTGTGCATACACCCTTTCACGGTTTGCACCTTTCTGTTCACTACCACACTGTTTCTGATACTTGGTTATATTGTGTACTATTAAACGTATGACTTATTGACCCAGTAGGGACCCAACACTCCCATGGGACCATTCCAAAATAATTTCTTGCTTAGGATATTTTAGGCCTGCAGCTTTTGTAAAGTGTTCTTCAAAACAGTGGAGAGGGTCTCCCTTCCCTTCCCTTCTGACCCCTTGGAAATACAACCCAGCTTTAGGTTGCCACTCCTAGATCTGACCTCTTGTATCTTTTTTGTCAGAATTCTCACCTGAATAATATGTGTAGATAATATGTGTACATACTGTTCTGACACAGTATCTTCATAGTGTCTTCAAGCGTACTAACACTACTGTTTCACCTAATTTGTTTTTAAAGTCAAATCTTCTAGTTTGAGGTAACCCCTGCAACTACTGCAGAAAGTGTACTTAATGCCATTTGGATTGATGAAATACCAGTTAGCACATTTTCTCAAAGTTCAAAGAATGTAAATCCTGTACCTGTTTTCCTGAGGGTCCTGGTATATTCTGGTTGTCTCCCATCAAAAAGAGCCCCATGGCTTCAGTGCTGGTTGTCAGTGTGGTAGAACTGTGCTCTGCTATAACAGTGGCTGTAGTTGCTGTAGGAGTGGTAACTGTAGCAGTAAATGTAGCAACAGTAATAGTGGCAATAGTGATGCTAGCTGCAGCAGTAGTGATAGCAGTGATAGCAGTAGTTGTGATAGCAGCAGTAGGAATGATTGTGGCATAGTCATGCAGACCAGGCTAGTAAATACCATAGCTGCCGCTATGTCTAATATACACTCAGAAGCTGAGAACATAGTTATAGCGGTGGTCAGGACTGTTACAGTTTTGTCTAGGTTGCCAGGGTTTGCAGTCACTGCAAGTACATTTTTGAGAGAGGGTTTAGGCTCTCTTAGGACTGACCTGTCAGCTAGGACTTGACGTTCAGTCGGTAAAACTGATGTTTATTCAGTTTTTTCTTCAGCTCTGTTTCTATTCTGGTGTACTCCAGCTACTCTCTTCCATGATGCTGCTTACATCCTTTTGTTGAGGAGTGGGAATGTCTGCTGATACAGGCAATTCTAAGGACTACGCTGCAGGCATTTGGGTCAATCAAAACCTCTGGGATAGTTTAGTTGAGTGGTTTGCATTGGTGCTACGGCTGTCATTTTCCAGGTCTAAGCTGCATTTGGTATTTGCTGCAAACTGCATATCGCAGTCAGAGGTATTCTTAACTTTGGATTCTGTGGCCTATTTTCCTCAGGGGCCTCCCATTCTTGTACTGTAAGCTGGTGGGTGATCGAGAGAGAGACAGGGGAAAAATGCTGGGGTATTGAAAGCAGACCAGTGGCAGCGGTATTATATGAATGGGAGAGGGAGCATTTTGGGGGTTATGCTGAACAGGTTGCTGGAAAACTGAGGGTTCTTTCTCCCACTGGGTGTCTGGCTCTCTGGAAAAAGTTCTTCCGCCAGCTCCTTGACATGCCACATTTTCCTTGACATACCTTGATGTGCCCGCTCTCAGACCACAAAACTTCAAATCACAGTGCATATCCACTTTTAAACACTGCCTAATTCATGCCAGGAGTCTTTCAACTGTTTCCAGTCTGGTACTCTGTTAATCCTCAGAGAATTCAGAGTAGTTTACATGAAAAAACACCTCTATAGTAGAATAGTTTTTCATTCAGTCAACAGGGTGCTCAGAACTGTCTCACCCTACAGCTGGCTATCTTTTTCCTGATTTCTTTCCTTTTTTAAAAAAACAGAGTCACAGAAGTCCAGGTGGAAGGTTGCTGATGCCAATTGTGACTGCTTCCAATAACCTTCCTTCTTGTGACCAGCACTTATTCTAACCTTATGCTATCCTGACCTTATGCATAACTATTCTCAGCATGTAAGTTAACTGTTCTAAGTAGCTAATCATTCTCCTTTCACATTTCATCTTGACCCTTCCACTCTTCCCCTCACCCTCTATGGCTTTCCCCATATCCCCCTCCTCCCCGTTCTACCTCCTGAGCTCCTTTGCTCACTTTAAAATGCTTTGTCCCATACCTACACACCTCTGATGAGGCCCCTGGGCTGATGCCACCTCTTACCTTGTTGATTAATTGATATTAATCAACAAGGTAAGAGACATACATACATAACATACAAAAATATAAAGCAGCCAGAAACGATTGCACTCGACAAATATGGAATGCTAAATGCAAATATTACAAGGAGGCACTGACCAACTCCTGGGATGATGGGAAAAACTTCTGGAACAACCTGAAAGAACTCACAGGCAAGGATCCTAAGGCACCCCCCACTATGCTCAACATTCTTGGTACTCCAACGCTCGACCTTGGTACCATCACCAATACCTTTAATAATGCATTCTCTAACCTGGACTGTGTCCTTCCTCCTAATTTCTTCGATGACTCTTCCTCCAGTACCTCCCACATGACCCCCCCAACATGATCATGCAACTCCACAGTTCTTCAAAGAGGTTCCACCACAAGTGGCCTGTAACTATATCCACAAGGCCATCTGCAAACAAGGGTACAGTGGAGACTCCCTTGACCTAAAACTGCTGGCACAAGTTCTGGATGAAATCCTTGAACCCCTGACAAAGATCTTCAACCTCTCACTAAGACTGGGCCAATTTCCCCCTCTCTGGAAACAGGCAACTGTCACACCGGTGCACAAAAGTGGTGACAGGACTGTTCACATCAACTACAGACCTGTCTCACTCCTCCCCCCGTTATCTAAGGCATTGGAACGAATAGTTTTGGACCAATTAGTTGAATTCCTGGGCAAGTACAAAGTCCAATGCCCAGAACAGCATGGCTTTAGAAAAGGGCGCAGTACCACCACGGCTCTTCTGGAATTTACAAGTTTCATCCATGCCATGCTCAACCAAGGAAACTAGGTGGGCAGTATTTATAGACCTGACAAAGGCCTTCGACACTGCTAATCACCCTCTACTACTCATGCAACTGTCATCCATCGAGATCTCCAATGATGCCTTTCCATGGTTTGCTAGCTACCTCGATAATCGGGTCGAATGTGTCAGGATAGCAGGTGTCTTGTCTGATGAAAAGCCAGTCCTCTCCAGAGTCCCCCAGGGGTCTATTTTGGGCCCATTACTCTTCTCCCTCTTCCTCAACAGACTCTCTAGTGTCTGCCAGCAAAAAATACTACTACTATTACGTGGATGATGCAGTCCTGTTTGCTAGCCACCTTGACTCTATAATCCTTGAAACCCAGCTGCAGCTTGACTTCAAGCATGTTGAAGATTGGTTCAGCTCACATAAACTCATCCTGAACCACAGCAAGACCAAAGTCATGACCTTCTGTAATCCATGAAGCAGGCACAAATCTCTGTCCCTCACCATCAAGAACCAATCTGGGAACTCACTTGAACACGTCCTGGAGTTCAAGTACCTTGGTATCACGCTGGATAGTACCCTCTCCTACACTCAGCATATTGACACTCTTGCCAAGACCGCCAACATACGGATTTGTCTGTTGCACAAGCACGAGCACTGTATGTCTGCGGATGCCCTTAGACTGGCCATCTACAGCTCTGTCACCTCTATCATTGACTATGGTCTTGCCATTTATGGCTCTGCTTCTACAACTGCCCTCCGCAGGATCTCAGTTTCACTCAACAAAGCCTGCAGGCTTTTAATGGGTGCTGCCCACCAAACACACACCTGTGACCTCTACGCACAGGCTGGCTGGCTACCACTCCTCAGCAGAATACAATACCAAACCTGCCTGCCTGCCTACTAACCAAAAAGGTTCTCCTTGGGCTCATGGCCCCAGGTGTTGGTAAGCTCCTTACTGCCTACAGTGGTTATCAGCATACTCGCAGTGCCCAATATTAAACCTTCCAGGTTCACAGATGTCGTACCTCCATGGGTCAGCAGTCCTTCACCCATAGGGCTCCACAGTGGTTCAATACCCTCAACAAAGAAGCACTTTCCTCTGCTACACTTGGACCCTTTAAACGGAATCTCTGACTTTACCTCACCTCTACCACGCAATGTGACTGCTTCTCCTAAAAGGACTGCTCCAACCACCACCTAGTTGATCAAGACCAGTGATCTGCCTCCTACCTGAGCATTATTCTCTCTGGCTCCTACTTTTCTACATGACCCCTTTCCTGCTCCCCTCCTCCACCCTCCCTCCCCCACACCTCTACTCCACTTCTCTAACTTCACTACCAAATTCTCCGGTACTAGACACCCTCCCTCTCTCCCTCTGACAGCCGCCCCTCAGCCTGCCTATTTCTTTATGTCCCCCTCCTACCCAATCACATGCTCATAGTCCAATTGCTTCTTAATCTCTTACTCTGTTACCTCAGCTAGCTGCTTATTTAAGTTGCTCTCTAGTAATGTCTTTTATTTCTAAAGTGTGTTATAACTGTAAAACATTGCCAACCTTTGTATGTGTTATGATTGTACACCATTGACAACCTTTGTATGTATGTTTCCCCCCATCCTCTGATGTGGAATCTTTGTAAATGAGCAGTTCCTGCTCAAAGGTACTTGTAATCCTCGAGTTTAATAAAATAAAAATAAAAACAAATTAGGCTGTCTGTTCTCATTTTCCTGTAAAGGGTCATTTCATAAGACCCCGCCCCCTCTAATAAGACCCTTTGAATTCCAGGTTTTAATCAAATATTCACCTTGGCATACATTCTACAATGCCACATGTATTGTAACTTCTCTAGTTATACACTTTTGTAATGTTTTGCATAATTCCTTGTTTTGTTTGTTCTCCATCTCATACTTTTCCAATATGTATTGTCGTCTGACATGGAACCTATGAAATGAGCTTGTTCTCAAAGGTCTTATCCGAAATTACAATAAATAAATTTAAAAATAAAAGGTCACCTGGTGTCCAGCACCACTACACAATATGGTTTAACACAGATACAGGGTCACAATCAAGTCACACAAAGGCAAGTGTCTTGGATTTCAGGAGGACAGACTTTGCTAGGATGGGGATATGTATCAAAGAAGCCCTGGAGAGGGGGAGGCAGGAGGGGATTGAGGAGCAGGTGGCGCTCTAAAGGACCCATAGTGGAGGTGACAAACCAGTGCCTTAGACTGAGAAAATAGAGCAAGAGAAGGAAGAAATCACTATGGTTCTCAAAAAGATGTAGCAGAGAAAGTAAGGGCCAAAAGGTTGGAGTTCAGAAAATATAAGGATCTGAAGGAAGAGGATAGGATGGTGTACCTGAATTGTCTGAAGGAAGCAGGAAAGCTGTTAGGAGCACAAAGGCACAAACAAAGGAAAGATTAGCACAGATTATGAAGAAAGGGGATAAGACATTCTATAGGTACATCAGTAAAAGAAGGAAGTATGGGGGGGGTTGTAAGGCTCAAAGGGGACAAAGGGGAGTGTGTGGAGGAAGACCTGAAAGGCATCAATACTGAACAAATACTCTGTTCCAGTATTCAGTGAAGAAGGGCTGGGACAGGGACCATAGCTGGGCAACAGAAACAAAGGGGAGAGGGAGGTGAACACAAGTCCATTTATAGAAGAGAGAGTCCTAGAACTCACACAGCTGAAGGTGGACAAGGCAATGGGACCGGATGGCATACATCCCAGGATATTAAAGGAACTGTGGATGGAGCTAGCAGCACCACTGGCAGCCATGTTCAGTGAGTCCCTCAACACAGGAGTAGTTCCAGAGGACTGGAGGAGGGCACATGTCACTCTTCACAAAAATGGTAGTAGGGAGAAGGCAGAAAACTATAGTCCGGTCAGCCTCACCTCAATAGTGGGTAAGATGATGGAGGCACTGCTTAAGAAAGAACTATGAAACACTTGGAATCCAGCATAGCACAGGATCCGAGGCAGCAGTAGTCACAGCAGGAGGTCATGTCAAACAAATCTGATAGATTTTTTGACTGAGTGACAAGAAAGGTGGACTGGGGGAGCAGTAGATGTTGCCTACCTTAATTTCAGCAAGACCTTGACACTATTCCACACAGAAGACTGGTTAACAAGCTGGGTAGCCTGGGCGGGGCCACAAGGTGGTGAACTGGGTTAGAAACTGGTTAGGGACAGGAAGCAGAGGGTGGTGGTAAATGGGATCCAATCCGAGGAAAGGGTGGTGATCAGTGGGGTGCCTCAGGGATCAGTCCTGAGGCCGGTCCTTTTTAATGTCTTCATTAGTGGCATTGCAGAAGGGCTGGAAGGGAAGGTTTGCCTGTTTGCAGATGACATCAAGATCTGCAATAGGATAGACACTCCAGATGGGGTGGAGAAAATGAGGAGGGACCTAGGAAAGCTAGAAAAATGGTCCGAAGTGTGGCAACTGGGGTTCAATGCAAAGAAGTGCAAAATCATGCACCTGGGGCACAGAAACCCTGAGGAGAGCTACAGGATGAGGCGGGAGTTGCTGGCAGTCACCAGAAAGAAAGGGATTTTAGGATTATTATCTCAGATTCCCTAAAGGTGGCCAAGCAGAGTACAAAGGCAGTAGGAAGGGCCAGTGGTATGTTGGAAGTGCATAGGAAGGGGTATCACTAGCTGAAGAAGGAGGTGGTAATACAACTATACAAAACACTGGTGAGGTCTCATCTGGAATACTGTGTACAGTTCTGGAGCGCATCTTCCTAAGGACATAGATATGGTGGGGATGGTTCAGAGAAGGGCAACTAAGATGGTGCAGGGCTTACACCAGAAGACATATGAGGACAGATTAAGACCTCAACATGTATACACTGGAGAGAGGAGGAATGGGGATATGATAGAAACCTTCAGGTATCTTAAGGGAATAAACAAGATGCAAGAGAGTGACATCTTTTAGTATAGGATAGGAAGTACAAGGACGAGGGGGGCATGATATGAGATTGGAGGAGGCAGGATTATGGGAAATGTGAAGAAGTTTTTTTCACAGAAGGGGTGGTGGATGCATGGAATAGCCTAACCCAGGAGGTGGTGGGAGCGAGCACAGTGGGGGGATTCAAACATGTATGGGACAGGCATAAGGGAACCCTAGAGGTGGTAAGGAGAGGCCAAAGCCAATGACACCAGATAGGGTCAGCGACCGCTAATAAAGGTAGGGTATATGGGCAGACAGGATGGGCCTGGTGGTCATTATCTGCTGACAGTTTCTATGTTTTTTGTTTAAGTGAAAAACAGACTGCCCACCATACTGGTGTTATCACACAAAAACACATTTGTTTACAGTCCTTGATTAACTCCACTGCATCTTTCCTGAACTAGAAACACCCCCAACACAGCCTAGTCACTCATAATGCAGTGGGAGGAAGGGAGACTATTGCACCATGAATGACTGCACTGTTTTGGGGTGCACCTAATGTTCAAAACTAAAATTTAAATACCTATAGAAGGCCATGCTTATCAAAGCTTTCCAAGGTTTGGGGTGGGGGTAAGAAAAGACCCTGAGGAGGAACCAAAAAGAAAAGATCCTCAAGAAGGAGGCTTAAAGCAGCAGTACATGTTACAATAAACATTTTGACCTATAGCTCTTTATCTAGTTCAGATTTTCTTTTTCTCCTGATTTGTAAGATCCCTCATTTTGCCTTCTTGAGTTTCTCTAAACATTTTAGATTTGCTATTATTAAAGCAGTGCCCCTTTAAATATGGCCATAACCTATTGGTCATAAGTTTACTCAGCTGTGCTTGAGCACCCATCATTCTATAAGATCAGGGAGTAGTGTTCCTGCATGATTGTTCACCCTAATCACATGAAAAGTGATTTTTTTAGTTGTTTAACCAGGAGTAGCACACTAAGCTGAAAGCTTTTTACAGGAGTGACCTGGGAGCAGGGAAGTTAAGGACTTGCTCAGGGTCACACAGTATGCAAGTGAAAGCTGGGATTCAAACCCAGGTCTGGTCTGCTGGATGTCACCAGATTTGTAGCTCAGAGCCTTAAACCACTGCACTATACTGCCTACCTTTTTAATTTAATCTGGGAAGTTCAAAAACGCTGAGAACACTAATGTAAACCTAGGGATAGCCATATTTAGAGGAATGCTCCTTAATTGTTTTAAAGCTAAAAAATTACTACAGCAGATGTAAAACAGGGAATGGGCATTGTATAAAACAGGAGAAAAATGGCAATCTAAAATAGAGCAAAAATGGTATGGAGTAGGAACAACATTTTCACCGTCACATGTGCTGCTGTTTTAACCACAGAGTGCTGAGGTGGGGAGAGAATTAGGTCCCAAGAGGTTTCCCCAATATTAGCACAGCCTTAGAAGCCACTAAAATAGGCCAAGTCTTTTATCTTGACGTTAGTGGAGTTATACCTATGCAAAGTCACTTTCGTCATACTTGAAGTAAGCAATATTGTAGCAGCCTAGAAGAAAAGTCAGCCAAAGACAGACAAAAGGGAACCGATTGAAAAATAAAATAATTTTAGAAGAAAGTTGATGATTATTGCAGTAATGACCAGATATTGCTGCATGCAACAAAAGGGGCATAATGTCAGCCCTGTCAATTCCAAACCAGCAATGTCATTAATGAGCTCAGTGAGTGCCGTGAGAAATGTTAAGCTCATCTCTGGTAGATTTGGAAGCTGGCTGCTTTTTTTTTTTTTTTTTATAGTTTTTCGGGAGTTTTCCTCCTTTTCTCCCCTGTTACTGGGGCCCCAGCACACTGGTATCTTGTGTGTGTGGAGGTGCACACACGCCCATGAAGCCGTCTCAGTCCCTTCCACCCCTTCCCTTGGTAATCACTGAAGCTCCCTCCAGTCGGCACCACCATCCGTCCTCCATAGGGTGGCAGCCAATGGCCATGGAGCCCCAAGTCCCTCCCAGGAGTAGAAAGCTGCCTGGCAGTGGCTTGATCTCACCCTTTGCCCTCCCATCCGGCCAACCCCGACAACCCAGGCTCATTCCCGAACCCAGGTCACCAGTGCAGCATGAGGTGTGGCATCCAGTACCTCAACCCTCAGTGCCACCAGGCCAGGGGAAGCTGGCTGCTTCTTCATTAGTTACTTATACAGCTACTGGGAAACAAAGACTAGGTTAATTTAACATTTCAACAAATTACAAAACCTGCATTATTTAAGCCAGCATGTGGTACTTACCATAGAAGTATGCAAATGTGGAGAACAGGCCACTACGTAAGTGAAAAGACCCAACAGGGTGCGGGGTGTTGCGGGATATCCGCAAACCCAGAGGTGTAGTGAGGCCTGACACTGGAGGTGGAGGGCCTTACAGCCCCTGGAAGTATGGATATCCCCCAACAACACATACCCTAAAAGGTCTAATTGCACTTAGAAATGGGTTTCTGCAGTAATAAAAGTATTTTAAAACATTAAGAGAAAAAAGTTTATAAATAAAATTAGCCTTTATCCAGGTACAGTGCCCTGTCTTTTTTTAGAGGGTGCTGGTGGTTGATAAACATATGGCTTTGCTAACAGCCGATCAGATTTCAAGATTATTTCATAATGCTAGTTCATCATGTTTCTGGAGCTCACAGAGCACTTTCCTCCTGGGACAATTGTAAGCACACAGCATTGGGTTTTTCTTGCTGTTGATAATGTTTTGCTGTGGGGAAACTCACAGAGACACTGAAGCTCATTTGACATGAATTATGCCACGTCATGTAGAAGAAGATATCCCATTTTAATGGGCTGGCCACCCGATGGGCCAGCCGTGTTGTCTATGGATGACCTAGGTTTACGAGCAGACTCAGAGTGTCATGTTGGGGACAAGCCAGGCAGGGACAGGCTTCCTACTACAGAAGGCATGCTGATGTGAGGCTAACTCAGGCTGTGCCCACACCTGGGGAAGTGGGATGAGCTGGGGAAAAAGAGAGAGAACAGGACGAAAAGGCTTGGCCATGGAAGGATAAAGCCCAGCCCTCCCCGACCCTGCACTGCTGTTCATGGTTCAAATATCCATCATCATTCAAACCATGGGGGAGAGGGAGCAGAGTGCCAAAGGGGGCCACTATGATGTTGCAACAGGGTAAACCCTAGCTATGGTGGGTGTTTGGGTTGGGGGAGCCAGTCCAAAGGGGTAAGTACAGCCAGAGGACAAAAATCTCTGTGGAGAAAAAAAATGGAAATATTTTTAATCTCCATTTTATCCCACTGTCTCTCCTTGATGTGACTTCCACCCCCAACCCACCTATCTTTCAATGCAGACATTATATAGGACAGAAATTCTGTCGCACTTAGATGAGGTTATTACTGTGGACAAGCCCAGTTATGTTTGTCATGTTTGGACACAACGTCAGTTCTGTATCAATAGGAAACTATTGGACTCAACTATTTTGATTTGCTAGTGAATCGATGTCAGTACTTAGCAAAGTTTTCTTGCTTTGCTCAGTAGACAAGGCCTCGAAAATTCCCCTGCCCTGAAAAGAGAATGTGTTTAGGACTAATAAATCATTCATTGGCTTTACCAGTTATTATAGATGTAAAAGACAATGTTGTAACAAGCAATATCAGAAAATACAGTCAAGTCTCAGACAACTAGAGATCTGAGTGGAGTGGAGACAACGCTAAGGACAGAATTATGCAGACCTTGAAAGACAGCAAGAGAGAGAGAAGAGCAAGAGAAGGAACGTGCATGTGACTAAGATGCAATAACTGGCAAACAGCCTCCTGGAATTTTAAATTACTGATATGCCTGCTATAAATAACACTTTAAAGTTACCAACGTCTGGGAAAACAAAGCATAAACACTCTTCAGAAATCAATGTAATGCAACCATTAACTCATATTTTTGGGTTCTCAGAGGCCTGCTTTTCTTTGGAGTTAATACCTCCATTTCTTTTAATGCTGACCTGGCATTTGTTCCTTGGCCTTTACAATTAGTTTCTCTAGAACTTTGAGAACATTTGCCTGTCTTTACTCATCAAACAGGCAAACTGCTCCTTCTTTCCTCAGGAGAATTAACCACTTTATTCTCATGCCCCCCAGGAATCTAGTGCAATTTTTACCGGCACACACAGTGACACACACTGGTAGGAAGTGCAGAGCTCAAAGTGCTCAGAGCATCCCCCAAGCAGTGAAAACTCAGCTGAACTTTCCTAATATGATAGATGAAATGTCAGAAAACATTAGGGCAGATGGTGTAAGTAAATCCTGAAGGACAATACACATATGTTATTTATGCAGCATTCCTAGTATCACAAGTCCTGGAAACCTTGTTTTAACTATAACACATTAGGGGAGTCATTTAGGACATGCTATTGCCAGGGACTGCAGTTAAATCCCCCATGTCTATTACACCCCTTATAATGGTAGTTGTAACCCCAATAGCCTGATATTCAATGATACAAACTTTGACGTCATGTGTGTAGGACTGCATTCACCAACTAAGCCTTATAAAATGGGCAAAGGATTTCAAGCAGTCTGATTGGTTGTTAGCCATGCATTAGAAGAGTCTAATGCATGGCTAAAACTTGAAACCCCATGTAGAATACACAGACCCATTTTATAAGCCCAATAAGCCACTCTGGGGATGCATGTTAGATAGTTCTAACAACACGCTAGGGACTGAACACTCTCCTGCTGCGGGCTCGTGCCTCACTACACTCTAGCTGTGCAAGAGAACTGTCTAACCTCGCCATGTCTTATTGCTTACAGGCTGATTGAAGAGGGTGTGGCATTCTTGGCCTTGACCATTGATTTTGCTTACTCCTGTTGTTTGATATCCACCCCTATTGGTGTAATAATATGAATGTTGTGCTCTGTCTGAATTAAAATAACATTAACTATAGAAAACAAAGCACTGCTGTACTTTCTGCACTTATGCAGTTCCTGAAGTACAATATGGCATGTGCAAGGGGTCTGATATCTATTCACTGACCTCACGAGCCAGTATAGTGTTATGCTTATGTAATTGTATTAGTTTGGTTGTGGCCGTTCACACTCTGCAGTCCAGAGGAATTACCATCCTGTAGGGGTACAACAGCAAGGAACTCTCGGAGAGGGTTCTGCCCCTAGAGGTGCCATGGGACGGTTCCCGTGGCTAAAGGTACCTTAGGAATCCCCCTAAAGACAGAACACTGCCGCTGGAGGAGGAGGAGGAGGGGAGGATAGTGGGGCAAAGACAAAATGCTTCACAGTGAGGCTGAGAGGAACTGCTTATATAGCTCAGGAAGTGGGAGTGGCTGGCTGCTTGGTCACCGAACTACAGGCAATGCCTTTCAATTCACTGACCTATGCAGCCAGTATAGCGTTATGCTTATGTAACTGCATTAGTTTGGTTGTGGCATTCGCACTCTATTCCAGAGGAATTACCACCCTGTAAGGGTATGAAGCAAGGAACTCTCAGAGAGGGTTCCACCCCTAGAGGTGCCAGGGGACGGTTCCTGTGGCTAAAGGTACCTTAGGAATCCCCAAAAGAAATGTAGTATCATCCCCAAAAGGAGGCAACATGAAGCATATGAGCAAGCAGTAACAGTGACGTAGAAGCAGTAACTGGAACATAGTAGCAGAGAAGAATAGTGATGGCTTGTATGAGTGAAGGGGATCCCCTAAGGAGAGAGGGAATGGCAGGACATCCTCCACCTCCATCCAACAATGGAACCTACCTAAGGAAACTAAGGGAAACAACTATGTTAACTAAGTGTTATGACCTGAGGCAAAGGAGGAGAGAAAAAAAACCCTATGGGGAGGAAATCTCTGGGGATCCAAGGCCTAGGCGCCTTCCCTCCAGGCTTAGGAAAATGTATTAGCGACATCCTGCAGCTGCAATTTGAAAACCCAATTAAAGGGAGGTGGAAATATTCGATTTGGAGGAAGGCTCACCAAACCCTCTAGCGGAACGTCGTGGAAGGTTGCGAAAACTCTGCAACAACACGAGCATCCAAGGCACAGGAGGAGAGCAACAACTGCTGAGGCACTCACCTGGCCTACCCACCCTAAATCAAACCAGGTGAACCAGAGGCAGTTGTGGGGTGAATGCGGTGAAGGTGCCTTGCTAGGGAAACCACTAAAGTCAATGGCCAACCGTTATAGTGGAACACTAGAGCCAAAGGAGATCGCCGTAACCACCCTTCACAGCTAGTCTTAAATTCTACACCAGGAGCTACTGTCGCATAGCAGGCAGCTAAATCCAAGCCTGGGGTGAGGACATTCCCAGCTATGGGCCAGGTGAGAAGGATCCCGTCCCAAGTTTGACATGCTCAATGATGCGGACTAAATGCAGAGCGAGACCGTCGGCTGCAGGAACCTGCACCAGATTAGAAAGGCTGGCATGCCTCAGAATTGATTGAGAGCTGTAAAGCTGGTGAGCTGAATGAGCATGGTGTGCTGAGATCGTAATGAGCATTGAGTGCTGAGACCTTGCAAGATCGGATGCAGATTAAGAGCAGTAGAATCCCAGGCGAAGCTGAGGGGATGGCACTAGGCATAACGCAATGGTTTGCATAAGCAAGGAGCAATGGCTGCATAAGCAAATGGGGACCTGATAGGTCAGTAAGCAGTAGTAGTAGTAATAATAGGTGGACCTGCAGAACAACTGTATAGCAAGTAAACAGCACTGAGTTAGGGGCAAGCCAGACAGACATGAATAGCCAAATCAAGGTGACAAACTCTGAGGATTTTCGGAGGCGAAGACAGGATTTAGAACAAAATTAATTAACCACATAGGCCACGACCCCCCAAACACCTCCCATTCCCCACCATAGGACAAACAAGGAAGTGATGAAAGGCCGAGAACCACAAGAAGATATAAAAGCTAGTTTAGTAGCCTCAGCAGGAGCTTCAGCTAACCTCAGCGAAATAAGGCACAATAGGAATGGTAAAACAATGCAGCAGCAGAAGCAAGCTGGCCTGTACAGCAGTAGCTAAATGAGTACAGTGTTAAAACACAGGCACTGGGTGCAATAGTAATTAAAGTAAGTCAGCAGCAGTGGCTGAAGTTGTAGGTAACTGAAAGCAGTAGCATGAGCTCTGAGTAGGTTTGCAGTTGCAGTGCAGTAAATTGAGAGTTGTAACTGAAAGCAAGCAGAATGAGCTCTGTAGTAGCAGTATGCTAGTAGTTTTAAAATAAAAGCCCCCCAAAAGAGGAAACCAAAACAGAAAACAGGGAAAGGCCCCCCCCAAAAAAAACAAGAAACAAAACACAGGGAAGCACACAACTGAAGGAAAGATACAAACCAGAAGCAGGAAAACAAACACTGAAGTGCAGCAGAGACACACAGAAACAGCAGACTTAGGGAGGGGTGTAGGCCCCAGCCAGCTAGGAGGACAAACCAACACAGCCTCCAGCTGCAAAGACAAAATGCTTCACAGTGAGGCTGAGAGGAATTGCTTATATAGCTCAGGAAGTGGGAGTGGCTGGCTGCTTGGTCACTGAACTACAGGCAAAACTTTTCAAATATGGGCATGTCTACAATAGGGGAGGGGGTGGAAAAGATGCAACAAAGGGTTCTGGCTTAGAAATATTATTTTCCTAGCTATATCACCGTTTTGGTGTGCAGGAGAAGAAAAGCTTTGGAACCTCCATGGTTCTGGTAAAAGGATACTTCAGCAATATTGGGTAAGAGTTAATAATATTGCAGATTCTAAATAGATTATACAAGCAGAATGGCCATTGTTTTTCACAAGAAATGTACTTATGACTTTATGACAATCTGTCTTTCTGTCCATCTGACTGTCTGCACATCTGCATGTATGTCTGTATGGATGTCTGTCTGTATGGATGTCTGCCTGTATCGATGTATGTACTGTATGATATCCAAGATTTAGAACAATGTATTTACTCTTATTTAAAGACTGGGGCAGTTTCAAGGGGGCGTGAAGCTCCCCCCCCCAAAAAATTGTATTTTCCATTGAATTATCCCATTATTGACCAATAGTGAAAATTGTTTATGAGCTAAGCCTCCCCCTGCTCACTACAGCATCCCCTGTTTAAAAATACCGGGCTTGATTTTCAAGCCTGGAAGATGAAGCAAGGTGTCTGCATCAAACATAAATATTGCAAGCTGCACCTTTCAGCAAAAGATGCAGCAATCCCTATTTTCAAACATGGTCTGCATCCAAAAGGGGAGCCGTTGTACCAAAGTGGCACTGCACCAGCCTTGTGCCATAAAGCAAGGTGTGCCAGGTCACAAGGGGGCTTGCACCATAGTGGGGCTGCAACATCCCCTTTATTCCAATTTTGCAAGCACTGCTGTGGATGCAGCAAGAGGCTCCACTTAGACCAGCCAGGAAGTGGTCTAAGTGTCCTGTGTCAATGTGGGATGATGTTGCCAGTGGGGGGGGACCTGCCAGGAATTGGCCGGGTCAGGCAGAGCACAGGTGGGGTGCCCTGGCGGCATGAGGGAGATGGAGCAAATGCAGCCTTTATTTTTTATTTTGCTTGTACATTCAACCATTATCTTCTTCATAATGCCTCTTCCCATATCCTTTCCCCATTTTATTCCCCTATGCACCACTAGAAAACTGTACGTACTGCAATACATGTATAGCAGTGGCTCTCCCAAACCCCCCAACCAGGGCATGCCCCGGACAACCCGCCATCCAACAGGTTGTCCAGCCAGTAGGGTCGCAATCTCCTGCAGCTGCCACAAGCTTGTCTGCAGCTTGCAGCAATCCCCTCTGGTGCGTTGTTTCTCTGGTGCAGCTGTTGGCTTGCAGGAAACCCAGGGAGTCTGGCGCCAGGACCCTGCTTTTTCTAAAATTGGGCACAGGGTCCTTGGTACACCCAGATTTTGCCATAGCCCTGGAGCGACACAACTTGTGTCACTCTATGGGCTCTTTGAACTTTGAGCCCACCATCTCCAGAGTTAAATTGTGAAGAGGGGTCTGTAAATAAATTACATCACTCTCCGCTTCCGGTGACATCACTGTTGGCATGGCTGCCTGATCTGAGAGCGCTAAGTACTCGCCGGTACAATTTATTACAATCAACTGGTATTTTTTGCATGAAAGTGCTTATCGTGACCTCCGCTGATATTCTGAACCTAATTCAAGATGCCAAACCTTAACAAATTGGGACGAGGTACTCCCAGCCTGCAGAAAATGGAATATAAAAAACCGCGGCCTAGGGAAAGAAGCCCGGCAGTGTCGCATACCTCAACTGGCACTGCATGCTTGGGGAATGAAGACAACAACATGGGTTCGGAAGCGGGATCAATGATGGGAAGGGCCGAAACCAGAGCCATTATGAGGATGCTGCATAAAATAGATGATAAAGTAACAAGCATTCAAAATAGTTTACAAAAACTGGAGCAACGTACTTCACAAGTGGAAGGCCACATGAACACACTGCAGACGGAGCACTTGGCCTTTGGTCATTCCCTGCTATATCTATATAAAAGGGAAAGGGAGCTCACAGCCTGGGCTGAAGATGCAGAGGCGCAATCCAGGTGCAATATTATCAGGATATTCAGTATTCCAGAAGGGGCTTGAGCAAGATGATACAGCTGCTTTTATGGCTTGTTGGTTACAGAAAGAGTTGGATTTGTCAGCTGATTCTGAATTGGGCATAGAAAGGGCCCATCAAGCTTTAGTCTCCAAAACCCAGAGTGGGGGCTCCTCCTAGGTCCATCATTATTTAGTTCCTTACCTTCCATGTGAAGGAGAAGGTGCTACGTATGGCCTGGGTGAAAACAAATCTCAGTCTCAATGGGCAGCATGTGTATGTGGACCAAGACTACCCCCCACAATTATAGGCAAAAAGGAAGAAAGTATTACTAGTAGTAAAGCAACCAAAAAGCAAAGGGATGAAAGTGCAAGTCCGATACCCTGTGAAGTTATGGGTGCAAGACAAGGACAAAGTAAAGATTTTTGACCACTTGCTCGCTGCCTCCTCCTTCCTACAATCAGCAGGAATCATGTTGCCAGACCTGAAAGACAACCTAGCGGAACTAGAGGTGGAGGAGTTGATCTGGGACATAGCATCACCATCTACAGCCAAGGGTAAACAGAAGCTCGGGGGTCTGCTGTCACTTCACTCGGACTTGGCACTGTGGTTAAAAAAAACAAAACCTACCACTTGAGAAGAAGCGAAAACTTGTGGGGGTGAGTAAAGGCTACTGTTGGTATTCACTAATGTATAATGAATGCACAGTGTTTATTGAACTTTTTGGATGAGACAAACTTAGGCTGTATGTCCCATGGCTACAGTAGGACTCATTTGCGATGAATAAGAAATGCTGTGCAGTTACTTTCTATCTCACCATGGGCCAACGGAACTTATGTGAAAAGCGTAAAAAAGGATTCTGCTGAGCGGCAGGGTTTTGGTAACATCCTGACCCTGAACATTACATTAAATCATCCGGTTGCCACAACAAGTGGGGAAGGGCAAGCTAGACAGAAGGTTCCCTAGCAAAAGCAAAAACTTTAATTTTTCATAAAGATTCATTTTCTTTAGGGAAAGGAAATTGGTAGTTATATATAGCCAGTCTATGATTTGGTAATATAGTGGGGATGACATCTATTGTCCTATTTAGAATCAAATTGCCTTCATCGAAATGGAGAGCGGGTATAGGCATGAATATAACCAGGCAAGGGTTATCATGTGTCATATACTTGGCTCTCCTTTTGTTGTTTACAAGCTGTGCAGGTTTCATGGAAGGGGTGACGGGGGGAGGGCTTGAGGCTCTGGTCAAGGGAGAAAGGAACAATGTTATAGGCAGTTGCTTCAAGTCTGGAGGGGTCTGATTAGTATTAAGTGGGATTTGGAAAGTACCCCCAATTTGAGATACTTGTTGTAAAGATAAATAGCTCTAGTTAACAAAATAAAAAAAACAAAAAAAGGGAAAAGCCTGTAAAGGAAAAATGGGAGAAGGGGGGGATTTGCTTGTAAAGGGAAAAGTTAAAGTGATCAAAGCATGGGAAGAGGAGACTAATATTGGGCTGAGCTTCTCCTTGAAGATGCATTACTATATTTTTCCCTAAAGTGATTCCCTCCCCCGGCCCCAAGCTGGGTATACCACCAGGGAAAGGAGGTTCTGAGAACCCTGAAGTCTACTTGTGGGAGGAGATAAAGGAGGCCAATTGGCCACTCTAGGTCTCTATAACCAATTTTCTTTGGGTGCTCTCTCGAGGAGAATCTTTTGTAGAGTGGCACACAATCCACTAGAAGACATAGTCTTCACTGTTTTTCCTGTTTTTCATGTTGTTAAACTTGTTTCGTTATGTTACAATGTTTGTGGGAATGGGTGGGTTGCTATGTGTTTTTCGCTGGCAGTATATTTTCGGGGATATCAAGAAGCATGTTAAAGAGCAACATGTCTGTTTCTGTGGAGGTATGGGAGTGGGCAGAAGTGAATGTAAATATGGGTCATTTAAGGTGGCAACTCACTATTTTAAGTCATGGATAAGTCAATCATTGGTACTTGGAATATTAAGGAAATTAATACTGTATTTAAAATGGCCAGGGTTTTGCAGGAGCTACAGTGGGCAAAATGTGATGTAGCCTGCCTACAAGAAACAAAACTGTCTGCAGCTGAACATTTAAAATTGAGAAGAATATGGGTAGGGAATGTATATGCAGACTCACACCCAGATGCCAATAAAGCAGGCAGGCTCTGGGAGATTGGTTTCTGTCTCTGGGTGCTTGAAGGGGTAGAACTATTCATATAGTATCTGTGTATGCACCCACCCCATCCTCAGGGGAATTTTTTAGACAGGTATTTCAATTTTTGGCAGCCTTGCCAGACGGACAAATTCTATGCTTAGGGGACTGGAACTGTGTGAAAGATGTAATGCTCAATAGGAATCCAGTGCAGGGTAGGGGTTATAAATCTTGTTCAAAATTACTTACAACAAAAGGACAGAGGGGGGGTCTGGTGGACCCATAGAGGTTATGGAACCCTAAGGGTGAAGAATTCACATTTTACTCCTCAGCTTTTAATTCTTACTCCCATTTAGATAGAATATACACCCAAAAGAAATGGGCTCACACAGTGCAGGAGGTTTGCATTAGGCCCATTACATTATCAGATCATGCTCTTCTGGTCTGTGAAATACAATGGGATACAGGGAGTTCTAAGGGAGGATGGAGATTTAATGTGAGTTTATTACATGATGAGGCTTTTCTTACCTCCAATAAGGAGGTTATTTCAAACTATATTAGAGAGAACACAGAGAAAGGTATCCTAATTAAGTACGTTTGGAACTGCCTTAAGAAAGTGGTGAGGAATCATGTTATATCTTATGCCTTTCATAAGCAGAGACAACATGAAGCTGTCCTAAAGAAAGCAGAGGATGATTTATGGCAACTGGAATCTGATCATAAAAAAGAAGGGGTCTAGACCTCTTACCAAAGTTAAAACAAGCTAGGGAAACACTAAATGGGATCTTGTTGAGGAAAATGGAAAATATGCTCAGGTTTATGGGGCAAAAATAGTATGAATGGGGAGACAGAGCAGAGAGAATGAGATTATTGGCCCTACAATTAAAAAAACAAGAAGCGGCTAGATATGTTTCTATATTAAAAGTTAAAGATCATGTGGAGGGGTTCACTTCACCTCCTGTAGAAGTAGCAAAGGAATTTCAAGGGTATTATGCCCAGCTATGCAGTCAGGAGAAAAGTGAGGGGCACCCGGAAAGGATAGATGAGCTTTTTGGAAAGGTGACTCTACCGAGGCTTACTCAGGAGCAACAGCAAATGATGGAGTCCCCATTCACTGTCTCACAAATTCTGGCTGTGATTAAGTCCTTCAGCAAGGGCAAGGCACTGGGACTGGATGGGTTCCCGGTAGAATTTTACCAAAAGTTTGCAGGAGAGATTGTCCCCCTTCTGACTAAGGTTTGTAATGAGGCCCATGAAGAAGGGCAAACTTCAGATTCCTGGAGTAGGGCCCTGGTGTTGGTTTTATCCAAACCAGGCAAGGATCGCTTCCTATGTGAGAGTTACCGTCCCATCTCATTATTAAATCAGGATGCCAAGATTTTTTTCTAAGGCCATTGGGGTACAGGTGCAGGGGGTCATTCAAGGTCTGGTCCATTCGGACCAGATGGGTTTTATTCCTGGTAGGCATATTCAGGATAATATTCACCTTTTGCTGAATGTGTTAAAATCTGCCAAATCATTTCCCTCTGAGGTTCTTTCTGCAGTCATTTCAATTGATACAGAGAAAGCTTTTGACCGACTAGATTGTCTCTTTCTGAATGAAACATTAAAACAGTTTGGTTTTGGCCCTAAATTTCATTCATGGATATCTAACCTTTACAAGCATCCCACAGCCCAGGTCAAGGTAAATGGAGTTACTTCAAAACCTTTTGAAATAAGGAGAGGAACCTGACAGGCTGCTCCCATCCCTCCTTTTGTTTGCCCTGAGTATTGAGCCTTTAGTGGCATTAATTCACCAATCCCCAGTTTATAAAGGCATTAGGGTGGGGGCGAGGAAGTATGGGTCTCACTTTACACGGATGAAACATTGTTGTATATTACAGATCCAACTCAACTGGTGCCTAGGTTTCTGGAATTATTGAGAGAATTTGGGTGGGTATAGAGTTTTAAGCTGAATGAGGCCAAGACTGACTTGCTCCAGTTGGGCTCATACTCAAGTTCATTGCCATTAGATTTAGGAGGGCTTCAGTGGGCAAACTCAGGTATCAGATATTTGGGTATATGAGCCCCCAGAGATATTTCTAAATTATACCAGTTGAATCATGTGAAGTTACTGGTAGAAATACAGGCAGAACATAAAAGTTGGAAAGAACTCCCCTTATCTCTTTTTGGCAAAATATAAACAATTAGGATGAATGTGCTTCCTAGATTCTTGTATATTTTTTCTGCAGGCCCATTAAGATCCCCTAGTAATTTTTGGAAAACTTTGAGGTCAGTCCTTGCTAAGTTTATATGGGGAGGGAAGAGGCCCAGGGTTAAATGGCCCGTGCTCATCACTCCTAAGAAGACAGGGGGTCTGGCTCATCCAGACTTCAAAGGGTACTACTAGGCAGCCCAATTACTACATTTTATATCACATATTTGTACTGAAGAGCCCCCAATGTGGGTCCATCTGGAAAAAGTATTGACAAGAATGGCCATCACGGGAGTTTATTAACCAGAGGTAATAGGTGGGTGGAGACCTTAAAAAAGACATGGGTGGAGATCTGCAATATATTTAAGCTTCCCATAGTTTTTTTAAGGGACACCACTTTGTGGGCTTGTTTGAAGTTCTTCCCATTCAAATTGAAGGGTGGGTATCAAGCCTGGAGAAGGCAGGGGCTTTCTACTATAGGACAATTTTTTTGAAGGAGATGAATTTAAATCTTTTCAACAAATCAGTCAAGAATTTCATATACCCAGGAAGAATTTCTTCTGATTTTTGCAAATTAGACACTATTTAAAGGACCAGGTATGTAGATCCCAACTACAGGAATTTCCCAATCCGGTAGCACAACTTCTCATTTCCCTGGCAGAGTCCCCTAGAGTTACGGGTAGAATTATACAGATTACAAGTTTACTCATGAGTATGGGGAGGGACTCAACTGAACAGATACAAGACAAGTGGCACCGGGAAGCACAAGACGAGCTAACTGAAGCAGAATGGGTGAAGGTTTGGCAAGGGGTGTTCTCTACCTCAGCTGCTCTTGTCTGGAGGGATTTTAGGTGGTGGATGGTGGCTAGGTATTTTAGGACCCCAGTGATTACGAAACATTATGGAGCTCACCCCTCAGAGAAGTGTTGGAGAGGCTGTTCAGGGACTGGCACACACCCACATCTTTTGGACATGCCCATTATTACAAAAGTACTGGAGGGAGATGGGACAGCTGATAGAGAAGATATTCGAAGTGGAAATACCCTTGGATTTACGGACATGGATTCTGGGGTTACCACCAGGTACACTAAAATCAAAAAAACAGATACATATTTTTAATATTTGTGTAGCGGCAGTCCTAAAGGCCATCTCCCAAAAATGGTTGACCTCAGCAGTGCCTACAGTGGCAGCCTGGATGGAGAATTGTCTACATTTGATGAAGATGGAGTGCCTGATGGCCAAAGTGAGATTACAAAGGATAAAAGTATTGGCCGGTGGCTTTCTTTTTTCCACTTTTTGGCAGAGAGACAAAATAAAACCATCCTGGAGATAGTGACTGAACAAGATTAAAGGGGAGGGGTGCCTGGTTATTTCATATCTCCTACTTTATAGTACCCCACTTTCCAAGGTCTGGGATTGTAATTAATGTGATAATAGTAAACTTGCTTGTCTTCTTAATTCAAGGAGAATGAGAGGATCTGAAGGGGGGGGGAGGAAGGGTAGATGAAGAGTGTCCATTTATTTAGAAAGTCAGACGTGAGAATTGAAGATGATACATGTAATGATATAATGGAATTTTATTTTATTTTTGCCAGCTTTGTTCTGTTTGTATTTGTGTATATAGCTGGTATAAGTGAATGTATGGATATGAAATTTAAAATTTGAAAAACTTCAATAAACAGTTATTTAAAAAAAAATTACATCACTCTCCCATCTAGTTATTAAAAGGTAATACACTTTAATCATCTTTTTTCATGGGTGTGAAAAATTGTTCTCAATGTTAGAACATTGAGAACAACTTTTTGCAGGTGTTGATTTACTTTTGAAGTTGAACGCCAATCAGCAGCACCACCAAGGAAGAGTTGCTTAAAGTGAAACTGAAACAGACACTCAACATCACATCTAGACAAAATACTGATATTTTGTCTAGATGAAATAGTGGCTGACAAACTCTGATAGTTATTACTTAAAAAATATGCCTGTAATGTATTATATACAACAAATCACCCTACGGCATGAAGAACAAGCTAGTTCTCATGCTTCAGAAGGACAGTGCCATCAGAGAGCACGCAAGCTTTGTTCTTGTTCTTTATGACAGTACTGTCCCTCCTCGGTATGAGAACCATCTTGTTTTTCATGCTGGGGATGATTTATTCTCTATATATCTTATAGAATTTCCTAGTTTTGATAGATTGCTTACTTACTTACTACTTGTTTACAGTTTGGTCTAGTGGTTAAAGTGTAGAGCTGTGAACCTGGAGACACAGGTTTGAATCCCACAACTATGACATACTCACTGTGTGACCATGAGCAAGTCACTTAACTTCCCTGTGCTCACCCTGTATGTAATCTCTAATACTTTATATATCTATGCCCTTTGAGTGTCCCCCTGTGTGCCTAATGGCTGCAACACTCCCCTCACTTTCCTAGACTGTAAAGTGTTTTGGGATACAGTTTGCATAAAACGTGCTATAAAATAATGTAAATCCCTTCCTTTCCCTTCTTTCCTTACAAGTGGTTTCTGCCTGAGCACAGACTGTAAGCAGAGCAGATTACTTAGAGTTTGGTTGTACATGATGCACATTGCCTGACACGCACATGCAATTTTACAAATATACATACTGTAGTGCTATATTTTTTTTTATTATTTATTTTTATTTTATGTAAGTCTTGGGTAACCAGGTAAGGCCCACTAGGCATGAGTGCCTGTTTTCAGGGGTGACCTGGGAGCACCAGGTGGTTAAGTGACTTGCTCAGAGTCACACAGTATGCAAGTGGAGGTTGTGAGAATCAAACTCAGGTCTGGTCTGCTGGATGTATCAAGCTTGTTCACACCTCATTCCTCTAACCTCTAGGCTATACTGCCAGCCACAGTATCACAGATTACTGTCTTCTCTGTACATGCGTAACCAGCTATGGGGGCTATTGGTACAGGCCATTAGGTAGGGGCGGGGAAGGGGCCTACCATGATTTATCCTATATATTCTGGAACAATGGACAAACAGGGTCAGTGGGGTAACTTGCAAACAGTCCTTTCACTAAATGACACATTGTCTTCACCCAGCAGTTAAGGCAGCCTTGTAAGAGCCCTACAGGTGCAGATAGAGAACAACAGCATTGTACATAGAAACATAGAAGCTGACGGCAGATAAGGACTGCAAGGCCCATCCAGTCTGCCCATTTTTTCTACCTTATGAATGTGCCATAGGCCTGTACCCTGTCAATGGCCTATCTATTCATACTCATCCTTATTGCTCCCTTATGCCTGTCCCATGCCTGTTTGAAGCCCTGCACTGTATTCTTATCCACCACTTCCTGAGGTAGGCCGTTCCATGCATCCACCAACCTTTCTGTGAAAAAGAACTTCCTCACATTTCCTCTTAATCGGCCTCCCTCTAATCTCATGCTGTGTCCTCTTGTCCTGCTGTTTTTCTTATACTGAAACATGTTAGACTCTTTCACCTTGTTAATGCCCTTAAGATGTTTGAATGTTTCAATCATATCACCTTTCTCCCTCCTTTGCTCTAGGATATACATATTGAGCTCCATTAATCTGTCCCTATATGTTTTCTGATGCAGTCCCTGCACCATTTTGGTTGCCTTTCTCTCGACTGCCTCCATTTTGTTAATGTCCTTGTGCAGGTGCAGCTTCCAGTACTGCACGCAGTACTCCAGATGGGGCCTAACCAGTGTCTTGTAAAGAGGGATTATTACCACCCTCTTACAACTTGTGATACCCCTATTTCTCTCTTCTTGCTAACTAACACACCCCTAGTAGGCTCCAGGTCCCAGCCTCAGCACTTCCTCCCAGTGAATCTAGCCCTCCTTTATGACTACACTCTTTAGCACTTAAGACAAAAGAACTGCTGCCCATCACGTTCTCTCCTCCTTGCGTTTAGTATTAGTTAATTATTTTACAGACTATATCATCCTCTGTTCCCTACCTAATTTGCTTTATATCCTGTAGAATCTCAAGTTGTTCACTTAACAATCTGTCAGCCTAGCCTACTTTAAATTATGTGCCTGTATATTTTTACTTGTGTACTCCCTGTTATTGTAATTATGTAACCTCTGTATCCCGATGTATTCATGTCTTTCTAGGCATGGAACCTCCTTATATCTGCCTATGTATTTGTAACCATTGTAAATGATGTTATGCCCACGTATCACTATGACGTGGAACCTCTGTAAAAGAGCCTTTGGCTCAAAGATACTTCCTAGAAATAGATAAATAAATAAATACTAATACAACCCAACATCCCTCTAGCCTTTCCTACTGCTTTAGTGGTCTGCTTGGATGATTTCAGGTCATCTGTGATGATGATGCCCAAGTCTCTTTCTTCCCTTGGATTGCCAGCAACTCCCCTCCCAACCTATAGGTACCTTCAGGGTTTCTCTTCCCTATGTGTATGATCTTGCACTTCTTTGCATTAAACCCCATTTGCCACTCTTCTAACCATTTTGCCAGTTTATCCAGATCTATTCTCATTCTGCCCACCCCATCTGGATCATCTACTCTGTTGCAGATCTTGGTGTCATCTGCAAACAGACAAACCTTACCGTCTAGTCCAGCTGCAATGTCACTGATGAAGATATTGAAGAGGACTGGCCCCAGGACTGATCCCTGAGGTACCCTACTTGTGACTTGCATCTCTTCTGACTGTATACCATTTACCACCGCTCTCTGTTTTCTGCCTGCCAACCAGTTTGCCACCCAGTTGACCAACTTCTGACCCAGTCTGAGCCTACCCAGCTTATTAATCAATCTTCTATGTGGAACAGTACTGAAAGCTTTGCTGAAGTCAAGGTAGGCAACATCAACTGCTCCCCCTTGGTCCACAATTCTGGTTATCCAGTCAAAGAAATCTATGAGATTAGTTTGACAGGACCTTCCTGTTGTAAACCCATGCTGTCTTGAATTCTGTGCTCCTATGGATTCCATTTTGGCCAGGGGTTGCAGTAGCACTGGGATTCAATTCTGTTTCTGTCTTTGAACAGCGCAATGGTACGGCAGATGAATCACAAATGTCACTCACACGTGAAAGAAACTGAATGTATTGCATGTGAGTCGAGAGGATGTGAAACAATGTTTCTCTGTACGCTTTTAAATGTATCTTCAATAAAATGGGGAAATCACCTGAGTGAAGTTGAAATTCTTTGTGTATAGTTAAGATCACAGACTTAAAAGAGGGGCTGTGCCACTAGAATAAAATCTGAACTGAATTGATATTAGCCGTGCTCTCTTGTACTACCGTTCCATGATAAGAGGAGAATTTCAAACCATGCCATGTTGTTTTTTAAGTTTGTATCAGTTTTGTTACACAGTAAAATGAAACTGATAAAATTGTAAATCAAATGCTTGCTAAAACAGTTCAGCTGTAATTCATGATAAAGAAAATTATTTAGGAAAGAAACAAGAACTGTTAGAGGCACACAGCCTTTTTTTTTTTTTTTAGTCTTTGGTAACCAGGTAAGACCCACTAGCACAAGTGCCTATTTTCAGGGGTGACCTGGGAGCACTGAGGGGTTAAATGACTTGCTCAGGGTCACACAGTACACGAGTGAAAGTTGTGGGACTCAAACCCAGATCTGCTGGATGTACTCAGCTCATTCACAGCTCTTTACTCTAACCTCTAGGCTATACTGCCAGCCCCAGCTTATAAGTCCATATCAATATACAAGTAAAATTAAAGGGGAAGGAAATTATTTCTAATTAGCAGCTGTTTATAAAGTTCCTATTTTCAGAAGTGCTGTTCATACCCCTAAATGATCCATATGTAATTGTACCTGAATAAAAAGCAATGTAAAAACTGTATTTTGCATTGCTATATTTTTATGGGCAGCATTCTGTTATTATTATTATTAATGGAACCAGTGATCTGAAGTTATAACTATGTCACAGTCTGTGTACAGAACTCTGAGCACAGGTCCTGTGGATCAACAGCTCATGCTTAGCATTCTGTACACAAACTGTGACACAGTGAAAATTCTAAACTACTGGGTCCTTGAAGAGAACTCTAACAGAATGCAGCCCGTAAAAAGAAAACAATTGAAAACACAGTTTTTCATGTCGGTGTTTTTTCGGGCACAATGAAATACGGATCATTTGGAAGTATGAATTTCACTTCTGCAAACAGGAACATTACTAACTGCTGCCAATTAGCACACATGTCCTGTCTCCTTTAAGAGTTAACACATGCAGAATGATTGAGATTGTCTTAAAAAAAAAACAAGCATTTGTCAATGCCGAATGTTGTCTGACTGGCATTGGCATTGGTAGTGCAGGAGTTAAAGAGACGCATAATAGGAATGGCAGTGAAGTACCGAAACTGATGCCAACTCCACCCCCACCCTGCAGAGACTGACAGGCATTGGGGTGTGCCTTTGGGTTGTCGGCCATAATGCCATTTCCCCTCACACTACCCTGCAGACACCGACAAATATCGCAGTGTGCCTTGGGGTCTTCGGGCCTTACGCTCACCCCATTCCTTAAGGAAATACGCTGAGATGGGTGCAGTATAGGAGAATGGGGTGAACTTTGGAGTTAAAGAGTCCAAGGCACACCTCGATGCCTGTCACTGACTGCAGGGTGGGGGTGGAAGTGGAATGGCATGAGTATTACAGACAACAATCCCAAGTCACACTCCTGATGCCTGTCAGTCTCTACAGGGTGGGGCGTTATGGTTGGAAACCCTAATGCCCAGGGTGTTTGTTGGTATTTTCACTCCAAATTTTCATTATGGGCTTTTTTGTGACCCCACTTCATGAACAGTTTGTTAGCCAAAATGTGATTTTGCACAGTGACTGCTCCATTTGGTGCCACAGGTGCGAAAACACATTTCTGGCAGGATGTTAAAAGTAACAGCTATACTGTTCATCAGAAGGTTTAAAAAAATGGCAATGTTGAAAATCTGGAGTGAAAATATGAAAAATTGGCGAAGTCACAAGCATGCGTAGAAACTGCACAATGCACACCCGTAAAACAATTATTTTGTGAATTTTTGTAACCAGATTTTCAACTCAGGCATTTTAGGAACTCTGCTCATGAACAGTGGCACTGTGATTTTGTTAATCTGTCCCAAAAGTTGATTTCCCACAGCGACCGTGCCACTGTGTGCCAGATGTGCCAAAACACATTTCAGGCAGGATGTGAAAAATGACAGCTGTACTGTTCATAAGGAGGTCTGTAAAAATTGTAATGTTGAAAATATGGAGTGAAAATATGAAAGATTGGTGAAGTCACAAGCGTGCATAGAAACTGCGCAATGCACACTTGTAACGCAGTTATCTGGGGTATTTTTTTAACCAAATTTTCAACATAGACATTTTGAGACCTCCACTCATGACTTTGTCAGCCTTTCCTGAACGTTGATTTCCCACAGTGACCACACTATTGTGCACCACATGTGCGAACACACATTTCAGGCAGGATGTGAAAAATTATAGATGTACTGTTCATAAGGAGGTGTGTAAAAATGGCAATGTTGAAAATCTGGAGTGAAAATATTAAAAATTGTCAAAGTTACGAACATGTGTGGAAACCGCGCAATGCACACTCGTAACACAATCATTTTTTGGAATTTTTCCACCAGATTTGCAAGATAGGCTTTTTGGGACCCCATCTCATGAACAGTGGCACTGTCATATCATTAATCAGTCCTGAAAGGTGATTCCATGTAGTGACCATGAAATGACCTTTCAGGACCGAATAATGAGATAACAGTGCATGTGTTCATAAGATGGGGTCCCAAGGACCCCATGTTGAAAATTTGGAGCCAAAATTCAAAAACATGGCTGAGATATCCACTTAAATTGAAACCCCCCATTTATGCCATTATACAGCTTACCTGTATTTCTTCAGTTCGCAGTTGGCTTTAAAGAGTCCAGATGTGTTCCCACTCCACTGAAGATCACAGCACCAGACCTCAGGAGGTAAGTATGGGGTGCAAGTATGTGTGAGGAGGTGGGGTGCGCAGAAAGTGGGTGTGGGTTGGGGGAGGGGAGTGCTGCAGACAACGGACCATTTTCTTTTTCCGTACAAAAAAAAAAAAAAACTCTTTGCCGCAGGACAGTTTTCTTTCTTTACAGGTGAAATGAAATCAAATGTTGGGCACACTGGGGTGGGCTCCAGTGTGCCCCATGACTTTCGGGGGGGTCTGATGTTGGCAACACTGAGGTAGGCTCCCAGTGTGCCACACAATGTGAGGGGGGGCTGGACATGCCTAAACGGGGATTGCACCCCCAATGTCGGCTTCCTTTGGGGATTGTGTGGCGTGGCGCTGCTGCCAAGTTTATTTTACACACTATGGGGGTTGGGTGTGGCCCAGAACATGCCAACACGGTTGGCTTACTGTAAGCAGCAGCACACTGGGGTGGGCTCCCAGTGTGCTATACAATGTGGGTGGGCCAGACATGTCGACATGGGGATTGCACCCCTAATGTCGGCTTAATTTGGGGATTGTGTGGTGGCGGCTCCGCCACCATGTTTATTGAAATGTTTCACCAGGAAAGGCATGTCAGGAGGCGTGTCATCTGTGCCACTTCATAATGAGCTTGTCTCTGATTGCAGCGGCATTTGTCTTACAAGTTGTGTCCATTTTACATAATGCTTGTGTCAGCATTAGCATGCTGGCTTATTGAAGAATGAGGGACGCACCTATTAAAGTGTGCCCTGCATTAGTCAAAGACTGACACATTCTGAAATGTACATTAGCATTAAGATGTTGCTTGCGCCAGGCGCGCAAGCCAACATAAAAAGAATGTATCCAGCAGGGTTAGGTACGAAATCCTGTCTAAAAAAATACTGAATAGTAAATTACCGCGGAAAACATCCGAATGGCCTATTTTCCAATACAGTCAAAATCCCGCCATTAAAAATACAGAAATACTGAAATTCGGAAATATACTTAAATGTAAAATGGCATCAGGTCATCAGGTGTGATGATTACCTGATTACCTGTTGCACTGACGCGATGTTGAAAGAGCGCAGATGCAAGGCTGTAATCTGGGCTACATAGGTCTCCTGGCTACCAACCATGGCTTTCAGCAACAAAAAACAATGCCAGTCCCAGAAGTTGATTATCCTGTGTGCCGACTTGTCCCTTCACAGAAAGGATGGAATAAGCTGTGCATTAGAGGGTACCTGCTGGTGAGCGAAAAGATTAATGGTGAGCGGCATTACTGGTGCTGTCAAAGCCGCAAGTAACTGAACTGCCATGGTCATGCAATTACTGTCCTTTGCATTGGTCTGCATCTGTTGGTGAATGATAAGGAACATAACCATTCACCAGATGCATCAGATGCACCGAAGGCAGAAACAATGTCCGTGTTAAAACAGAGAGCTGTAGAAACACACAATAACCCTTCACACCTAGTGCAAGATGCACTGTCCTCTGTACCCCCTGAACTCAGCCAAAGCATGCCACAGAAGCAGGCATTGCTTCAGGTTACAAAGCGAGCAAGAAGAGCACATCGCCCACCCGAGCCACGATCACTTCAAGAGGTTAGTGTGTCTGAGGAGTTGCGGTCAGTGAATGGTCAGCCATGGTTGCTGCGAGACACCACTGTGGGCGATGAACGTTTCTTGCTGTTCTGCACTGGGGCTAATATTGAGCGGTTGTCCAGGGCACAATATTGGATAATGGATGGGACTTTTAGGACTGTTCCCTCTATATTCCATCAGCTTTACTCAATACACACCCCTGTGGGACCTGAGGAAACTTGCAGGATAGTCCCTTTGGCATTTGTGATTATGTCGGATAAGTCCCAATGCAGTTATCAAAGATTATTTCAGGACCTACAAGACTTGGCAGACGAGGCAGACTTAATACTAGCCCCTAAGTACATCATAACTGACTTTGAGCATGCAGTTATTAATGCGTGCAAAACTGAGTTTCCTTCAACTATAAATAAAGGATGTCTTTTCCACCTGGGCCAGATTGTGTGGAGGAGGATACAGGCATGCGGGTTAGCACAACAGTATGGCACCGACATGGAATTTAGTCTACTATTATGACACCTTGTTGCTCTGGCTTTTCTTCCATCGGGAGAAATTATTAGTGCTTTTCAAGAATTGAAAGCTATTATGCCTGACAATGCTGCCCCTCTTATTTCATGGTTTGAAGAACATTACGTTCTGGGTAGAGTCAGAAGAGTAATGAGAAACCGAGCACCCATCAGAAACCCTCCAATGTTCCCTCCAGAAATTTGGTCAATCCAAGATCAGATTGAAATGGGATCTCCAAGGACACAAAATAAAGTCGAGGCTTGGCATCAATGACTAGGGGCTTTGATAGGGTCTGCTCATGTTGGGACATACCGTTTTATAGAACAGCTACAAAAAGAGGCAATGGTCACAGAAACAACCTGTGAGAAAATACTTTGCAGTCTACCTAGGTCTCCAACAAAAAAGAGGTATTGCAAAAGGGAGGAAAAATGTCAAAATGTGGTGACAGTGAAAGAACAAAGAACCACATTAGATTTTCTTCGAGGGATAGCTCACAATCTCAGCATTTAAGTGTACTTGATGCTGCTGCACAGAGATTTGGGAGTAAAGAGAAACCGTATGCAGTCTTTTTTTACAGCTAAAAATAAAGGTGAACTTTTAATGGAATAAATAAACTGAACAGAGGGATGGTGCTGAGGTTATTTCAATGCTGCTGCTGCAAGGATTTGATGCAGCTGCCCATGTATTTTCACTGCTGCTGCTGCCCTGAGGATTTGATGCTACTGCCGATGTCCTATTCGAAGATGCTGATGCTGCCCAGAGATTCGGGAGTAAACAGTAACCGTCTTTTTAATCTTAAAATAAAAGGTGAACTTTTAATGGAATAAATAAAATGAACAGAGGGATGGTGCTGAGGTCCTTTCGCTGCCCTGAGTGATTGATTTTGCTGCTGAGGGCTTTATGATGCTGCTGCTGCCCTGAGGATTTAATGCCGCTACTGCCTGGAGTTTACTGCAGAGTCTGGTGAGTCATTATTACTGGTTTACATGTAATGAGGTGGGATTTGGATATTTGGTATTTTTTTGTTTCTGTATTTTGATTAATCGAGATATTTATTTCAGGATTTCATCACTCGGTATTTTCTACTGCGGGAATTAGGACAGATCACATCCAGCAGATACACTTTACATTCACTCTAACTATAATTCAATGGCTTTCTCAACCAGAATAATGTTATGCTTGTGCAACTGTACAACAACGTTTGTGGCCATCTGCACTCTCTATGCCAGTAGAAATTATCACCCTGCAGGGGTACTGAAAGCAAGGAACCCTGTAAGAGGGTTCCACTCCAGAAGTGCCGTGGGAATGGTCCCTTGGCTAAAGGTACCTTAGGAAGGAACCTCCTGGGAGTAGAGAGGTGAGCTACTGGAGGAGGAGGGGAAGATGGTGGGGCAAAGAGAAAGTGCTTCAGATGGAGGGTGGGAAGAAGTGCTTATATAGTTCAGAATGTAGGCATGGCTGGTTGTTCGCCCATTGAACTGCAAGCCTTTCAATTCAATGGCTTTCTCAATCAGAATAATGTTATGTTTGTGCAACTGTACAGCAATGTTTGTGGCCATTCATACTCTCTATTCCAGTAGGAATTACCACCCAGCAGGGATATTGAAAGCAAGGAACCCTGTAAGAGGGTTCCACCCCTAGAGGTGCTGTGGGAAGGGTCACTTGGCTAAAGGTACCTTAGGAAGGAACCCCAAAAGAATTGTAGCAGCGATCGATGACTAGGAGGTAGAGAAGCAAACTGACAGCAACAGGCAGCTTAATTAAACATAAATGAGACACACAAGTTAGCAGGATAGCTGTAATAATATGGCTTGCACTGATGACAGCAAGAGGCTTCCTAAGGAGAGAGGGAATGGCTAGTAGGGCCAACATCCATCTCCACCCAACAGCAGAACCTACCTAAGTGAGCTAGGGAATATTGCAAAACTAACTAGTATTATGACCTGTGGCACAGAGGAGAAAAAAAAACCTTTGAGGAGGAAATCTCTGGGGATCCAAGGCCGAGATCGCCTTCCCTCCAGGTTTGGGATGTTGTATTTAGTGACGGCTCTGCTACTGCCATTTAGAAACCCAAATAAGGGGAGTGGAAAATATTCCAATTTAGAGGAAACGCTCACTCTTTAACTCTAACAGGAATGTCGTGGAGGGTTGTGAGTACTGGCCTCTGCAACAAACTACCTCGAAGGCGGTAGGAGGAGAGAACGACCACTGGGGCACTTACTTGACCTACCAATCTACTATTTAGATCAAGCGAACCAAGAGCAGTCATAGGGAGAATGCATTGAAGGTGCCTAGTAGTTGATACTACAGCTAAAGGATTGCACTATATCCTCCGTTTGCAGCTAGTCATAAATTCTACATCAAGAGGCACCACTGCACACAAATGGCTAAAGCTCCACCTGAAGTAAGGACATTCCCACTTTGACCAGAAAGGAAGGACCCCCCACCAGGCATCACACGCGCGGGATGCAGATTAGGGCACAGACCAAGACCATCGGCTGCAAGCAAGCTCAGAGTCAATAAATTGATAGACATGGTCGGCTAATCTCTTATAGCAATGGAGCAATGCAAGGTAATGCGGAGAATAGCAGATACTATGCAGCAAAGTAAACACCTTTGGTAATGGTACAGGCCATACATGGCAAGGCAGAGAGTAACAGGCAATGAGTAGCACAGTAAACACTTGTAGCAATGGGCCTAGTAAACAGTACACAGAAGCATGGTAGCTTGACCTACCAATCTACTAGCGTAGGAATTGCACACCTAGTTCAGGTTATCTGGGCCTTTAGTCAATGTCAGGCTAGCCAGCTAGTCCATCAATAAGTGCCAATTAAAGATGACAAATACCAAGAAGATTTTAGCAGTGAAGGCGGTATAAAAACACAAGGTAAATGAACCACACAGGGCCCCGACTCTCCACTATAACCCCTCAGGCCTCCACCTTAGGCAAAACAAAGAAGCCATAGTAAAGCACCGTGACCCACATGCAGATTTATTAAAACTAGTTTACAGTGACAGCTGTAGCTGACCTGACCTCCAGAGTATAATGAAGCAGTGCACAAATAGTGAATAGCATCCAGCAGGAGCTGAGCTAAACAAGCAAGGGACTTTGTAGGCATGGACAGTAATGTACTGAAACAACAAGAATAATTGCTGGCAGGGTACAAATGCATTTAAGCAGCTGTGAACCATATGGTGAACATAATATAGACTTATTTAGCCTCTGGGTTGAGTCCCATTGAGTATCAATAAACATGTTTGAGCAGATTAAAAACCCCAAGAGGGCTGTTCACATGGGGAAAGCAATATGGAAGGGCAGGAGACTCGGGTGAGATTCTGTTGCATAGCTAGTAGCACTGAATAGCCAAGCAAATTGAAATAGGTTGGTATGCACAATTAAAAATGAAGCATGAACGCATGGTGATTAAATGAAGCAACAGAGGGAATATATTCATAAAAGAGGGACCTGGTATGTTTGTACAGGCAGAATACATTTTTAAACAGAAGGAAGACTGTAGAGAGAAAATCCCCCCAAAAAAGAAAGGGTGGCGCAAAAGAAGCACAAATTACCTGGAGCAGCAACAGGAATGCAGCAGTATCTGCTGCCACTCCCTGCTGCTGCTAGCTGAGACCAAGAGCATAGACCAGGTGCAGGCCATTAACTGGAAGCAGCAGCAGAGGGTTGGAATGAGAGTTGAAACATACAACAAATGTAGGAAGACAGAGGATGCCAGGTAGCTGGTGAGGAAAGGGAGCCAGGGCACAGCAAAGGAGCAACACTGCACAAAGAAAGGGCAACTAGAAGCCCCAAAAGAAAACACTAAACCAAAACACAAACACAGTAGAACAGAAAAACAGCACACAGGGAAGCAAAACAAATACTAACCAAAGCAGGAGAGACACAGGAACACAACCAACAGAAACCATGCAGAGCCCAAGGAACAAACCAAGGGGGGGGCAAGGCCCCAGCAGGCCCAGAGTGAGGAGAGGAACCAACAGAGCCTCCAACTGACAAAGAGAAAGTGCTTCAGATGGAGGCTGGGAGGAACTGATTATATAGTTTAGGAAGTATGCGTGACTGGTTGCTCACCCATTGAACTGCAGGTGGAATCTTTCAAAAAAATGTGATTAATAATCCATCAAATCTGTGGATAATTAAGGTATGTACTGTATATAAAAAAAGTACCTACAAAAGGAAAAGAATATATTCATTATTTTCATATACAACAATGATTTTCTGAAACAAACAAAAGAAAAATTGAGTAAGTTCTATTTTGTCATTTTTAGCCCCCAAACAAAAAAATCAAATAGTTCTTCCTTCTCAGACATACAGAATCAAAGTCCTCACCTCTTTTTTTGTATGCTGTTTTTCAATCCCCACAAACTTCACTGTGGGATTTTGTATTTCTTTGAAACCTGGCTTTGTTGCCAATGCCTTTTTTGGGTAACCCTTGCCTACGTGCTTTTGTGTTGAGATTCTTTGTCTTTCTAAATGGAAGGTTTTCACCAAGAAAGAAAAAATGGACAGAGCAATAAAAAGAAATGAAAAAAGCTTGTTTAACAAAACAAAAACAGACAAAGCTTATCAGAAAAGATAATACTGCTACTAACAGGAAACAAGGGTATATTAAGGTATATACATTGTTTTTCATATGTTTCCTGTCACCTTTAACAACTTTTAGGCGAGGAGTAAAAATTAAAAAAACACACACACACTACCACCTTTAATGGCTCAGTCTTGTGATATTCATTTGTTTTCTTGTCAAGCTTGTCTAGGTGGCATTGGGCTTACTTTTCTATTGATCAGGAGTATTGATTGTCAAAGATCAGTAGAACTGAAGAGCACTGTACTGATTGCTGACTTTGAAGGACTCCAAAAGGTTCTTTATCCTGCTTTCGCAGCGTACTCTATTGACTTCAGCCTGCATGTGGATGCAGATCTGAGCCTCTAACCTGTAGAATTAGGAAGCTGTGATTGTAAAACAGACCACATTTTTAATCTTTTTGCAGATAAACATGTGGACGGTAAAGCTCAGTGAGCTGCTCGGCAGATAGGCTAGAGTTTGAATCTTTCTCCCCATGCCTCAGAAAGTTTATAGAAGCATCAGTTTTCTCTGTGGAGGATTTTTCACTGCTTAAGTCTGTTTCAAGCAGTTTAGTTGATAATCTCTTTCCTGATAGTTTTTCAGACATAAGAGAGTGGTATACCCTGCAGTATGTGCCTGAAAGGTCACAGAAAATACAGACAGCAACTCACCTTGGCCCTGCTAGAATTCTCTGTCCGCCTCTTCCATTTTTCTAGTAGTTCCTTTTCTTATGACCTTCCAAGTATCCCTATTTTCATGGAGTCTACCTTATTTTTCCCATTTGTATACTTGCTTGTCCTAGGCAACATAAACATATTGGTATCATTCATAGGCAAGGACCCTGGAGGTCAGGAGTTCAGCAGACCTCTCATTTTTGAAGCTGGGGTAAAGCCAACACATTTTGATCTCCCTTACTTCAATCAGCTGAGCAGCATTAATTTGAGAGTAATGCAACTGATGGACATTCTCTAAGGGCAACAGGCAACCTATTTTTAAACTTTTTTGTACTTGCACAAAGAGAATCCATCCAATAAAGTATATTTTTGACAAAAACTCTATATTACTTTTGTTTTACTCTGAGTAGGTTGCACTGTACAGTTACTTGGGATTCCTTTTCCCTCTCAAAAATGTCTAAATAAAAATTGCATTTCTTGACTTTGTTCTGCTGAGATAACTAAGCAATAACCCCAACAGGGTAATGGGTTATTGGCAGTTAATCCACACCCTAGGTATGTTGTGATGCATAAGGTCGCAGGTCGAGTGCCCTCACAGTACCCAGGGTGTGGATTAACTGCCAATAACCCTAGAGTAGATTATTGTGCTTTTAACATGGGTAATGTTTAAGAAACAAAAAATTCTAGAAAGGTGTTTTTTGTACTTTAAATAGGGAACATTCTACTGTATGTTGCCACCTTGGAAAGTAGTGCAGACGCTCTCTCTGTCTCTCTCTACAGTGAGGTGTGCTGCGCTCTGTGTTGTTTCTGGTGGTCAGGCTCTTGTTAAATCTGCTCTGGGCTGCCAGCTACAAAGAAGAGAAATGGGATGTGACAGAGGGTAAAATCTGTGTTACTGACTGCTTGGCTCAATGGTGAAAAGAGAGAGAGAGAGAGAAACCGAGAGACAGAAGACTGCACAATAGCAAATGAAATGTCCCAGTGTGTGTCTCGCTATCAGTGTTTCTCTCTCTCTCTCTCTCTCTCTCTCTCTCTTATTCTCTTCAGTGTCAGAGCTCCACTCTGTCTGGTACCTGGAGGGGTGCAAGACTGCAACAAACAATCGGGGAGCAACGTCCTACAGGCTGAACTGTAGCAATGGGGGCAAATGCACCACAGAGTGAAATGTATGCGGGGGGGGGAATATGACTTCTAAACAGTCGTCTCTCTCTCTCTACAGTGCTGGCTGTTATATTGAGAGTGGCTCAGACTTCTCTCCTACCTTTCACAGTTCCCTGCATATCTCCAACCACTATCACCAGGCTGTCACCTTCCTTCCCTGCTACTGGAACTCGCTAAACCTGTCTCCCAGGGAGCTCAGACACAGCACAGCTCAGAGGGCACCAAACTCAGCAAGGAGCACGATACAGCTGTATTACATCCTGACCAAAGGGAGGAGACTGCCTCTTGCTGCCACTGTGTCTCTCTTCCATTCAGCAGACCAAAGACAAACCAGACCGGACACTGCATGGGTGAAAATGAGAGAGAGAAAAAGAGAACACTGTCTGCTGCTACCACTCTCTCTCTCTCTCTCTCTCCTGCTCCCAAACTTCTGCACAAAAGATAAACTGGACAGCACAGAATGCATGCACAGGACAGTGCTACAGGCAATCTGGCATAAATGTGCCAGTCTCTCTCTGTCTCCCCCTGTAATTGAATGTGCCGGGCTTGGTGCAGCTCACTGTGTCCCGCTTCATAATTTTTAAATGGCTGCCATTTTGTTTCAGTTTGTACTGCAGAAAGGAGTTCTGACAGCACCTTCCATGCCCAGGGATACTGCTTGCCAGCAACTCACAGCAACTGTGCATTTACTAACACTTAATCCATGGTCATCTGATGGTGTTAGACCAATTGGGTGCCTTTTTTTCCTAACTCATGTTATAATCATGAGCAGTCTATACATTTTTGTCAATAAACCATGGATTATTCATAAAAATGTGTGGATTATTAAGGATTATATAATGGGGTCTGAAAATCCAGTAACCTGATTGGTTGACAGGGGTCTTTCTGACAACTCATGGTTAAAGTCTCACACATCCCAGCCAACAGCAGCACAAAACATGAAATCACTCCAGGATGTTTTTGCTTTCTTACAGCCCCATTTAGTCACCATCTTGAATTTCAAAACATTGGCTAAAACAGAAGTATAGCAAACTTCTACAACTAAAAACACCTCCAAATGTTTTTAAGTGAACAATAATTAGATTGTTTCAACAATTCTCACTTTTCTTTTACATCAGCGCTTGCACCTACCTGAAATCTCTGCCACTTACCCCCCGGCTCTATCCCCACTCTCTCGGCTGACTCACGATCAACAAGTGGCTCCCCTTTTCCAATGTACTGTACCATCTCAATCGAAAAAGCCAAACAGTGCAGTTCCTGAAGGAGCTCCATTGCTGCCTTTTTCCCTTTACACTCCTGCTAACTCACTCCACCACCGCCAGCAGCTCATTTAATTAACTCACTCCACCACTGCCAGCAGCTCATTCAATTAACTCACTCCACCATCACCGTCCACTTGTTCACGCTCTTTCACTGAGGCCTCACTGTCTCATAGCACTACTGCTCATTTGCTTTCTCAGCTGCCACACATACCATACAAAAAAAACAGTGGTGGGGAACAAGGTACCACAAAATAGCCCATTCCCAAAATAATAAAAAAAAATTTAAATAATGTTCACAAACATGCAAGAGGGGGAGAGGCACAACAATTTAATCTATAATCTACCAAGCAACAAAGGACTATTTAACCCTTAGGCTGCCAACAGAATTAGAATGTATAGGAATTTTGGACTGATAGTCTGCAGCCATGCAAGGGTTAAACTACTGTGGAAGAACACGTGTTTAAACATTTTAAAAAAACACCTAAAATACAACATATATTTTTTTTCTTTGAAATTTACTTTAATATACACTGCATGATCTGAACTGGCTGCCGGTAAAGTGATGTATCTCATTTAAGCTAAGTTTGTTAACCTACAAAAGCCCTATACGGACTGGGCTCAGACTGCCTGGCTGAGCTCCTTCATCCATAAATTCCCATCTGCCTGCTATGATCAGCCAGGAAGGGCCTCTTGGTGGTTCCTAGGGCCGGGCTGAAGACCTCATGGGATAGGCCTTTGAGGTAGCAGGCCTGACCCTTTGGAATTCTCTGCCCAGAACCTTGAGGGAGGGCCCATAGTAGAGGCTTTTAAGAGGGGCCTGGTTGGCCCACTGGAACAGTGGTAGTGCTACTGCTCACAACGCCGATGACACAGGTTCAGAAGTGCAGGTGGGCATCAAAGGGACACCCGGGAGGAGGAGGACTGAACATCCTACAGACTGCTCTTCTACTCCGGGGGAAGAGTGGGGAAAGTTCCCAGAGCTCACTTGACCCTGGTGGAGGCCAGAGGTCTGGCAGCAGAGCTGGCATCTTCAGGAGGCAGGGCAGACATCAGCATGCACGCCCCTGATGTCATTGCATGCCATGCCTCCCAGGGGAGGAAAATGGAAAAAACTCAGCCTGCACAGGATGCCACCCACCTCACACTGCAGGGCCCACAGTGCTGACCTATGGGACCCTCAGAAACCAGATTCAGACATGTGCCGGAAGGAAGGGCCCCCTCCCAAAGTCCCCACCCTGGGGGGGGTAAGCCAAGGAGAAACACCGGAGTAGGTAAGTCCCCAAGGCAGTGGATGATGGGGCTGAGTGTGGGAGTCAGTGCCAAAGGGTGCTGGTCAATAGACGGAGCAAAAAAACAGAGGGGCCTAAAATTTACTTGTTCCAACAAACATGGGATTTCTCGTAATATCTTTTCCAAGCACATCACAAATGATCAATTAGTTTTATTTATTTTGTCTTAGATGAAATCCATAAAGTTATTTATTGTTATTTATTTTGGGTTTGATGTCATTAACTGTTTGTTGGTTTTAAATTGTGTTGTATTGTAATGGCTCCCTGAGCCTCCAGGGAGGGGAGCCATAAACAAATAAAGACTATTACTACTACTATTAATAATTTTCCCACTGTATAATTGCAATAATCCACTCCTGGGTGTCAGTTGGTCAGTTTTTGTGGGATTTACCCACTTCTGGTGTGGTTTTCATCACTCAGCCCATGCCCTCATGATACACCACACCAAGCATTGGTAAATTCCACAGCAACCCACCCCACTCATCATGCATTAAAGGATGACTAAACAAGCTTTTTACATTTTTTTTTTAATTACTCCATGGGCTTGTAAAGGAGGGGCTGTTGTTTACATGTCTACTGAAACAGTATTTATTAACGTAGGAGAAATGTTTCATAGCATTTGAAAATTTTAAATACAGCCTCACCTGATTCAAAAATTCTGCTCTGAGTGAGAGATGCCAGCTGTGTAGATGTATCCTAGCACCACTAACTGTATTCAAATACGAATAACTTTAAAATGAAAAATGTTAGCATAGTACTTTGAGCAAAAAAGTGGTTCAGCACAAAAAATATCTGCAAAATGAGTGGTGTTTCATTTATAGATACAGTACCTTTTAGTTCTTTTATAATTAGCAAAGAAGCAGCAGACAATTCAATTTTCCCTTTTACTTTTTCAACAAACAAATGCAAATAACTTTAAAACAAAAAATGATAGCATGGTACTGTGAACATGAAAGTTGTTCAGCACACAAATATCTACAAAATGAGTGGTGTTTCATTTATATGTACCTCTTAGTTATTTTATAATTAGCAAAAAACAGCAGAAAAATTCTGTTTTCTTTTTCACTTTTGCAATAAACAAATTCAAATAGCTTTACAATGAAATATGATAGCACGGTACTTTGAGAACAATAGTTGTTCAGCACAAAAATATCTGTCAAATGAGTGATGTTTCATTCATAGATACATTTGAAATTTTTTTTATAATCAAAAAAATAGCAGAAAAAATCAATTTTTTCCCTTGTTTAAAAGTATGGCATGCATGAAATATGTTACCTCCCTACTGGAAATACTGTTGATGTTTTTTGTTCTCATGTGCTTCCCAATTAACCAAACTACAATTTGCTTTCCAAATTTCTCCCACCTCCTGCCTTCTGAATGGGAGGGGGGGAGCAAAACTGTTGTACGCTTAATAGGCCAGATTTTCAACTATATTTCCGGTATGGAGGTAGCATATTCCATTTATGCGAAAAAGTGAAAAAAAATAATCTTCCTGCCAATTTTTGATCATTATAAAAAATCTAAAAGGTATCTATAAATGAAACACCACTCATGTGGCAGATATATCTTTTTGCTGAACAACTATTGTGCTCAAAGTACCATGCTATCAAATTTCATTTTAAAGCTATTTGCATTTATTTGGTGCAAAAAGTGAAAACATTTGAATTTTCTGCTGTTTTTTTCTAATTATAAAAAACTAAAAGGTATCTATCAATGAAACACCACTAATTTTGTAGATATTATTGTGCTGAACAACTTTCATGCTCACAGTACCACGCTATCATTTTTTGTTTTAAAGTTATTTGCATATGTTAGTTGAAAAAGGCTAAAAGAAAATTACATTTTCTTCTGGTTTTTGCTTATTATTAAAAAATTAAAGTTATATATAAATGAAACACCACTCATTTTGTAGATATGTTTGTGCTAAACAACTTTCATGCTCACAGTACCATGCTATCATTTTTTAAAAGCTATTTGCATTTTTTTGTTGAAAAAGAGACAAAAAATAAAAGTATCGTTTTTTTGCTCATTAAAAAAACTAAAAGGTGTGCATAAATGAAATGCCACTCATTTTGTAGATATTTTTTGTGCTGAACAAATGATGTGTTTACAGTACCATGCTGTTACATTTTGTTTTAAAGTTATTTACATTTGTTTGTTGCCAAAGTGACAAAATAATTTGAATTTTCTGCTGTTTTTTTGATAATTATAAAAAAAACCTTAAATCACCTACATGAAATACCACTCATTGTGTAGATATTTTTGTGCTGAACAGCTGTCATTCTCACAGTACCATGCTGTCATTTTTGTTTTAATGTTATGTACATTTGTTTGTTGCCAAAGTGACAAAAAAATTGAATATTCTGCAGCTTTTATTTTGCCAATTTTAAAAAAACTAAACAGTATCTATAAATGAAACACCATCCATTTTGCAGATATTTTTGTGCTGAACAACTTTCATGCTCAAAGTACCATGCTATCATTTTTCATTTTAAAGTTATTTGCATTTGAATACAGTTAGAGGCACCAGAATACAGATACACAGCTGGCATCTCTCACTTCTATGACATCATCAAGCATCCATTTTAGGATTCTCAACACAGGATTTTTGAATCAGGAGAGGCTGTGTTTAAAATTTTCAAATGCTATAAAACTGCAATTCTCTTACTTTAATAAATGCAGTTTCAGTATAATTGTAAACAACTGCCTCTTCTTTATAAGTCTATGGAATCATTTAAAAAAAGAACCAAAATGTGTAAAAATCTTGTTTAGTTGTCCTTTAAGCAATACTCCATGATAAGCCTGTTTTAGTGGTGGTTCCTAGATGCTGTATTTCATGTTTCAAAGAAATAATTCACATTCTAGAACATGAATCATTTCTTTGCACAACTGTAGCAATGAGCTCCATTCTCATGCTAAGTCACCATGGAATGCAAGCTCATTAGCACAATTGATTTCAACCAGGCATCATGAGCATGGTTTAAATGGCTCTCTACCAATGCTATATAAACATCCCTCACAGTGACAAAAAACAAACTCTGGCCAGAGCCAATAGGGCTGCACCTAAGGAATTTGAGTGAAAATATTGTAAATTACCAAGGTTACAAGCCTGCATTTGAAAAACATGACATAGACTCATAAATGTGTTGTTTTGTAATAATTTTATACCATATTTTCAAGATAGCTTTGTTATGACCCTGCCTGATGAAGACGGGCAGACAAAATGTTCAACTCCTGGCTTAAAGGTGATTTTGCGCAGGGACTTTGAAATCAATTTTCAGGATACAAAAACTCATTTTGGGTAGGAGTTGGAAAATGACAGCAGTCACATTCATGAGGTGCTGTAAAGAAATAGCTACAGTATGTTGAAAATTTGGGATAAAAATATTGAATATTACTGAATTTATGAGCCTGCAGATGCAAAATTCAACGTCGTCTCATAACTTTGTTGTTTTCTAATATCTGTACACCAAATTTCCAACATTCCCTTCTTCTGACCCCATCTCATGAACAAGGGCAGAGAAATTTTTTAACTCCTGGCCAAAGGGTGATTTCATACTGGGACCACGAAATCACCTTTCAGGATGTAAAAAAAAAACATATTGGCCAGGATTTGAAAAATGACAGCTGTCACTTCATGAGGTGCTGTAAAGATATAGTTATGGTGTAAATTTTGGGTAAAAATTGTTAAACATACCAAAGTTACGAGCCTGTATTTGCAGAATTCTATGTAGGCTCATAACCTAGATGTTTTTTAATGTTTTTGCACTAAATTTTCAACATAGCCTTATTATGACCCACCTCATGAACAAGGGCAGAGAACATTTTCAACTCCTGCTTGAAAGGTAATTTCACGCTAGGACTGAGAAATCACATTTCGAGATGTAAAAAAATATTTTGGACTGGATTTGAAAAATGACAGCTATCACATTCATAAGGTGTTATAAAGATATGGCTATGTTGCAAATTTGGGGTAAAAAATATTGAAAAGTACCAAAATTATGAGCCTTTGTTTGCAAACTTCAATGTAGGTTCATAACTTGTGTTGTTTTTCAATATTTGTACACTAAATTTTCAACATAGCCTTCTTATGACCCCACCTCATGAACAAGGGGCAGAGAAAATTTCCAACTCCAGACAAAAGGTGATTTCACACAGGGACTGTGAAATCACCTTTCCAAACAGGTCTGTCTAATGACATAGAACATTGTTTATGAGGTGGGGTTCCAAAGAAGGTATGTTGAAAATGTGGGCCAAAAATATGTAAAAATGCCCAGGTTATGGCACTAAGTTCAAAACTCCATTGAAACAGATTGAACTGCATACCAGTGTCTTCACTTCACGGTCCAGCTTTGAAGAGTAAAGACTGTCTGGGGTCCAGAGAGGATTACGGCATTTGACCCCTGATGAGTAAGTAAGGACTCAGTGGGGTGGGGGGTGTTTAGTGGCAGGGTCGGGTAGGGGGTTGGGAACAGCCACAAAAGACTCTAATGGATGTTTTTTTTTACAGGTGAAAAAAAAATCAGGACCAAGGATCTCTGATTGTGACACTGGGGGACTGAGCACCCCCAGTGTCACAATTATGTTCCTGGGGGAGTGCTGAGAGGAAGGGTTGGGTAGGGGGAGGAAAATCCTTTTTCACAGAAAAAAGGACCAGCATCAGCGAGAACACGATCGTGACACTGGGGGACTGGGCACCCCCAGTGTCATTGCTATGTTTTTGGGGGTGTGGGGTGGTGGGTGCTGAGAGAGAGAGGGTCAGGTAGGGGTAATTTTTATAAAAAAAAGCTCTGCAGACCATTTGCTATGAAAAAAGGACTCTGCATTCCTTCCAAATGAACAACATGTTGGACTTGCGTCACAGTCACCTCTACAACCAAGAAGGAATCCGCCCATGTTGTCCCTATCAATGCAGCACTTCACTATTTGACAGTGCTGGCAGTCATGGCGAAACACAGCCCACTCCGCTGTAACCAAGATGGCCACCACATGCTACTGTGCATGCGTAACTGCTAGCGCATGCGCAGTAGAGTGCAGTGGCCATCTTGGACATGATGGAGTATGCCGTGTTCTGCCGTGACTGCTGGCACTGTAAAATAGTGCAGTGCTGCATCAACAGGGACAACATGGGCAGACTGCTTCACAGATGCAGAGGCGACTGTGACGCAAGTCCAAATATGGTTCATTCAAAAGGAATGCAGTTGTGGAATCCTTTTCTCATAGCAAAAGGTCTGCATGGCTCTGCCTACTGTAGCCCTAAAATCATAAAAACTGGAAGTCAAGTGTTCTGGAAACAGTCTTGTCTTGTCTTATACTGTATACAACAAGATACCCTTAAGTGCGAGGTACTGTCTGGTATTCCACACCTCGTTAGTGTGGTAACATCACAAAGACAGTGTTGTAACTACCCTAAATTGGTATACAGTACCAGCCTGTACCTCACACTGAAGGGTACATTATTCTGTATGTATACAACATGTGTGTTCTGAAAAATAGCAAGATCAAAATTGTTATCTTGACTGACATAAAAAAATATCTTGCAAAGTAGTGTATGTCACAATGACCCAACATAACAAGATAATATGATATTGCAAAGTAGGGTATTTCACAATGACCCAACATAGCAAGATAATATTATATTGCAAAGTAGGTTATGTCACAATACACCCTGGACCAATCAGAGTGCAGCCTTCACAATGCTGATGATATACAGTAACAGTAGCCAATTGCAACACTGAAGTTGAAATCAAACAGAAACAGTAATAGCTCCATACAAACAGACACATTTAAGAGGCATAACTAGTAAACCAGTGTATAAATTGAATATACAATGGTCTAACTTAAAATATACAGTTTATTATAACTTGTGTGGGAGCAGGACTTTCTTAACTTACTTATGTAACCCCTGTGCCAGTCAGGGGTTACTGGTTTTAAAATGTCCTGTCAGCATTGCGGGAGGTTGTGTCTTGCTGCGCAAGTAGCTTGCTGAGCTCCTGCTCAGGTGAAAAGCACGTATCTGTTTTGAAAAGTGCCATTTGACATGAAGGAAGTCATAAGAGGTAGTCGAGCATTCAAGGAGGAGGAGATGGTAGGCGAGGAGGGGGCCTGCTTGCAGATCTGCAAAGGGGCAGCCGTCAGTCGGAGCTGGGGAGATTGCCCCCTGGCTTCCCAATGTGAGGAGAGATTCCCCGAAGAGCTAAACGGGGAAAGCAGCAATATGGAGCAGAAATTGTTTTTTTTCTATTTTCTGTTTTTGGCCCTACTGCCCCCGTCAGCTATCAGCTCCGGTCACGGACCCCTGATGCCCCCACCTCTGGATATATAGCCGTATCCCCAGTCATCCCTGGCTGACCCCCCCAGAGAGTGGGGCCGCGGCTCCAACCCCCGATATCGGGCCGTGGGACTTTGACTAGTTGGGGGATCGGCTTCCGGAGGCTGATCAGGGCTACCAGGGGCAGAGTGCCATTGAGACGGCTAGGCACAGGATTTTATCCCCCCTGTCCCTTTAAGCAGGATGGGGACGTGCAATGACGACCTGCGTCCGCCCCATCCTGACGTTCTGTTGAGCGCCGACGTGGTGCGACCACCCAGCCTCTGCTAGGTGCCGCTCCAGCGCCGAGTGCTATCCTCCCCAGGGGAAGGAGAGCTGTCCAAGGGACGCTCAATCCTTCCCGCCCCGGCCGGTCCTCCGACGACCCAGGTCCGTTCCCGAACCCGGATCGCCGGAGTCGCAAAATATGGAGCAGAAATTTGTGAGAGATCGTAGGAGCCTGCTAGGCTCCACCAGAAGCTGAGGAGAGTGGCTGCCATGGGGCCTGTCGAGGCTGAGGTGGCAGTGATGTCTCTGATGGGGTAGGTGACAGATACCCCTTTGCCTGACTATGTCCACTTTTAAAAGGTATTGTGCTGTTATGTTTGGGACTGCTGTGAGGAACGAGTTAGGCCCCTGCATCTGAGAGAACCCTGCCGTGGATCTGCAGTGTGGGTAGCCCACTAGTAGAAAAAGAACTGTAAGTACCTAAATGTGCACCATCACCCCCAAGAGAGGAAACTGTACCAGCATATGAAAGTAAGTTTCCTCCACTTCCACAGGCGGAGCAGCAATCATAAAGTGATGGGGAAAAAGTAGGCAAGTGTTTTGTGAGAGGAAAATGAGCCCATTTTGGCTTGAAATGGAAGGGAAGAGAACAGAGTCGCTAGGTCCCAGGTTCTAATCCTGAGTCCCCAAAGTCTGTGCCATGGCTGAGGGTCATACAGATATGGAACTGTGCTAAAATATCAATTGAGGATCCTCAAACTTGATGTTATTGCTTGAGTATTTTTGTGGAGAAAGGAAATAAATGCTGCTTGGTTTGCATTTCAAATCATTTGGACCTGGATCATTTATTCTGTAGTGAAAACTGTTTGTTTTGCTGCTTGCCAAATGAACTGTGTTACAGCCTCTAAATAGAGCCTGCTACTTCCCGAGGAGCTGGGGGTGAGAGACAGTCACCAGTGAGTCAGCACTTCGACGAAGCTGGAGCCGTCACCAAAGGAACCCGAATCCACAAAATTTAAAGGTACTGTGTTTTGTACTCCCTCCTTAAATGTGCTTACAGCCAAGATGGTACCCCTCCCCTTTCCCACAGACAGTATACCATCAAAATCCCTAGACAGGGAGAGGAGTGGAGTAGTTTTCTGGAGTCTGTCTGAGCCTGGACTGAAGCTGCTGCCTTCTTGGGGGAAGCCCAGTAATGCTTGAGCAGGAGCGAGTTGAACTTAAAAGTATTTTTCTTCATGCAGTTATTTAAAGTGCCACCTGAAGAGTAAGATAGGGAGGGGGGGTTACACTTGTGAGTTATGGTCCTGCCCCCTCACATGTGAAGATAAATTACATATATTGATTCAGCTATTGCATAGCCTCTATTTATAAAAATACAGGTAGGTTGACTGAAGCACAGTCAAGAAGATAATTATTTTTTGCTGTGTCCTATGCTGAGGTGTTGCATTGAGCCATCTACTGGCCTATACAGTTCTGCCCCCCCACACACACACACACACTTTTTGGTGTGCTCCAAGGACATTATAAAGCAGTCACTGTATAATGCATTAGTGAGAAATATAGGATGGAATTATATTCTGTAGTTCATGGTCCATTTCATATCAGCATGTTGCTGAAATATATATAACTGTTATGTCATTAAATATGGAATACATAATGGGCTGCAGTGGAATAACACATTTATCTCCACTAGTGAGTGGTAAGACCCTTAACTCACGAGTGGCAAAACCACGAGTTGGTTATAAAGGTCTTACTACGCATGTGTGAAGATAAATGTGTTGTTCTACTGCAGTCCATTATGTGTTGGATATATACCACACCATCTGTAGTGTTTTTACTGGTGTTTTACCTTGTTTTAGCTTAAAACTGCCTTACTTTCCATTGTAAGTTCGCTATCTGGCCCATTGTTCTTTGTGTTCCATTTCCAGATTCTACATGGAAATAATATGTTCTAAGTTAAATAAATGGTGTTCTAAGTGAAAATAAATATTTATCCCAAAATAACATGATTTATGAATCCAACGTTTTCAGCAAGGCGTTTGACTCGGTCCCTCACAATGGCCTACTGGAGAAACTGAGGGGATGGAGGCAGGACCATTGGTGGTCAGATGGATAGTTAACTGGCTTGCTAGGTGCACTCAGAGGGCAGTGGTTGGTGGGGAGGTCTTGTCTCCTGGGGGGTCATTAGTGGGGTTCCACAGGGCTTAGTTCTGGGGCCGCTCTTGTTTAATGCCTACATCTCCAATATCAGGGAAGATATCTGCTGTGAAATCAGTCTCTTTGCAGATGACTCTAAGCTGGGGGCAGTGGTGGAGGGGGAGGCGGAGAGGTTGGCCCTGCAAGGGGACCTGGATACTCTCGATAGATGGGCCTGCACCTGGAAATTTAATTTTAACTCCTCCAAGTGCAAGGTGTTACACCTTGGGTGGGGTAACCCCAAATATGGATACACCCTAGGAGGGGATGAATTGGAGGCCACGGCAGGGGAAAAAGACCTGGGAGTCCTTGTGGATGTCAGCATGAATAATTCAGAGCAATGCAGGAGGGCTGCAGTCAAGGCAAACAGGATGCTGGGATGCATCGCAAGGAGGATAACCTCAAGGAACAGGGAAGTGATTCTGCCGCTGTACAATGGCCTGGTTAGACCACACCTTGAGCACTGTGTGCAGTACTGGAGGCCGCACTTAAGGAGGGACATCCAGCTCCTGGAAAGGGTTCAGAGGAGAGCAAACAAAATGATCTGGGGTCTGGGGGAGTTGACGTATGAGGAGATTCTAGAGGAGCTTGACCTGTTCTTGCTGGGGGAGAGGAGGGATCGGGGGGGACATGATTGAGGTCTTCAAGTACCTCAAGGGAATCAATAGGGTAAATTGAGATGGGATTTTTAGGCTGAAGGAGGGTGGAATAACCAGAGGACATAGTTGGAAGCTCGAAGGTAGAAAGATGAGGGTGGAAAGGAGGAGGAGGAGGTATTTAGCTGAGAGAGTGGTTGAACCATGGAATGTGCTGCCCAGGGTGCTGGCATTGGCTTCTACGGTGGAATGTTTCAAAAGAGGGTGGGACAGGTATAGGCAAGAGAGGAAACAGGGGTTGGCTTGCCCTGGGGGGGCTGAGATGGTGGGAAGGAGAAACGGAAAGGAGACAGGGGGATGGCTTCAGTACCCACCCAGGGTTCTGAAGCATGTGCAGACTCAATAGACCATAAGGCCTACTCTGCTGGTGTCTAGTATGTTAGTATGTTATTTACCCAATTTATTCAGCACTGTTGTGGTGTATGTGCATTTTCTAAACAGCTATCTCCTTGTATTTTGTTGCTACACTAGTATTACATTTCTTTATTTCAAGTGGAAAAAGTGTTGCTCATGTGACACTGCAGAATGGATGTTAGCTGACGGGAAGAGAAATGATTCCTCATGGACTCACACTATTGCCACTGCTTCTCATAACGTAAACTGACCAATCAGAAAAGTATTCTGATGATGTAGGAGCTTGTCACTATAGTAGTGGAAGAAGGATGCCAATGCAGACAGCTTTTCTGCTTACCTCTGGGGAACAGCTTGTCCAGCTTCTCAGCCTGTCATTTTATTACCTGCTGTAAAGATGATGGCTCTTTCCCACATGTAATCTGATCTGCAAAGTCCATTATTGTAGTTGGGTCAAGTGCTAATCACTTTTCTTTTTTTTTGTAGGGTTCTCCTCCAAGTATCCGCTCTAGTCATGGCCCCCGAGCCTCCACCATCTGTCTCTGCCGTGATCCCCCGGTCACTCCCGGCTTTCCCCCCAGAGGGCGGGGCCGCGGAACTGGTCCCCTATCCAGCCCACGGAACCAATATCTGGTTGGGGGATCTGGCTACAGAGGCTAATTGAAGCTTGGGGAGAGCTTCATAGAGGAGGAGACACCCTTGAGTTTTCTTGTTTCTGCCCCATTGAAGAGCCGGACATGCAGTGACGTCAGCGCACTAACATGCAGACGTCCACCGGCTCTCCCCCCAATGTTAATGCCCGCAGCCTGCTGAACACCCAGCCTTTGCTGGGTGTCACTGCAGCGTGGCGCACATCCCTCACCCACCCCGAAGGAAGGAGAGCTGTCATAGGATGCTCAATCCTTCCTTCTCCCCACCAGCCCCCGGTGGCCCGAGTCCGCTCCCGAACCCGGGTCGCTAGTGTGGCGCGAGGTGTGGCATCCAGCACCTCAACCCTCAGTGCCACCAACCAGGCCCGTGCTGATCACTTTTCTGTACATAACCCTGTGTTTTCCTTTTTTTTCCCCTTAGTTTTGTTTTCTCCATCTGCCATCCCTGGTCATGACGACATCCCTCCAGCACTTCCACGTCAGCACATTGAAGGTGTCGACATCGACACACCCGACAGCGACGGGAATAATGCTGACAGTCTGCATTGTTCCCAACAGCTTGGAGTGTGTTTTCTGCGGGGGGCTTTACCCCCCGCACCCCCCATCTCTAAATAACCAACTCTGAGTCAGAGTTGGTTCGGGGTGGGGGGCGCAACACCAGGATTTGCTGCATCGGCAGATGGCAGACCACCACAGCGACCAATTTTAACCTGGTGAGATTTGTCACTGTGGTGGAGTTCGATGTGAAATTGTAACTGTGGTGGGGTGATACCCCCCAGCCCTGTCACCAACCCATTTCATGGACTCATGGCTTAACCACCACTTACACAGAGCTGTATCAGTGGGTGGCCTGCCACATAGGGTCATGCGGTGCCTTTGGGAGATGCAGAGCGAGCTGGGGTGATACCCTCCTTTTTCTTCCTGGGGCATCAGCATGTGATACATGCACACATGTGCTTGCTCTCTCACATGCATGCTGCATTAGCATGCCTCCCCTCACATTTGCTTGTCCTGCCGGTACTGCCACCTGGCCTGTGTTAGGTGGTAGACACGTCATGGGACTCAGAATCCCCCCTCTCTGAGGGAGGAGAGCCATTTTGGGAGTCTAAGCCCTTCCTCTCTCATCTGCCTAGCCCTCACGTGATTCTTGTCCATTCCTGAACCTGGCTCACCATCGTGGCAATAGGTAAGGCACCAGCGCCTGAGCCCTCCATGCCACTGGGCTGGCTAACTTTAAAGAGTTTTTTATTAAGGTATTCTTCCTCTAGCGTCTACCCCCTTCTCCCTTGCCATCAACCCCTGTCTCCCACTGTCTCAGGCACTTACCTGAGGGGGTGAGATCCCCCATGAATATTCCCTACAAGGCAGGTCAGGAAAGGAGGGCTGTCCTCCACATCCTGAAGCACAATTCAGATAGTCCCCCAGGGCCTTGTAGGTGGTGTTGAGGCTGCAGCAACCAAGAGATTATGCTGCAGCTGCCCCTTTTCCTCTTTTCTCCCCTGGCCAGGTGGGGTGCATGGACACAATTGAGTCACACAGACACTACATGCCTGGTGATGGCCAACACTTCTGAGTCACGGCCACTGCCCTGAAACTGTGCCTTCATGTGGTGGAAGTAGTAGAGAGGAGCGACATAACTCCCTCCCCCCCCCCGGAGAGGAGAACTCATTCCCAAACTCAGTTCGGCGGTGTGGCAACAGGTATGGAATCCAGCGCCTCAGCCTCCACACTGCTGGGCCAGGTAGCCCTGTGTTTTCTGTGTAGTTTTGTGTGAGTTTGTATGTGTCCTGTTTTTTCGAAAAGTGGGCATAAATCTGCTTTACTATCCTAACTAGTGAGTACAAATGCCTACTATGTGTAGTGTTTTTCTGGGAATCTCTGTAACACACTGGCACAAAATGGCTGGCTTTTAGTTACCATAACACCACAGGTGCACTCTGGGAGACAGACAGATATGAACCTGGAAACACTTCTCATTGCAGATTCATAGAGTTACTTGTTACCAGCTCAAAACAGCAGAAAATGAAATCACAGACAAACCATTCAAGTCCCTCCTTGGCACTAAGCTGCACTCAAGAGCATTCTTTACTGAAACAATAACATTTATTTAGTTATTTATTTACTTATTGAAAACTTCAGAGAGTACCTTTGAGCAGAGGTGCTCATTTACAAAGGTTCCACATAAAATAAATAGTCACAAAAAACATACAAGTACAATAAGCAGTTTTAGTGGATATGCAGTTGAGTCAGGCTCCAAGTACTTAAGGCAGAACAATTACATACAGTTTTGAAAAAATCGATAGAGCTCATGTATAAAAAGTCACAGGTTATGTACGGTGAGACACCAAATAAAACTGTTTAACAGTTACAGTTGCACTGCACTTCAAAGTCAGGCTCAAAGATCTCTTAAACTGATTAAACTTGGGGAGATTCAGCAGTATAGCAGACAATTTGTTTAACTAGTTAGCGGCCCTTACAGCAAATGATCACTTTCCTAGCTGAGTACGCCAGAAAGGAGGCTTAAGGGCATTCCTGGCCATGTTTCTGGTGTTATATTTGTTAGAGACATTGTGTAAGCAATTTGTTAAAGCAGAGGGTGTTTGGTCCAAGAGCACCTTTTTGGCTAGCAAACATGTCTGTAGCAAGATAATGAGTGCGTAAAGGGTACTACTATGAGTGCAGTTATCTGCATCAAGTACTATGTGGCACGCCTTCTTACAGATCAGTTCTACTCTGTTTAGCACCAATATCACAGGCAGCAGTGTAGACAGAGAGCCCATAATCTGTAAGGTACAGAAAGGAGCTGGCCACAATAAGGTGTCTAGCATAGAAACATAGAAATTGATGGCAGATATGGGCCCACCCAGTCTGTCCATTTTCCTTACATGCTGCAGAAGCCACAGACCCTACTTGATCTCCAGCTTTAATCTCTTTCCTCTCACTAGAGTTCCCCATGCCTATCCCATGCATTTTTTAATTCCCCTACTAAATTTTCCCCCACCATGTCTGCTGGGAGGCTGTTCCATGCATCCACTGCCCTTTCTGTGAAGAAATACTTCCTCATGTCGCCCCATAGTCTATCCCTTCCAACCTCATGTGAGATTGTTCCTTTTACAGTACAAGGCACCCAGTGTTCTGCTAACTATGGCCACCAGATTGTCAACATGGGTTGCAAAAGATAAGATATCACCCAGAGTAACTCCATGCTATTTGAAGGTCTCCACCTGTTCAAGGTTTCGACCTTGGCCATTTCAGATGACAAACGTAGAACTTTCTTCTTCTGTGGAAGGCTAGAGAACAGCATGGTCTTTGTGTTTTTGTAATTGAGGACCAGTTTGTTGTTGGAGAACCAGCTTTCAAGTGATGCAAAGTTACTTTGGAGAGTGGCAGTAAGGCTGTCAAGGTCAGGGTTTTTGGAATAGATGTCAGCATAATAGATTTAGAGGAGTATGTTAGCTGAGTGACAAGCATCAGGCAGTTGATTTATGAATGGCCAAATAGGAGTGGACCCAAGATGGAGTCTTTAACAGACGCAGCCTGTATCACCATTGGCAGCTTTCTCAAAACTTCAGTAGCTGCTACCACTCATCTTAGACACTGTTTTGGGGGTTCTCCAGGTCTGCGTCCCTTCAGAGCCACTGCTCACACACTACAGTGCTCCTTGCTCAAGGTCTCACAACCACCCCTCTCTGTCACAGTTAAGAACACCTTTTACTTTAGAAATAGTATATCATAACTGTAGCCTTCTCCTCAGTGGCAGAAATACAGTTATGGTCAGTTATAAACTGATTAGCTCTAACTCAAAGAATTCAGTCACAGAAACATGAAATATAAACAAAATGAATATTTTAAGATAATTACACAGATTCTACAAGACAGTACAACAAAACTATAGGGACAGCAATTTTACAGGAAGGAAAAGAAACATGTTTTCATACAGAAGGTTTCACACAGAATAAACCGACTACCTCTCTCTCTGCAAGACATATTAGCTCACCACCTGACAGTTTGAATCAGGGCAGACATGAACTTTTAGCTAGCAGTTTGTCCATAGTCCCAGGCCCTGATTTCAGCCATTTCATTCATTTTCTTAAACACTCACCCTCAACAGACTAGAGAATACATGAAGACACCTAGATTTGGATTTCATCTTATTCAGTAGCAGACATTGTAGGATTCCCCTGTATAGACTGAGCAGAAACATTTTTGTTCAGCTGTAAATCCTGTATCCATTGCCACCTAAATATCTGCATCAGAGGATCAAGTAGTTAGAAATAATCATATGAATGGATAAGCCCCTGTGCCAGGTCTAGGCAGCTGGCACCACAGTGATCCATCCACATACCTATACAGTTAATTTTACCATAGTAGAACCTAATAGTCTGATATCATTCACTCATAGAACATAGTGAAGTGGGCAGGTAAGAGCAGGAAAGGGAAAGCAAGGTAAACTCTGTCTAAGGTAGGTTGATAAACTAATTCAGAGCAGAACAGTGAGGTAAGAGTGCCATGGATGTAGGAAGAGGGTACGGGGTAATCCGACATTGTATATCTTCTAAGGGAGGGAAAAATAAAGTTAGTGATCATGAAAGTGAAGCAGTGCAATGGCTGTGGTACCACAGTCTTTTGGGAGACCTTCTCAAGACTGAGGTGCTGCCTCATCTGTACTTATCTCTCTGGATTGCAGGCACAGCTCACTGGACTCCAGGCAAAACTTGTAAGGGTACAGCAAAAAGGGTATAGCTGACCTTGTGTCCCATCCAGGAGTCACCTAGTCTGCCACCACTCTATCAGAGGGCGCCTGGGCAGAGAGAGAGAGAGAGAGAGAGATATTGAACCCTGGTGGGTGCTGGGAGAGTGGGGGTGGGGGGACAGGTGCATGCTCCTACACTGATACTATTGTGGAACACCTTCACTGCGTAACAGTTGTGGGGCAACTGTTCCACTAACAAGTAGTTTGGGAACCTTAGTTTCTAGGGGGTCACCTGGTGGGAGGTCTGGTCAACTGTAAGGATTTTGCCCAGATGAGCGGTTAGATCCTGCATAAATAAAAAATAAAAAAGGCTGTGAGCATATCATTAAGTGCACCAGTAGGTAAAGCTAACGGGGGGGGGAGTGACTGCCTACCCCCTTACACACAGCATACATATGCATTTCCAATAATAAATATTGCCTGTCAGCCTATATAAGTAAAACTAGTGGGTACAGCAAATTTTGGTAGCCAAGGGCTAGTATCTGTGTACCCTGGCTAGTATCTGTATGACTGTTTGCTAGTTATGTAGCCCTGCTGGTCAAGTGGTATTTGGGGCCACTGCTGTGCTGTTACAACAGCATGTATGAAAAAAAGTTGCCTTTTTTAAATATAAAATACTGTGCCTTGTTATAAATAAAAATTCCCCAGTTGCTGCATAGTTTATTTTGTGCAGAGCAGCAGCTGCGTGATGCCGAAGAGAGGAGAAGGGAGAGGTGGTGAGAACTGAGACTCGATTCCCTAGAGTTTAGTGTTATTGCACAAAGGGGAATTCCCTTTGTGAGCTGAGGAAGCAGCTCAGTATGTACTGTGAGTGCAGTCAAGGAGCAGGCTAAGGACTGCCAGAGCAATGTTAGTTTGGGAGGGCAGCACAGAGAGAAGTGTGCTCCTCTCAATGGTAGGAGGCCAGATCTTAAAATAAATTAGTTTGGGGGTGCTAAAGAGCAGCTAAACAGACTGGTCGCATTATTCCAGAACTCCATGCCAAAAGGACAAAAACATGCATAAAAACTTAATTTCCTGAACTGATCTGCTGAAAAAAGTTACCTGGACAATGGTAGAAATGGACGAATATATCACTTTGAGCAAATCGGCCCAGCAATCAGCTAAAAATGGTAAGAAAAACCCAACTCATGAGACAGGTGCAGTCAACGGGCAAGGCCCGATTTCCCTGTCGGCAGCAGAGGTCGCCGCAATTAGCAGAGCGGTTTCCGAGCAGATCTTGGCCGAATGTAAGCTGCGCTGGGACAGCCTGGAGCACACACTCAAGGGGCTGGCTCAAGAACTGAAACAGCACACAAGGCAATGAAGCACGGTGGAGCAAAGAGTCTCAGACCTCGAGGACCAAAATAATGAGGTAACAAATAAAGTGTAGTGACTGGAGAAAGAGGTAGAAGAGCTAAAGGAGGCTTTGGACTATCAAGAAAACTATAACAGGAGGAATAAGTTCCATATTAGAGGCTTACCGGAGGGTGCAGATGGCGGGAATCTACTGAAGTTTTGTGCTGAGACCCTGCCGAAACTGCTGGACATGGAGTTGGAGAAACAAAAACTTAAAATTGAGAGGGCACATAGGGCCATGGCCCTAAGACCCCCGAATTACCAGCCTCCTCACCAGGTAATTTTTTGTCTGCATAACTACCAAGATAGGCAAGCCCTGATGATGGCATTTAGAAACAAGAAAGACTTGACATATGATGGCCATAAGTTAACATTGCATCAAGATATGTCACTAAGAGTACAAAAAAAGAGACAGCAGTTTAATGTTCAGATGGATGGCTTGCAAAAACGAGGACAAGATTTCTTAATGGTGTACCAGCAACTGTCAAGGTGAAAGTAGAGGGGGCCACCTTCTCTTTTTGGGACTCGGAGAAATTACAAGACTTCATGGACGAATGGGACAGGAAAAATAAGAAAACTTTAGCTCGGTCATGATATCCGCAATGTGAGTGGAATACCTGGAAGCTCATATCTATTACAGCCTTTAAATATCTATACAACAAAATATTCAAAGAAAAATGTAACTGCTTCCGTCAACATTAGACTAACCCTCCATCTTTCCTACCAGCTGGACGACTATTCAAGGTAGCTCCTCAGCACCCTACGAGCAGTTGTTACATCTCATTAACCTTTACTACAATCCTTCCTTCTTAAGCATTATATACTTAGTCTCCTTATACTTTCAGTTTTTACTCCCAGCCCATCCCCTCCCCTTGACCTACTATTGATCCCTCTTGACACGGCTCTTTCCACTCCTTCCCTTTCACCACCCTGGCCACAACACTCTGTATACACTCTTTCGTCCCCCTGTCACTGCTTCAGCCGGTATTTGCCTCCTACAAATCATTTCCTGTAGATATATTTTCCAGATGTCCATACAGCTCATCACCCGAGCTCAAAAACTTTCTAATAATTCCCCTGACACATTTAACCTTCACCAAAAAGTGCAAGTTTCTAAAGTATCCTCCACTAACAAGCTGGCTACTTAATGAATCATGTATATATCTTGGAGCTGTTGTTTTGTATTCATTTGCTATCCTTTCAAAGTTGTGTATTCTTTGTATGTTATATGTCATACAAATTGTATCTTGACCCTACCAGGTCCATCTTGCAAATGAGCATTGCTCAATGATGTTCGCCTGGATAAATAAAGATTTGATTGATTGATTGACCTTAAAGGGACCGGAGGGTCCGTTGATTGATTGTATATACACCAAAGGAACAGACTCTATAATTAAGTTAAAGAGGGTACATAGAACGGAAGTGGCTTGCAACCCTGATAGATCCCCCCAGGTGTGGACTAGAGACAGAACTTTTACCTCAATAGGGGCTTATTGCACCGGGGGCTGAAAAACTTGAAAAAGCCAGGTTGGGTTCACTTAGACCACAAGGAAATCTACTAACATTTCCAGCCTGAGAAATCTTGCGATTGGTAGCAGTGAGAGCAGCGTGCTGAAACTAGCCATGCAGGAGGGGGCACTCTGCGAACACCTGTCACAGTGGACTGAGGGCTCTAAAGTGTACTTCAGGCAGCTGAAAGCACTAATAGGGTTTGGACTTGTGGGGGATGTGGGGGGGTCTAAGTGGTAAAAGGGGAATTTAATTACTATGGAGGAATCGAAGAGAATGATGGGGCACAACACGAGGCAGCTGAGAGATGGGGGGGAATAAAATGAACAGTGAACACTGAAGGGAGGAGGTAACAAAGATGACTGGGGTAAAAGGATTGTTCTTGGGGAACGATCAGGTACTGCACAAAATAAAGCTATAAGGAAATTAAGAAAAGTAAGAAGAAAAATGAGATATAAGAGGCACGTATAGATTAATAAAAATGAAGGGGCAGAGCAGGAGTATGGTGTAGGGAGGGTTTGATTTCATACTGATAACAATGGTATGTTCTAAAAGGGGGAAACAGTTGGGGTTAGGGAAGGGGGAAGGGAAACAGAGGGGATTTAGATTTAAAAGGTTTATAAGTTATCTGCAGTTTTGATTGGGGGGGACAGAGTTGGGAATGTTTGTACAATGTTTATCTTTGTTGTTTGTATTACCTGTTTCAGGGTGGTCTGTGTCATGAATATTTCTAGTTTGGATAATGTCCATGCCGTGACCCAGGCTTTAACAGGATGGGAAGTCTGGGAGGATGGCTAGTATAATGCACAAGTCTACCCACAGGACTAAGATAGTCTCATGGAACGTAAAGGGTTTTACATCACCCGCCAAGAGAGCAAAAATTTTAGTGGCTCTCAAGAGAAGGAATGTGTCAGTGGCTCTGTTGCAAGAGACACATCTGTCTAACTGTGAACACAAAAAACTGATACGAGGATGGGTTGGAGTCTGCCACGCAGCAGCTTACAACACTCATAAAAGAGGGGTGGCAATACTCATCAGTAAGCATCTTCCCTTTACAGTCCAACGTGTGGTCAAAGATCCCACAGAGGGGAGATACATATTTGTAGTGGGGAAGTTATTGGGTAAACAGCTCACCTTTGGGAATGTATATGCCCCGGCAGACCAGGATAAGACCTTCTACCAGAAGATGCTTGATGTGCTCATTAAGGAGCAGTTCCCAAATCTTATCCTTGGGGGTGACTTTAACTGTGTGGCGGATCCCAAAATGGATTATTTGGGGGATAGCGAAGACAGGGTAATTCAACAGTGGCTCCTAGGGTTAGCAGAGTTGGACCTCATTGATGGATGGAGAATGGCTAACCCAGGGTTAAAAGAATATATATTCTACTCCAGCCCACATAGCTCCTGGTCACTGCTGGACTATATATATATTTTTTTTTCAAAGAGAACTGTATCAACATACAAGAGCAATGGGTCACAGTCCAATATTTTTGTCAGACCATGCCATGGTTGAGATGGAATTAGAATTGACTCAGGCTGATAATCAGAGGGGATGGTGGCAGTTGCCTACCTATATGCTGCTTAAGGAAGAATTTAGAGAATTTGTAAAAGAACAATGGAAACTTTATGAGGAAAAAAATTAAGGCACAGTAGAAGCTGAGGGCATGTATTGGGAAGCAAGCAAAACATACATGCGAGGGGTCATAATAGGCTTTACAGCTCAGCAGAAAAGGACAGGAGACAGAAACAGAGGGAACTAGAGATTAGAATAGGGGACCTAGAAAAAGAGATCCTTAGGGGTGGAGGAGAAGAGAAACAGCGGGAATTGAGGCTGGCAAGGGAGATGTTAAATGCCAATCTAGACAAGGAGGTTAATAGTAGAATCCTTTTTACAAAACAGAGGATATATGAGTGGGGAAACAAGCCGGGTCCCCTCCTGGTCATGCTTATGAAAGGGGGGAAAAGCAGCCACAGAACAATTCAAATTAGGGATAAAGTGGGGAGACTACTAGAACAAGAAACGGAAATAAGAAAGAGATTTAGAGAGTATTATGAAGACTTATGCCAGGCAGAATGTCAGGGGGAAAGCACAGAGAGAGACAGATTTCTTAGGGACCTTAACATTCCTAAGCTGAATGAGGTACAAATGAAAAAGTTAAGGGCAAAAATTACCATAGCGGACGTAAATAAAGCCATAATTTAGTTAAAAAATGGTAAGGCTGCTGGGCCAGCTGGGTTTGGGTCAGAATATTATAAATTACTGAAGGAGGAAGTGGCTGATACCCTCTGTAAGATAATGGAAGAAACCAGGGAGGACAGGGGAATACCTTGAACATGTTGCCAGGCCCTTATTACAGTCCTCCCTAAGCAAGGTAAGAATCTGGAGAAGTGTGGATTACTTAGACCAATATCCCTTCTGAACCAAGACTGCAAAATAATGACAAAAGAGTTGGCTGGAAGGCTAGAGGAAGTACTTCCCCTACTGGTCAGCCAGGATCAAACAGGATTTGTGCAAGGGAGGCACTCATATCATAACTTGAGAAGACTACTAAAAGTCACCTGGTGGGGGACTCGACATCCGGGATATGCCTGTGTCCTGTCTATGGATGCTGAGAAAACATATGATAGAATTGAATGGGAATATCTCTTGCAAATTTTGCAGAGATATGGTTTAGGGGAGCATTTTGTGAAAATGGTGGGTGCCTTCTATAAAACCCCAAGGACTCAGATTTTAATTAATGGTGTCCCATCCCCAGAGTTTGGGCTGTATAGGGGGACAAGACAGGGATGTATTTTATCACACTTGTTGTTTGTTTTAGCAATAGGGCCCTTAGCAATAAAAATTAGAAGTGATCTTAATACAAAGGGTATCCTGGGGAAACAGGGTAGGAAACATGTCATAACTCTCCATGCAGATGATATCCTTTTGTTCCTCACTGAGCCGGAAAAGTTTACTCCAAGAGTACTGTTAATGATAGAACAATTTGCTGAATTCTCAGGCTGCACAATTAATCTTCAGAAATCAGAGATTAAGTTTTTTTTTGAGGGGGTAGACAGAGGGAAGCATGGGGGTTGAAGGTAGTCCACAAAACATTAACATACTTGGGCACCAAAGTAGGAAAACACCTAGGGACTCTGTATGATGAGAACTATAAGCTATTGATTACAGAAATATTACAGGACTTAAGCAGGTGGAAGGAGCTACCAATATCTTGGATGGGAAGGATCAATCTCCTCAAAAGGAACGTACTCCCCAGATTATTGTATAGTATGCAGATGCTTCCATTCAACCTAGTGATGCAGGATATTAAAAAGTTAGAGAAAGACTTTAGTCTTCATCTGGAGGGGTAAACACCCCAGAATTAGCCTGAAAAGTATGAAAGCGCCCATAGCCCAGGGGAGACTTAACTTCCCAGATGTGGTGGGATACTTCTTAGCAACACAATACAGATATATCCAGAACTGGGTTAATAGGAGTGAAGCAGCTAGCTGACTGGAATTGGAGGAAGAAGGGGCACCAGGGAGGGTCTCAGATTACCTGGGAAGGAAGGGCCTCAAAAAATATAGCAGACTGAAAACACCTAACCCGATGGTGGTAGCGAGCTAAACAGCAAGGGGAAAAATTAGGAAGAGACAAGGTATTGATCAACCCTACACACTTTTGGTACCAGTGGCAGAGAATCCAGAGTTTTTGCCAGGACTGGAAGATGAAGGATTTAAACTATGGCAAACTAAAGGGGGTGAGGTGTATGGCAAACTTAACTACAGGAATGGGTATGTGCACCTTTCTGGAATTAAAAAAGGGACTAAAACTACCAGCCTCTCATCTGTATAGGTACTTTCAGGAAAGAGATTATTATAAGCAGCTAACTGGAGTTCAGGGAAACTCAGGCCAGATTGCTGAAACTGAAAGAGAGATACTGGGGGCCCTCAAGTGTGAAAAAGGGCTTATAGGGAGAGCAGTGAAAATAGATAGAAAAGTTTTCTAGGCACCCGTACAGCTGGCCAAGAAGTGGTGGGAAAGGGACATGGGAGAAGAAATCACTGAAGTTAACTGGCAACTATTGTTGGAATCTCATAAGGGCCTGCTAGTATGCAATAAATACAAGGAAGCACAGTTTAAGTTTACACAAAGATTATACTATCCCCCAGCCATGGTACATAGATTTTGTCAAGGGGTAACCCCAATCTGCAGTAAGTGTAAAGTAACACAGGACACATTTAAACACTATTACTGGGAGTGCCCACTGATTGCTTTCTACTGGAAGGGAATAGTAAGAGAAATCTCAAATATGAGAGGGCAACCCCTTGAATTTTCACAGAAATCACTGCTGCTGGGGGTGGAGGGAGAGAAAAATGGGGAATGGGTTTTGTATCCCAGGTGGATTAGAATTCTACTTGTAGTTGCCAGACAAGGAATACAAAATGTTTGGACTACAGCCCTAGGCCCCACTGTGGAACACTGGAAAGAGCTCACGTTGAAAGTACTTGTAATAGACAAACTTACCCACTGCCTGAGGGGGGCAGAAAATAGATTTAAATGGGCCTGGACTGAATATTTAGGTACTCTAAATGTAGGGGATAGGATATTACTGGAAGGCAGTGGAATAATCCATTGAAAGGCATATCTGCTGAGCTGTAAGTTGATCAGGGACTTTGGGGACCGGGAGCCAACTGACATGGGGGTCCAGAGTTATTATAATATAAAATATAGTAATAATGAAACACAGACGCAGACCAATCTAGTATCTGGAGTTTACCAGCTTTGTTATTTTTATTACTTTTTATTCTTGTTGTAAATTAATGTTTGTACGTATTGTCAGGTGGGATAAAACAAAATGACAGTAAGGGTTGGATGAAGCCTATATAATGGAAGTTATGTAACAAGATAAATGATGATATCCATGGTAATACTATATGTCTATACTGGAATATCTTGTTAAGAAATGAATGACCTATAATGTCATATGAGAACTGTCACTTAATAAACATATTACACAAAAAAAATTAGTTTGGCAGGTGGCAAGTGCCAAAATAATGATTTGGGGACTGGCTCTCATGTACTTTAAACAAAATAAAAGGGGGCACATTATGGAATGGGTATGGGCTCCCAAACTTAAGGCACAGCATTTCGGACACCATTTTAATAAGCAGCAAGCAGATTGCTAATGTGTGAAAGCCAAGCACAAAACTTTTCACTTAAATAAACACAAAACTTGATTAATTAATTAAAATAAAGCCATGGGGGCTAGACTGCAGTCATATGTGCACAAACATATGTATCTTATGCCACATAATTGTTTAGTTTATAAAAGTTTAGGAAGGAGGGGTCGCTGACCTGTTAAGGTAGAGTAGCATGGAAGGAGAAGCTGTAGCCAGAAACCATGCTGGCAGGCAGGAAGTGTGAAGGAGAAGCCAGGAATGGGTGTACAGACTATAGTGGATCACCTCCATCCCAGTGGTAGGGATAGGACGGCAGTAAAGTGACAGCAGGGACAGAATAGATTAGCCTGCTGCTTTAAGTACCTATTTTTTCCTAAAGTGTCTTCAGCTGTATCCAACAAGATCATATCTGCTTCAAGCAACCAGGTTGTCTTCGAGGATCAACAGCATCAGACCCACTGCCATCTCCAGAGGTCCAAGTTGCCAACATTTTCCAGTTATTTAAGGAAGGAAAGTAGTATGGTAATTTTTATTTCATTGTGGGACTAGTTCAATAGGGACACTCATCTGCTATATTGAATTCTGGACACCTTATTGCTTCAAGGACTACTGTCCCACTATTGAAGGACTGAATTTAGAGACAGGGGGCAGTATATTGTGAATGCCATAAAGTAATTGTTATGTGATGCAAAGTGAATGCTATTGTGAAATGCTTACAGTATAAGTGAATAGAGTGTTTATGCAATCTAGAGTTAAGTATTTCTGTATTAGATACCAGGGAAGGGTATCTGGTGATAAGAGTTGAGTGGGCTGACTGAGGTGGGTATAGGCGTAGTAACCACTGTGCACCCTTAAGGCAAATAAACTAATTGTGCAGTGACTGAGGTCCAAGAGGTCACCTAGTGCTAGGTTAGGATTTAAGTAACTGGAGGGCTGCTGGGTGGTGAAATACTGTAGCCTACAGGCTCCAGGGATAGCAGGTACAGACCAATGGGAATATAAAACAAGGGGTATTAATGCTCAGGGTATTTATTCAATTCAAAAGTCATTTGCAAAAAAGTATGTATTGTTATTGCTAATTGCTACTGTTTCTTATGCAGCTTATGTCTGTAAATTGGCAGAACAGTTTAGCAAAATTTTACCTGAATTTTCACTTGGAAAACTGTGTCAGAGTCTTGCTTCAAGGTTTTCCGAGTCTCAAATTCCTGTGGTCTCCTGGGTCAATCCGGTACAGCACCACTCTCTCTCTCCCACATATTTTCTGCAGCTATCTGATTGGGGAGGTAATCCAAAGAATTCCTGTGTGTATCCAAATCAATGGTTGTGGGTGGGAAGAGAGACAAAGAATCTACTCATGGTGCAACTCTATTTTTAGTTTGTGTATGTACTGCATTCACCTGGTGTGTTACACATGCATGTGCTATAACTGTACTGGAGAACAGAAAAAATGAGAGGAGGTTTTCACTGTAGTGGAAGGGGAGGAGGGGGGGACCTCAGAAATGTAGGCCCCAAGGGGGTGAGGGAGAGTCCCCCAGCCTATTAGGAAGTAGCTGCTGCTGGGGAGACTTTATAATGAGAGGGATAGACTTGGAGTGGGGAATGGGTAGATAGAGAGGTGGATTGCCTGACTGGTGCTTCTATTTGGAAGGATGGAAAGCATAGCCTGCGTATTTCAAGGGTAGTGGGAGAATGGGAGGGAGCTGGGCATCATTATCCATCTTGGGGCAAATGACCTAGTAAAGGTAAAGTTTGGAGTAGTACAGGGAGACTTCAGGGAGCTAAGAAAAGTGGCCTCAAGCAGATAGCACACACACTGTTTTTTTTCCAAGGTGCTACCTGTAAAGGGTTGGGAAAAGGCAAAGGCATGTCCCACCAGGACCTTTAACAACTGGTATAAGGCATGGTGCATGGAGGAGGGCTTTGGCTGCAGTGGGGACTGAAGATCAAACTGGGAAGATATGGGCCTCCATAAGGGAGACAGTCTGCATACTTCTAGGAAGGGGACCGCAGTCCATGGTGGGAGGTTTAGATGCTACTTGGATGAGCATTTAAACCAGCAATGGGGGGAGGCAGATAATCAGATAGAGGTAACATTTGCCCCCCCAGAATGTAAAATATCAGGGAGAGAGGGCCTGATGGGTGAAAACGCCCCCAGGGCAGGAGCACAGGAAGGCAGGGAATGTGACAAAATAAAGGAAAAGGGGGAATAAATCAGATAGGGGAGGAAAGTAGATTGAAAGAGACCAGAAATGGGGGGAAAAATGCAAAGAAGCAAATCACGGTGGCCTTCCAGTAACAGCATAGGCATGAAAGGGAAGGAGTCACAGAGCATCATGAGGGGGAGATGAAGGTGTGGAGGTACATGAGTTCTAATGCAAGGAGCCATGGCAATACAATTCCAGACTTGGAGGCTCTCATGGCAGAGGCTAACCTGGATTTAGTGACCATAATGGAATCATGGTGCACTGAGCACCATAACTGGGACATGGTCATACCAGGCCACTCTCTGTTTAGGAAAGACAGGGTGGGGAGGACAGAGGAGAGGTTGTATTATATGTAAAGGAGGGAATTAAGGCCATGGAGGTACAGGGGCACCAGAACGAGGAGGGTCTGAAATTGCTGTGTGTCTCCCTGGAGACAGGATCTGAGACTGCTATCTATACCAAGGTACTGTACAGACCTCCAGTACAATAGAGTAGATGGGCAGGGCACTAAGGGAGGCTATCATCAGAATGGCAAGTAAAAGGGAGATGATGTTACTTGGAATCTTCAATGTGCCAAATGTGGAGTGGAGCCTTCCAGCTGGGCATCCACAAGGAGAAGAGTCATCCTTGACTTCCTACATGGGGCTTTTCTGAGGCAGCTAGTCATAGAACCTACATGGAACAGAGCAGTTTTGTTGTGCCTCATGCTTACAAACAGGGACAGTATTGTAGACGTCACAGTGGGCAGTCCCCTACATTCTAGTGATCACCCTACAGTGTGGTTCAAGATAAGGACAACAGCAGATGTGAGCCACGTGAGTGTTCTGGACAGCAGGAGGGCAGATTTTAAAGAAATGGGTGACTACCTCAGAAATTGCCTCGGGGGGGTTGTCAGGGTGGAGTACAGGCACAGTGGGAAAGACTAAGGGAGGCTATAATTAGGGCAACAAACCTCTGTGTGAAAGAGATAAGTGAAAACAGAAGGAAAAGGAGACCATTATGGTTCTCCAAGGCAGTGGCAAAGGTGGTGAAATAAAAAAGGGTGGCATTCAAGAGGTACAAAGAAAAAGAGAGAGAGGACAGGAAAGTGAATCAGACAAGGCAGAAGGAAGAAGGTGAGACAGTTAGGAGAGCAAAAGCACAGACAGAGAAAATGATTGCTAGGGGGTGGCTAAATGGGATAAGACTTTTTTCAGGTGCATAAGCGAGAATAGAAAAACTCGGGGAGGAATAGTGAGGATCAGAAGGGTGAAAGGGGAAGACTGTGTAGATGGGGACCAGAAAAAGTGGACATCTTAAATAGGTACTTCTGCTCAATCTTCACAGTTGAAAGAGGAGGGGATGGACCACCAGGGAGAAGCAAGAATAGTGGGGGAAGGTGGACACAAGTCCATTATCATGGAAACATATCTTCAATGTTTGTGGAATAGCAATAAGGAGAGATGGGTATATAGTGCGTGTGTAACTTGTAGTGCTTTTTGTGGCTTTACTCTATTCCCACCCTTGAGTAGTAGTAGTTAGGTAGGTAGGTAGGTAGTAATTTGTAGGGAATAGAAGGCCCAAAAAGAAACCTCCTCCAACTCATGGAGAGTATGACCCCCTGGAACTTAGGAGAGGAAAACCCCCCAGGTGGAGGAAACCTCTGAGGACCCATGGCCGGAGGTCTATCCATCCTTCTGGGCATACTAAATGGAGAAGGATCTAGGTTCTAGTAACCATAGCTAATTCAAGGTTGGTGAGTTGCTTGGAGAGACAATAATCCATCTTCAATCCATGGATGATGCCGATCGCATGACGATCCTATGGTTGAAGAGGAGATCCATTCTGAATGAGCAATAGAATCCTGAGTATAAAGTAAATACAAATGAAGGAGGACGAAGGAAGTCCAAGTATCCGAGATGATGAATGATGCTTGTCCAACTAAACTGTAATAGCTAGAGGGATGATGAGTGGATCGATAAGGTACTAAACTGGGAGTGGTGGAACTGCAATGGTAGAAGACGTCATTAGTGAATGATCCAACTCGTGAGAGGCTCAAATGTAAGGGTATGGTCTGGAGGCTAGGAATTCTGTATTGAACAAGGAGTCACTAAGGAAACATCCATACAGTATAATTTGTAGAACAGTCTTTGAGTGCCATGGAGATGATGGTTCGTTTCGATCAGAGGATGATACGACTTGAATGATGATCCTGAAGATGAAGGGTACATCTTTCCGCAGGGATGGTAAACTCCTATATGTAAAGCAGATCCAGTTAAAGAAGGGCAAATGTAGATCATATTGCTGAAGTGACAAAGGATGGATGTCCAAGGAATTCTATGGAGGTTATGAGGCGGGAGAGCAAGATGAGATTGATATAAGACCAAATGGTACACTGTGATAGTTATGATGATTAGTAAAGTTATGCGTGACTAGTCCAATTAGTATAAGGTTCAATATTCAAGGTAGTTTGAAGGTAAAGAATCGATTAGTGAGCGAAAGTCACTAGGTAAACATCCCAGAGTAAAATGAGTAGAGGAGTTTGAGTGCCTGATGACAGTAATGCCATAAGTGATTAGTAAAGCCCAAAAGATATTTTGCAGAGCCATCCAGATGGTAACCTAGTGTATGAGGAATGATTGGAAATACGGTATAAGGAAGTGATGGCTTCTTTGATTGTGATGTTCATGACTTTATGTTTATTCTTTTGCTGGTACGCTGCCTGAAGTACGTGTGAGTATTCCTGGGGTGTGATCATTTAGGAGATGCACTGAGGTAGCATAGGTGGTTATGTTTACGGGTAAACCTGATGCTGAAGTACATGAGAAAAGCTTGAGGTGGAGAGAGGAAGAGAGTCTGTAGGCTGGATTGGTAATGAGATCGATAAATGCAGGGTGCCATAGGATTTAGTGCTACAGCTGATAAATACCAATTGGAGTGCAAGGCTGAGTTGGAGAAATTGACTTGACTGTTACGGATTGCCAGATAGAATTCAGGAGAGCCAGTTCTCAGTGATGGTCTTTACTGTAGAGTTTAATGAAGGTACTTTGAGAAGAAGAGGCTGAATGGGCCGCTGGAAGAATGATTAACCTGGTGGAAAGTACTAAGTGAACCGGTCCGGATAATAGTATGAGGAATAATGTTGTCCGGGAGTGAAATCGAAGGTGTGGGTGGCGTGGAGTCAGGAATCAGCTAGGTGACTGAGATCCCATTATGAATATTCTGGACAATATCTATGCAATTCCTAAAACTAGCAATGATTATTGGGAAGTAGGAGTCTAGTAATGTGGTCATTGGAGTCATTGTTGAACTAAGAGGCGGCATGAGGTAAAATGGATGGTCCATAGTTGAATGGGTTATTTTGTGATTCCCAGTATCTGTAGAGGTGATGCCGATTATGAAGTCTGAATAGCCAGAAGGATTTAAGTCCTTTTCATGTATAAGGATGGCCAATGAGAAGAGGCATCCAAGGAATGCTGATGATTGGATGGACAGAAATTGGAGGGTATATCCAATAGAGATGGAGGAGATCTTCCTATTGTCCAGGTGAATGGGATTCCATGATTGATTGTGAAGAACTGAATGGGCAGTGTGAGACTTCAATAATAATGTAAGAGTCTGTGGGGCATGTGAGCAAAGGAATGTTTTGCTGGCAGAAGTATTACTCCAGAGTAATGAATGAATGATCAAATGAGTAGTGGAAGGTACTGTTAGAAGGGCAGGAGTAGAAGTAGGGGATGGATCGTATGCAAGCAGATGGCTTTGTAGGAGTACTGGTTGGAAATGAGGTACAAGGCCCAAAAAGAGACACAGCAAACAGTACGAAGCCCCATGCCAGGCAGGTGAAGAGGAGAAGGCAGCCAGTCAAATGTGAAGGCAGTACAGAGTGGATCCTGAGTAACTGAAGGAATGAGCAGAGGAAGCTTTGTGCCAGGCGAGCTGGATGACATCCAGAGCAGGAAGGAGCAGGACGACGTTAGTTCCAAGGTGAACAGCAGCGAAGAGCAGGAAAGTTGAAGCAAGGCATTAGGTGATAATCCATGGAAGGCCAGGGAGCCAAGCTAAGCACTATGAGCAATGGGAGTCCCACATCTGATGAAGGCTGGAAGTGACCAGAGAAACGATGGAAGGTGCTGGAGCAATGAAGGATGAGGTCCTATATCTGCAAAAGAAAATAAGTTGGTACAGCAGCAGAACAGGGAACATGCAGCAAGAAAGTCCATGAGGCAGTCGACCCAGAATGAGAGGGATCCATATGATGAGGGTGCTCAGTGAGGTCCTGGTTCCGCAATTGAAGTCACAGGCACAGCTGAGAGGCAGAAGAGTGGAGGGGTGAAAATGCACCGGTCCTGAAGGGAAGTAGTGACCTGCAGTATGGAAAGAAGCAGACTGCAGATACAGTGTTGTGAGCTAGGGCCAAGGACCAGGTATGGTGGACTCTGTATCACTTGAATGGAGAGGCTAGAAGAACAAATGCAGTGAGAAGTGGAGACCACTCAGCAGGAAGAGGTCCAAGTCCAGGAAGGTCATGACATCAGGCAGCAGGTAAAGAAAACATATGTGAAGCAGTAGAATGGAAGGACATGGTCCAGATGAATCATTCGAGGCAAGATGATCCAGGCTGGATTCGGCTAGAGAATGTGAACAAGGAGAGAACTTGGTTGGAGGAGTCCTGTGCCAGAATAAAATTGGCAATCCACAGTGGTGTAGATGCAATCAGTGAAGACAGTCTATATGAAAGTCAGGCTCCCGGCCAAGGAAGTCGTCTAGGCTGCAGATGAGATAAGGTGGAGAAGCAAGATGAGCAAGTCCTGTTCCTGAAGGGAGCAGCAGCTGGGTATCAGGCTAAAAACATAGAAGATGAAGCAGTAGACTGGAGACTCAAGCAACTGTCAGTGATGGTAGATGAATGGTGGTGACCGGAAGCAGCAAAAGTAAATGAGGTTACACGTAGAGTGAAAGTTCCATTCCCGAATGGAAGCAGCACCTGGCATTGTTAGAGAAGGCATGGTATAAGTCTGTAGATTGGAGACATGGCTCCCATCCCTGGTAGTCATTTCGAGCTAACCTGCACTCGATGCTGCTAAGCAGAGTTAGGAACGGAGGATGTCGAGTTGGTAAATAGAAGGTAGTTCTGTTCCCAAAGGGAAGCAGCAACTGGTATGAGATGGAGAAGATATGATAACAAATGGGCACACACTCATGCAGACATCAGGCTGTGGGATCCTGTTCTTTGATGTACCAGCACCACACGTTACTGAAACCAACACAGCAAAGAAGTATGCTGTGTTGGTTTGGCGGAGGCACTGTGGGTGCTGAGATTTTAAAATAAAGGACTGAATTTTTACTAGTTCTGGTCTATTTCTGCGTGAGTGTGTGCCCAGGTTTTTGATTTTGTTCTGTCATGGTTTCCAAGAGGCACCACAAACTGTTTACGACTCTGTTTGATAAGGAAGGTATGATAACAGTTTGTAGATGGTAGACATGACTCCCATCCCTGGTAGTTGGGGCAAGCTAACCTTCACTCGATGCTATCCAGCACAGTTAGGGATGGAGAATGTCAAAGTGATAGTAGGATGAACGTCCATTCCTGAAGGGAAGCAGCAACTGGATGAGGTAGAGAAGGTATGAGAACAGTTCATATATGGTAGACACGACTCCATCTCTGGTCATCGGGGCAGCAAACCTTCACTTGATGCAATCCAGCAGAGCTGGGGATGGAGGATGTCAGGCTTGTAGTAGTAGTAGGATGTAATGATTGAAACGGACTCCCATCCTCGGTAGTCAGGGGAAGCCCACCATCACTCAGCACCTTAAAAAGTGCAAGTTAGGGATGGACACTAGAATACTGCTGGTATGGGCTGGCTAAAACGCAACTCTGCTGAAGGGAGAGAAGAAAGGTAGGGCACAAAAGTAGGTGCAGGATAATGAGGCAGTGATATAATAAACTGGCAGGCATGTAAACATGAGTGGTAAAATGCAACGTACATGATGTGATGGTAGGAAAGCATAAAATAGGATGAGGAAGTGGGATGCTCTGGGGCATTCGGTGAGGAGAAAACTGAAGGACGAGGGAAGGACTAATGTAGCAGGATATAGAGCAGAGGGCTCCATATCAGGAGGTCTTGAAGTGAAGACATGCAGGTTCAACCAGGGAAATGCAGCAGGGTGAGTTCCCATACCCCCCCCACCGAGGTCAATGATACTGGAGGAGGCAGCTGGAAAACAGACATGGATTTGACTGAGTCAGAGCTGGATCCCTGGGCCATGCTATGCTGTCGACCTAAAGAAATGGGGCTCAGTACTTGCACTGGGAATTGTCAGGGTTGAAGGAGAGGTCTGTAACGGTTGTAGCCCCATGGCAGTATTTTGGATTTCCCAAATTAAGGTATACTATGAAAGTTCATTGTGACTGCAGTACATGTTGACTAAGAAATCTGCAGCAATCCATTTATCGAGATGACGAGTGAATGGTTGCTTGACTGGAAAGAGCTGCATGCATTGTTGTAGTGGACATCTGTGAAACAGTATCCTCTTAAAATTCTGCAATAAGGCCAGAGGATGCCCCTTACACATGTGCACTTAGGGCGCTAAGAGTAGCACTGTATTAGCTGCAGGATAGTTAGGCAAAAAGGTGCTGCCATAAATACTGCCGAATGAGGAGACATAGTTGATGGTAACTGGAAGTGTGATCGGAAGTGTAGTGAGGATTAAGGCAGAAAACAAGCAGATACTTACAGATAAGGGTTGTTGTGAGCGCAGCTAGAATCTGGACATCCATGCAGGGAATAGGAACGGAAGAATGGGTGCGAGGCCCATGTAATGCCTGGAAAGGCGCTGCTGTCACTAGCGAGTGACAATCTGCTGTGCAAGGTTAGGGGATAAAGGCAGGGGAAGCCCACTGGAAAAGCGGACGGGGAGGAGAAAGTAGAGTGGGGAATCCTGGAAATGGCATCAGGGGGCAGAAGTGGCACAAAAAGAAATGGGAGAACAAACACGGGAGTCCCAGGGAAGCAAAGGGAAGGGAAAGGAGAAGGGAGACGGCCAAGGAGATGAACACAACACAGCAGCAAGAATGGGCACAGGGAGGGGAGGGGAGCACAGAAAAGCAGAGGATGCGAAGAGCACAGCCACACAAGCCATGCAGGGAGCTCTGGAAAAAACACTCCCTAAGCAAGGGAGATGTGTTGGAGGAGGGCTCATGTAGAGGTTATGGGAGGAGCTATTCCCCACATTGAACCTCGGGCAAGCCCTCCCAATTTGTCAGCAGATAAGGAGCCCCTGGCCCACCAAGTCTGCCCATTTTCCCTACCCATTTATACTATCCCATTCTCTCTATATCTAACCTCCACTCCTTTGTTGATATTTTATTTTTTTTTATTTAGTTTTTGTTGACCGGGTAAATGCACTAGACAAATCCTGCCTATTTTCAGGCATGACCTGGGGGAGGGGGAAGGGGATACAGATGAATGCCAACTGACCTTGAACCAGATTAAGCTGTTGGTGGTATTTTTAGTGAATGAGGGAAATTTGGCCAGGACACCAGGGAAATTCCCCTACTCTTTTCAAGAAGTGCCATGGGAACTTTAACATCCACCTGAACTACCACCAATGCAGGCAGATGGGACCTCGGTTTAAAGTCTCATCCAAAAGGCAGCACCTCAGAAGTGCAGCACCCCTCTCATGCTGCACTACAGTGTCAGTACTGGGATATTAACCCAAGTGCCAGATGTGGGAACTGAACCCACAGCCCTCTGATCTCGAGTGTGCTACCTACTGAGCCACTGACACTGACACCCCTTTGTGTCTGTTCCATGCTCTCTTGAATTCTCCTACCATCTTTGCCTTCACCACCTCCTTGGGAAGGCCATTCCATTTGTCCACAACTCTTTCCATGAAGTACTTCCTCACATTACTCCTGAGCTTACCTCCCTCCAACTTCATATCATGATATCTAGTTCTCAAACCCTGTTTTGTTTTGAAAAGGTCACTCCCTTGTACCTTATTAATGTCCTTCAGGTATTAGAAGGTTTCTATTGTATCCCCCCTTCCTTCATTCTTCCAGTGAATACATGTTAAGGTCACTCAGCCTTTCCTTACATGACAACTGATGCAGCCCTTGCACCATCTTTGTAGTCCTCCTCTGAACTGCCTCCAGTCTGTCTACATCCTTTTTGAGATATGGTCCCCAGAACTGTACGCAGTATTTCAAATGTGGCCTCACTAGTTGTTTGCAGAGTGACATCACTACATCCCTTTTTTTACTAGTCATACCCCTTCTGATGCAGCCAAGCATCTTGTTGACTCTCCCCACTGCCTTCTCACACTGCCTGGTCCTGTTCAGGTCATCAGTTATGATCACCCCTAGGTTCCTTTCTTGCCTTGTGATTTCCAGGACATGGCCCCCCCATCTTGTAATCTTCACTCGGATTTCTGTGCCCCAGATGCATGATCTTGCATTTCTTGGTATTGAAACTCAGCTGCCACACCTTAGACCATTCCTCAAGCTTACCTAGGTTCCTTTTCATTTTCTCCACCCCCTCAGGAGTGTCCATTCTGTTACAGATCTTTGTGTCATCCACAAAGAGGCACACTTTCCCCTCTAACCCTTCTGCAATGTCTCTTATGAAGACATTGAAGAGAACTGGCCCTAGAACTGACCCCTGGGGAACTCCAGTGGTCATTTCCCTCTCTGTAGATTGGGCCCCATTTACCACCACTACCTGCTTTCTTCCACTCAACCAGTTTCTAATCCAGTTTACTACCGTGGATCCCACTGCTAGGCTATCAAGCTTGTTTAACAGCCTTCTGTGTGGGATGGTGTTGAATGCCTTTCTGAAGTTAAGGTAGGCTACGTCCACCGCCATTACGTTGCTCCAGCTCCCTTGTTAACCAGTCAAAGAAATCAATCAGATTTGTTTGACACTACCTACCTACTGTGAATCCATGTTGCCTTGGGTCCAGCATCCCACCTTGCTCAATATATGCCGCAATCTGTTCTCTTAGCAATACCTCCATCAACTTCCCCACCACTGAGGTCAGACTGACAAGCCTATGGTTTCCCACCTCTTTCCTACTCCCACTTTTGTGGATAGGGACCACAATCACCCTTCTCCAATCATCCGGCACCTCCACTGTTTCCAATGATTTGTTTAATATTCCTGCCAGTGCTGCTGCAAGTTCCCTTCCAAGTTCTTTCAATATTCTGGGATGTACCCCATCCAGACCCATTGCCTTGTCCCCTTTCAGGCTTGAAAGTTCTTGAAGGATTATCTCCTCTGTGAATGGATAACTGCCCACTCCTCCCCTTACATTTCCTCTACCTTTTAACTGCAGTCCCTCTCCTTTGTAAAAACTGAACAAAAATATAGGTTCAGAATTTCTTCCTTTTCTGTGTCATCTTCCGTGCAGCCTCCCACTTCCTCCCTCAGCCTTATGATCCCCACTTTGAGTTTCTTCTCTTACTAATATACCTATAAAAAGATTTGTTCCCTCTCTTTACAGTCTGTGCAATTCTCTCCTCTGTTTGTGCCTTTGCTCTTCTGACCTCCTTCCCTGCTTTTCTCTGTTTTTCCAGATATCTATTTCCGTCCTCCTCACTCTGGGTTTTCCTGTACCTCTGAAATGCTTGCCTTTTTTCCCTTACCTTTTCAGCTACTGCCCTAGATAACCACAGTGGTCTTTTTTTCCTCTTTGCCTTGCTTGTCTAACACACAGGTTTGTTGTTTCAGTTATGGACCTCTTGACGTATGTCCACTGCTCCTCTACTGTCCCTCCTGCTTTTCTTACCACCATGTCTTCTCTGAAATGTTCCCTCATCTTTGCAAAGTCTGCCCTCCTGAAATCCAGAATCTTCACTTTTGTGTGGCAAGTTTCCTCTACAGTTCTTATCTTAAACCATATTGTTTGGTGGTCACTGGTACCTAAGTGGTTGCCTATCTCTTCATCTATGACTCTCTCCTCATTATTGTAAACACTAGGTCCAATATCACCTTTTCTCTGGTGGGTTCTTGTACTAACTGCCCGAGGAATGCCCCTTGCAGGACATCCAGGAAGCCCCTTCCCTTTGTTGTAGCTGCAATATTGGAGACCCAATTTATATCTGGTAAACTGAAGTCTCCCATGAGCAGCTCTTCTCCCTTGTCCACCATCCTGTTGATATCCTCTATGAGTGCCCTATCCTGCTCCTCCCCTTTTGCCGGGAGTCTGTAGATTATTCCAGCCTGAATGGCAGTGTTCTTTCCTGTTTCTAGAGTAGCCCACAGTACTTCCAACTCCCCTTGCATTCCTTGTACCTCTGAGGCCTGGATATCTTTCCTTGCATAGAGAGCTACTCCCCACCTTTCTTTCCTACTCTGTCTCTACAGAACAGAACAAAACCTGGCACTACCATATCCCGCTCCTGGTTGTCTGTACATCGTGTTTCTGTCAACACTACGATGTCTAAGTCTGCCTCCATCATTCATGTCACTAGGTCAGATCACTTGTTACCCAGACATTGGCATACAAGGCCTTCTAAGTTCTGGCTCCTCTTTTGTTTAGCCACTCCCTTCTGACATTATGCAGATCCCTATTAGGTGTTATCTCACCTTATTGTCTGTCAATTTCTGTCTGGTCATCCTTCCCCTTTTTCTTGTTGTTTCTTCGTTGCTTTTGACTTTTACCTTTGTGAGTTTGTGGGGGAGTGTCAGCTAAGGTCCTTCCTGACAGTGTCACTGTGATAGGTTCCTTTGCCTCATGCTCCCCTCTTCTAGTTTAACCACCTAATGCTAATGTCAAGCTTCTGTCCCAGTGCCCGTACTCCTTCTTTGGTGAGGTGCAGACCATCATACTTGAATAACCGCCTCTCCCAGAAGAAAGAGCTGCCTCTCTCAGAAGAAAGAGTCCTGAAAGGACTTACAGTCCTTAATGTGGATAAGGCTATGGGGCTGGACAGGATACACCTCAGGGTCTGAAAGGATTGCAGTCCTTAAGGTGGATAAGGCAATGGGACTGGACAGGATACACCCCAGGGTGTATTTGTAGAAAACAAATGTCGAAAATAATCTTTTGGGTAAGTTCTTAAATTCTGTTACAGCAGAAAATACGGGAGGTAGAATGCAACACCTAATGACAATCATAACATAATTATGTCATTTCACAGCTCCTGTGACCATTCCTTTAAAATATGACATGACATGTAGTCACTGTAGAAAACAACAGTGAACAGTTCCATTTTGAAAGCCCTTAATTTTATTGCAGTCGAAAATGCAGGAGTTAGAATGTAATTTCATTACCATAGATGATTCATTCCACGGCTCCTGGGGCGTCCTGTTTTAAAAGTTTGACGGGTTTAGTTTTCACCAGCATCTGCCTCAGCCTCCTCCTCCTCCTCTTCAGACTCTGATTCCTCTTGAGTGTTCCAAAGTCATTCCAAAAATGTCTTCATTTGTTCAGTTAAGGTGCTCTTTCATTTTGTAAGGTGGCCATCTTTGTGCCATTTTGGAAGGGCTTCTTCACTCAGTATCTTCACTTTATATAACAGCACCACTTTCTTCTGGAACGCTTTCATGAAAGAAATGTTGTCATAACAGTACTCCTGAATTTTCAACAACAGAGTCAGTTCAGACTGACCTTGGGAAGCAAAAGTAGCAAGGAGACGGCTGTTTTGTTTTAAGTGCTTAATAGCCTGCTTCATTACCAGCTCCTTCTTTTTGTTCCATTCAACAATGCTCATCACTCTGATCCATCAGATACTGATCACCATCTGCTCTGAGATGTTATTTTCTTCATCTTATTTTTAAGGTAGGAGATTATATCCTTGAAAGTCTTCCCATGTAACACTTGCTCATGAGTCTCTTTCTGCAGCTCTTTCCGAGCATCAATACACACTTGGTTGCAGACATACTCTGATAGTTCCTTCAACCTTGCATTAGTAAAATTCTTCTCATACTGCTCAACACTTTGTTTGTTGGCAGGGAATAACTCCAATAATCTGTTGTCCATGCTGACTTTTCAAAACTACCAGCTACTTCATTGAAATCTTTCTCAGTGACTCATGATTTAAACATTTGTAAATTGGGACTGTCAGCATTAAGAGCCCAAGTGTGAGGCTGATCCCAATTTGCACTTTGTGTACAAAAAACTTTTTTTTAACTTACTGTTTACTACAGCACAGTCGAATGTATTAGGCTAATTTTGCTGACTTCTAAGATGCCCTTTCGTGTAACCAGTTATCCCAGAATCTCCCACAGCTGACATCAGAGGAGAGCTGCAGAGCTGGGAGATTCAATAGCCTTTAATAGCCTGCAGTATACATGTTAAAGATTTTATAAGCTAAAATCAGATGTTTGCTGGTCCTCCTGTGCTCATGTGGTTTAGTACAGCCCTCTGTGACTGTACCTAGGCCCAGGAGAACAGCAAATCAGAAAACAAAAGATTACAGCTTATAAAAAACTCTGATATTCACTGCAGGCTATTGAATCTCCCACTGCTGTAGCTCTCCTCTAATGTCAGCTGCAGGGGAGTCTGGCATTTCTAGTAACAGCAAATGTCAGCTTACAAGTCAATGAAATTGGCCTGATGCAATGTACTACACGGCAGTAAACAGTAAGTAAAAAAAAGTGTTTCTGCACACAAATGGCTAATTAGAATCAGTCTCACACTTGGGTGTGAGGCTGTTATTGCTGACAGTTCCCCTTTAAAGTGTGGGTTGCAGACATACCTTTGATCAAGGTTTCATTAAACAGGCTGTTTATAACAGAGGCAGACAGCATCCCATTGGCTAAAAAAACACCCATCAACATTGCTAGCTCTATCCATTTAGATTTAGAAAATCCCTTCAAAAACAGCAACAGTTTTTTGATTCTTCCTCAAAACCTTTCTCCAGGTATTTGTAATGCTTTATCAACTTGTTCAAAACTGGAGTCAATTCCTCTATGATTTTCAAGACTTCTTGTGCTGCAAACACACAGACATATGTGGACATCACGTCATCAGCCAATGTTCTGCCTGGGGGCCAACATGCCACTGGCAACCAGAATGTCAAAGAATGTCTCTGCAAATCAGCGATAGTCGAGCTTCACTCCAGAAGCATCAAGGAACTTTGCAACTGCATTCAGGTTACTGCCAGTGTGATTTAAGCCCTGAGTAATAGACCCTTGAAACTAGGAAAGGTCAAACTTCTCTTTCTCATCTCTTTTCCTAGTTTTGAAATGCTGGCCTAATAGCATGGGCTTTTGCTGCTAGTGTATGCAGTCAGGAAAATTAGATGCCACCAACCCTATTTCCCAAACCATCAACCTCCCAAAACACAGTGGGAAATGTCATCTACATATGTATGCAGATAATGCCATACTCTACTCAGTTCAATGACAATGTCTGAGGTAATTCAATACTCCAGTCTGATGTTGACACAGTTTCCTCCCGGTACTGCAGCAACTGCTTGATTGTTAATGCAACCAACATTAAGTCTATGGTGTTTGGATCCCAGAACCTACTAACTTGTTTAGCAGATCTACTTGTAATCATAACAACAAAAGGCAATGCTATTGAACAAGTTAATGTATTCAAATACTGTACCTAGGAATCTGGCTTGATGTAATCCTTACAGTACATATAGTCAGCGCATTAATCACACCCTAATAATCCCAGAGCCCAAGCATAGCTTTCTCTAGAGGTCTAAATACTGTCTCAGTGTTCATGTGAGGAAGTAGGCTGTCTCCCACTTCCTGCTCCCTCCCACCATCTATGGAGACATCATATGCCGCTGTGCAAACAAAAACACTGTGCTGCCCCAGGACAATTTGTATTTTTGTACAAAAAATTGTGTAGGTTCATCCTCTACTATAGATGGTCTTCCCATTGTTGTCTACTGGGTGGCCAGCTTATCTGGCCAACTGCCATAAACAGGCATGGCTGCCACTGGCTTTCTTTGTTGAACAACTGTGCACAAGGAAAAGGCCCTGATTATCTTCTAGCCCTCCTCACACTGTCAGGCAAAGCCTACTTACTCTGTTCAACAGCAGCAGCACTCAAAGTGGTTTTGTCACCTTTTTTTAATAGTTTAATGCTAGTTATCTGTGTCCCCCATGGTCCAGTTATGTACACAGTTTGAGTGTTATGTTCACTGTGCCTGTCCTCTTGACTATATTTTACTTTTTTCTCAGGCTCCGTGATAGCCGGCGTTGTATTTTTTTAGTACAGCAGCACCACAGACACTCCCCCAGAACCACGTCATGCAAGGGAGTGCTCAATGACAGTCACTCCCTCTGCGCAGTACAGAGCGGGAAAATCATTCTGTCTTGAGCACCCTGTTTCAGTCGTCAATCTTTTGCTTCTGCTTTAGTTTTTGTTGCTTTGGTGGATATTTGTGCAAGTCTCAACACAGGAATTAAATAATCTAACCAGTGGTAAGCCTTTTCATTTTCAATGTAAATTTGTTTCTCGGCCGCGTTACTGAGCACTGCTTCGTTCACTCCTGTCATCTGTCATTTAGCAGCACATGGCTCCGTTTCAATTCATTTTATAAAGTGAGCTATGGGACACTTCAGTGTTTGATATTTATTTCCTGAACTTCACACTGATTTGTAATAGTGGCACAGTATATTGTAGTGCGTACATTCTCCATTGTAATTGTAATCGGAGTTCATGTGGTGAAAAGCAGGCATGCATTGTTTATTGATCACTGGACCATGCCATGCCTTGCAAGCCAGATAAATGAATAAAACATCTGTATGATTACTTATTTTTGTCTTTATCATACATTCTGTGTACTAATGTACATTTTCAATAAACCAGTTGCAAAATAAGTTTGTACTTTTTCTGTATTTGTCATTGCATCCTTTCTTTTTTTTTTTATTTAGTTTACTTTATTAACACAGCAGCAATACATAAGTATTTAACGGCCTTCACCAGGCCAGGCGTTAACAATCCAAACAGGTCTGTGTCGGGGTACATGTAAGATAAAGTGGTGAACTATGATGTAAGATACACATTCAACATGAATCCTTAACAAATTAAACCAAGCTAAACCTTTTACCCAATAACCCACCCTTCAACCCCTGCAGCATTTACTACACTGAAGAGATCACTGGAGTACCTCTTGGGAGGAAGAAAACACATAAGGACTCAGGAGGTACCACATATGGATGTGGAAGCTCCCCTGAGTTGAAGGGATTACTAGTGCCAAGTGACTAGAGCTGCATCTAGAGGGCCCCATTTGATTGCATCCTTTCTAATTTGTTAGTGTACTGTTTCACCACTGACAGCCTTCTAGCTATAAGCAATGTATGCACAGTGATTTTTGGCTGTATTTTTGAAATTGCTGCCTACTTCTGTGCTGTGCTAGTTTTACATCACATACAGTAATTTGAAGTTATTTTGGTTGCAGGCCAATCAATTTGGTGTTTTTGGAGTACAGTTCTGTACTTTTTCCATACAAGTACAGTATTTGTGTGTTGGTCACCAGCTGTCGAGATGGTAAACTATTGTGTTGTTGGCAGATGTAAAAACACACCAGGTGAAAATATTGCTGTATTAGAGTTCCCAAAAAGAGACATAGCGATTTAAAATGTGGGTTAATTTTCTTCTTCTTGATAGAGCTTGAGATTGGAAATCTGCTTCCTCTCTCCATATTTGCTCAGCTCACTTCAATGATAGTGACTTTGAGAATATGACGCAGTATAAAATGAAATTTGCTTGTTTTTTAAAGTTAAAAAAAGGATCAGTACCAAGCGTAAGACCAAAATGAATTGAGCAACCATCCGTGTGTAATGTCACCCCAAAATGGTCATCGTCAGCAGAGGACCCTTTCAAGACACCAAAATGTAGCTGTGCATCAGACAAGCTACTTGTCACATGGGTGACTATCTCTTTTCAATATGTGAAATTATCATGTTCACACCATTTTTTTTTTTTGCTTGTGTACAATGCACATGTTATGCTTTTCGGCCAGATAAATGGTTGTTCTGGGTGCCCGAGGACATGCAGTGGGATTTCCTTGGCAGAATCAGTGAAAATGCTGCTTTCAAGCACACCTTCTGCTATGCTTTGGTGTCTGGTACTGAGTGGAGGGTGGAAGATATACCTTCCTGGTTGTGTGTAGTAAGTGTCATGACTGGGTAGGGGGGGCAGAGGACATGCAGTAGTCTGAGATGACTAAGGTAAAATGTGACATTCAAGCACGCCTTGTTCAATGCTTTGTGTTCTGGTACTGGGGGAGGGTGGCACATATGGTTTCCTGGTGAATGTGGTGAGTGTTCTAATAGTGGGGTGCTGGTGTCAGAGGGCATATAGTGGGATTGCCTTAGCCGAATCATATAAAATTTGGACATTCAAGCATGCCTTGTGCAGCTCTTTTTGATTGGGTACTGGGTGTAGGGTGGAAGACATGCTTTCCTAGTGGTTTGTGGTAAGTGTCCTGATTGTGGGTGGGGGAGTGCCGAGGACATGCAGTTAGGCATTGGGCTGCCTGATCAGAATTGGCTAAAAAAGTGACATTCAAGCATGTCTGATGTTATGCTTTGGTGTCAGGTACAGGGTGGAGGGTGGAACACATGCTTTCCTGGTGGTGTGGGGTAAGTGTCCTGATTAGGGGGGACAGAGGACATGCATATGGGCTGCCTGAGCAGAATCATAGAAAAAAGAGACATTCAAGAATGCCTTGTTGTATGCTTTGGGGTCATACTGGGTTGAGGGTGGAACACATGCATTCCTTGTGGTGTTGGGTAAGTGTCCACATTGTGTGGTGAGGGTGGCAGAGGTCATGCCGTTGGACTACCTGTGCATAACAAGGTAAAAAGTGACATTCTAGCATGCCTTCTGGGATGCTTTTGGGTAAGGTACTGTGTGTAGGGTGGAACACATGCATTCCTGGTGGTGTTGGGTTAGTGTCCTGATTGTGTGTGGAGGGGGGCAGAGGACATGCAGTTGGGCTGCCTGAGCAGAATCATAGAAAAAAGGGACATTCAAGAATGCCTTGTTGTATGCTTTTGGGTCAGGTACTGGGTGTAGGGTGGAACACATGCATTCCTTGTGGTGTTGGTAAATGTCCAGATTGTGTGGTGAGGGTGGCAGATGTCATGCAGTTGGACTGCCTGAGCATAACAAGATAAAAAGGGACATTCTATCATGCCTTCTGGGATGTTTTTGGGTCAGGTACTGTGTGTAGGGTGGAACACATGCATTCCTGGTGGTGTGCGGTAAGTGTCCTGATTGGGCGGGGACGGGGCAGAGGACATGCAGTTGGGCTGCCTGAGCAGAATCATAGAAAAAAGGGACATTCAGGCATGCCTCGTTGTATGCTTTTGTGTAAGTTGCTAGGTGTAGGGTGGAACACATGCATTCCTGGTGGTGTGGGGTAAGTGTCCTGATTGGGTGAGGAAGGGGACAGAGGACATGCAGTTGAACTGCTGGAGCATAGCACAGTAGAAAGGGACATTCTAGCATGCCTTGTGGTATGCTTTGGGGTCAGGTACTGGGTGGAGGGTGGAACACACGCATTCCTGGTGGTGTGGAGTAAGTGTCCTGATTGGATGGTGAGGATGACGGAGGACATGCAGTTGTACTGTCAGAGCAGAGCAAGGTAAAAAGGGACATTTTATCATGCCTTGTGGTATGCTTTGTGGTCAGGTACTGAGTGTAGGGTGGAACACATGCATTCCTGGTGGTGTGGGGTAAGTGTCCTGATTGGGCAGGGAAGGGGGCAGAGGGCATGCAGCTGGACTAACGGAGCAGAGCAAGGTAAAAAGGGACATTCTAGTATGCCTTGTGGTATGCTTTGTGGTCAGGTACTGAGTGTAGGGTGGAACACATGCATTCCTGGTGGTTTGTGGTAAGTGTCCTGATTGTGGGTGAGGGAGTGCCGAGGACCTGCAGTTGGGCTGCCTGATCAGAACTGGCTAAAAAGTGACATTCAAATATGCATGGTGTTATGCTTTGGTCTCTGGTACATGGTGGAGGGTGGAAAACATGCTTTCCTGGTGGTGTGGGGTAAGTGTCCTGATTGGGGGTAGAGGACAAGCAGTTGGACTGCCGGAGCAAAATCATAGAAAAAAGGGACATTCTAGCATGCCTCATTGTATGTTTTTGTGTAAGTTGCTGGGTGTAGGGTGAAACACATGCATTCCTGGTGGTGTATGGTAAGTGTCCTGATTGGGTGGGGAGGGTGACAGAGGTATGCAGTTGGACTGCTGGAGCAGAGCAAGGTAAAAAGGGACATTTTATCATGCCTTGTGGTATGCTTTGTGGACAGATACTGGGTGTAGGGTGGAACACATGCATTCCTGGTGGTGTGGGGTAAGTGTCCTGATTGTATGTGGAGGGGGCAGAGGACATGCAGTTGGGCTGCCTGAACAGAATCATAGAAAAAAGGGACATTCAAGCATGCCTCATTGTATGCTGTTGTGTAAGTTGCTGGGTTGAGGGTGGAACACATGCATTCCTGGTGGTGTTGGGTAAGTGTCCAGATTGTGTGGTGAAGGTGGCAGAGGACATGCAGTTGGACTGCCAGAGCAGAGCAAGGTAAAAAGGAACATTCAAGCATGCCTTGTGGTATGCTTTGGGGTCAGGTACTGTGTGTAGGGTGGAACACATGCATTCCTGGTGGTGTGGGGTAAGTGTCCTAATTGAGGGGGGGATGAGGACATGAATTTGGACTGCCTGAGCAGAATCGGATAAAAAAGTGACATTCAATCAAGCCTTGTGGTATGCTTTGTGGTCAGGTACTGGGTGTAGGGTGGAACACATGCATTCATTGTGGTGTGGGGTAAGTGTCCTGATTAGGGGGTGTGGGGGCGGCAAAGGAGATGCAGTTGGACTGCCATAGCAGAATCAGATGAAAAAGTTACATTCAAGCAAGTCTTGTGGTATGCTTTGGGGTCCGTTACTGTGTGGAGGGTGTAAAACATAACTTCCATTGTGCTGTGGGGTAAGTGTCCTGATTGTGGGGTGGTGGGGGCAGAGGACATGCCATTGGGCTGCCATAGCAGAATCACAGAAAAAAGTGAAATTCAGTCATGCCTTGTGCATGTTTTGAACTTGTCAACATAGTGTTAGCATGCCTGTTGTCATGTAATGAAAGCATATACTGTTCTTGTTTCAATGACATGTCCATGTCACCCTTATCTGTAATTTGTTACAGTTGCTTCAGGATCACTCTCGTAGTAAAAGCAGTGATGCTATCAGTGGTGGATCCATTGAGGAGCCGGACATGGACATTACGGTCACTTCAAGTGTGCCAGGTGACAGTGTTGGGGACACTGGATTGTCAGTCTCAATTGCAGATGACAGTTCCTGAACAGATTCAACTGGGTGCACTCACATGTCAAGATCCACACACATCCATCGATCACTACTCAGCTGCAAAAAAGGTGTGTATGTAGGTCAATATTTGCTACGTATATTGATTAATTTACACAGCAAGGACATCTTCATGTCTAAGCATGACAACACAGTATATCATTGATATATTTCACAAGTTATTCACACCTCACTGATTTATTGTTGGTGGAGGACTCCGTTAGTGTCTATAAAGACACCTGTGTGTATTTCTTTTGAAGTGTACCCATGCACCCTCATTGGTTAGTAGCTCTGTAAAATGATAATAATGGCACATCACACAACATCATTACTGAAATGTTACCATGCCCGTACTGTCAGCTACAGAAGCGTACTCCTATGTGTACTTCTCATGGTCTATAAAGCACTACAGATATAACTTTACATTGCTGACTACAGTACTTCTGCATCCTTACTGTCCTTCTCCTCCGCCCCCAGTAATCAACTTCTGTCTGGGGTAATTTGAATTAATCCACTTTAATGTCATTTCTTTATGAAGTGGTGAACACTAACTGCACACAACAGTGCATGCCACACACTGCAGAACTGTGCCTTGCTGTTTCGAGGTTGCCCATGTGATAACTAGATTCCAGTGTGCTAATACATTTCCCTTCTGCAAACACGTTCCCCTGTGCCAAACTTTGCTATATTGAAAATCACCATGCAAATGAGAGTAATCCGGCAATCCGTTGCCAAAGGCCCACATTATCATTTCATTCTGACCTTGGCTTTTACCCCTGCTGATGTATGTAGCACACAGATACACCTGTTAGTCATACAGTATGTACAGTTTGGTAACCATGTGTTTGTGGGTGCACTTAGCTACACCTGTATGTCTGACCTGTAAGGCAGTTATGGAGCCGCAGGCTACCAGTGTACACAGAAGCAGATACTATTTATGACCCATAGAAACAAGCATATTCACTAGCAGCATACATACAAACTGTCCCTCATATCCATGGTCGGCCCTAATGTTGCCTCACGTTATAAAATGTGTATGGTATGGAATTTCTGCATTCTGATTGTCAGACTGGCGCCTTTTAGCCATGGTAATTTATACAATATGACAATGGGAAAAGATGCCAGCCACCAGTCAGCTGCTTTATAAACCCCCTCTTGAATCACTCCGGCAAATCATGGACTGGAAAAGACGACAACGGTCCAACGGCGAGATGGGGGATTCAAGAATGCATTGGATAGACACAATGGAGCCATGACTGTAAAGGACAACTAGAGTGTCACATAAGTCTAAAACAAATGGGAAGACTAGATGGACCTAGTGGGCTCCTTCTGCTGTCAACTCAAATTCTATTTTTCTATGGTCTTAATGTCCAGCTTACATTGATCAAATATATATATCCATTCGTTATCATTGTTTGATCGTGGGTGACAAGATTGCAGTTTGTGCTACTAATTGCTTGCCATTCCAACAATGCAATTTTAGTTTGTATTTTCTTTGTGTCAATAATTGACTTGCATAACTACGCACCTAAATATACAGTATGTGAAATAGTGGCACTTTCAGCCATGTACCTTACAATTCAATTGATGTGTATCACCACCTGAACGGATGCAGTTGTGTCAGTCAATTTCAGTGATCAATAAGTTGAACAAAGTTACTTGCACTGCATTTTATTAATACTCGACATGTTATGTCTGTATTTGAACTGTTGTCAATTATTGATCTTCTGTCACACTGTAGGGACACAGACAAAACAAGTAAAGATGGTGGATGCTGCCATTCAGTGTGACCTACTCGCAGACACTTCCAGTGTGGTGCAACACTTTCAGGATGTGTACTCATCTACACCACTTCCATCTCCAGTTACTTCCAAAGACTCATCACAATGACAGCATTGATTCAGAGTATATTCTTGTCAGGAATCATTGTTGCTGGCTGAGAGGGAGTACAGAGAAGACAATACGGCAAGTGTTGGGGAGTAATGTTATTTTTATTGATTCTAGATAAAGTCTGAAATGCCAGTAACAGGCCATGGTTTTTTGTTCTAGTTTTTCAGGTGTGAAATATCCTATCGGTACTCAGCACATGATGAGCCGAAGTATATATACCATTCTTGCTTTGATGAGTTGTTCCAGTCCTACTTTAGCTGTGGTTCTCCTGCAACAGTATCATATTCCACTGATGATCCTGCACAATGACGTGGCACCCTGTTGGTTGTTGACATTCGGTGCTGCAATTGTGGTTTCAAGAGATCGTGGTCGAACAAACCAAAACATGGACATCTTATACATGTTAACCTAGCCATGGCTACTGCCTTAATGGCATCAGATTGTCCAGTCTGTAAGGCCATCCAGATGTTTGAATTTATGAATGTGTGTGGCATCTCACATAGTACTTTTGAGTGTCATCAAAATGACATCATCTTACCATCAATTAAAAACGTGGCAGGAGCACCAGTCAATGCTGCTGGAACAGCTACGGGGTATGCCTGGTGGATTAATACTTGGTGGTGATGGCAGGGCAGACAGCTGAGGGCACTGTGTGAAATTTGGTCATACAGTTTGGTTGAATTTCACATAAACAAAGTTGTTTGTGTCACACTTGTGCAGGTTAGTGTTATTTATCAGTAACATGTCAACACTGTGTTACCCATGATGGTGTAGTGCAATATTAATATGTTATTTCTGTCTACAGAGCAATGAGGTCAAAACTCAACTTGGATGGAGTTAGAGGGACTCAAGAGAGCTCTCAGTGTGCTCGTGGAACAGAATCAACTTAGAGTGGAGGCACTAGTGACCGATCGTCACAAATTAATGTGTAGCTAAGGACCAGTCTATTGATGGATGGTGCAACACATTACTATAATGTGTGGCACATGACCAAAGGTATGTCTTTCATTTTATAGATATGACAGTCAAAGATGTTAAGGCTTGGGTTGTCATCAACATTGCAGTGCACCCGTGCTATTTTGTTTCATTGACTATTGATCTGCTGTTGTCACAACCAAGCGGTAACATTCATAGTCTTGAAAACATGCTGATTAGCGGAGTTTGTGCATTGAAAATGGTATATTGGATGTGAATTGAAAGGTGTCACAATGGTAATTGATAACTATTTCACTGTATTGTACTCTTTCAAAGGTGTTTGTAAAAAGACTGATGGTCTACTGAGGCAGAGTGGCATGGAAGGTATCACACCTTGGTGCAAAAGGATCAATAACCACCTATACTGGGTAGTTTCATCCTCTCCCATTAATAGCACTGATACAATTGCTGCCAAGTGGAATGCCATGATTCAGCACATGCAGAACTAGCATGAACACCCCAATCCACTGTTTCTGGCATGTCCACACAGTCCATTGACTGGATGTGAAAGAAAGAAAAATGGCTAAAAGAAGGTAAGAACACATCAAGATACATGTTATGCTAAATCAGCATACATGTGAGTTACAGTGGAAAGGAACATGGCACTTACTCAAAAGTTTTTCTCCCTGATTATACTTTGACAACAGTGGAACTGTGTACATGTCAACTTCATCGCATGATGCTTCACTGTGCCAAAAGAAACAGGACCTTTCATTAGCCCAATTGTTCAAACCTTACTCTGCTGTCTTCAGTTTCTCATCAAAACACGTCTCCCACTGTATATGCACTTGTCATGCATTTCAATGCCATGGAAGACATTGATGCACTGTACAGCAATCAGTATGTAAAGTGGGTGTGTTGACCAATAACACACATACATGGTTGTATTACATGTTGAGATAATGTCTTAATAGTGATGCATCATACCTACTTTCAAACTACGTAGCTCTGCAAAAGCCCAAACCAATACTGACCTGAGAGACAGCCTGAAGCTGTTTGACAGGCAACAGTTACAGGAGAGGGCAGATATATCCTTTTAAAAGCCGTATAGGCAAACAGTGTAGCTGTAATATCAGCGCTGAGAGCTAGTCCTTTTAAGGGCTGTTATCAGTGTCTGAGCAGGCTTGTGTTGTAGGGCATTAGCGACGGAGTGTATTTTGTGAGTGTCTGACGTTGGAAGGATTAGGGGCAAACTCTGTTGGCTTCTTTATTTCCTGGTATAACAATTGTAGTCAGGGACGCCTGGCTGCTAGTCACATGACCTGTGACTCCAGGGTCCCGACTACAAAACATTTGTGGTGCAAGAGGGTCAGAGACTTTCAAACTACTTAGCTCTGCAAATGCCCAAACCAATACTGACATGTGAGACAGTCTAAAGCTGTGCAACATGCAACAGTTACAGGAGAGGGCAGATATATCATTTTAAAAGCCGTGTAGGCAAAGAGTGTAGCTGTAATATCAGGGCTGAGTGCTAGTCCTTTTAAGGGCTGTTATCAGTGTCTGAGCAGGCTTGTGTTGTAGGGCATTAGCAACGGAGTGTATTTTGTGAGTGTCTGATATTGGAAGGATTAAGGGCTAACTCTTTTGGCTTCTTTATTTCCTGGTATAACAATTGTAGTCAGGGACGCCTGGTTGCTAGTCACATGACCTGTGACTCCAGGGTCCCGACTACAAAATGCTTGCAGTAGTGAGTGGAGTGAGCATTTCGCAGGTGAGCATGCAGACACGCACTCAGAGAGGTGCGGATCTAGCAGGGACTAGTAGGATATCAGATTAATTGTACAAGTAGTGTGGCAAGGTTTACAGTTCGTAGCATAAAGCACATCAATAGGAATGCAAATTTATATAAAATGAATACTGGTATATCACAAACAGAGATTTATACACTCCACGCAGGACATGTTTTACTAGTGTGTTCTACCTGTAGGCATGTGATATGTAGCGAGCCTGATATCATGTATTTGCCAATCACTACAAATTGTTCAAATTGTATGGAATTGGATGCTATGAAAAAAAGATTTAGCAGTTCTAACAAGAGAACTACAAGCAGCCAAAGAGATTAAAGAGCTGGAAAACTTCTTAGACAACATGGTCAGAGATCTTCCTAGCTCACAGCTAGCTCAAGACTCTGTTCAAATTATAAATAACTCTGAAGCACCCGTTGATACCATTGACACTAATTCCCGAATCATGGATAATAATTTAGGTGTACCAGCAAATTCTAATTGGAATGATATATCACATTTTGGAAATGGTCCATCTATGATATCCCAAGCTAACTGTCCCCCAAATCTATCAGCTTCTAATAAAAGAAGGAGAGATTTATTTTTTGACTCACAGGAGGAAGGATAGGAAGAAGTTCCAAAATGAAAATACAAAAAGGGGAAACGAGTGGACTATATCCGTTCTGTACCATTTAATGACTCGCCTGATATAAATGTAAGGAGAGAGGACTACATTGCTAATAATAGATACATTAGTCTAGCACATGAACAAATTGAATCAGTTCCACCTGCTATGTCTCAAACTGCAAATCTTTCTACCATAATTATTGGTGATTCAATTGTGAAATATTTAAATTCTTATATTTCAAATTCTGATAATAAAGTCTCTGAGTTCTGTTTTCCGGTTGCCAGAATTGAAGACATAGCATCTAGGCTGGACTCTCTTATTACTGGCTGATCTAATGTAATCATTCATGTGGGCACAAACCTGGGTTTGAATCCCACAGCTTCCACTTGCATTCTGTGTGACCCTGAGCAAGTCCCTTAACTTCCCTGTGCTCCCAGGTCGCTCCTGTAAAAAAGCTTTCAGCTAAGTGTGCTATTCCTGGTTAAACAACTAAAACAAAAAAAAAAAAAAAAACAACGTGGGTCACACACACGAGAAAGATATCTGTTTTGAACTAATTCAGTTAGGTAAGAAGATTAAATCCAAAAACTGTAACGTCTTCATTTCTGGTATACTTCCCATTCCTAGGGCTAGGATTGAGAAGAATCACACTAGTGAAAGAATTAATGCCAGATTGTCTAATTGGCATTCTTTAAGTAGATTCATCTTTATTGGTCATTGGAAAGATTTCACCTGTAATCCCACAGGTTTTGCTAAAGATGGTTTGCACTTAAATCAGGTAGGTGCTATCAGTCTATGCAAAACATTTTGCACCTGGATACCCTCAATCAATTTAAGCTAGTTAAAAAGGGGGAAACAATAAAATCTAGTGCCTCCTCATTATCTCATTTGCTCAACTTAAATAGTAATCAGGTAACAAATCATGAGATAAAGTTCATGTTGCTAAATGCTCGCAGTTTGGGTAATAAAATGGACAAATTAGTTTTAAGAGCAAGTACTGATAAATCTGACATTATAGGCATTACAGAAACTTGGTGGTCCAGTGAGCAGGCTTGGGAAATATGTATTCCTGGTTATGCACTATTTCATCATAGTAGGTCAAATCATAGGGGAGGTGGTGTGGCTTTCTTTATTTCTTCATCTCTCACAGTATTTGATATCTCTCACAAGATTAAAAATAATTCTTCCTCAGTAGAATCTGTATGGCTTCATATTAAACACCATAATAAAATAAACTTAGTTCTGGCACTCTGTTATAGGCCACCTGATTCTAAACTGGTGATATTAAATGATATCATCTTAGAGATGTCTTCAGCTGTTGAGTTAGGGAATATTCTTTTTATGGGTGATCTTAATCTAGGAGATATCAATTGGACAAATAAATCTAATAGAACTAGCTTGTCCAAAGACTTCTTGAATGTTTGTGTACAGTTGAATTTAACTCAACACATAACATTTCTAACTCGTGGTTCCAATATTTTGGATATTGTCTTGTGTAGTGAACCAATTAACTCATTACCTCCTGAGCAGCCATTTTGTGTCAGGTGAACAATGGATAGTTCAGACTTCATCTGGAGCTATTGGAGGTAATGAGTTAATATCAATGAATGTTTGCCATCAGCTTCCCTTGGAAACAGTGACCACTGCACTATAAGCTTTAAATCCTATAATACCTACTTGAAATCAGATAGTGTAACAAAAGTATTTGCCTTCCATAAAACATATATTTTTGCACTTAATAAACATCTGGCAGATATTGAATTGTCCTCTCAGTTAAATCATGACAGTATTGATGAAGCATGGAAATCTCTAACTACTATTATTATGGATGCTGCAAATAAAGTCATACCCAAAGTACATAAAAATAAGTTAAATTCTCAACCGAAATGGCTTAATTACAAACTACGGAAATTTATAAAAAAGAAAAATAAATATTACAAGAAATATCACTTAAATAACTGTGAAAGAACTTCCACTGCATTTAAAAGGATACAAAACTCTGTAAAAAAGAGATTAAAAAGGCAAAAACCTCAATGGAAAGATCATTGGCTGTACAAGCACAGAAAGGAAACTGCAAATTGATGTTTAGTTACATTAACTCTTTAAGAAAACAAGACTGCAATGTTGGCCCAATTAGTTCTGACAATACAGTTTTGTATCACGCTAGAGATATGGCTGAATTTTTTAATACATAGTTCTGTAAAGTTTTTTTCTGATAATAATGTTCCATGAAATGCTGCGTTAGGCAACCAATCTTTTCACAATTTGGATATTCCTATCGAAATTATTAAAACTAAATTAAAGTTTATAAAAAAGGGCTCCTCTGCTGGCCCTGATGGCATCTCTGGGGACTTAATCACTTTAATGAAGGACCATCTCTGTGTGCTACTTAAAATACTTTTTGACAAGAGCTTAAACACAGGTCATATTCCATCTGGATGGAAACATGCAAACCTGATTCCCCTGTTTAGAACAGGGATCTAAAAGCATTTCGGACGATTATCGTCCTATCAGTTTAACACCTATCGTTTGTAAAATATTGGAATGGATCATTAAAGATGATTTAACCCCAGCTGTTACAAGATTAGATCAAACCCAACATGGATTTATTAAAGGCCATTCGTGTACAACAAACTTAGTGAGTTTTTATAACTTTATCAGAGAAAATCTGGACAGAGGTAATCCCTGTGATGTTATTCTTCTGGATTTTAAAAAGGCTTTTGACGATCAGTCTTGGCCCCACTAATTTTCCAGGTTTTTATATATGATTTATCAAAGAACATCCAAAGTAAGATTATTAAATATGCAGATGATTGCAAAACTGCCAACATCTGCAAGAGTGCAACTGATTACACGGTTATTCAGGAAGATCTGAAGTCATTACAGTCCTGGTCCATAAAATGGAATCTATATTTCAACATTTCTAAGTTTTGCGTCTTGCATTTTGGGAAAAAAAATCCCAATTACCAATATTATCTTTATGATAGTATTTTAGTAAGTAAGGATAGCGAAAGGGATTGGGGGATTACTATTGATTTATGCTTGTCATTTGATTCCCATATCTCAAATACTATTAGTAAAGCTAACAAGATATGGTGGGCAATTCACCACAATATAACATAAAAAAACAGATATCTTGATGCCTCTATATAGAGCTTATGTGCCACCTCACTTTAATTTTGTTTCACAATTATGGAGTCCATATAAAAAGAAAGATATAGCTAGAGTTGAGAGAGTTCAGAGAAGGGTAACAAAATATTTTGTGTCCTCCAAGTTGCTTTCATATTCAGACAGACTTATTAAATTTGATCTGATGTCCCTAGAAGATAGAAGAGCAAGGGGCAATCTCCTGCTCACATGGGACATTTACGATCAACACTTATCTGCAGAATGTGGTTTGAGTCTAAAACAAATTAGGGTCAATACCAGAGGTCACCCTCTGCAACTTGCTAGGAACAAGTGTAAAACCAAAAAAAAGGGCTTACTTCTTTTCACAAAGGGTTGTAAAGCCCTGGAATATGTTGCATTTGAATGTCATTGTCAGTGACAGTAACAATATTTTTAAGAATAGACTTGACAGTTATATGAAATCTAATAAGCTGTTAAAACACTATATGTAGATCTGAAGCATTATGGGCTTCTTAGCCTTCTGCTTCATACAGTTTCTTAGTATGATTCTTAGTACTTTGTGGTGAATGTGCCATTCATCATCTATGCTGCTAGGAAACCAGATCCGAAGCTACTAGGTCACACTTTGGTCGTGATCAAGCACTGTGTATATTGTTATGCCTCTATGTAGTGAACGCCAATTGTTTAGGAAGAGAATATTATTTTTTTTATGTATTTTACATGCAGTGACTATAATGAAGAAAGTCCCTGAGTAACAAGGGGCAAGGGTTAGGTGGATCAGAACGGGTGTAGGCATGTCTCACTAAATGAAAGGAGCATGGTTAATAATATCGATGAGCTTCAGACACTGCTAACTAAACGTGATGGTGGATGTCACAGCTGTAACTGAGACTTGTGCCATCCAACACCATGATTGTGATCGTCCAATCCAACAGTATAGAATGTACCGGAAGGACCAAGGGGTCGGGAGGGGTGGATGGGTTGCACTCTATGTGAGGAATGGGATCAGATGCATGAGAGTCAGTGGGGAGGAAGGGATGAATTAGGTGCTATGGATGCAGCTTCTGGACACCAAGGGTAGAAAGTTGAGGCTGTGGGTGGTGTACAGGCCTCCTGAATACTTTTGTTACGTGTTCACGCAGGAGAATGGTGGTCCACTAACCTTCTGTGGATGGGGAAGGTGTGGTCAGGTGGAAGGGGATGACAGACAGATGGATTGAGGATAATAGAGTGTTAGAGGGTCTGAGAGCACTAAGGGTAGACAAGGCACCAGGTCCTGATGGTATTCAACACAGGGTGCTGAGGAAGGAAACAACTACAAGGGGACCAAACCAAAACCAGAGGAGTGTTATAGAGGTGGCAGCTGTGCTTCAATGCAAAGAAATGCAAGGTATTGGTTGGGTGTGGTGAGGCTGCGGGACACTAAGGAAGAGAAGGACCTTCTGGTGTTGAGAAAGGGGAGTATGAACAACTCTGCTTGCCGCTGTTAAGGCTAACAAGATGATGGTGTGTATTGCAAGGGGATTCTAGTCCAGGCATAGGGAAGTGATCATGCCCCTCTACAGGTCATTGCTCAGGCATCACAGTACTGTGTGCAGTACTGTCATCTGTATTTGTGGATGCTGGAGGTGGTTCATCGGAGAACAAAAAAAATCTTATTGTGGTTGGAGGGCTAAGCCAACAAGGACATGCTATGTGACCTGAATATATACACTCTGGAAGAGAGGGAGGATGGATGGGGGAATATGATTGAAACATTCAAGTATTTGAAGGAGATAAGCAAAGCCATTGATGATTGGTTATTCAAGCTGATGAAAGGTAGAGACAGAAGGGGGGCACAGACAAAAATCAGAGGGTGGACGATTTAGGAGAGCGATGAGGAACATTACTTCACGGAGACTGTGTTGTCAACGTGGAACACCCTACCAGAAGGTGGAGGTATAATATAAGGTGGTGTGATGTTAAATGAGGGCATTGGACAGGAAACTAGGGATGGTCTGGGTAAATAGTGCTGAGAACTTCCTGAAGATAGGGGAAGGGGTTTGGGCAGCTGCAATTTAGTTGTGCTAGCAGCACACTCAAGTAGAGTTTCATAGACCATGAGGTCTGGTTTTGCTTGCCATTTCCTATGTCCTGATGTTTGTGCTTTTCTGTGCAACTGTTTTTTTTAACTGTAACGTCCCGCGATAAGGTATCAATTGAAAGCACCCATTCTGCTTTATCTTTGTTGATCCTAGGTGAGCCTTCCACCAAAAAACTCATCTCTGTCTTGGAGAATGGAATGCTAAAGAAGGACACCTCAAGACTGTCACCACTTCATCAAACGTCAGCGGTGGAGGCATACCATAGCACTATTTTTCATTTTGTGCCAAAACATATGGTGTACTCTTTCCGTGGAATTCAGTGCAGGTATGTATATCCAGTCACAACAGTACCTTTTTTTGAGACACTGTTATGAAGCGTAACATTGCCCTGTGACATATGACTTTCATTTACATGTCTATGCACCACGCGAGTGCACATCTCAATATCACCAAATGCTCATTGATGGTCAGTGTTGTGACATGCAACCCTGTTTCCATAATTTGCACATGTAGATGTTGTGGTGATGAATAACAGAACTGTAACAATATATTGGCAATATCCTTGCAATAATCATTCAAGGAAATAAAATTGAATCAGTTTTTTGGGTATCAGTAACTATGATGAATACAAGAAGGTATTCAATTTCTGTCAAAAGAGTCAGTGCAGTGTCTGCCATTGGAGGACTGATTGCAATACAACATGGATGTCTTGTGTGTAGGGAAGGAAGGTACCTGTGGTGCATTACTGACACCGTGTCCCTGTGATTACGATACAACAGCAGTGTGGAGTGTGCATTCTAGAAAGGGTCCTAACGGCAGAACCAGGAAAATGGGCACAGGAGACATGAGTTCTATCAGCCCTCAATACATGACTCAGCTGGTTACCACTGTGCATCTGAAGGGTGGACATTGAAACCAAAGGGCCATGAAGACAAGCCATGTCACATTCTCATGAACTGGACAACACAAATTTAACACCAACATAACAACAGATCCCAAATTAGTCAGAAATCATAAAACATCATTGCAAGTAGCCACAATGTAGTGGTGTGGTGTGAAGTGTCCAACACATACACACAGCAAGTTACCACCTTGACACAGTAACATATAGTAGTTTCCCGTACCATACAGGTGATGCAGTTGTCCCTTAAAACACCAACTTGTGTGGAATACGATATTGTTAGCATCAGAGACTGCAGTGGAACAGCAGTGTTTGTGAGTCACCTCTGAGACACTGTCGAGACAGATGTTTATATGGTTGTGCCTCCACAGTTTGGTGCCATTACTAATAAAAAAGTTATAGTACTAAATACATAGTACATCTACATACACATCAATGTGTACAGTGATTGCTTTTCTGACTGAGCAGGTGACAGTTCTACAGTTATGGCTATGTAGCTGCTGCTTTCTCTGGTATAAAGTGACGTCATGCAGCTCGTGTGCCGTTGCATGTTTTGATAAAGGGGTAACTGTTCTGTAGTATTGACACAGGTATACATTAATCATGATAATACAGTGCCAGTGAACAATCTCCATCGCGTGTCCACAGATTGTACCTTTCTGCATATCACTTCAATGAGAACTATGGGAATGAAATTCTGAGAGACAGCGCTGGAAAGGAACACCTATCAGTGTACTTTACGAAGGCAAAGAAGAGTGAACCATCTGTACATCATGTTAAGGCATCTTCCACATATGGTAAAAACATATTGTGAGTCAATGTCACAGCAGCAGACATCAGGTACTGTGCAGTTATATCTGTCTCTCACCTTACATCATGTTGATGACACATGTGGTGCATTGAATTTGTCCTAATAATACATGGTGGTTGTGTGCACTGTGCAGGTATTCCAGCAGCTCATAGTGGTTGTTGACTGGTCGTTATAGTTGGTATTTATGTGTACTAACAACCGCTTCTGCAACAGACTGATGCATGCTTGGTAAATCACATTGAGGTGTTACTGTGGGGGCAATAAAAAGTTAAAATGTGCTGTCAGTCTTTGCCACATTACAGGCATTAAAAGCAAAGATAAAATGTCCTCCAAGCACACCTTCTCCACCATTGTTGGCTGACCATGGCACAGCATGATATCAATTTCTTCCCCTGTCCCACTCAGACAGCAATACAGGTACACAGGTTTACAGCTACCAAAGCGTTGCATATACCTCCGAGTGGGTGTAGCTCATCTTGGAGATGCAATGAAACAGTGAAGCCATCATTGTTTGGTGAGGTGTGTGTGTGTGGAGAGGTACATATCTAATCATGCCAATGTGCTAAACCAATTCCTACAGTACTGCACGGTGCAAAGCACCAGTTGCAGTGTCATCCATTCGTCCTGCATCCATCACCCACTGAATATCAGTGTGCCCTTTTTTGCACTAGGGAGTCAAGGAGTGTAGAGAATGAGCACACGATAGAGCTGGAGGACCTAGAGAGGAGTAGATGGACAAGCACAATGCATCCTATATAGAACATTATTAAAATACTGAAAAATAGAATTTGGAAGGCGTTTAGTGTCAATGTAACACATCAAGATAGCAAACAACACAAAGACCCATTCACAGTAGTACACATTGATGCATCTTCGTTGTGGTCTTATACTCTTTAAGGGTTAACCACACATGCAGACAGACTACCTGTCATGCAAGTCTTTCACACACACACACACACATGCAAAACAAAGCAAGCAACAAGCAACACACTACAAGTCACACCCAAACAGACACACCAAAAATTCAAACCCAGTCTCCTCACACACACACACACACACACACACACACACACACACACAGACATCACAGAGTAACACCCCATTATACACACAGACACACACACAGCAATGCACACACTTAGAAATAAATGCTCACTGAACCGCATCAACTCCAAAAGCCCCATGCTGACAACCACAGTGTCACAAATACATTTTCCAACACAGTCTGACACATGTGCATCAACCAAGAGCCACAGACAAAATAACCATAAACACAGACGCGCACAGACACAGAAACACTGAAGCAAATGTGAGGAAGTGGTGATGGCTGATAATACAAACTGCTTTACATAAATTCAAGACCTGATCTGTAAACATTTATTTGTCATTTCAATACAACAGAGTATGCCACTACAATAATGGAAAGAGTGCAGAGCGCTGTGACTTTTCCTGCGCAGATGGTCATATTGTGGACACAAACAGATTTTAAGAAACCACCACCGCTGACTTCCATCTTCAATGAAGCTGACAGAACTGCTGCAGTACTGAAGTACAAGAGTCTGTTCAATCAGACGTGATGGTCAGACTGAACTGTTTTGTGCATTCACTTGCCCTGTAGTCCTGAAAATGACACACAGGCAGTATGCATATGACTGGTGACATGTCATCATCTCACTCTTGAGTATTTTCACACTATTTTGTACTTTGTATTTTACTTGTATCAACAGGCTTATGTTATCTGATACGTTCCTGTATTTCGCAAGTCAGCATGGTTGGTTCCGGTTAATACTGTTTGTCTCTTTTGACACATAACTTTTAATTGATGTGCACGTTGTTTCTTGAAAAATTGTTACACAATGACTGTTCAATAAAACCATTTTTGATTAACGCATTATGGGCAATAACTTATATAGAAATTGTCTGTCGCTGCTTATTAGAGCCAGACTCATGCCTCTTTTCAAAATGCGTGAGTGTCCTCTGCTATACATAACTGAGTTTTTCGCATATCATGCCTGTCCATTGCTGTGTTTCTTTTTCACAGCGATCAATTTGTGGAGCTTGTTGGTCACTGGTTATAATTACAATGGCTTTTTTAAGTACCTGGTTTTCAGAATTGTTTATTAAAAATGCAGGTTTTCAAACCATGACGTTTCAGTGCTACATGTACTTCTACTTAGTCAATAGTAAATAATTGAAACCACACGTTTTGTTTGGTTATTTGATGTTCATGCTAAAATTCAACCGCAATCTACTGTATGCATAACATCCAATACCAGTGTTTAACTTTGATTCCACAGCAAGGAACTTTTGCAGCAGAAAACTAATGACTTTAGTCCAAAATGATGTCACAAAGTGACGCATCAAATGACACGGCATGTATTCCAGTGTAGAACTACCATTCATGAATAGACCATTCAATGGGGAAGTATTCTTTCTGGTTTAAAGTGGGTATACACCCCAGCATCATTTGGATATGTGCTTCGGATAGCAGTCAAGCAGCAGGATGGTAGTGGCACACGGATGTTTTTCCCAGATACCTCCAGCACCAGCAAACCACCTGGCGATATGCAGTGTATCCGTACCTCCTGCGGGGTTTGGAGAAAAAGAAGTTATTGAGCAAAACACACAATCACTGCTGACATAACAAATACATCTTGTATGATTACTCCCTGTCGCAGTTGGTAATGCAGCCATGTACATGTTGCAATGCATACTTTATGTGTTTGACAGCGGCTGATAACCGCCGACACACCCTTTTAATAGACCATCATGTCACACTTACCATACTGGTGGTAACATTGGTTGCATTGTGAGATTTGTCAACATACTGTATGTTGCATTGGCAAGCATACAACAGTACAGAAATAAAGCATGCAACAGAACTGTAGAAGACACATTCACATCCAAAAAACAGTCACAACACGATTATCCGGTGTTGCGAATGTATCAGCACTTGGTCCTGAAGCATTTGTGAATGCTTTCTTCTGAGTCACAATTCATGACCTTTTAAAAATGTATATAACAAAACAGTGTTTAGGTACATGGAAGAGAGAGGAGGAGAACAAAGCAGGGGGTAGTAGCTTTATCAGTGAAGACAGGGTCACAGATGAATTGGGTACATTGATGATAGACAAGGCCATTGGACATCAATCAAACATCCAATCATACTTTGTGAACTGATGGGGGAGCTAGCGTTACACCTAACGATGTCGTGAACCTTGTACCTGGATATGGAGTGGGTGCCAACACAATAGAAGAGTGTAAACATGGTGCAGCTTCACAAATGTGGTAGCATTGAGGATGCGTGCAATTATCACCCACTCATACTAACCTCAGTGGTGGGAGAAGGTGATGGAGGCAATATTAAAATAAAAGATAGTCAAGTACTTGATGGAAATTGGGCTGCAAGATGATCATCATGGCATCACGAAAGGGAGGTAATGCCAGATCAGCCTGATAAAGTTCTTTGATTAGGTGATGAGAGTCAAAGATCAGGGTTGGGCCATGGACGTTGCCTATCTGTACTTAGGAACGTCATTCGACACTGTTCAGCAATGAAGGATATTGAATATGCTGTAAAGTTTGTTAGTGGGACAAAAAAATCTCACATTTGGTGGATAACTGTCTTATGGTTACAAGCCAGAAGTGGGTTGTATGTTGTTTACTTTCAGTGTTGGTTGAGGTTAAGAGTGTGGTCACCCAGTGATTGTAGCTGGGGCATATGCTTTTCAACTTTTATATCACCAACATAGTGTGGTGGATGTTGGATCAGATATGCTGATTTGCATATGACATGCAATTTGGTGGACAACTATGAGTGAGTGAAGGCCATGAGGGAAGATGTAAGTGGACTGGTGCAGTGATCAGATACGTGGCAGAAGGGACCAGAATGGAGAAGGGTGACATGATTTTGACATGAACGTACATGAATGGTGTTAACAAATAGTGGGTGCGGTAATTCACAGTAAAGCTAGGAGCGATATGTAGGGGTCATGATCTACGTACGCTATAACCCACGACAGACCATGGGTGTATTGGGGCATCAGTGCACACCCCGGGTGCATTATGAGGCATAAGTGAAGGCCAGAGTGACTTCAACCAGCTGTGAAGTGCATTAATGCCATGATACACACATGGCTGGAATTTGTCACCGTACTTATTAAACGGTTACAGTAACTGGAAAAAGCAAAAATTCAAAAGCATTTTAAAATTTTGTGCATACCAACTGTTTGTCTACCGAGGCATTAATGAATGGTCAGGTGACACTTTCTGCCCAATGGCAAGTCATCATTTGACCTTTCATTACTGCCCATTTCATAAGGGTGGCTGGAAGAAGGTCAATGGGTGATTTGATGGGGCATTACTTACCTGCAAGGGTGGTGTATACCAAGGCATTAATTAAAGGTCAGGTGAAACTTTCTGCCCAATCAGAAGTCATCATTTGATCTTTCATTACTGCCCGTTTTATAAGGGTGGCTGGAAGAAGGTCAATGGGTGATTTCATGGGGTGTTACTTACCTGCAAGGGTGGTGGAGAATTGGAACAGTGTGTCACAATAGGTTGTGGGTGGCCAAATGGTGCAGATATTGAAGAGGGCATGTTGCAGACATAAAGGGCTGACCAGGTGGTGGTGTGGGGTGTCTCAGGCTGATGGTAGCATCTAGAAAGGAGGAAAAGTGGCATACTCGATGGGCCAATACAGTCCTTTTCTGCATAAACATTTCTAGGAGTATATGACTCGCTTCACTCTACACTGCTACTCATATTTGGAAATGGTTATCATTACCACTGGTTTTGCATTGGTATACCAGGAATGTGAAATCCTGTAACAGTTAACCGCATTTTATGGCAACACGGTTGTACCATGTTGTTATCTGTGCTACCAAATGGTGCCGTCAAGGTTTTGATTACACTGTAGTTGTACCTTGATGACCATGTCTAAATACTCTTTTAGCATTATGTTACACACTTTGATTAAAACAAGGCTTCCATTTACACCTGCTGGTCCAACAGAAACCAAACAAATTGTATTTTGAATTGTTTCATTTGATTTTTATCACAAGAACAGTCATACATACAGAGGCAAAAAATTAAACATATAGGGTGACAGTCTGTAAAATGTGTAAGGCCATGGAAATACAATATCTGGATGCCTTTATGGTATCGTCAGACACTGAAATGCCATCAAAAAATGAACAAAATCTGGTCAGATCCACCACGGCTGCATAATAAAGTTAGTGAAGTTGTGTTGAATTGTTAAGGAGGTATGGAGAAACAACACAATGATTTGTAAGTAGTAAGATTTCTTTTAGTTTCTGTTCTAAGGAAGGCATACACATTATTCGGAAAATACATGGAGGTATACATTTTAATGGAAGGAATAGGAAGCACTGTATTTTTACAAAAGAACCCCAGAGCAAATGCTACTGATGTATGTGTTATCCCAGATGATATTGGCTGGACAGCCAAATTTTAAAGAAAACACAATTGCACATACCCCAATAATGCAAAGCATTATGGGAAGCATATACAAATCCCCATGATGGTATAGAAGGTGGCAGTACATGAAAAAGTAATGGCTGGCATATGTTCAGCCTTAGGATTATTTACACAGGTTTGTTTTTTCAGAGAAACAGGGTTTTTGTCCATGAGGTGATGTAAGTTATACTTAAGCAATGTGTTGATGTCAGGAAGTCAGGTATAATGATGATGGACTGCTGGCAGAGAAAATGTGATAGTAACTTTCAGAGGGGGTCGCTTTTGATAAGAGCAAGGTACTGTAGTTATGTTTGTGATAATGGGAATATTAGGAAATTATGAGGTCTATGCAGAAGTGGAGTACAAATATGCACAGTTTCATAAGTATGTGCTCAGGCCGGACCGTTGGCACAGCGGTGGGTTTTCCGCTTGCAACGCCGGTGACGTGGGTTCAGGAATGGACCCGGGTTGTTGGAGGGCTGGCCAGGGGGAGAAGTATGGAGCGTCCTATAGAGTGCTCTCCTTCTCTGGGGGGAGGGTGAGGGAAGCATTCGGAGCACAGAGGACTCCTGGCGGAGGCCAGGAGATCTCAGGCTGCCGACGCTCAAACTCTGGGAGGCGGGGCGGACGCTGGCATCACTGCATGTCCCCACCTCCATGAAGGGAAAAAGTAAAAGAAAATAGGCAGGCAAGGGCCACAGTCTTAATGAAGCCCTCCAAGGAAGTCCTCGAGTGGCCACCATTGCTGCGGGTCCTCCGACTAGATACTAGTTCCGTGGCCATGAAAGAATGTGGCCATGGCCCCGCCCTTCGGAGGGCAAGCCAGGGGTGAGTGGGGGACCCTGGCAGCCATAGATGGTGGCTGAGGCTTCCAGGGGCCATGACCAGGGCCGATGCAGTGACAGAAGGTCCTGCCAAAAAAATAAAAGTATGTGCTCAGAGTTCAGGCAAATGTGATATGCAGGTTTGTTTTAGAAATAGGTAAAAATAGCGATACATGCAGTTGATACAAAGATAGATAATTACATAGACATGCAGGCCCTGTCCACACTACACTTGAAAAAACTGTAATGGATTCAAACCGTTACAGTCTGTAAATGTTACAGTGTGTCCACACTGCTAGTGAACCATGTGGATATTGGTTTGAAAACATTACATCCTGTCCACACTGAGTGCGATAGTGTGTGTGGTCTCAACCCTGTAGTAGCAGTGCAGATCCCATGATGCACTCGGTGATGACAGCTGCATTTTGAGATGCCCTCTTACATATCCTATGGAGTACTGTGTATATGGCACAGTCATATTATGTAAATAACCATATTTCACTGTTATGAGACACACTTATGTTGTGGAGGTGACAGAGAGAGGTCCGAGAGAGGGGGAGATCTGTATGTTGGCATCAGGGGTTATGTCAGTGAGAGGAAGGGAAGGGGAGGGGGAGAGAGAGAGAGGGGGGGAGACATGGCATCAGTTCTGCCAGTATTAGGGCACCTGGGCACAACAGACGTTCAGGTACTGCTGCTGTATGGCTGAAGGCAGACCTTCTACTACTGCCTTCAGTGTTCCTCACTGTTCCACTGTACACAGTGCCACATGTCTATTGTCCACCACAGCAGTGCTCCATGATACACTCAGGAGCTCCACTAATGTATGTGTTCACTACTGGCACTGCTCTGCAGGTAGTATTGCTGCCACATCACACATGGGCAGGCAGGGTACTCCCAACACTCGACACAGTGAGAAGAGTAATCAAGGACAGTACACAGATACCATCAGGAGGTGGCCCTCGGGGAGGCAAGTGCAGACAGAGTGGTAGGTTAGGTGGGGACATGGGGGTACACCTGGGGGGGTGCACATATAGCTGTCAGGTTACTGTGGTATGGAGGCAACCCAGTATTGCAGCCTACACCCGTGCTCCACACTGCCATCTGCATATGTCCTGGTAGCCTCCGATCTCCCTGCATGCAGTGAAACAGTGCTGCAATGCATGCAGGTATAGTGGGAGACTGGAGGCTACACAGTGGAGCATTTAGACACAATTGCAATTAAAAACTGATAAAGGTGCAAAGCTGTAAATAAGAGTGAAATAACCACGCTGGTATGCACACCACAAAGTGGTTCTTGGAAGGATATAGATTGGGGATGGCTCAATTAAAGGAGTAGTCCACTCAGAATTTGCAAAAACATATGTTATGCAGAGTGTTTTGATTTGTATGTAAAGTCCTAGTGTGTCCTTCCCTCTGTCTGCTATTAGGAGTTTTTCCTAAATTAGGCTGCTAGCTTTAAGGTAGTTTTATGACCCCTGGGGATCTCCATCACAAATAGGTTTATTGCCTTCTGCCTCCTACAATGTACCCTGTCTCATGTGACAGTGATGTAGCCAGGCCCATAGATTTAGCATATGCAGTGCTTTTTAAAATCAGTTCACAGCAGCAGAGCTTTATAACTGTTCTTATCCAGTGAGCACAAATGGCAACAGTTACAATTTAGCAGATGCATGAGAGCTACCTAACTGGGGTTTCTGTAAGAAAAGAGCTACTAAATAGCTCTAATTCACTATTTGTGTTTTTTGGGTGTGTCATGTCTAGCTAGCAGTAATATGTGTTTTAAAATTTTATTTCATCAAACTACGCACAACAATAAAAAGCACAGAAATTGCCCCAGATCATCACTGCTATAATTAGTAAAGACTATAGCAGTTTTCTTACAGAAAACTCACTCAGTTAGTTCTAAAGTATTTGCTAAACTGTAAATGTGGGTACCAGCATTCTTTTTTTTTTTTTTTAGCAGGAGAGACATGCTAAAGCTTGTTTACAGGTGTGACCTGGGAGCACAAGGAAGTTAAGTTATTTGCTCAGAGACACACAGTATGCATGTGGAGGCTGTGGGATTCAAACCTAGGACACCAGGTTTGCAGCTCAGAGCCTTAGACCACCGCACTATACTGCCTCCTCTGTTCTAATAGGTACAGTAGAACTGTCGGTTAGTGCTGATTTTGCTCTGTGACATGATTTTCAATATTTATTTTTTGGTTACAAATGTGAAGTATCTTTTTAATAAAGTATAAAAATATGTATGTGTGAGTTATTCAGGTTGGCGAATATTTGTTTTATTATTTGAAAAAGTGGGATACACTAAATGTGTAGTGCAATGAACCATTGTAAATTGGATCAAATGTGTAGCTGAAATAATCACTGTCATCCATCCTGTTGTTTTCATGCTATACCACACAGGAGAAAAAGTGACTTTAAAGTACAGTATTTTGCAGTTTCTAGGCTGCAGCTTCATACCATACACTTAATTTGTAAAAAAAAAAAATTAACATCATGTCACAGAGCAAAATCAGCACTAAATGTTAGTTCTGCCTAATAGAATGCTGGTACCTACATTTACAGTTTAGCAAATACTTTAAATCTAACTGAGTGGGTTTTCTGTAAGAAAACAACTAGTGTCTTAACTAATTATAGTGCTAATGATCTGGGCAATTTCTTTGCTTTTATGGTTGTGTATAGTTTGATGAAATTAAAAGTTTTAAAATTAAAACATTCCTGCAAGCTAGACCTGACACACATAGAAAACAACATGCAACTCGAGGTACAGCAGCGACTCCCTTGATCTTAAAATTCTCCGTCTAACTCTTGATGAGACCCTCCCTCACCTCACCAAAATACTAAACTGATCACTACAACTATGTCAATTTCCCAAGCTATGGAAAAGTGGAATAATCACACCAATCCTAAAAGAGGGTGATCTGACCGACCCTGGTAATTTTATAGGCCTATCACTATCCTTCCCCCTTCCCCGTATCGAATGCCCTTGAAAGAATCGTGTCAGACCAGCTCACCGAATACCTGACCAACTACAATCTGCTTTGCCCAGAACAGCACGGGTTCAGAGCAGGACATAGCACAACCACTGCTCTTCTCGAATTTACATCTTACATACATGAGGTGCTGGAACAGGGGTCAATAGCAGGAGCTATCTATGTTGACCTGACCAAAGCATTTGACACCGTCAATCATGCTCTGCTTATCCACTCTCTCCCCTTCCTCCATATCACCCCCTGAAGCAATCTCATGGTTTGAAAACTATCTTACTGACCGAACACAACAAGTCAAAATCAACACCACCCTGTCCGCCAATCTACCAGTTCTTGCGGGTGTCCCTCAAGGGTCCATTTTAGGCCCACTACTTTTCACCCTCTTTCTGAACACCCTTCCAAAGGCCTGCAGTGGTAAACTGTTGCTATATGCAGATGATGCTGTAGTGTATTGGAAAAATACAAATCTGAACTCACTCCAAATCACCCTGCAAGATTGCTTCAGAGAACCTGAGTCATGGTTTTCCGAACATCAACTAATACTAAACTACAACAAAACTAAATCAATGATCTTTGCTCACCACCAAAACTCGTACAGGAATGCCCAGCTATCTATCTCTAATTCCCAAGGCATCCGTATTGAACAGGTTCCTGACTTCAAATACCTAGGCATAACTCTGGACTCATCCCTCACCTACCACTTACACATTAACCACCTCTCCTCCTCAGTAAACACCCGGCATGGCATTCTCTACAGACACAAACACTGCCTCCCCCCCAAGCCCTATGGCTGGCAGTTACCAGCTCAGTCCTATCTCTGGTCAATTATGGGATAATTATATATGGCACAGCTGACCACACAGCCCTAAACAGCAACAATCTGGCCCTCAACAAAGCCTGCCGACTAGTCACAAGCTGTGATAGATTAACACATACGTGTGAACTCTACAAGCGAGCAAACTGGCAGACCTTTGAAGGGAGACTAAGGTACCACACCTGCCTCCAAGCCAAAAAGATCCTTATCGATCTTGCACCCACGGGCCTTCATCCCCTCATCCAACCTTCCCCACACAGGAGCACCCCCAGACACCAGGATAGCACCCCTCTCTTAGTCCCCCACTGTAGAACTTCACTAGGGCAAAGGTCCTTCCATTACCGTGCTTTCCGCTAGCTTAATGACCTTCCCTCCTCCATCATCCTGGCCCCTAGCCTTGGCCTATTTAAAATGGGCATTAAGAGACTGCTTCTTGACTCAGAGTCATGTGGCTGTTACAAACATCCCTCCCACATTTCTGATTCTGATAGAAAACAAGTGTCACTCATGACCCAAATCTAAGCCTACGCACCCTCCAGGAAGAAGACTTCTGCCCCTACACCTGGGTGGGCCCACCGAAACAGTATCCAGTCACTCTTCAACTCGACAACCTAGGATCCATAGCTACCCTAGTGAAACAAATCTAAACAATGTAAATTATTCTGTACGAGCTAACCATGTATTAATTGTCTTAATGTGATGTCCTGCTTAGTGAGCTATGTACAAAATTGTCTTAAATGCTGTGTCTGTTTTGTATTGATGTGGAGCCTTTGCAAAAGAGTCATTAACTCAAAGGATTGTAATTCCGAAACTTCAATAAAATAAAAATTAGAGCTTAATTTAGTAGCAGTTTTCTTACAGAAACCCCAGTTAGCTAGCTCTCATGTGTCTGCTAATAGGCTAATTTAGGAAAAACTCCTAATACCAGACAGAGGGAAGGACACACTAGGACTTAACATACAAATCAAAACACTCTGCATAACATATGTCTTTGCAAATTCTGAGTGGACTACTCCTTTAAAACTGCAAGCTCAGTAAAAAATATACACTGCAGCCTCTTGCTGTACTGACATGTTTCCGCTAATGCAAAATACAGAGTAAGGTGGTGGGGCAGGGTTGGAGGACAGGTCTGAATAACACCATATACCCACCAGGAGGGAATTTTCATCTCTGACATGTATTTGTGAAAATGTGTGACCAGGAGAGGAATTTAAGCTAAGCCAATGCTGTTTAAACAAGTGCTGTATAGGGATGCAGTTTCAGGCTTTTCCTTCTGAAGCTTAAGATCTGATGCCCCAGGCAGCTCTTATAGTCAAGCATTCCAGCATGATAGATCCACCTCATGTCCCTCCCACATGAACCAAAAAAAAGGTGGGGTGGATCTTTAGGAGCTTCTTGGGTGGAGGTGGGGGTGGATCTTACTCCCCAAAAAAACTAATGCTGCTTCCCACTACTCAGGTTCCAGTTCTTGTACCTCCCACTTCAGAAAGAAAATAGTGCACTGCAACCATTGACTAACATGAAAGTATATTTATTTGAGGGCAGAAAACATTTCTCGGAGAAGGGTAAGGCAGAGGAGACTAGTTGCACCTTCAGTCAGATCCACCAACAGAAAACATGACATCACTCCTTTCGTACATGCAAAACATCTGCAGGCTCTGCCTACTGCAGCCGTAAAAATGGAACATTGCCAGTCATGACTGTGACTGAAATGTGCTGTGTTATGCACTGTTCCGAATAGATTTATTTATTTATTTATTTGCTTTTGTTAACCAGGTAAGCACACTAGACAGCCAAGTGCCTATTTTCAGGTTCGACCCGGGAGATTACAAGGTACATTACAAGGTACATACATGTTCATCAGGCAAATACAAGTGGAGGATTACATTACATAGAATTAGCACAACAGGGACTTTACAAGCATCAGATTTCATCAGGCAAATAGTAGTGAAGAGTTAATATAAAGTGACCAGAACACAGGGACATTGTAAGACAACAATACCAAAAACAGGTATTACAATACAGTATTAAACATTGCAGTCAGTAGGAAGAAGTACAGTGTGAATTCATCACTCCAGGCAGCAAGTTGTAAGGCTAGCAGTTAGAATAAGGAGGAGTCACAGTTGGGATAGAGTGGGCCCAGTGCGAGAGAAAGGAGTGCACAGTTGTAGTGCTCACCCTGTTTTGCCGGTGGGCCTAAATGGTCCATTTTTGTATATGCTGTGAGAACAGGAGGAGTATGAGCACAGTTGTTCTCTGCCCAAGTCATAATGTTTAGGTAGCATCTCAGTTAGTTGGGGCATCTCAGGCTGAGAGGGTTTGTCTAGTGCAGAGACAGGTGGCAGCCATTTTGAGAAAACCCCAGAGGGAGGCTTTAAAGCTCTGGTGCGAGGGAGAGGAGTGAGTGCTAGTTGGAAGAGAGTTCCAAACCCTGGGCGCATATGCAGCGAAGGCTCGGTCACCCATTTGTGTGCGGGTTTTAGGTACCAGGAAGGCATGGGAGCCGCTGGATCGCAGGTTGTAGGAGGGTGTAGCAAGAACAAGGGTCTCAACAAGGTTTTGAGGGGTGGCAGTTCTGACAATGTTGTCAAAGAAGTTGCCCACAACATAAGAGCGGTGAGTTTCCAGTGGGAGCCACTCAAGTCGGGTGTAAAGCTCACAGCGGTGAGTGAGGCAGGGGGCTGAGAGCGCAAAAACAGCATATGTTGTTGTACGCTGAGTCCCACTTTACTAGACTAGTTTTTGCAACATGGGCAAAGGTGATTAGTCCGTAGCAAAGCGTGGGTAGGAGGACTCCCCTGGCTAGAGCAAGACGGGCAGCTGGAGTTAGACAGCTTTTTGCTCTGTAAGCCTGACCCAGCTTGCAGTTTGAGGCCTTGCATGTATTTCGTATGTGCAGGTTCATATCCAGCTGCGGGTCAAGGGGTTACCCCTAGGTACTTGACCGAGCCTGTGACAGTCAGCGGTGACCCATCAGCCCCGGAGATCTGTAGTGAAACCGGAGTGGCTTTAAACTTGGCTGCTGAGCCAAATAGCATGGCCTGCGTCTTCTGTAGGTTAATAACAAGTTTATGGTCCTGCAACCAAGTTTGGATGTGGTCGAAGTCCAAGTTTAGTTTGATGTTAATGGTGGCCATGTCCTGGGATTTGGCCATGATGACTAGGTCATCTGCGTACAGCACTGAGGACCCTAGAGCCAGAGCCAAGGGTAGCTCATTTATGAAGAAAGAGAACAGGAGAGGCCCCAGGACAGAGCCCTGGGGGTCTCTGCAGTTAACCTGGGCAGGCTCAGACAGGACCTTGTTGAATTTGGTGTACCGATGCCTGCCCGTGAGGTAATTACTGATCCATGCAAGAGCTGGGGAGGAGAAGCCAAGTGACAGGAAAGAGGAGCACAGTAATGTGTGGTCAACCCAATCAAAGGCTTTTGAGAGATCAACAAAGATGGCCCCGGTCAGTTCACCTCGGTCAGCAGCAGACCTGATCTCCGAGGTAACAACAGCTAGGGCCGTGGAGGTGTTATGCCCCTTTCTAAACCCATGTTGTGCAGGGGAGAGAAGGTTGTGAGTCTGTAGGTAGAGGGTGACCTGAGAGGAGACTACCTTTTCCAGGAGCTTGCTGATCGCTGATAGGATTGCAATGGGTTGGTAGTTCTTGAGATCTTTTGTGTCCCCTTGCTTGGGTACAGGTATCATCTTGGTCATCTTCTAGATGTCTGGGACTATGCCTGAGGTGAAAGATGCGTTGAAGACATGGGCTATGGGCCAGGCTAGTACTGATGCCCCTAGCCTCAGCAGCTTGGGCTCCAGGCAGTCATGCCAAGCTCCAGTGTACGGGGATAGACCAGCAAGGAGCTTCTGGGCCACCATGTCTGTTACTGCCTTGAGGTAAAAGGGCAGTAGGGGTTGTCCCACTGGGTGAGGAGGCCAGCCAGCAGGAGTAGTGGCAGTTTGGGTAAAGCAGGCATGTCTGTGAACTGAGCGTTGAAGGCATTGGCAATAGTGAGGGTTGTTGCGAGTTAACCCCGTCAATGAGCATGTCAGTGACCTGCGCCTCTCGTGGCCCCACCATCACTTTCTTAATGCTCTGCCAGAAAGTCCTCTGGTTTTTGGCTGTGGAGAGCAGGATGGACTGACAGTATTCACTTTTGCTGAGCGAATGGCTCTCTTGCATGAGTTTCTCAGCTGCCTGTAATTCTGGAGATCCATGCTGGACAGTGAGCTCTATGCCTCACCCAGCATTTATCCCTTGCCTCATGAAGTATACAGGCCTCCATGGAGCCATTTATTTGCAGAGCCCCTCACTCTCCTTCTTGTGAGGGGGGCATACCTGTCTTGAAGTGGGGTGAACGCTTTTAGAAAGTTGTCAAGGGCCATTGAGGGGTCATTGGTGGCCATGACCTGAGACCAGTCAGTATGCCTCAGGTCTTCAAGGAAGTCTCCAGCATTGAATTTGGAGTAATCCCTCATTTGAATCACCTTGTGCGGAATTTTGGGAGGGGTGTTGCCCCATACGCTGAAGGTGGGAGAATAATCCGATATAGCATCAGGTAGAATGCCACAGGAGATCATTCTCTCCGTTCTGTTGCTTAGTACCCAGTCGATGATGGAGCCCTTGTCGCCTCTGAGAGAGGGCCTAGTGGGTTCAGAGATGAGCTGGCTTAGGGCCAGTCCAGCCAACAGTGGTTCATACTGCTGGGCACTACGACCTGCCCAGTTAAGGTTGAAGTCCCCCAGGACTAGTAACACATTCGAGTCAACCATTGGGCTGAGACTGTCTAGGAGGTAGGACAGCCCAGACACACCACACTTGGGAGGGTTGTAGGCACATATCACATGCACCTTTTTGGTGTTCCCTAGCAGGAGGAGGACGTGTAGGAACTCACAGAGCTGCAATGCAGATTGCGAGTGTCCTATGACTGAGACGTTTAAGTGCGTCTTGAAGTATATGAGTACTCCTCCCCCCCCTCTTGTTCTGGGGCCTGTCCAACCTAATGAGGTTGTACCCTGGCAGGTCACAAACTGAGTCAGATACATGTGGCTTAAGCCATGTCTCAGTGATCCCCATAATGTCCGGATTATATTGGCCACCCAAGCTGTTAGCTCAGTAAGGTTTGGTAGAAGGTTGCGTATGTTTAAGTGCACGAGCCTCAAGCCTTTGGCCAATAGCCAGGAGGAGGGTGGCTTCCGGGAGGGTCTAGCGTTCATCAGCCCATAATTTGAATAGAGGCCCCAGCCAGGCCATGCCACCCAGGACAACCTCTCAGTGGAGGCATCCTCTCAAGCCGCCGGGGTGTCAGGCACAGAAGGGAGGCAGGGGCAGTGAGGACACTGAGTTGATTAGCAGAGGGGGGAGAGGAGCAGGGAGGAGGGAGAGTGGGCAGTAAAGAGAGGAGGTACAGGAGAGAGAGTATCCAATAGGAAACGAACGTGCGGTTCCCTAGGCAGAAGTGGGCGGAGCTAAGGCCTATTTAATTAAGGTGGGACGTGGGGGGGTGGGAGAAAATTTTCTTCCAAAACCTACTGAAGTCTATGGGCACAGAGCCCAGCAAAACAGATTGAATCAGTCAAGATTGCAGGGCCAATCAGTGGCCGCGCGGAGCACAAGAGGAGATGGAAGCAACAAGCAGCAGCCAATGGGAGCCTTTCAGCACTTTTCAGTTTGGCCTGGGAGCTTACCAGGAAGAGGAGGGTTCCTTGGCGGTGAGCAGTGGTGGTGTGGATGGCTGGCCCAGGTAGCCCCGGCCGTTCAGATGTTTCCCTGATCAGGGGCTGAGAGATCAGCAAGAGGAGGGTTCCTTGGCGGTGAGCAGTGGTGGTGTGGATGGCTGGCCCAGGTAGCCCCGGCCGCTCAGATGTTTCCCTGATCAGGGGCTGAGAGATCAGCAAGAGGAGGGTTCATTGGCAGTGAGCAGTGGTGGTGTGGACGGCTGGCCCAGGTAGCCTCGGCCACTCAGATGTTTCCCTGATCAGGGGCTGATAGATGGGGTAAGGTCAGCTGGTATCCAATCACCGACACATAGTGTGCAAAATCAGTACAACAACAGGTACAAGGGTACTAAAGTAACTGGCTGAAGAGCTGGCAGGGCCACTGGCAGACCTATTTAATAGCTCACTAGTCTCACGCGTGGTACCGCAGGACTGGAGAACAGCACATGTACTGCCCCTCCACAGAAGTGGTCCCAAGGATGACCCAGGGAATTACAGTCCAGTCAATCTGACCTCAATTGTGGGAAAGTTCATGGAGTCCATACTAAAGGAAAGGTTGGCTGAATATCTAGAGGGGCATGGTTTCCAGGATGCAAGGCAGCATGGGTTCATGGGGGGCGGAGATCGTGTCAAATGAATCTGATTGACTTCTTTTACTGTGTCACCAAGACAGTAGACAGGGGACAAGCAGTACACATCCTTTATCTTGATTTCAGCAATGCCTTTGACTGTGCCCCACAAAAGGTTGATCAGGAAGTTGGTGGATCTCAGGGTTGGAGAAAAGATGACAAGATGGGTGGAAAACTGGCTGAGGGGCAGAACCTTCAGCCGGGTGGTTGGGGGGTAGAGTTACCTGGCACCACAGAGGTAACCAGTGGGGTCCCGCAGGGCTCGGTGCCGGGGCTGATGTTGTTCAATGTCTTCATCAATGACATTGGGGATGGCATTAATGGCTAAATATGCCTATTCGCAGAAGACACAAAGCTCTGCAGGACAGTGGACACAGTTAAAGGGATACAGGACCTACAGGAAAATCTGGAAAAGCTGAGGAGGAAGTTCAGGATCTGGAATCTTGGCTCAAATGCCAACAAATGCAAAGTTATGCACATTGAAGTCAAGAATCCCAGGACACAATACTACCTGGGTGGAGTCCGAGTATCTGCAACAGAGGAGGAGGAGAAGAACCTGGAAGTGATGATCACTAGTGACCTGAAGCACTCCATGCAGTGCAAGAAAGCAGCAGCAAAGGCAAACAATACGCTGGGATGCATATCTAGGGGGATCAGTAGTAGGAGAGAGGAGGTTATACTGCCCTTGTACAGGTCACTGGTAAGGCCACATCTACAGAATGGAGTTCAGTACTGGTGCCCACACCTCATAAAAGACATCAACCTGCTGGAGAAGGTCCAGAGGATGGCTACAAAGACAGCAGCCTGTATCCATAGGACAGCATGCATCAGTCAGTGATGCAAACCATGATTTATAAATTGCAATGCTGCTGAATCAAAAGTTTTAAGTTTGTCTCTGGGTGCTGGTGTGCAGGATGGGAAGGTGACTTAGTAGGAACACTAGATGTAAAAGGCATTAATGTAAATTTTCAGTCAGTAAAACTGAAGTTGACACACTTGTGGCTGTAATTCAAAGCACAGGAATAATGAACTCAATGGAAAAGAAAAAAGAGTTGTGGAAGAAAGCAGGAGAGTAGGAACAGGGGCAAGTGCAGTAATGTATGGTGCACAACATGAAAATAATTTCTAACAAGTGCAAGATTTAAAGTAAATAAAAGCACAGGCATGGAGGCCTTGATATTTCAAGGTAGTGGCAGACCTTGACATGATAGTAGAAGAAGAAGAAGAAGAAGAAGAATCAGCATTTATATAACAGTTTTCATACACAGTGTATTCCAAAGTGCTTTACAAGCAATGCTAGACTAGTAATGAAGTGACTGAATGTGTAGTGGCAACCATATCGCACATCAGCAACCACTCACAGCCTGGACAATTGCATCAACCAGTTTTATGGGAAGGGGAATGTTGGCCAGGACACCGGGAATGTCCACTACTGTTTGCGAACAATGCCCAGTGTTCTTTTAATTCCACCTGGACACCACCAGGGTGGGTAGAAGGGGCCTCAGTTTAATGTCTCATCAGAAGGACAGCACACCCCAGCAGTACAGCACCCCCAAATACTGCACTTGGGTGCCAGCATTTTGGGTGCAAGTTCAATCCCAGTGTGGGACGGGAACCCACGACCTTCTGGTCCAGAGGCAGCTGTGCTACCAACTGAGCCACGCTGACACCTTTGTGGTTGTGGAGTAGTAGCAACTACTGAACCATGGTTCACTGCAAATCATGAATGTGAAAGAAATGTACTAAGTTATATTATGTTGAAGAGTGATATCGGTGGAGAACAGAGAGTGGGGGGTCCCAATGTATGTTAGACAGGGTATAAAGGAAAAACAGACAGTGTACACAGAGGTGAGACAGATGCACTGTGGGCCACACTTCAGTATGGAACTGGAACAGCAGTAGACACAGGGTTGCTATAAAGGCATTAAGGACAGGGAGAGGAAGTGGACGGAGAGATTGCAGATGAAATACTTGAGATGGTAATGAAAGTTTACATTATGCTGATGGTGTATTTCAACATGCCTGATGTTGATTGGACCATCGAGGAAGGTGTTACAGCGAGAAGCAGAGGCATCCTACATTCAATTCAAGAGAAAATACTCCACCTGATGGTGCTTGATCACACCAGGGAAAGGTTGATTGTGGATCTTGTGATTACCAACAGAGAGATAATTGCAGATGTACACATAGAAGTGCATCTTGTAACCAGCAAGCAGCACATACTGTGGTTCAGCATGGGTACAGTGACTAAGTGGAGCCACAGTACAATTAGGGTTTTAGATTACCAAATGGCAGAGTTATCAGAAATGGTTCGATGTAGAAAAAAACAGCACGGTATAGAAGGGGAAAGGATGGTGGTCTGAAAACCAGCATGACCACCTAAAATCAGCCATAGCCAAAGAAACAAACCACTGCATCACATCTGTATGTATCCAAGGGAAAGAGTATGAGAAAACCACTACGACTTTCCAAAGAGGTTGGAGACAAAATAAGAGCTAAAATGGCATGTTTCAGGAAATATAAGGATACCCAAAGGGAGGAGGACAGAAGGTTATGCACAGACTCTGCAACAGAAGTGGTGAGGGCGGCAAGGAGTGCCAAACTATGGACTGATGAAGGATTTAACCATAACGTAATGACGGGCGATGAGACGGTCTAGAGGTACAGCAACAAAACAAGTAAAGCCAATGGTGAGGTGTTCTTTGGTGGATGGATCAAAAGGGTTTAAGCGTATTGTAAGAATCCACAATCAAGTACAGGGATTATGAGCATACTGGATTGGCTGAGTGTTCAAGTTCTGCCTTCCATTGATATGTTTCAGTGGCAGGTGGTGCAACAAGGTGACACTAAATCACCAGTACCTCCCATTAATGCAATATCATCAGTACTTGATCTGATTGGTGAAAAGAACTACATCAACATGAAGAAGACACATGTAAACAACCTGCTGCTATATGATCTGAAGGTGCAGAAGACAGTTTTTAGTCTGGAATGATTCAAGAAACAGGCCTGTCACATCACAGTTAACTGTAATATAATGAATATAAATTGTGCACACATTACAGTGCATCAAGTGACATGAAAGTAAGGTGTTGGACCAATGTGAGGCCACTACTTACTCAAAGGCTTGGTGGAGCATTACCACCAATAGAATGCTGGTGGTAATTATAATATGCAGTCTGCAACACTTGGATCTAGAGCAACAGGCTGGAAGCTACTGGGTTGTGTGATGCACTCAAGCTCTTCATCGTCACGATGCTCAGTCATGCGGTCAATCTCCTGACAGCAGATGCATTCAAGTAAGTCTTCCATGTTGTGGAATAGACCACAGTGACACTTATGATGGGACCAAAAGTTGTTCCTTAGAAGTAGTAGTAAAAAAGATATGGGCACCTTATTTTGTTACTGTTACAATAACATGTGCATAAAACAATAAAAAGAAAAGTGAACAGCAGCCACAGGTTAAAAAAATGGCCAAAAAAGGAGTTTGGTTTGAAGTATCATACAAACTGGAAAACCATATCCAAAAATGAATGACAGAGGGTCGGTGCATTTGATGTATACTCATTGCAGTAACACTAAAATTTATAATACATGCTTGGATGATGTAGTGTAGCAGTCTCAACTACACCATGACTGTCAATGCAGCAGAGTGCCAATAAGGTGCCTCCATCTTGGAAAGAAGGAGGAGGGGGGACATGGTAGGAACTTTCAAGTACCTCAAGGGAATCAACAAAGTCCAAGAGGGTAACAACTTTCAGAAAAAGAGATGAGCAAGAACAAGGGGGCACAATTTGAAGATAGAGGGGAGACGGCTAAGGGCAACGTGAGGAAGTATTTTTTACATGGAGAGGGTTGTGGGTGCATGGAACGGCCTTCCTGTGGAGGTCGTGGTGTCAAAAACAGTGGGAGAATTCAAGAATGCATGGGACAGACATAAGGCAATTCTGGTGTGGGGTAGGAAGAAGTAGACAATCGGTTAACTAGGAGCAGCAGCTTATCCAATAGGTAGGGAAATGGGAAGGCCGGTTGGGCCAAGTGGTCTTTATCTGCCATCAAAGTCTATGTTTCTAAGTTTCTAAGCACTGACATGTGTCAGATGTCCAGTGACAACAGCAGTGCATTAGTCAGTGTTTATCTTTCATTATGTTAGCGCAGTGGTCCATCACTCTATATTTTTTACCATCACCCTATTCTTTTTAATGCATTACTGTCTGTGTTCTTATAAAAGCAGCAAAAATTGCATGCTATTGTCATCCTTATGGCAGTGCTACACCTGCTTTGATAACACTGCAGTATTTTGTACTTACAATACACTTATGAACATGAGCAGTGCCTATAGGAGGTACAGAAAATTAATGCACCATTTGACTGCATTATCACTGCCACCATCACATTTCTTTTTTAATAGTACTTTTTCCTCAGCCGTGAGACAGTTGCAGGTGGCTATGGACCCTCCCTCGGAGGCGAATCATCTCTCCAGCAGGTATACACACACCACTCCACCCCCACAAATCCAGGCATGTGCTAACACCACCGCTCATCGCCTGAGTCGAGGAGCGTCGACTTTCCAACCACCATAGGAAGCGACCATCTTGATTGTAAGGGGGACTGTGCGGTCACAGAATGCCAGCATGAAGCCGGCCAGATAGCCATTGCATTGGGTTTGCTAAGACAAATTAAATATGGCTGGCATTTATCTGCAATGTTTCAGAAACATTATGACAAGCATATGTGACACATCACGCACAGACTGAAGAACATAGGTCCATTCCCAGCAGCACGCATACATGCACAGTCATAGTGGTGCTATGAAAGCTAAAGGACCAACAACAAACAGTGGCACTACACTGCACACACAGTCAGATAGACACAAGCACACACACACACGCACACACAAAACCATGCCACAGTCACAAAGTACAAACAACTGACAAAGAAACAGAGACTGACAGACATGACAGCACATCACAACACACAGATACAGTTTGGCATTGCCAATGTTCACATCACACCACAGCAGAACATGGTAACCCCATTGTGTGTTGACATGGGTGAAAAACAATAGACCGACACAGTGTTGCCTATGCTTTGAGTCCATGTGTCTGACAAAGCACACCACCCACGGACACAAAGAATCACAAGACACACACACACACACACTAACTCTGCCAATAGCCACACACATACACACACACACACACACACACCATACCACCCAACCACTCTTACACCATCATAACCACCCCCCACACACACACAGACATCCACTCACAACTGCACAGTCTTGGCCATGCTCCGTGTCCCTGTGGCCAATGAAGCACACAACCCACAGACACACCACCACCATATAACCACACGTATACCGTTATAACCCTCACCAACACGTGGCAAGCAAACAGTGATGCACAGTCAAACAAATAACAGAAACTAAACCCCAGGACTCAACCACAGCAACTGACAGACAATCATACACAAAATTCAAAATAACAAAGCCAATAATATCCACACAAACACACACACAATAATAACCACACAATAATCAGCAGCAAAACACAACTCCACATAGTACCATCAAGAAGATATACACACACAATGTCACAGAATCACACACACACTGGATAACACAGACATAGAGAAAGCTGGCTTTCCCTAAAGTCACCTTCATTACCATTCCTCGACCACACACACTCCATACATACACACAACACACTGGGTGGGATATTCAAAGGGGTTGCACATGGCACAACAGTGTTGCACCATGCACAACCCACTGATGTGCCCCAGTGTGATATTCAGAGGGGGTTTGTTGTGCTGCACAATTCCCGATGCGTCAGGGGGCACCAGTAATGTATGAGGCGCAAGTGCGGGGGGCATGCCCATGCATATGCGGCACATCCCGATATTCAGCCTGGGATGTGCGGCGCATATGCAGGCACAAACCCGCCTTGTGCCACACAGAGGGGTGCAAAGATGTGCCTGTAAAAATCAGGAGATTGTCAGGGGACACCCACAGGTGGTCTGCCGTATTGCCGGGCGCAACACGGCAGCCGCCTGCCGTGGTTGGTCACCCAACCTCCCCAGACACAGGCCGGGCATCATGCCCCCCTACGCCCGATCACAGGCATATAAATATAATATCCCTGGTGGTCCAGTGGACCCTAACACATCGCCTGATCGCGGTCATAGCTAACACAATCCCTGGTGATCCAGTGGACCCGAACCCCTGCCCGATCGCGGGCATAGATTGTAATTAAATTCCCCTGGTGGTCCAGTGGACCCGATCATGGGCATAAAATGAACTTAAATCCCTGGTGGTCCAGTGGACCCGATCCCCTGCCCGATCATGGGCATATGGTCAGAAATCCCTAGTGGGCCAGTGGTACCTCCGTCCCCACCCTCCCACTGAGACCCGCCACCCTGCACCCCCCCAGGTCAGTGGCGGGCAGCAGCTCCCCACCCGCAAGCCACCCGGCCGCCCGCCAACTGACAGCGTACAGTATGGCTGTATGCCTATTGGTCCACTGCATGGGCCTATGGGTGTGCAGACCGTACTGTACTACACAGTCCTGAAATGTGAATGGTAGACATATACTAAAATTAAATTCCCTGGTGGTCCAGTGGACCCAATCCCTGCCTGATCCTGGGCATATGGTTAGAAATCCTGGTGGTCCAGCAGCACCTCTGCCCACCCGCCCACTGAGACCTGCCACCCTGCACTGCCCCCAGTCAGTGGCAGGTGGCAGCTCCCCACCTGCAAGCCGCCTGGCCGCATAGACTTTGATGGCAGATAAAGACCGCTTGGCCCACCTGTGCAGTTATTTCTTCATATTGTGTCACTACACAATGACAGACAGTACCTACATTTAAAAGGTAGCGTCCATAAACACTATCATTTATACTTCTGTGTGCATGGTGGAAGACACATTTAGCACATGCATCGAGAAAGCAGCATGATCGCTATGAGGAACGGTAGGCGGAAACAGCTATTACATTTGACTTTACAGTGACAGGGTTGGGGGTGGGCTGTTGCATTTCATTCTCACTGCTAAGACCGCAATTTAATTTTTAAAAGGAATTTAGATGGACATCAGAAAACCAACAGTGAACATCAGAAAAGCACAGTACATCTTAACTGCACAATAACAAAAAAAAAAAAAACCCACCACACAACACTTAAATGACTGTAAAGCAATGTGGCAGAAGTGAATAAACACTCGATCAGTAGAACACGTACTGCAGCCTAAAACCAAATGCTGTCAGACACAGAGAACAACACATTAAAATAATTTGAATAAGACACAAAAGTAATGCAAGAGGAGCCAGAGTAACCAGGAATGAGGGGAAACAAGTTGAGGTTTACCATGTGGTGTTTCCAACACGACGGACGCTACACTACAGCGGAGGCCACACAGAATCATCGTCCTCTTGGCTTTCATTGGAGGAACCACTGCTAGTGTCGGAGGCATACAGTAGGGATCATCCTGATATGGATTTGAATTTTCACCAGGTTCAGCACTGTAAATAGAATGAAGATCGCTATCCATAGACGAACTGTCATTGCTATCATCCACAGTAGGGAACTCTTCCTTACTGCCGGTCATCTTCGTTTCCCTTGCATGACGTGTAGGGCTCATAGTTCACAGCAGTGGGGAGAAAAAAGGTCTGAGCCACAAATAAGGAAACGGAGAATAAAAACACTTCATTTTTACACAAAAGGAATTCATTTTAGACAAAATTACATACAAAACATAAATTACGACCACATGACACTAACAAAACTGAATGGTACAGGGTAAAGATGACAAAACCGCTTTAACATGCTCAGTTCCCAGGATGAAGTGAGAATTTGATAGAAAGGCCTTTGCATTTGCTGCACCAGACACCTGGCATGAATTTCTTCTCCAGTTGAGGATTGTTTCCAACTTGCAAGTTTTAATGCCCAGTCTTTCCAGCCACCTTAGAACACCCTGTATTTATTTTGATCCAGTATCCTCGTCTCCCTGACCGTGAGCAGGTTGCATTGCAATGTGCTCACACTCTTTATTTGCTACAACCCCACTTTGTTAGCTTTTTTTTAATTACAGTTTGTATGTACTTACCTTTACAGTTTGCTTTTTGCCTCATGTATTTTAGCCTGTGTGCAACTATTCCTGCTGGACTATGTTAACCTGTTGTCTTCTGCTGTCATGCCTAGGACCCTTATGACAACAAGATGCTGCATCTCATTGGATTTCTCTGGTTGGAGTAATTTCAAATAAATAAATAAATCAGATTCCATCCATAACTTGGGACTTCACTCTCCCTCTCCTCACTCAACAGAATGTCTGTGGGTCAATCTGCTTTTGCCTTCAGGTTTTCCCAACTCTGGATCAGCCATCCCACTCTTGTCTGTTCTACTCCTCACCTTTTACCCTGAAAGTCCTTCTCCATGAGTATACAACCCATATTTGCAACTGTTTTGAATATAGAGAATACTGGATGGGCAACCATGCACAACCAGCCTGTGCTGCCACAAAGGGGTTCTGATTACATCAGACCTTGAGAGCGAAGTACAGGCTGGTTGGACATGAGGTTGCCTATGCGGTATTTTATATAATGTATAGGTTTTGGTTTTTGTAACTTTTTTAGAATTAGGGCTCAATCCAGAGAGAAAGGGCATGTTTTCATGTGAGGTTAGTGACAAAAATGAAAGCAGAGCACCATCAGGAAAGTCGCTCTGAAATGGCTGTTTCCATCATTTAACAAGTTAAGACATAACTTATCTGTGTCTTTTTGTCTTCCTTTAGTCGTGACTGAGCCATTGTCATCCCCTTCCCCTTGCTAGGCAGTGTCATTTTATTTTAAGTAACTGAGTATGTGACAGTTCTTAGCCCAGATGGCTTGAGGATTTCTGAGTCAGCCGGAATGCTGTTGTGCCACAGAGGAGTACAATGACATTCCATGACATTTGAACTATGGTACAACAAGGTTTCAACTGACATACAAATCTATACAGAACAAGCATTCACTATACACTATATATAGAACAGTGTATGGGCAACCATGCTGTATTGCCATCGAGGGGTTGAGATGACATCATAGGAACCTCCAGAGCAAAGCTCTAGAGGTTCCAGCGTCATCTCAGCCCCAAGATGGGGACACAGTCCTTACTGCAATGTGGTTGCTTATAAACTATTTTATACAGTGTACGGTTTGAAAATTATTATTTTGTTGAGCGAGTGATTGCACACACCCGGCTGCCAGCTCGCCTTTCCCCCCACCCGCTAGCTTACTCGCTAGTCTGCCCACCCACTGGCACAAATACAGTAGTCAAACAAATGTATGACCATTTTAAAAATTAAACAGCCAGTAAAACAATATTTCTTTAAACTCACTCTGTGTCAGCGCAGTTTGAGCGGTGGCAGTGAGAGTTCATTTGAAAAGCAGGGCTCGAGGAGAACAAAAGTTGTAGTATTGTTGTGATGTCAGAACAATACTAAAACAATTTTTCATGACCTCTAAACTGTCCTACAACAAGAAAATGCTGTGTATGGATTTCCACACAGAACAAGGTGCAACCATGTATTATAATTTACTGTAATGCTCTCTCCTCATGGACCACTGCTATCTGCCTTGTACAGTACATTTCAAATAACTGTTATGTAACATATGATCCTGCTCTGCACCTGTATGGTGGAGTATGTATCCCATTGCTGTCATGTTTCTTTGCACTCACATTATGCCCACTATTGTACTGATTGTATACATTGACTTGTACTACTGCTCTCCTGTTACCTTAGTTTCCTTATTACAAATTGATGCCATTATTGTTTTGCAATGTTCCCCTCTTCCTCTCCAAATGCATATGGCAATGAGCTGTTCCCCATTCACTGTGTACTTCCTGGTAAAACTTTTAAAATAAATAAGTGATATGACTGCTGTAATGCAGGTTATCATGGCTTAACAGAAGCATTTTAATAGATAAATAACTATATCAAATTGCATTGCCCACAAAGTGGGGGTAACAAAACTGGATTTGAGCAACATGTACTGCAGACACACTCATGAGCTAATATCCATGCCAGATAGATTTTCAATGTGGGACAATAGCAGTTTCCTCAAACATCCAAAGCCAGTATGTTAGAAAAATAAAATAAACACAAATAAATTACAGGGCTATCCAAAATGAGGTTTCCTTACGTAATTGACACTAAGCAAGTGACCTGGGGTGGTTAGAATGAAGCTCTGTGAATCTGGAGACCCAGTTTGAACCCATCACTACTTACTTGCTGGGTGACCCTGTGCAAGTCACGTCATTTGGGATAAATGGTGCTATATCAGGGAATTGTACAGACAGTACCACGTGATAGCAGCACCACCAAAAAGAGTGTTGTACTTAACGCAACTATTGTACATACTGCTGTTGGCAATAAGAATGACGGACACCACAGCACTCTACAAAATAAGCAGTCTTACATTCATTTCTAGAAAAACGACAGAGAAATATCATTCTATGTGGGGGGCATACCCCTCTTTGCAGGGGACTTTGCCCCCCACACCCCCCATAACTAATAAAATCAACTCCGGGGGGACGTGACACTGAGGCCCTGTCCACACTACACCACTCAGACCCCATAACGGACAGAAACCGTTACAGCGGTACAGTGTGTCCACACTGCTGCAGTGACTGGTACGAGACAGGTACCACCAGTCCACACCTCGGGAATCGGGCAACAGTTACCGCAGCGCCCAATCCCACAATGCAGCTCGCGTGGCACTACGGGCCCTGCAGGGGACCATTACCGCCCATCCACACTACCGCTGGTAATGTTACTGAGGTGGGACTGGTTTCATAACCATTGTTGAAACCACCTCATATGGTTTTCAACAAGCGGTTGCAGCGTAGCCTATAGCGTGCAGATGTAAGCACAAACGCGTTGAGTAGCAGCTTTGGGCACTCTGTAACATTACCACATGACTGTGGACAGGGCCTGAGAAAGAGGAAATCACAGGAGGGAACTACACCATGGGGCTGCCTGTGCACAAGGGGAGAACGTTGGGGGGGGGGGAATCTCAGGCGAATGGAATGTCTAAAAAATCAAAAAAAATAAATAAACTAGACACACCAAAAACCACAGAAAACAGAACCAGCACTCCAGGCTCAAACCCCAGTCCACCAGCATCACAGACTGTCACCTAACCCACCATGCTAAAGAGCCAGCTAGAAGCAGCCCTCCCAAACACACCTTCTATCCTTCACGTAATACCTCTGCCTAACTATTCAATCCATAGCTGTCCTTTTCACTGTAATTTCCCTCACTATTCATTCATATTCGCTTCTCCACATTCGCTCAATTTGAGTAGCTCATACCATGGGTAACCATACAGACAGAGACAGAGATGCTGTTACTTGTTTGAAGCCATCATCTTTATTGCCACAATTTATATAAATTACTACCACTACATTCCAGTTTTATATTACAGGATATTACAAACATATGAAAACACCAGCAGAAACAGGCCTCGTAGGTCTATTGAGTTCAGCTGACGATAGTAGCTAGCACTTAACTTGCAGCTGCCGCACCCACCCTCCCTTTTCAGTACTACTCCCCACTCTGTCCCATCCCTCTTAAACCACCTACCATGCTACAGGCTACCACCTCCTCAGGCAGAGCATTCCACTTATCCACCACCCTTTTTGTGTAATAACGCCTCCTGATGTCCCTCCTGAATCTTCCGCCCTCCAATCTCAGCTGGTGCCCCCTCGTGACCTTGCCCCTTCTTATCTGCAAAATCCCTTCTGTGCTAGTCTTGTTTATCCCCTTTAAGTATTTAAAGGTTTTGATCATGTCCCCCAATCCCGCCTCTCCTCCAGGGAATACATGTTCAGCTTGCACATCCTATTCTCATAGGAGTATTCCTCCAATCTCTGGATCATCCTTGTCGCCCTCTGTTGTACACCCTCCAACACTCTGATGTTCTTCTTCAGGAAAGGATGCCAGTACTGCACGCAGTATTCCATGTGCAGCCTGACCAGCGACCTGTATAGTGGCAGGATCACCTCCCTATTTCTGGACAAGATTCCCCTAGCTATACACCCCAGCATCCTGTTGGCTTTTGCTGCTGCCTTCCTGCACTGCTCTGAGTTGTTCATACTCCCTCCTTAACTGTTCTTCTGCCTAGACAATCTCCCTCAGCTCCCTTGTTCCTACCCCTTTCTATACACTCCTTTCCCTTATCGCCTGTTCTCCCCTCTCCCCTCCTCTTTTTTACTGCCCTCTTGCCCCTTGCAGGGTTCTCAGCATCCTGAAGGGAATGACTCTCTTTCTTCTCTCCACCCACCTCCCTCCTCTCCCCCTTGTTTTCTCCTGCAACTTACCTTTCTACCCCACCTCCCCTCTCTCCCCTTTCTCACTCCTGTGCTTACCTTCACCCTACCTTCCTATTCCTTGCAACCTCCCCAGCCCTTGCAGGGTTCTCTGCATCCTGAAGGAGTCCCAAACAGGTTGCTCTCCACCCACCTCCCTCCTCTCCCCCTTGTTTTTCTCTCCTGTAATCTACTATCCTACCTCACCTCCCCCCCTCTCCCATTTCTCTCCCCCCTGTATTTATCTTCTACCCTCCTTCCTATTCCTTGCAACCTCCCTGGCCCCTTGCAGTGTTCCCAGCATCTTGAAGGGGTCCCAAATAGGTTGCTTTCCCCACCTAATTCTGCAGCCATCTTGCTGCTTGAAAAGATCTCAACATCATGACAGAGACCCTACTGAGCTCGACTCTACTTTTCTCCTCCACCCTGACCTCCCTCCTCTCCCTCCAACTTTTTCCAGTCCCCCACAACCTCTCCTGCCCCCTCACAGGGTTCCCTCTATCCTGTAGGAGTCCCAAAGGTACTATAATCCCCCCACCCTCACTCCTTTGGGTCTGTCTCTCTCTCTCTCTCTCTCTCTTCACCCCTCCAGCACTTATGACCTGCTAGCCATACACTTCCCTCCCTCCCTCAGGCACTCACTCCTAATCCTCACCTTCCCCTCAGCTTCTCCTCCTCCATAACCGCTATCTTGCTGGTTCTCAACATCTTTGAGGGCCTCCCATTGGGCTTCGGACACCTCTGTCCTCTTGCTCCCCCCTCCCCCCCCACCTTTATCCAAATTGGCTCCCTGGGCCCAGTTCCCCCCCTTCCAAGGGATCTATACAACTGGATGTATTCCCAGATCTCCAGGAGTCTACCCCTCTCCTCCCCTACCCCTCCCTCCCTACTTTCTCCCTTTATAAAGCTCAACTCCCTTCCTGCCCACCCACTCCCCTCGTTCCCTGGTACATTGCAAATAGCCTTTTACTATGCACTTATACCACTCTTTTCCTCCTCATTTATCACTCTATTCCCAATTTACATGACTTTCGCTCTACCTATCCCCATGCTACACCTATAACCCGGTTTCTAACCTTGTCAGTATTAGGTTACTGTCAGAATCTGCTCTCTTTCTTCCCTCCTCTGTCAGGAAATTACATATCGACATTGCATGTTGTTATTACTATATGTTGTGTTTTAATGTATGTACCCATGTGTATTATGCAACCTAACTGTATTCTGTTCATACTCCTTGTACCCCCTCCCCCCAGGTCACACCGGGAGACGAGCAACTTGTTGTTCAGTGTGCTTTCCTGGTGAAACATTTCAATAAAAAAATAAAATAAGCACCCCTAGATCCTTTTCCTTCTCAGTGCATTCCAGCTGTACCCCGATAGCTGATAGCTCCTCCCCTAATTATTAGCCCCGGGGTGCAATACCTTGCACTTTTTTGCATTAAACCTCAACTGCCATGCCTCCAACCACTCCTGTAGTTTGGTCAGGTCCTCCCGCAGCCCCCTCCACCCTTCAATGTCATTTACCACAGCTCCCATCTTTGTGTCATCTGCAAAGAGACTGATCTTACTCCAGACCCCCGTGGGAAATATCCGCTATGAAAATCCCAAACAACACCGGTCCCAATACTGATCCCTGTGGCACCCCGCTCATCACATCCCTCGGCGATGAGAGTTCCACCACCACCGCCCTTTGCTGCCTTCCCTTCAGCCAATTGGTGATCCAATTAACCATCTGTTTTCCCACCCCTATATATTCCAGTTCCCCCCCCCCCAGTCTCTCATGCGGCATGGAATCAAAGGCCTTGCTAAATTCCAAATACAGGACATCCACCACATGGCCTTTGTCCAGTTCCCTTGTCACCCAGTCATAGTACTCAATCAGGTTTGTGTGGCAGGATCTTCCTGAGACAAACCCTTGCTGCTGACCATCCTGGAGACCATTGTTCTCCGAAAAGGTCAACCAGCCTCTATTTTAGGATCATCTCCATCAGTTTTCCCACAATTGATGTGAGGCTCACTGGTCTGTAGTTGTCTGGTTCATCCTTAGGTCCACTTTTGTGAATGGGTACCACATGGGCCATCCTCCAATCATGTGGAACATATCCTGTGACCAAGGAGGTATTGAACAGGTCAGCCAGTGGTCATGCTAGGATCTCTGCTAGTTCCTTGAGTACCCCTAGGGTGAATGCCATCTGGATCCGGTGCATTATCCCCCCTCAGAGCCCTTAATCATTTCGGCACCCTATCCTCAGTAATCCCTATATCCATCACCCCCTCCACCACTGCTCACTCCTTCTCTCCCAGGTGGAGTCTGCCCCACTTTCTCCTTTGTGAACACAGAGCAGAAGTAATAATTACGTGCCTCTGCCTGGTCCACCCCTTCTCTACCCAGCCCCATCCTTCCTAATCCTCACAATCTGATCCTTGTTTTTCCATTTTTCGCCGTTGTATCTGAAGAAATCCCTTTCTCCACTCTTAATGCCCAGTGTCAATCTCAGTTCTCTGGAAGTCTTGGCCGCTCTGACCAGCCTGGTAACCTCCCTGGACTTCTTCATATACACTTCCCTGCTATCCCCCCAACCCCGATTTCTTGAGTCTCTGAAATGCTTTTTTTTTTGGACTTCACCGCTTCCATGACCTCTTGCATCAGCCAGCTGAATTTTTTAGCCTTTCCATTCTTACTCTTTGTTCTTGTACATGTCCCAGTAGCCTCTACCAGCCCTTTCCTAATAATATCCCATTTTTGGTTGGCATACATGTGCAGTTGAATTCCTGTCAGATGCCTGCCCAAAATTTCCCCAATCCTTTTAAAGTCCTCCCCTTTAAAGTCAATCACTCTGGTACCCTTACCTCCTGTTTCCCTGCCCATGTTGAGCGTGAACCATACTGTGTGGTGGTCACTCCCAGCCAGAAGGTCCTCCACCTCCACGTCCCTTACAGCATTTCCATTTGATAGAACCAGGTCCAGAGTCCTGTCTAATCTTGTTGGCTCATGGACCAACTGCACCAGGCATGCACAATGGACTACAGAACCACTAACATGGACCCTCTGTCGACTATTTCCTGCTTATAGGTAAATATGTGCTACAATATTATACTCTTCCACTTAGACTATTAGTATAATAATAATGCCAACCCCAATGGACTATTTGAAATCCCATACACGTTCTGGGGATTATTTGACCCCTTGGAAACAATTTGTTATTGGCTAGTATATGCGAACAATGCAACAACAGAAATGTCAGTTACACTCTGGGTATAATTCAATTAAAGATTACACAGCAAAATAGGAAGACAAGCTGCCAAACCCTAATCATTGAGGGTGTGCTATCGCACACGACAGAAACTGTCCTGGAGCAATGAAAAAGTAGAAAAGTTGGTGCACACTACACTCCTACCTTTAAAACAGCAGTATCTGTTAGCACAAAAAATATCATCTTATAGTTTTTTACCAATAATTTATGTCTGGCAAAAACAACAAAATATCCATTGTTTGTTTAATTAATTTTATTTCTAAACTGAGGTATGTCACGGTTTGAAGATTCTTAATGTTCCTGCTTGCTTGTAACACTCACCATGACTCAATTTGACATCTTGGTGCGGTGCTGTGCTTTCCACTATCAATGCATCAGGAAAGTGAGTTCAACTAAATCCTCTCTAAAATACATTTGGTCCAAGTCATTCAGGTCAATTGACACTAATGTAACCACCCAGTCCCAAGGGGTTCCTAGAATCCCATCAGGTTAGCCGTAGGCAAGTAGTGGGCAGCTGTGTCAAGGTGCTTATTAAGAGCTCTTTACAACATGACATCAATGTTTACTCAGCTAGGCTGAGCAGAGGATGGATTATGTCATTTAGAATTCTCACAGCAGCATAAGCCACTTTGGAATCAGCTGCTCTGGGGGAGTTTAGAATGTTCAGATGGGGTCAGTAATTGGTAGTCAGCAGTGGTGTGAAGTGGAGCTCTGAGTGAGTAACAGTGCTCAGAGTGGGGAGGTGCCTGTCAGTCTCCTCTGAGACTGGGTGAAGGACCTCCGGCAGTTTCTCACCCTAGAGTGTGAAACTCAGCAGTACCAGAAGAAGTGGTGAAAACAGTTTTCCTGCAGGACCCCAGAGGGTCATTTCCACAGAGAAGTGAGAAGAGAGACTTCAATTTCTGTAGATCCAAGTGGCAATCCCCTGAAGATCCTGAAGAGTGCCAGCTGCCCAGAAAGAAAGGGTGTCTGTGTTAAAGCTATGACAAGCTACCAGTAAAGGGAAGATATGTTTTTCTTCTTGTTTCCATGTCTGTATCAAAGGGTCAAACAAAACCGTGAGTACAGGCTCATGGGGTTGTTCTTAGGGGTTGGTCTGAGGTGAATGTGCCCAGAGATAAGGCTAGATTGCACCTGTCAGGGCCCCTACATCCCCACAAAAAATTTGCTGAATGTTCAAGTTTAAAGTTTGGGAATCCTTTAGCATTTCATGGGAAATGGAAGATCATTTTGGTGTAACCTAGAAGGAATGGCAGAGACTGGGAATGGGGATGGATTGGGCATATCCCAGTTTATTCCTCAGTCAGGGCTAACTGGTTCATGTGTGGGCACCAGGTTAAACTGGGCATGTTAACAAAGGACATCATACCAGGAGGATTTTGAAATGTGTTTTTTAAGTGCATGGCAACTCCCACAATATATAAACTATTTGGAAAGTAAAAGTCCAGAGATTCCTAGTTCAGAGGGATGGACAGTTCGAATGTGAGTGTGAGTGTGAGGAAAACATGTTCTAAAATACTCAAACTGTTGTTGCTCTGTATAATAAAGTTTCTTGCTCCTGTATGTACAGTGACAAACCTGCGGGACCACTCCATTCTGTTTTTACTATCTGTTGTCAGAATAAAACCATACTGTACAACCCCATCTTCAGTTGTGTACATTACATCTATGCTTCCTGAGTGTAAGTTGTTATGGGGCCCCCTCAGAAGTTAGACTTAGCATAGTCCTGGCACCTGTCTCCCAGAACCTGGAGTAAATATAAATGTTATTTTGTACCCTAACCCCCAACCCCTTTAGACTGCTGAGCCAGTATTTACCCCAGTGCCAGGGGTGATGCCTACTGTTATGCCAACTCGTGGCCTGTTGCCTTGTCTGTGTACAAGTTAGGGGGATCCCGGTTTCCAGATGCTGCTCCTGGCTGGGGTATGGGTTGCAAAACTGGGGGCTTATCTGGGATCTTGGAGGAGAGGATAATGTGTAGGTTCTTTCTGTCTGTTGGCAGTGTCAACATAAAAGGAATCATTGCCAAGGACAAGTAAAGTTGTGCCCAGTAAAGTGCCATCCAAGAGGAATTTTGCTGCCTGTGTTTTCTGTGAAAAAATATGCTGAATGTGTGCTAGAAAAGCTGTCATGCAAAGTGCTTAAAGACTGTTAAACTGAGCAATGTGTTCCCCTGTCATACAAAGGGCTTAAAACTGTTAAAAAGTAAAGATTTCAAAGTTAAAAGTTGTTGTAAACAAAGAGAACATTTGTGCCCAAGTCTCCAGAAAGTTTTAAGTGTTCGTGATGTAAAATCAGGGAATTGCTAGAGGAAATGTACAAAACACTGTGCTGAACTTCCGGTGACATCACTACTATGTGAACAGCATCGCTTTCAGGCTCCAAAATCGGACACGGGAATCGCTCCAAATCCACCCTCAAAGAGATCAGTGCCGTAGCTCTCAAACCTCCTTATAGTTCGGGGACATGCTTTTGAAGGGAAATCGAGAAAAAATAACATAAAAATGGACCCTCTGCTACCAAGATGAAACAGCTACGCTTGGAGGTGGGCATGGAAGGCCTGATGGCTTGCTATCCGAGACCACGCTCTCACTCAGAATCGTCATCGGAGTCTTGCAACGAGGAAACTCTTCACCCCAGGAAAATGGGTCATATCCGGAAAAAAATCCTATCTTCTGTGCAAAAAATAAAAACCTCCATGGCTAACATGAGGCAAGACCTACAGCAACTAAGCACAAGGGTGACGGAGAACACAGACAAGATCACAGAGGTAGTAGAAGCTAAAGATTCCTCAGACCATCTTCTTTTATATCTGCTTCAGCAGGAGAGACATGCAGGAATAACTTTAGAGTACACTGCATTCCAGAGGGTGCAGAAGATGGATTTCCCTCAATGGTGGATTTTATTCAACATCTGCTATGTACTACCCTTTCACTGCCATCAGATTTTTTCATTACGAAATGGACCGGGCTCACAGAGCATTAGGCCCTAAGCCAACCATTTCCTCAGCATGACCACGATTGATTGTAACCAGAATGGTTTATTACCAGGCAAAAGATCAAATTTTGCAAGAAGCCTGGAGACTGGAAGAAGTAAAATTTCAAGGTACCCAAATATTTTTCGAACATGATTTTTCACCAATGCTGCAAGTGGAGAGGCAAAGAACAAGGGCTATAATTAAGAGCATAAGGGGAAAAAAGGTCTCAAAGCCCAACTCAATTTCCCAGCAAAATTAAAAATTGACACAGCAGAAGGTCCTAAGGTTTTTAACACTCTAAGGGAAGCAGCTCCACTTTTGCAAGAATGGCAGATTGTGGTCCCCAACTTAGAAATGGAATAACTGGAACACAACTTGCTGAAAGAAGTGTGGTCAGTTGCAGGTCGGAACACAGGAAGGGACCTTCCAGGCAATTTACCCAGAGGACTCACTCCAGACCTAAAGAGACTGGTTGGCATCTCGATCGATCGTGAAGGAGAGAACAGTAGCAGTAAAATACATGGGGCCTCAAAACAAGGAACTGTAGCAGTGCAACGTAAGCCAGACTGAATGAGACTCATCGAATGTAATTTAGCAACTCAGGGCATAAAATTGTAACCAGCAAAGGAGATGGAGCTGTTACTGAAAAAGGTGGAGGGGGTTAAGTAAACTCATCAGGAGGGAGATCAACATAGGGGAAAAAATACAGGGGCTTGGGATGCCTCTTCTCACTATTCAGCAGCCCATGGTGAGTTAAAACGGTACAGTAACCTAAAAGGGTCAGTGGTTCAGAGACAGCATAATTCGTATTTGGAAAGGGGATTTCCCAAATGGCACCACAGGCCAATTTTGTTCTTGCCTTTGGGGGAGCGGGAGCTATGAGACAAGAAAAATCAATGGGCTGTCTGGACAGGGGGAGTAAAAATCAGAACCCCCAATTATCGAACACAAAGAAGAGACGTGGTCCTTAATAGGATGGGGGGAAAGGGAAGGGGCATCAGAGGAGTTCGACCTGATGGGATAACAGGTATGAGAATAACATTAGATTCCCATACATAGAGAAGCCCAAAGTCAGGACTGGGTTTACTGTTACAAGTGGTGACGCATTTCATACTGTGTCATTGTTTACTGACAGGGCTTATAAAACCCTGATAAGCTAGTTCCCCTAAATAGGGGAAGCTCACCTTTATAGGCCTCTACTTTGGAGGAGAAAACTGAGTCCTCCTCCATGAGCAAAGTAGAGATTGCACCTAGGAAGACAATAGTTATAAATTGTTTTTAATCACATTAAAGATTTTATAGAGAACTTACTGGTTAAAAGTTCACTTGCGCAATAGCTTTTTACTTTTTGTTAACTTATCACTCTTTGTATTGTTAAAGTTGAGCAGTTATGATGGAGACTCTGAGTCACAGCCTCATAATTGTGGAACTGTGGCTCATATTTCATGGTTAACACTCTCATCTAACCTCCTAACAGAACAAGAAGGTACAATGGCTATTAATTTAAAGCTCTTCGGTTTCGACAATTGTAAAAACAACAGCATAACACTCTGGGGTAATGGCTGACCTGCACCTGGTATCCTACAATGTAAAGGGGATTCACTCACCTATTAAAATCAGGAGGATATTGGCAGAATTAAAAAAACTGGGGTGCGAGGTTGCATATTTGCAAGAAACGCATCTTAAACAAGAAGAATTGGTGAAACTACGAAGGGGATGGGTGGGACATGTGAAAGCATCCCCCTCTAAAATTAGCAAAAAAGTGGGGGTTGCCATTTTATTTAAAAGCGGTATTATCTACCAATAGAGATGCGAATGCCCATTACCTACAAGTTACAGTAGCCTATCAAGGGAAAACCTTACATTTGGTAAATATATATTCACCAGTAACAAATACAGCAGAATTCTTACAGAAAGTTTTCCAAAAAATAGCAATGCTACTCCCAGGGCAGATAATTCTTGGGCGGAGGGATTTCAATGTGGCCCCAGTTCCAGCAATAGACAGGTCTGCAACTAGTATCACACCACTAGCCAAGGCTGGGAAAGTACTCAACGGTCTAGTCAGGGAACTAGGACTTAGGGACATTTGGAGGGAACAACATAGCAGAGACAGAGATTATGTATACCTTCTATTCAACACCCCATGCATCCTATTTTAGGATTGATTTATTTTATACACAGCAGTCCTTTATGTGTGCAGTCACTAAATCTATAATCCATAATATAGCACTCTCAAACCATGCACCCCTATCATTGCAGGTAAGGATTAGCACAACCCCCAAGCATTCTTTATGGCACCTGAACGTGTCCCATTTAAATGATAAACATTTTGTTACCCAATTAAAAACAAAAATCGAGGAGATTTATAATATTAACATCTCCCAAGGGTGCTCACAGATTTCAACCTGGGAGGCACTAAAACTAGTGGTGAGAGGGGAAATAATAAGTTTTGTGGCAACTAAAAAGAAATTAGGACTCCTCACTTTTAAATGACTAAAGCAAGTATTGGAGGAGCTAGAAACTCAACACAAAACTAACCCTCAAAACAAAGAAATATCTAAAAAATTGGGGTAGATTAGGGATGCCTTAAACCAGCAAGAGAATAAGAAAACTGAAGGTAACTTGCGATTTCTCAAAGATACCATGAGATGGGGGCCAGGCCTTTAAACTCTTGGCCTTTAGACTTAAAAAAATAAAGTCAGACAGATTAGTGAGGAAAATTAAGAATAAAAAAGACTCCAATAAACCTTGGGTCACCCCAGAAGAGATTGCAAAACAATTCCAAGATGTTTATGCTAAATTATACCAGAAAGCAGAAGGGGAAGAAGATACAATAGGAATAACGAACTCCTTCTTACAAAAAGTAAAGCTAATGGGGCGGAGCTAGCAACCCAGCCAGCAACAGCGACTTTCTGGAGCTCCCTATATAGAGCTTTCTGTCAAATAATTAAAGCATTATTTCATAAAGAAATCTATTGCCCACTCACATATATCAGACAAAGAAGAGTTGCTGCATTCAGAGAACTACTTTACTAATGATAATGGGCTGCACTAAAACGACAAAACAGGATAGCCACATTCTACCAGCGCCAAACCGCCAGAAGAAACTGCAGGCCCTATGCAGTCCATGAGCTCCGACTCAAACGGGGCTACTTTATCAACCCTACAGCTAGTGATTAATGCTTTAATGAAAATGGTCCAACAAATGGACCAAAAACTGGACGGCTTCTCTGAAAAATTCTTATCAATGGAACATCGACTTGATGCAATGGGAGAGATAACAAAGACAGTGGAAGCCACAGCAGGAAAGGCCTTAGTAGCCACAGCCATTTCCTTAAAAGAACAGGCCGCTTTGAGGAGCAGAGTGGAACAACTAGAAAATGCAGTGTGGGCTGCAAACGTTCGGGTCCTAGGTCTCCCAAAGGGATTGGAAGGTGATACCTTTATTAACTACCTACAAACTTGGTTGGAAGAGCTAACTGAACTGTCAGACGGCCACATTGTGAAAGCGTACCAGATTACTCCTAGAAGGCCCTCGACTGGTGTGGACAGCTCACGCACAGTGCTCTTCACACTGTGATCCCCAGGGGAATGGGATTTGCTGCTGGGATCCCTAAGAACCAGGGGTGACAACGAGACCCGCATACTATTCATTCCTGATGTTTCCTATGCCACTCAAATGAGAAGAAAGGTGTTTGATGGGTCAAAAGTCGACTCCGCGAGCTAGGCATTGCCCAAAGCGCACCCCCAATTCAATCAAGACACCACACTGTTTTTGGTATAAAAAAGGGCCGCAGCTCTTTTTACTCAAACAAAATTGCATACATTACATGGGACACTTGGCTTTTATAAGCCTAATAGGTACATCACAATTTTACAGATATGCACTTTACATATATTATATACATACACCAAGCTATGCAGAAAATTGTAACATATGTACATTACATGTCCCATCCTGTAAGACCCCTTGGGCAGCCCTAATTCATGTACTGCTGAAACCCCCAGCTCCTTCATCCGCTTGTTTTGAGGGGAACTCTGGCCCTTTAGTCCAACAGACCCGTTGAGGGCCATGCCTTTCCACAAGACAGTCCCCCCCTTCCGAATTTAGGGCCTCCTAGCCCCTTGACGAGGAGCATGCCCGTCGGGGCCGCACTCCTCCTCTTGGAGTCTTGGATCCCAGTGTTTCGGTGCATGACCCAGCCTGGGTGTCTTCCTCTCCCGATCCTCCGAGGCATACCCGTCCTAGGGTCGTGCTTCTGCCAGGTGACACCCAATCGCAGCTCTTCTTATGACCGGAGCCTCTTACCCAGGGTCAGCCATGAATTTACTGCCACTTCATACTGTGACAACCAGTATCTCCCACTAATGCCCAAGGGATCTTACTTTTCCCAAACAGCACTGTCTCGCAGAAATCATTAAGTGTATTGTTAAGGACATCGTTTCCCATCCCTGATAAATGAACCCCATCCCAGCTATAAAATCCCATATCTGTTTTTGCAATCAAGAAGTGCCTGATTACCTCCACGCCCAGTGAGGCCGCAAAATGGGACACCTCTCTATTCACGGACCTCCGCGCTTTATCCATAGCCCCTGCCTTTCACTCACCACGCCAATGCCGGCGTGGTAACATTCGAGACCATGCCAGAATGGTGCAAGGCAATAACTGTTTTAAGTGGGACAAGTCCCTCTTCATATCCCCAATTAATCTCTTTGCCCCTAGGGTGACCAAGTCATTCCCTCCCAGGTGAATCACCAGCACGAGCGGTGGTCGGCGAAGTAGACCTAATGCCATGATTGTTTTACACAATGCCCCCAACCTCATCCCCCCTTTTCCTGCCCATTTTATCACAGCTCTACTTCTTGGAATGTGCAGCTGAGTTGTATATGGCAGTGTTTACAGCCTCCTGTCACGCCTCCCTCACGTCCGAATGACCCGCGATCCATATCTGAGGGGATGTCCCGACATGCCTGTAAAACAAAAGTAGAAACATGTGAGTGTTCTCGGATTTGAACTATCAGTTCTAACTTGTGCTGGGTTCCCCAACATCACTTGCTGCTGTTCTTTGCTGAGGCCTTATGTAACCAATGTACGCCTTTGAAGCCCATCTGCCAACCACTTTTATCTGATCCTCGCTTAAACCGCGCCTTGGCAGCCTCAGTGGCTGCTCCGATTCGAATGAATGGGTGTTATCACGAGGTCGCTTTTTCCGCCATTCATAAACCCTTTCAGAGGACCGCAGTGAATTGCCGCCTTGTGACCGCTTTCCATCCCCGTGCACAAACAAATGCCCTGTTCCCATGGGACGACCCGCCAAATACTCCTTCATTGCCATCCATGGGCAGATATTCCCGGGTGGGGCCTTAAACAGTGTAATCATAGCCGGGGGGCCGCACTGGTTAGTTTTTGATTTTCGCAGCTGAAGACACAGTCTGTCTTGCCAGATGACGAAATCACTCAACTGGAGATTGGTGTTCTGGATCGGTGAGTTGGACTGTGGTACCAACTCAGACACCCGGAAGGCCCCAAAAAATGCACATGTGTATAGGGCCCTGAACAGCTTGGTTTCATAGCCAGAGCTGCAAGTGACCGCCAGTGCTGTCAGGAGGTTGGACAATTCCGGTAATCCTATGGGCTTCCTTGTGTCCACCTTTTTCCCCGCGAGTCTAGACATGCCCTGCACCATTTTCTTTGTAATGAAATTGTTGGTTGGGTCGGGAAACCTTCAGATTTCAAGAAAGGCAATGCCTGCTAGTTGAGGCGATAGCCGGGATTTTCCCAGGCATTCTAGTGTAGGATGTAGCTTTGAACCTGTCTCTGGGTATTGTGTAATTCCACGCTTACCTCGTGACCACAAAATTGCTGGAAAGATTCATAGCTACCTACATACTTCCTCCATGTCGGGGGGGGCCACAGCGAGCTGTACCAGTTGCTGCAATCTTGGTTCCCTAGTCTCCAGACTGCTTCCGGTATTTCCGTTGGGAACTGGTCCGCCCACGGGGCTAACTGCCTGAAGTGCTTGAGCTGAAATCGAGACAGGGCATCAGCTATAACATTTTCTTTTCCTGGCAAATGACGTGCCTTAAAAGAGATGTTGTACCGTAAGCAGCATAACACAAAGACCCGCAAGACCTTCATCACATCTTCAGAACGAGATGTCTGTGAGTTCAATATGTCCACTACTGCCCTGTTGTCTGTGTGAAACAGCACTTTCTTATTCTGAAGTTTGTGTCCCCACACCCTTACGGCTACCATGATGGGGAACAGTTCCAAAAGGGTAATATTTTTTATGAGTCCAGTCAACACCCACTCCAGTGGCCAGTGTCCCGCAAACCATGCTCCCTGCCAGAATGCCCCAAAACCAATGCCCCCTGAAGCATCGGTTACCATGTGCAGGTCCAAAAATTGGTCTGCTGGTGTCTACCAGATGGTGATACCATTGAAATCTTTCAGGAAGAGTTCCCAAACCTGTAGGTCTGCTTTTATGCCCTGTGTCAATCTGATGTGGTGATATGGTTTTAAAGCCCCCCCCCCGTGGCTGATGCCATCCGCCTAAGGAATGGCCTGCCTGGGCGAATTGCACGGCATGCAAAATTCAAGTGGCCTATAACAGATTGCAGCTGTTGTAGGGTCACCTTCTTTGCTTTTCCCATCTCACCCAATATTTTGCACAAAAGTGCCACCTTGTCTTGTGGTAGCCGGGAAACCATAGCCTCGGAGTCTATTTCTATGCCCAGGTATGAGAGACAAGTCGTCGGGCCCTCCGTTTTTTCCCTGGTGAGAGGGATACCATAATAACCCATCAGTGAGGTGAAGCCTTGTAGCATTTCCCCACATGTGGTTCCCCCCTTTTGCCTCATAAATAGGAAATCATCGAGATAATGACTACATGTATGTTTTTTGTGTGTTCTCTGGTGGCCCACTCCAAAAAGGTTGAGAATGCTTCGAAGGCTGAGCAGCTGACGGAGAATCCCATAGGCATAGCCTTGTCCATATACCATCGACCTCCCACTTTGAAACCCAGTAAATCCTGGTCACTTGGATGTACTGGTAGCAGACGGAAAGCGGATTTGATGTCGCCTTTTGCCATCATTGCCCCTTGGCCTAGCTGTTGTATGTGGGCGAGAGCCTCATCAAACGCTGTATATTGCACTGTGCAATCCCGGTTGATGAAGTTGTTTACTGAATTACCTTTTGGGTAGGACAGGTGATGAATGAGCCTATATTCCCCGCTTCCTTCTTGGGAACCAGCCCCAATGGGATACTCTGAGGCTGTGCACTGGGGTAGTCAAATGGTCGAGCCACCCTGCCTGCCTCCACTTCCTTAGCAATTTTTCCTCCAGGATGTTGGGAAGCAAAATTGCAGACTTGAGATTATGCTGTGGTTTCTACCTTGGGCCTTATGGTATCCTAAAACCATACCTGAAACCATCGTATATATATTTGCAGCTGATTTTTGGGGTAGCAGTTGAGCCAGGGGCCATCCTGTCTAATCGTACTGATGAGTTAGCCAAATTTCCCAGACCCCTTTCACTTTTTGCTGCTTGCTCCCTCGATGTTTGATGTCCTGGGGGATTGCCGTGTACATTCAGAGAACCTGTGCTCTCCTCCGCATGACTTGCAGATGTGCCCGTACTTACAAAAGGAACGAAAACATTTCCCTTTACTGTAGTCGTAACAGGCCTTCCTCCCTGCCCCTTTTCTCTGCTCTTTCCTGTGTTCTCCACTCGTTTGCCTTGCAATAACATGGCCACTATCTGTGTATGTCACAACATTAGGCCAGCCACGCATCATATAACGAACCCACAGGTCTATGTGTGTGTTTTCCCATTTGAGATTGGGTTGTCTAGATAGTTTTAGACGAAATTGCTCATCGTATTTTAACCATGCATATCCATCAAATGAGAGGTGTGCAAATTTTATGGTATCCCTGTATTTTAAAAGTGCAATTAGTTTATCAGGGTGCTTCATCCCATAAACTGACATAAATATGTCAAAGGCGGCTGCCCAATTCTCAAATGTGAATGGCACCTTTGTCGCTGCGGGCCTCTCTATTTATACCCTTTTTCGTCGCTTACCTCCGGGATTTCCCTATGCAGTAAAGAGAACATGTCTATGAATTCCCCTTTCCAGATTTTCTCCCAGACTGTGTCAGATAAGTGATCCCCCAATGGGTCTTCTACCCCAGCATATGCCCAACGCTCTGGGGATCCAGATACTACGCTGGTTGGCTTCTCTCCCATTGCAGTATTTGGAGTGCTATCCATTCTAGTGGCTACAATCTCTTGATCTTGTGAGCTTGGTGTCCTGTTCTCCGTGTTAGTTGGGAGGGGTTGTAATGTGGGAGGCCCAGCACCTGTCCATACGTGAACCGCTGCCCTTTGTGCATTACCCCCTTCCCCCCTATCACTTTGGGAGAAAATGGAGTGAGGCTGACTTGAACGAGGCTCAAACACCGTGGTGTTCTGTTGTACACTTCCTTTGTGACTTACCTGAGCTGCATCGGTTCCTGCCATTGCAGATTTGGTCAAGTGGTGTGTCCCTAAGCTATAATCCTCTCTTGACCCAGCAGCCCCGGCCGTGCCCAGGAGGTACCCTCACCAGGTTCATTAGCTGGATATGCCCGGGTCCCCAATGGTCGGGGCATTCCACCCTCGGGGTTGTTGTGAAACCAGGAGGTAAGGAGCCCCAAGGGTCACTGCTGGCCAAGTGAAGGGCATATTTCCGTGACCCATACAAAAGGGCCACATAAAGGGGTTATGTTGCCATGTTTGATGCCCTGTTATCACCGCCCGGATTGAACCCTGGAGCCCCTGGTGTCTTGACTGGTTGCTTACCTTTTTCCCCCTTTTTCTTCCTAGGGGTTCATTACCGACTGTTTTTTGGCCACATCCTCCCATCCTGTCCCCCTTGCGCCCTGCCCTCTTCCGTTTACGTTCCCTTATCTTTTTGGCCTTGACCATGTCCTCAAGGTTCTTTATCCCTTTCTTATGCCTTGCTTCCTCTGTTGTCGATTCCAATGGCAGCCTTTCTAAGCTGTCACTGTATTGTGCTCCCTCACTATCAGATTCAGACCACACTAAATCTATTGATACATCGCTGGCCTGATCTCCCTCATACTCACCCCTCTGTGGCTGGGCCACCGCTACTTGTTCCACTTCATCATTCTCCTCTCCTGGTTGCGCCCTAGGTGCATTCCCCTCCACTCTGTTCCATTTTTTCTCCATCCGCTTTTTCTCCGCCTCTGCCACTGGTGAAGACTTGTGCTTAGCCTGCCTGCCCTGCCCCTTTTTAGCAACAGATTTTTTCTGAGCCATGGATTCTAACCATCGGGCCGATGGCTGGCTATGCCTAGGCTGCCGCCCCACATCATCCGCTGGTTCTTGTGGCCTGTGTTCTGGCATGTTAAGGGGGTCTGCCACTGTTTTCTGTTGCCCGTTTTGATGGGCTACTAGTATTCTGGTTCTAACCTGGACATGGTTGACAGCCAATCAGATCCCCCAATGTCCTTCAGGCATTGCAGGGCCTCGCGGAAGGCTTGGTCTTGCCCTTGCACTGGGATAGCATGTGCCACATATTGTGACTGGCTTCCCGGCAATGTAAGGTCTTGACCGGTGCCCTGCGCCTGCGTGGGGGTTTGGGTGGACTGGTTGTCCAGAAAGTAGTTATTCTGCATTTCAGACATTTTAGCTATTGATATTAAGGGGCAAGGCAGTGTTCAACGATGCAATACCTATGAGACAAAACATTAGTTAATACACCTTCATCCTGCCCTTTATAAGTTAACGTTCTACCCCTATATCCTCTCTCTAATTGAATGCCCTATTCTAGCCCATCTGAATTTGCTCCAGGCTCCTCTATGTTGCCGTACCCCATCCTGTTAGAACTAAACCAAGTTGACTTCCCCACCTTAGAGGACACTTTTTAAAAAAAAAAAAAAAAAAATTCACTCTAGTGCCACTCCCTCCCTATACAGCTACTCCTAATGATTAGTCTGTGTGATTCTGCCGCAGCAACAGACCCCACCCTCAGCCAGCAAGGGGGGAAGGAGAGAAAAAACTTTTTTTTCCCCTTCCTCCCTTTTCCTTTCTTCTTCTTTCCTCCCTTCCCTCTCTCTCCCCCACAATACCAGGCTGTGATATCTATATAGGACACAAAAGAACATGTTCGTTTCACACCAAAACAGGGATAGAGTACTACATGACCGAACCTAGTTCACAAGGAAAAGCCACTGCACAAAAGGAAGCGTATGAAATTTCCACATTACCAAGGAGAAAAAGCCCAGCCCTGAACCAACCAATTTTTTTTTTTTTTAAAACATCTGGTGTCCAGGAACACCTCCACTCACTCTAATTCAGGAAAAACCCCACAACATGACCCTTTCCACAGGAATAGGAATGAGCCAGGAAACCACCCCCAACTCGGAAGAAAACATAAAGCTGAAAATTAACTCCCAATGAGCCCAAAAACGGCACCAGCAAATAGCTTGCCAAGCGAAAAGGATCATTTTTTTTTTTTTTTTTTTTTTTTGTGTGCCCAAACTTGAGAAAATTAACAGAAGGGGAAACTGCTGAAAAAGCCCCCGGGGGAAAAACGGTGGGGGGCACGAAGAAAGACGGGGGCGAGGTTACCAAAAACCCAAACAAAACTTCCAATAAAATAACCTGGACACTGAGGTGTCCCTGCAGGGGAAGGAAACACGCCTGAGTACTGAAAGGCTTTTATTTTGATGATCTTTTCCCTGCACTTCAACTCTGCACGTCCCATGAACCCAAACTGGAGCTACCCTCAGCTGGAAATGCACTCGGTCAACACAACAACAGAACCCCATCCCTTCCTGCTACATAATACTAGAAAACAAAGGATAACTTCATCGATTACCAAAACAGTTTTATACCTTTTTTTTTTTTTTTTTTTGAGGAGACATTGCCCGGCAGAATAGCAGCCCAGCTAAGGCTGAGGCAAAAATGAGCGCACCAGGAACCCGGGGGGCCGAAGCAGGGCCACCCGGGGGGGGGGCGAAAGAGCCCCGCAGAAAGGAGGAGGCCAGAGGAGAGCCCGAGAACAACCCCGAGCGGAAAGCGAAACAGTGAAAGGGGTTGGCGAAAAAGGGCCATGTGTCCTGCCAACCCCAGACCCCTCCCGTGACCCACCCAGAAACAGAAACGGCCAAAACACCCAGGCCCACGCTCCCCATCAGGGGAAATCACCGAGGAGAAACACGGGTCCAACTTGACTGGGACAAATACTAGTGAGCATGAAGAGAAAGCAAAAAATGCCATAACCACGAGGGCGGGAGCCCAGCAAAAAACCCCCGGAGACCAGCCAGGGCCCTGGTGACCAGAAAGAACAAAACAAAAAAGACACACTTACCTGGGGATCAGGAAGGCCACTCGGGGTGGGAGCGCCAGCGAAAAAGACCGACCGAAAAGCAAAGAAACCGGGCAAACGGCGCCGAAAAAACCAACACGGCAACAAAATGGTGAAACAAAGGACGGGAGCAAAAGCCAAACAAGGAAGACTACGGCGAGATGAAGGAAACCTCTTCGTGTTGCAGAGCTGTTCCAGGAGGGCGAGATCCCCTGGGACAGCTCCTTTTGAAGCCCTCTCCTGACCCTCCCTATGGGGAGGGTCCTGGCCAGCCCTATCCGAGGGGCTCCTTGGATTGGGCCACCTGCTCGGAGGGGCTGCCTCCTCCAGGTGGTGGGCGGCCCTCCTAGCCCACACCCTCTTGGGTGCCATCGGCAATTTGCCCCCCCGGTGAGAGGCCGGTGGGGCTATTACTTATTATTTGGCCTTCCCTGCCTGTCTGTGCTTTACCGAGGGCCATCGGCAATATTGGTTTACTGATCCCAAGGAGGCTGCAGCCTGTGTCGAACGGTTAGCGGTTAAACAGCAGCAGGAGGAACGCTCCTCGGATGATGAGCAATCTGAAGGATACTGACTGTATTTGGGTCGGTTGGACATATCTGGACTCCACTATGGTTTGTACCTCGCAGCTGGGTGAGTGAATCCATTACAGCCGCAACTTGTTATATGCAGGGTAATGACTGAGATCTGACCATGTTTTCTTAGTATGGAGGACTTTGGTTCAAGTTATGAACATTTCCAAGGACTGAGACTTTATTCACACTGTTCATCTTTTCCTGTTAAGATGGGCGTTTTTTCATTTTTAAAATGTAGCTGTCAAATTGAATGCTTTGCTAAGTTACTAATAATTGAGCAAGTCACTATACTAATTTTGAAGACTGCAGCATTGGTTACATTCGTTGAATTATAGTGCATGTTCTAAGTTGATCTTAAGGTAGAGAAAGATGAGGGGTGCATTATGTCTGACTGTAGTTTAATAACAGTTACTGCTCAGCAGTTCTCAGGGAGCCCAGGAGCTTTGTCCTCCTCTAACTAGGTGCCTAAAAATATATATTAGAGGCACAAGCTGGTCTTGGTGCAGATTAAACCATGGGGTCTTCTCTTTCTAAGGCACCAGGCACATTTTTTGTTCTGTCTCTTTAAAGGGCTAATTTCCCTGAGAACTCTACAGGCAGCACCATACATCCCTACCAAGCTTAAAGGGAGCTCTGGACTGGAGATCTCTTCTATGCAATTCTGTTGCTAAGAGTTATACTAGACCTTTATGGGTCAGTTTAAAGATGTTGTGTCTTAACATTTCTCATTAGACCAGTTAGGGTATTGGTCGCATCATAGCTCCTAAAATGGATGTTATGTATGTAAAGATGGTTATTGTAGAGTACCTCTAATGCTGTACCAGTTGAATGGATAGTCATCATTCTATGTAATCCTATGACTCCCTTGATATAGGATTAAAGCTGAACCAGCATAATATTCTGTGATGATTTGCATATGCAGCCCATGATGCTTTGCATTGTGGGGGCATGTGTGATTTTGTATCATCCTATGTAATGTCTTCCTGCTATTCCTGTCTGTATACCTGTTCAGGATGTAAGTGTTTTTATGCTTATGCACGAAATGCTACAAATAAAAAGTAAAGAAAAAAAATAAAGTTAAATAAACTTTCCCAACAGTGTCAGGAAGAAATGGGTGCATTAATCTCCGAGGATGAGTTGATGCAAGTGATTCAATCCCTACAGGTTGGGAAATCACCCGGCCCGGATGGCTTTTGTAATTCATTTTATAAAACATTTGCAACCCACTTAGCCCCCATCCTGGCAAAGGTTTTAACTTCTGTCTGAGGGAGGAGAGAGTCCCAGAATCCTGGGGAGAGGCTTTGATATCAGTGCTCCCCAAACCAAAAAAAAACACTAGATATGTGTGAGTCCTATCACCCCATCTGTCTACTTAACCAGGACCTTAAGATCCTGACAAAGATCCTGGTGGTGCGTTTACAAAAAAACATAGAAACACTAATCCATCCAGACCAAACAGGCTTTATTCCAAACAGACACTTGTTTGACAATATTAGAAAGCTACTAAATTTTTTAAAATATCAAGCCCCCATGAACACAGCTCAGATTTTTTTAGATGCAGAAAAAGCGTTTGATAGACTTAACTGGGACTGTCTTTTTACTGCTATGGAGTTTATGGGGTTGGGAGGTAGATTCAAGAAATGGATAGAGCTACGTTATGGTGGACCCACCACCAGGATCAGGGTTAATGGCACCCTATCTAAAGCAATACGAGTAGAGAGAGGCACAAGGCAGGGGTTTCCCCTGTCTCCCCTGCAATTCACCATCAGTCTGGAACCATTGGCAGCAGCCATTCGACAACACTACAGAATTTCCAGAATCCGGGTAGGAAAGCAAACCTGCAAAACATCATTGTATGCAGGTAACATGCTACTTTATTTAGATAATCCCACTCAATCAGTACCGAATCTATTACAATTATTACAACAATATGGGAACATGTCTAGTTTCAAAATTAACACGGACAAGTCAGCGGTCCTGAGGGTAGGGGGCAGGGTGACACAAGAGATCAAACAATCTCTCCCATTTCAAAATTAACACGGACAAGTCAGTGGTCCTGAGGGTAGGGGGAAGGGTGACACAGGAGATTAAACAATCTCTCCCATTTCGATGGGTAAAGGTCAAGATCAGGCACCTGGGCATATGGATTCCCACCCAGCTTTCTCTGCTATACAAAGTAAACTATGGCAATCTGATACCACAGATAATAGAGGATACGAATAGATGGAACCTCCTGCCACTGTCCCTCAGTAAGCGCATTGATATGGTGAAAATTAGCATTCTTCACAGGATAATGTTTCTATTCTCTTCCCTTCCAGTCCCACTTCCTAAATCAGACTGGAAATTGGTCAATAGAAAAAATAAGTAATTTTATCCGGGCCGGTAAAAAACAAGGATACATAAAACCCTTTTGATGGCCAAGAAGGATAGGGTAGGTTGAGGATTACCAGACCTACAAGCATACTATACAGTGGCACAAACAGCAGCTATAGTAAAAATGCTGGCCCATCCCTCCCCAGGCACCTGGGAAGCCATGGAAAGGGATACCAATATTACCACACCTTTGCATCTGATGCCATGGGTTTTCCTTCAGAAAGATATAAAAATGATTAAAAATTACTGGACATGGCATACATTGTCAATCTGGCTTAAAATTACAACCTGTTGGAGTTACCAACACAAGTCTGGCATTATATCCCCCTTAAACCATCTCCCTCATTTTCCAGATACACCAGAGGACTCCTGTTTTAGGAGGTGGAGGGAGAAAGGGATAAAATATCTTACTCAGTTTATGCAGCAGGGAACATTGGTAGACTATAAAACTCTACAGGACAAATATAATAACCCACACAGGGGACTTCTACAGATATCTGCAGTGCAGACACTACATAGATACTGTAGTGGGAAGGGAAAAAGTTTCATAGGAGCTAGTAGCACCAATACTGCTGATGTACATTAGGGCCATACAAGAGAACACCAGAAAGTTAATTACATTGCTGTATGAGAGTACACAGGAGGAGGCTGGCAGTCTAGCCAAACAGGCGATCCAAGACAGGTGGACGAGGAAGTTGGGAGATTCCATGGCAATCACTGAGGGAGAGTGGGAGATTGTGTGGAGCGGGATACACTCCACAACATCATCAGGCATATGGAGAGAGTATAAATGGAAAGTCATAGACAGATATTTTATAACACCTGTAATCTCCAAACACTTAGGCACTCATCCATCAGACTGGTGTGGGAGGGGCTGTGGAGGTCAAGGCTCCTACCTACACATCTTTTGGTCATGTCCACATATAAAGGATTGCTGGCATAAACATAACAAAATCATAACAGACATATTCCAAGGCAAAAATATGGGCCTTCAAAGGAGCTGACTTTGATAAGATGGCCAACAGAGTTAAGCTAGCCCTGGCAAAAAGAAATACAGGTGAGGAGGTACAGGAAAAATGGGCAAGCATTAAGGATGCAATACTTGAAGCAACATCCCCATTGTGTTAGAGAGAAAAGGAAGTGCAAAAGAAGAAGGAAACCACTTTGGTTCTCAAAAACAGTAGCAGAAAAGGATAGAGCCAAAAGGCTGGCCTTCAGGAAATATAAGGGAACACAGTGGGATGAAGATAGGGCGGCATACCAAACTTCTCTAAGGGAAGCAGGGAATGCAGTAAGGCAGACAAAGGCCCAAACCAAGGAAACACTAGCACAAACAGTAAAAGAAGGGGACAAGACTTTCTATAGATACATTAGTGAAAGGAGAAAGTCCAGAGGGGGTATTGCTAAGATCAAAGGAGATAAGAGGATGTGTGAGGAGGAGGAGGACTATGCAAAAAGCATATATCCTAAATAGATACTTCTGCTCAGTATTTACTGCAGAGAAGGTAGGGCAGGGCCCACAGCTCAGCACCATGGACACAGGGGGAAGGAGGTGAGCACTAGTTCCTTCACAAAAGAAAGGGTCCTACAAGAGCTCAATAAGCTCAGGGTGGACAAGGCAATGGGATCTGATGGCATATATCCCAGGGTACTAAAGGAGCTAAGGGTGGAACTAGCAGAGCCATTATCAGAACTGTTTAGTGAGTCTCTGAGCATAGGAGAGGTCCCAGAAGACTGGAGAAGGGCTCAAGTGATCCCGCTTCACAAGAGTGGTAGTAGGGAGGAGGCAGGGAACTACAGACCAGTCAGTCTTACCTCAGTAGTGGGTAAGATCATGGAGGCACTCCTTAAGAAAAGGATAGTGCAACACCTGGAATCCATGGGAGCACAAGATCCAAGACAGCATGGGTTTACAAAAGCAGGGTCCTGTCAAACTAATCTCATAGATTTCTTTGACTGGTTAACCAGAGTGGTGGACCAAGGGGGAGCAGTTGATGTCGCCTACCTTGACTTCAGCAAAGCTTTCGATACTGTTCCACATAGAAGATTGATTAATAAGCTGGGTAGGCTCGGGGTGGGTCAGAAGTTGGTCAACTGGGTGCCAAACTGGTTGATAGGCAGAAAACAGAGAGTGGTGGTAAACAGTATACAGTCAGAAGAGATGCAGGTCACAAGTGGGGTACCTCAGGGATCAGTCCTGGCCAGTCCTCTTCAATATATTCATCAGTGACATTGCAGATGGACTGGAGGGTAAGGTTTGTCTGTTTGCAGATAACACCAAGATCTGCAACAGAGTAGAAGATCCAGATGGGGTGGGCAGAATGAGAAGAGATCTGGATAAACTAGCAAAATGGTCAGAAGATTGGCAACTGGGGTTTAATGCAAAGAAATGCAAGATCATGCAAATAGGGAAAAGAAACCTTGAAGCCACCTATAGGCTGGGAGGGGAGTTGCTGGCAGTCACAAAGGATGAAAGAGACTTGGGCATCATCATCACCGATGACCTGCAATCATCCAAGCAGACCACTAAAGCAGTAGGTAAGGTTAGGGGGATGTTAGGGTGTATTATTAGTAGGGATATCACAAGTCGGAAGAGGGAGGTAATAATCCCTCTTTACAAGACACTGGTTAGGCCCCATCTGGAGTACTGCATGCAGTACTGGAGGCCACACCTTTACAAGGACATTAACCAAATTGAGGCAGTCCAGAGAAGGGCAACCAAAATGGTGCAGGGACTGCATCAGAAAACATATGAGGACAGATTAAGAGAGCTCAATATGTATACCCTAGAGCAAAGGAGGGAGAGAGGTGATATGATCGAAACGTTCAAACACCTTAAGGGCATTAACAAGGCAAACAAGTCTAACTTGTTTCAATATAAGAAAAATCGCAGGACAAGAGGACACAGCATGAGATTAGAGGGAAGCTGATTGAGGGGTAATGGGAGGAAGTTCTTTTTCACAGAAAGGGTGGTGGATGCATGGAACAGCCTACCTCAGGAAGTGGTGGCTATGAATACAATGCAGAGCTTCAAACAGGCATGGGATAGGTATAAGGGAACAATACAGATGAGTATGAATAGATAGGCCATTGACAGAGCAAAGGCCAATGGCACATTTATAAGGTAGAAAAAGAGATGGGCAGACTGGATGGGCCTTGCGGTCCTTATCTGCCTTCAACTTCTATGTTTCTATTCACCCTGGATCACTCCTTAGGTTCCAAGGAAAAGATTTTGGGTCTCCCACCCAATGAAATAAGGGGAGAAACCTAAAGATACCTCTACAGGATGCTGACAGTGGCAGGGGCAAAGGGTATTACACAGGCATGGCTAAGTGCAGCTCCCCTGACAGTGGATAGATGGTGGGTCAACCTCAAGGCAATTAAGGCCATGGAGGCAATTACTGTCAGACTTCGCTTAACAGTGGAGAAATTCAATAATTGTTGGTCAGCATACTAGTCTTACTGGGAGAGAGTGGAGGGGGTTCCTTATTTAGATCAGGTACTGCTGGACTGAAAGAGATATAGGCAAAGGCTGAAACATCCACAATTAGCATACCATAGAGAATAAAGGATGAGGAAGTGTGTAATATGAGAATGTAATGCACACCCGATGTGAGGGATGCCACATGAAGCCCGAGGGGTTTATTAAAAGCATCCCACATCGAGGGTGTGCATTAAATTCTCAGATGCACACTTTTCCAACTTTTATTTTTCATAACTGCTGATCAGCAATTTTTTTCCAGCTGCAGTCATGTGAGGAAGAGACACACACACACACACACACACACACACACACAGACACACACACACACAGACACACATATGCACACACACAGACACACACACACACACATTCTCTTTCTGTCCCTACAACTTTTTCAACAGGTGGGTTTTTGGTTTTGTATTTTTTTTGTTTATTTTTACTGTTTTTCCACACAGTTGTAGAGTGAAGTCACATCGGGGACACGCTTACCTCAGTCAGCCATGAAGCCATTCCTGCAGGCGGTGGGTTTGTTTTCAGGCTGGCAAACAGCAGGATCAACCAGATACAATTTTTTTTTGTTATATGCAAGGGTAGGATCAACCAGATTGGGGAAAAAAATAAAAACGATTATGCGACGGCAAAAACTATTGTTGCAGCGGCCCCTTTGCAGCGATTCCTCAGTAACGGACTTAAGAAACTGCCATATTTGCGGAACTGTTCAGCCCACCCTCTCTTATAGTTAAAAGCTAATGAGGGAGCAGTCAGTGTTGACGGGACAGAGCGTGAATGCCGTAATAACTGGCGGGTTATTACGGCAAATATCAACTTGATCAGTCTATTGAAAAAATTGCTGGCCAGTAATTATTAACTAATAATAGGAGACATCAATAGTTGGAGAGTGTTTGGTTCCGTTTTATTTATTTATTTATTCATTTTACAGTTCTTCACAAGAACAAAGAAGCATAATCACTAGTAATGGAGTTAATACAAAGAACAACAGCTCTTGTGTTTTTTTTTATTATTGTTATTATAGTTACAAGTTATATATCCCGGCCTGGATATTCAAACTGCGCCATTCTGAGGCGCAAGCCCTTGCGCTGCTCAAAATAATTGCGCAGGGGTGTGGCCGGGGTGATATTCAAAGGAGTTGCGCTATTGCGCAACTCGTAATATCACTCCCCAACCCATGCACTGGCGCGAGCGCGAGTGGAACTGCGCCACCGCAAGTTGCCAGAGATGAGCATTAAACTTGCGGTGGCGCAAGTACCATTGCACCATGCGCAAATTTCCGATATTCAAAAGGTGACATGCAAATGGGGCCATAATTTATGCAAGGCGCAGGTGGGGCCATTTGCATCTATTTATGGCCCCATTTGCATGCCATTTGCATGTAGGTGCGCCGATCCCCGAGGACTTGCGCCTGGCCACCCTGCCAGGCAGCAGCCGTCGGGGACTGACGCTATGCAGCCCGATTATCGGGCATTACAGGTACATGTAACACCCCACACACTTACCCCAAAGCCCGATCAGCGGGCATAACGCGTGTATGAACCCCCAGTGCCCGATCGTGGGCAGAATGTAACCCCCCAACCAAATCTCCCTGGTGGTCAGTGGACCGTAAAGCCCGATCGCGGGCAGAATCATCACAAACCCCAAACATCTCCCTGGTGTCTAGTGTCCCCCACCCACGAAGCCCCTCCACCCGCTCCCCGCGGCCGGCGGTGACAGCATCCACCCGCCTGCAGCCGCGCCGCCCGCCAACTGACTGTCCGGTAGGGTGCCGCCCATGGTGCAGAGCTACAGCCAATGGGCTTGCAGCCCATACCGTATCATGACAGTCCAGATTTGTGAATGATCAGCCCATACCGTACTATGACAGTCCAGATTGCCCGCGATCGGGCTTCGGATATGGGGGTGTTGCATGTACCTGTACTGCCCGCGATTAGGGCTGTGGGAGATGTGTGATGGGGGGTCCAGTACCTATGCCCGCCGGATCGGGCTGGTGGGGGGCACAGGAAAGAGTTGGGGCCAGCCAGGGTGGCAGCTGCTGTGTTGCACCCTGCAATGCAGCAGCTCACCTGTGGGTGGCCCTCAACTCAAGCCTTTTTGGGGCTCAAGGTTGTGCAGGCGCAGGTTGGGGGTTGCGATGACAACTCTGCACAACCCGACTGAATATCGGGTTGCGAGGTTATGCATGGATCCTCCTCCTGTTGAGCATGCATTCATTTGCATTGCTCTCTTGCAACCTGATGCCAGTGGTGTAACTGCCCCTGCTGAATATCACAGAATGGCGTATTTTGACTTATGACAAGAATCCCTCTGCTGCGCATGGCGCAACCCCTAATATCCAGGCCCCCCATGTTTAGGGATAATGGATTTGTATTTCTAATTCTGTAAAAATGTAGTCATTCAGTTCAGAGAGTCCTGGTTTTTGTCTGTGTCTTGGAACTATCAACCTGGGAATCGGCTGGATGACCTGGCACAGATAACATACTCAGGGAACAAAGAGATTGCAGAAAATTCCTAGGAAAAGAGGGAAAAGAAGAACAGATATAAGTATATACTTTAAATAAGGACATATAGAATCAGACTTTTTTACAGATTTAATGAAATAAGGATATCATACTGCTCTCAAAAAGTGCCTGGTGCCCAGTCCCATATATATTGCATTTCTATGTTGATAATGTGGCATTGTGTAAACTGAAGCTCTCAATAAAATGTAAAGTTCAAAAAAAAGGAAAAAAAAACACACCGTGCTGAATTGCCTAAAAAGCGCTCTTGCCATTGAAATTTCAAGCCGAGGAAAAAGTTACACTTTGCTGTTGAAATTTTGCCCACTCGACGATCGTCGTGAGGGAGTGCAAGCAAGAGAGAGAGCGAGAGAGAGAGAGAGAGTGCTCATTTGCATTGCATCGTGTGATTGGTCAAACACAACCAAGTCCAACCCATTGCCTGGGGTCTCAGTACTAGAGGTATGTTCGAGGAGAAGAGCGTGGAGTGTGCAAGCAGTAAGCAGCAGCAGCAGAGAACCATCGCGAAGGAGAAAATCTTTTGGACTTTGATTTTGTGGGCTTTTAAAGCAAATCCGGGCTTTCCCCGACTTCCAGCCACTAAGGCAGTGATCGCGGTGCATGTAGTACCGAGCCGTAGGCACGACAGCCCAACTGACCCAAAAATCCCTCAGATCTGCAGCGAGGCTGCACAACCATCCTCAGATGGAACCAACTATTTTTCAGTGTGAGTACCTGCAAGAACTGATGAACTGTGTGCAATGCAATAGATCTAAGGCTAAGAGACAGCAAGGACTGAGCAAAGCAAAATGTTGGGGGCTAATGGATTGAGTTGTAGTGACTGTAGCCAGTAGCAAACAAACAAGTTGTAGTCTAACCATGGGCAGTGCTAAACAAAGTTCTCAGAAAGTTGAAAAGAGTTTTAAGGACTGTGCTGATTTTTTGCTAAATGTGAAAATTGCAAACAAAGCAAAACAGCTCCACAGTGAGAGAGGGTGAGAGAATCAATGTGTATTAATCCAGAAAGCAAAAAAAAAGCACTTCTCAGCTGAATATAAATTAAACAGCTTTATTTATCCGAAAAATGCCCAGTCGCCATTAGCTGGTCCAAATGTGAAAATTGCATGGTTGTGCATAGAAAGAGCAAATGCTAAGTCAGAGAGCAATTTCAAGTTAAAGCAATATGTGTGTGATGCAGAAATGTTTTCAATGGCCGTGTTGGGGCGTAGGGCCAGATATTCAAACCTTTGCACCTGGTGCAAACCCGTAGTGCTGCAATAATGCCGGATTTGTGCCAGCCTAAAATATTCAAAGGCACGATTAGAGCCAGCAGTGACTGATACCACCGATGCTACCCCTCCTAACTTAGAAACACATTTCTGACCTTACACCCTCCTCCATCCCCTCCCCTCACTCCTCCCTCCCTCCCAACTTGGCCTCTCCCTTCTCAGTCCCTCCCCCATCCCCACCCGTTTCCACCCAGTCCCTCCCCACCCCACCCATTTTCCCCTCCTATGCACTTACTTCTGTTAGCACATATTTGCCTCATAAATTGTCCTGAATACATGTTGTTTTTTACCTAAATTCACTTAGCTTTACTCCCTAATTGTGTGCACCTGTGTCTCCCAACCTCAATTCTAATGATGCCTTGCCTCCTCTTTCTTTCAGGTAATGTCTGTTGTTTTCTTGTTTACCAAATTTGTACTTTACTGCTAGCGCCTATTCATTTTCTGTCAATCCTGTTGATTGCTCAACTGTATGTAACTGACTCCTGTATGCCACTACCTTTGTAACCCTCCCGGGTCGCACCTGAAAATAGGCACTTGGCTGTCTAGTGTGCCCTACCCGGTTAACAAAAACAAATAAATAAATAAAAGTTAATGTGTGCAGGGGAGGGAGTGTGGGGAGGGGCCATGAATGCCTGCACAGTGGCATATTCAAAACTTTTGCACCATGCTACAGATTTTGCACTACCTGTAGCACAGCGCTAAACACCGCCTGCAAAAAGCATGTGGTAGTGGGACGGTGGGAGAGTTCCAGTACTCAAAGCATAACTTTGCTGCACTTTGAATTACTGCCATATCACTCCCTAGTAGTCTAGTGGTCCCACCACACCCAAGCATGATCCCCAACCCCTGATACATTATAAATGTTTGTAAATCCCTGGTAGTCTAGTTGTTCCCCCCAGCACGATCCCCAACCCCAAATCAAGTAATTCCCTGGTAGTCTAGTGGTCCCCCGCAGCACAATCCCCCAACCTCAAATTCAGCAATTCCCTTGAAGTCTAGTGGTCCCCCCAGCATGATCCCCGACTCCTGTTCTGTGTTATATATCCATAAATCCCTGGTAGTCTAGTGGTCGCCCCACCCCCAGCACAACCCCTGAACCCAAATCAAGTAATTCCCTGGTAGTCTAGTGGCCTCCCCACCTGGCAGTGATGACCCCGCCCCCCTCAAAATCATTGCCCGAACAGAGCCAGAGACTGACTCAGCACTCCTTTCGCCACTCCTTTCACCACCATGGCTGGCCGCCGACTGAGGTGTGAATGAGCGGTACTGTAATGAATGGGCCGTCCTCACTTGGGCGTGCTGATTCGCACAGTACCCCTCATCATTCTCAGTCGTGACCATGGTGGTGAGAGGAGGACTGACCAGTTGCTGGCTCCATTCAGGGGATGATTTGGGGATGGCGGGTTATCACTGCCAGGTGGAGGAGGAGTGGGGGTGATTACACTACCAGGGGTACTTGATTAGGGGTCAGGGTAATGCTAAAGTGAGGGACCACTAGACTACAGATTCTGGATATATAAAACAGAATGGGAGTCAGGGATAATGCTGGGGGGCACTAGACTACCGAGACTGTATCACACACACACTCACATAGGAACAGAGACCTTGACAGCAGAAAAGGACTGCTTGGCCCACCCAGTCTGCCCAGTTCCCTACATAATGGATATGCAGCAGATTCTAGTTAGCCTAAAGCCTACATCCTCCCCCCAACCAGGATTGCCTTATGCCTGTCCCACGCATTCTTGAATCACCCCACTGTTATTACACCCACAAGTGCTGTGGTGTGCCTATGCTGGTGTTGGGGACCTGGGGAGGGGCTGTCTTCCAGGGCATATATGGACAAAGGCAGTATATGTATGTGTATATATATATATATATATATATTTATAAAATGGTAGGAAAAATTATATGTCTGCTGATTTGTTGGATGCCATCACATGACCGTGCATATATCAGAGCGCAACCACACACCTGCACTCTTACTCCCCTAAAAAACAGTTTTGCCATTTTATAAGATAGATAACCCACTCTACGGTGTGTGGTCACGCTCTGATATACGCACACCTTGGGTGGTTGACGCACTCAACCTGTGGCCTCGGATGTACAGCGCACACCAAGGCAATCGTATATCAGAGCGCGACTGCACACCTAAGAGTGGGTTATCATTACATATCTATATCTATATATGTATATATATATATATATATATATATATATATATATATATTACTGATTGTAGTGATGCATGGATGGGTTGTATGCACTGCTTGTGCCTGCTTACACCCATATCCTGTGGTATCAGCCTGTACTTCCATTCCAACTAAAAGGTGGAGATGTGTACTCCATGCAGTAGCACCGGGCAAACTACACGGATATGTATGCTAAGCAGTACATAATGAGATGCAAATGTGACTGTTTGCCCACGGATTACCTAAGTAGGCTCATTTGCATATGAGCTCTGACTATAGCAAACTTTTGCCCCGGGCTATCCTGTTTGCAACGGGCTAATGTGTTAGCTCTGTGCAATCGGGTTAGCCCCAAGCAAACCTCACATCAGCATAGCACAGTTCTGCAGTGTGTGGCCTGTTTTGTTTTTTTTGCAGTTATTGTTAAACACCTCTTTGCAATCATATACATTGTCCTCCACCTGCAGCTGCAGCTTGCTCCACCTGTGTGTCCGTTGGGATACCGTTGCATTTTGCACTTCCTTGTTGCTATATTCAGAGTTATCTTATTTCCCGGGCTGCTTTAGCGCTGCACTCCCAGCCCAGTTTGCCCGGTTTCCTTAGCACGTTATATTCAGCAGGTTTAGCACTGGGGCTATTCCTTTTGAATATGGCAGACTATTTGTTCTGGGCTAATTTAGCACACCAGGCAGTGCTAATTTAGCCCTGGGGCAAAGATAGACGTTTGCGTAGTAACCAAATCAGGCCAGTGTTCTAAAGGCAAAGTGCAGAGCAGTAATTTGGGACCTTTGTGTTTCTTTTTGCAGAAAAAAATGGCAACCAGACAGTCGAGTTATCCCTGCCATGCCAGAGTGTGGATCAACCAACGAGAAAGGGAACTTGCCGAATATGAACAGCTTTATAATTGTGAAGGATCCCCAACAAATATTGCTCTACCAAACTTCCCAGTTAACATCTGTGTAGTTTGCATGAGAACTGGGAGGGATGCCCTCATGATTCCACACTGTACAGACTGCAGGAGGCAGTATGGAATATGCATGGAAGCTGGTGTTCTGCAAGCAAAAGCAAAGGCAACCTGTTTAGTTCCAACATGGACTCTGGTAAGGGGCCCAACCTGTGCAGTGTAGCAAAAGGCTGAATGCAAGCAGTAAACAAAGAAGCTAGTTAAAGAGTTTTTCAAGGGTGTGACACAGAGTAACTTGCAAGGGCAGGAAGAAATGGTCTTTTCCATTCCAGAAAAGGTGGAAAGAGGCATACCCAGAGACTGAGTCAATAGATCTGTGGGCAGCAGGTACTATCCCTGAGTGCCACCATGCCAGCCATGTGTGCCAAGATAGCTACAGCAGTGTTGAAGTAGCAGAAGGTGCGTGTTCCTGCCCATCCAAAGTGGCAGAAACCATCAAGGGTGCAACTCTAATGGTGCATGTCTTCATCCCATCTGAAGTGGCATAGACCCACAATGGTACAACTTTACTGGAAGATCTAGGTCATGTCCAGCAGCTACCATGTCCAGCAGGTGGTGTGGAACAGCTGATCCAAAGATTTTCTCCAGCTCCAATACAGAGAGGTGATTCAGATTGTCAGCCTGCACCAAGAGTCTTGTAAGGCATAGACTTTCCTCTTCGACTTTTTCTGTTTATTAAATGTGCAATCCAAGTGAAGATGTCCATGGAACTGTTGGTCCAAAAGAGACATTCCTGGTATCTGGACTGCGGTGTCAGCAGGCCTCAAGCCTGTCCAAGAACAGTTTTCGCAGGCTTTGGCCTATAGAGACTCTTCTTGCATGGAGTGTCTTGTGCACTCAGGACATTCTTCCCTTAGAGTACAGACTTTGTAGGGACCCCTTCCCCCAAATGTTATTATAAATGTGTTTATTTTTAAATTTTTATACTGTCTTTTACAGAAAACCCTTTAAAATCTTTCGAGGATTGGATAGTATCTGCTGGTGGGAGGTTTTGGTCACTGTGTTTTCCTTGCAGGATGTGTTTTGGAATGTTTTCTTGTGCAGGTGTTCCTGAAAGAAGAAAAGTAGACAAGAAGAGGATGTTTAGGGCTCATTGGAGTCCTCTGTTAGTGTAATTTTGGGCATTGGGAATGTTTAACTAGAAAATGTTAACTATTTATTTCTGCTTTTCAGGTTTCGAGTATGTAGTTCTGGGGTTTGGGAAATGCATAGCAATGCCCTATGTATGTTTCTAAAGCAGCCTACAGTTTAGAATTGTGAAAAGTGTAGGGGGATAGGTTTCCATGATAGATAGCATAGGTCAGATAGCTTTTCCCTATAGGGATGGGGGATAGACAGACTGGAGGTCTTAACTCGAGTATGGGTCTTCAGTACAGTTCTGTCAGGGAATGCTTCAGGCAGTCTTTTGGAGCCACTGAAAGTCCCAAGATAGTTTGTCAGGTGAAACTGAGTTGCTTCAACAGGCCTCTGTTCTCTGGTGTAACCTGCCTAGGTTTCAGCCTAGGTAGGGGTGAGCCTGACCACCTTGCCCGTGGGGCACCCAGAGGTTAGATGGCCTGTGTTACTGACCATAGCACGTGCTGCAGACAGCAAGTTTCATCTGTTGGTAGTGAGTGTAACCACCCAGTTCCCTGGGGTTACTAGAATCCTATCAGGTTAGCCATAGGTAAGTAGTGGACAGCTGTGTAAAGGTGCTTATTAGGAGCTCTTTACAACATGACATCATTGTTTACTCAGCTAGGCTGAGCAGAGGATAGAGTATGTCATTTAGAATTCTTGCAGCAGCATAAGTCACTTTGGAATCAGCTGCTCTGGGGGAGTTTAGAATGTTCAGATGGGAGTCAGTAGTTGGCAGTCAGCAGTGGCGTGAAATGGAACTCTGAGTGAGCAGCAGTGTTCAGAGTGAAGAGGTGCCTGTCAGACTCTTCTGAGACTAGGTGAAGGACCTCTGGCAGTTTCTCACCCTAGAGTGCGAGACCCAGCAGTACCAGAAGAAGTAGTGAAAATAGTTTGCCTGCAGGAACCTAATGGATCATTTCCACAGAGAAGTGAGAGAGATTTCAATTTCTGTAGATCCAGTAGGCAATCCCCTGAAGATCCTGAAGAGTGTCGGCTGCCCAGAAAGAAAGGATGTCTGTGTTGAAGGTATAACAAGCTACCAGTAAAGGGAAGATATGTTTTTTCTTCTTGTTTCCATGTTGGTATCAAAGGGACAAACAAAACCATGAGTACAGGCTCATGGGACTGTTCTTAGGGGTTGGTCTGAGGTGTACAGTATGTGCCCAGAGATAAGGATAGATTGTACCTGTCGGGACCCCTGCATCACCACAAAAAATGTGCTGAATGTTCAAGTTTAAAGTTTGGGAGTCCTTAAGCATTTCATTTGAAATAGAGGATCATTTTGGTGTAACCCAGAAGGAATGGCAGAGACTGGGCATGGGGGCAGATTGGACATAACCCCAGTTTATTCCTTAATCAGGGCTAACTGGTTCATGTATGATGAGCACCAGGTTAAACTGGGCATGTTAATGAAGGTCATCATGCTAGGAGGATTTTGAAATGTGTTTTTTAAGTGTGTGGCAACTCCTTCAATATATACACTTTTTGGAAAGTAAAAGTCCAGAGATTCCTAGTTCAGAGGGATGGACAGTTTGAATGTGTGTGTGAGGAAAACATGTTGTAAAATATCCAAACAGTTGTTCTGGAAAAGAAAGTTTCTTGCTCCTGTGTGTACAGTGACAAACCTGTGGGACCACCCCCATTCTGTTTTTACCATCTGTTGTCAGAATAAAGCCATGCTGTACAATCCCATCTTCAGTAGTGGACGTTACATCTGTGCTTCCTAAGTATAAATTGTTATGGGGCCCCCTCAAAAGTTAGACTTAGCGTAGCCCTGGCACCTCTCTCCAAGAACCTGGAGTAAATATTAATGTTATTTTGTACCCTAATCCCCAACCCCTTTAGACCACTGAGCCAGGTATTTACCCCAGTGCCAGGGGTGATGCCTATTGTTATGCCAACTTGTGGCCTATTGCCTTGTCTGTGTACAAGTTGGGGGGGCACAGTTTCCAGATGCTGCTCTTGGCCAGGGTATGGGTTGCACTAATGCCTTCCTAAATGACCTTGCTGCATCTGATTGGTCCCCTATCAGTTCTGCCCAAGACATTAACACAGCCCTCTTCCACATCATATTTAGCCACACCTTGGACAATCAGACCTCCCCAAAAAGTCCAGAGTTAAAAGCCCCACCTCCTGCATAACATCTGACCTTATCAATTTGTGCAAGTCCTGGGGCCAAGCATGGGCACATTTCAAATCCTCCCACTCTCTGTGTGACCTCTTATCCTACAGGTCAATCAGGAACTCCTGCACAAAGGCTGTTCACTCTGATAAGGCCCACTACTTGAAATCAAACCTCCAGTCTAATCTTAGCTTCCCATCAAAATTCTGGAAGGTTATCCACTCCCTCTTTGAACCCCAGCCCAGTCTGCTCCAAGTCCTCCTGCTCAACAGCTCACCAGTCTCCAACCCTCTTTTGGTTGCTGCTCATTTTAATGAATTCTTTACCACCTGTGCACTCCCCTCTCCTCCATCTCTTTGTCACTGAACCCTTCTGTCCCCAATTGCCTCTCCTCTGTCCCACTTACCTGAGGGCTTCCAATTTCCTTCTGTTTCACCACAGCAAGTCTTTCTCACCCTTACTACACTTAACCCAGGGTTGGACTGGGGTATAGGGGGCCCACATGGAATGTTGATCCAGAGGCTCACCTGGAAAATCAATAGGGGAGGGCCCAGAATGACACAATCATATCAACATTCTACTTCAGTTTGATATACTAGCTCTGTGTTTGTATCTTACTTTTGCTTCCAGTGCCTAGAATACCCCATTTAATTAGAAAAGTACATGATAAATACAAAGATTTTCAGAGTTTAGAATGTGGCCAGCTACCCAACAGAGGGGAGCCCACCAAGAAATTTTCAGGCATCCTAGTGGGCCAGTCCAACTCTGACTTAACCCTTATAAGACTAGCCCTGACAGTCTAGACCCCAAACTTCCATGTATCTCAACTCCAGCCATTGCCTCACCATTCACTTACTTTCTATACCTCTCCTTCTCCCTCAGTGCTGTCCCTCAGGCCTGGAAGGTTATGAAGGTTCTGCCTCTACACAAAAGGGGTGAACCCCTCCTCCCCCAGCAACTTCCATCCAGTCTCACTCCTACCCTCTCTTGCAAAGCTGCAAGAGATCATTGTCTATGCCAGGCTTGCTGACTTTCTCAACTCCTTCAATTTCCTCTCCCTTTCCAGTCTGGTTTTAGGAAGCACCACTCCATTGTCTCCTCCTTGCTGTGAGTAACTGATACTATCCTCATTGAGCTGGACCAGGGCCATATCACTGCAGTTATATTCATCAATTTGGCCAAAGCCTTTGACTTGGCGTCCCACCCATTCCTCCTGGAAAAGTTGAGCTTTGGTGGCCTCTCAGCTCCCTCTGTTGAATGGTTTTACCGCCCCTTAACTGAAATATCATTAACTAATTTTACGACCTATATAGCCATTACACTTAAATATTAAAGGTTCTGTTGTTCAAAATCTCTGCCAACAGAAGTTAAGGGCTCTAGCTCACAATTCAGCTTATCCTCCAAATTTTATGGACACAATGTTGCACCAATGGGGCTTTCTGGATTTAAAATATATGCATCAGTTAGATTCTTCACAGGGTATCCACCCCCTTCCGGATCTACAAGAGGAATGTTCTCTTCCCAGGAGTGCCCATTTCTGACATGTGCAAATTAAATCTTATTAAATCTTATAACAGGGGACTCGGTCCTACTTTTCAACAACCCCCGAACAACCTGTTTTTCTTTACAGCATAATTAAAGATTTCCCAAAGGAAATAAATTGGCCTCTTTTGATAGGTTCACTATATAAAGGGCCAGTAGAATCATTACAAGACTTTACCATTGAAATACTTAGTAAATGGAATGGTGAACGTTACACCCTTTATACCCTGGAAACCTGTCTAAAATACTCCATTCCAAATTATAGGCTCACCTCATCAGTGCAGTGGAGAGATTTTGTACTAGAAATGTAAGGTACTTCCGCTCTCCTGCTGTTTAGGCATTTTATATGGGCCTCTATATGAGTATGTGTTGGAAGAACTGTGGGGATCTTAAAGCAAACCATACACACATTTTCTGGTCCTGCCTCTATTTAATGGACTACTAGAAGGAAGTCAACAATGCACTCCATCAGGTTTTTGCATATCAGGACTTCCTTACCTCTTCCCTGGTGTTAATGTCCATTCCAAGGGCAGGGGTATGAGGAAAAACCTTTAAACTGTTGTTAACTTTAGTTTTGGCAGCCAAAAAGGTAATCACCCAATTATGGTTGTCAGATAAAATTCCTCTCATGGACAATTGGTATTCAATGGAAAAAAGTATGTATAGAATGGAAATCTTAAGTGCCACCATTAAGGGCACCAGGAGAGGGGAGAAGAGTTCTGGCAGTGCTGGGCAATTTGTCAGTAGGATATTAATTCAGAATTAATTCCCTGAATTATATGATGTAAAAAGGATGCAACGAGCATAAATTGTTCTTGTAAATTTGACTTATACCATGGATTTTATTTTGATTCAGGTAGTAGATATAGCCACTTAAGTCAGTCATACCAAACAAAATGGTTCATGTTCTAATTGTGTAAGTTTTCTTGTCCTACTTTTAACTGCAGGGTTATCTACATGGGACAGTGGTTATGCTATATAACCATTTATATAATCTGTTGTGGACTGTATTATGTGATTTCTGCCCACATGTAAGACTTACTTCATTTACCATATGACAAACTTACTGTATTAGCTCTGTACTGTATTCTGTAATTTCTGTATTCAAAACGTTCTTCAAACAAAAAATGGTTTTAAAAAAGAAATGCGTGCTAGCATCAATCTAATACATACACAGTAGCAATCTAGTACATGCAGTTAAAAAGTAACCTCAAGGCAGAGATTTCAAAAATTAACAATAGCAGGCATCTTTATAGATTTCAGTCATTAATTACAAAATTATCAATGAAAGCTGTTTTAAACATTTCTGAAGAAATAAAAAAATATACTGATTTGGGCCACCCAGTGGCCCAACAGGTAGCATATCCTGCTCCTGTGCCAGCAACCTGAGTTAAGGAATGAGCTCGGGGAGCTGGCTGGATGGCCTGGGGGCTGGGATAGTGCTTCCACTCATCAGTGCCCCCAGTTCCTGGAGGGACAGCATCAGGCTCTGTCACACTGGCAACCCGGCAGTGGGCCAGGGAGCTTGCTTCTCCGCAGGGATACCAGTGATGTATAGAGGTCTGCAGGGTCTACGTCCAATGTCAGGAGAGGTGGACAAGGAGAAAATGAAAAAAAACAGCAGTGCAGGCTTAATGAAGCCCTGCCTGCTTGACTCCAACCCACCCCATCGTTTAAACCCCTGCCATATCTGGATGTTGACTGGGGGGGAGGACAGCACTCCTTCTCCTGGCCCTGCCATGGGGGGATGAATCTATGGGGGATTTGTTGGTAAGTAAGGTCCAGGGGAGATAGTGGTCAGTTCAATGTGTGGTGCATAGCATAGTGCTTGTGTGAATTTGAAGGTTATCAACTTGAAGGTTACAAACTTGGAATTTTTATTTTATTTTATTTATTTATTTACCAAGTCTAGGATTACAAATACCTTTGAGCCTTGGCTCTTTTACAAAGGTTCCACATCAGAGAAATACAAATTATGGGGAACATCAAGACAGACATTACAACAATGTGGACATTACAAACAGAGTACAGATTAATACAATTCAAGGGTAGCATTGTAACAAGGCAGCCAGCGGCATTTGTCAGAGAAAATAGACAACAGATAAGAAGTGCCAGAGTCATAGGGAGAGGGAAGAGGGGAAGGGAGGAGAAGGAATGTAGGAAGGGTGGGGAGAGGGTGAAAAGTGCAGCACTGGGTATACCAAGATGTGAGGGTAGAATCCAGTGAGGAGGGGAGGGGGCCTTTCTCTGTTCCCACCCTTGGTAGGAATGCTGGGTAGGTGTAGGTAATAGAAGGCCCAGCATCAAGGGTGAGATAAGAGAACCAGAGGAGGAGGAGGCCAGGGAGGGTGGTGGATGATTTTGAAGTGCTCAAAGCTGAGCAGTAGAAGTGCTAGGCTTAGCAGGTGATGTGGGAGGAGTCATTTCCCCCCCATGGAACCTCGGGCGTTTAGCCCTCCCAATAGGAGACTGCAAGGACAGGGTTGATAGCTGCCAGATGCTGCAAGGAGAAAAAACTTTATAGTTATATATATATATATATATATATATATATATAAATATATATATACACATATACATACACATACACTGATTTATTTATTTATGGGTGCCAGGATTAGAATTTTACTAAAAACTATATGATGCAAATGTTTGCCAACTAACAGATACTGCTTCTTTAATAATGTTGACTGCAAATCATAGATCTGAGTGGTCCAAATGTATTTGATTTTATTCAAGAAGAAAATCAGCAAACAGAGACAGAAATTTGCTGACCCCAACATTTTATGGCACTTCCAGAGATATTGTGAGAAGTGTTGTAATGGATGAGCAAGAAACATGCCAAATGCTGGTTCACAGGTACTAGCTAATAACCCAGACTAAAATCTTACTTAGTCCATGTTTTATGAAAGGTTTGTATAGCCTGGTCTGCTGCATCTTCATATGCAGGATGGTATGGTGGTCTAAGGATGTGTGAAACCCCATTCTGTTTTGAACTCTTGTGAGGCAAACTGAAGTCCATTGTTCGACACAAGTTTACATGGCAGTACATATGATGCAAAAATGTGCCATAACAAACTCATCATCTTTTTGGTTGTCATGACATGGGCTGGAAGTATATCAATCCACTTTGAGTGAACACTGATTTCTGCAACAACATGTTGCTTGTCCATTTCACCGTATTTGATATGAATTCATTACCACGGTGTCGTTGCCCAAGAACAGGGATGAAGGTGTTCTGATGGCTGAATAAATCCAGGAAGTCATAATCTAGTCCACTCCTGGTCATCAAAGGTATCTCCAGACTGAAACATATTTATTTTATTTATTTATTTAGTGTTTTGTTGACCGGGTAAGTGCACAAGACAAATCCTACCTATTTTCAGGCACGACCCAGGGGAGGGGGATTCAGATGAATTGCAACTGACCTTGAACTAGATTAAGCTGTTGGTGTTTTTTTTTTTTTTTTTGTGAATGGGGGAAATTTGGCCAGGGCACCAGGGAAATTCCCCTGCTCGGTAGGGGGAGGCTTTGCTGAAGGCAAGATGGCCGCTGTGTGTGAGAGTCCAGAGGAGGTGGTTGTGGAACAGGCAACCCAAGGTCTGGAATCTCGGTTTGACATGGGTTCACGAAGTTTAACATACACGGAGGTGGAAAACGAGGAAATTTTTCATGAAGCTCAGTCTTCTGCAGAGGGGTTTGAGACTCCGGAATCAATTGTAGTCGTTAAGGATTCTACCTGCTTTACGTCTTCCACTGAGCCTAACGTAGTACTGGAGTCTGGAACTATCGTAACTTCGACTGGATTGGTGATGGGAATGCCGCAATTCGATCTGAAGGTTGGTCAGAAGGAGGAAGTCAGTCGGAACGTGGAGTTGGTGGAACCGCAACAGGTGCAACGGAGAGAGCCGGAGGAATTAGTTCAATACGGCTCAGGGAATGGAGAGTCAAGCCTATGGTGCATCGCGAGTAGCAGAGGAGGTGGCAGCAACGCTTACTGCTGTATTGGACATGACTGGTCAAAGGATGGTGAGTGATTCTACGGGCGCAGCTGTTGGAAGTACTTCTTGGTTGAATAAGGACTCAGGGTTTGTTTTTAAACCCCTGGAAAAGGACCTGGGGTTCACCAATTTTTCCAGATCAGTCCGTTATCAAACGGACATCAGTAACCAAGAGGGGGTTACAGTTTTTAGGTTTCTGTCGCGGACCAGTCAGCAGGAGAATTTAAACTCTGAAAGGAGGGAATTTCATCGGCAAGATGCACAGAGAGAGTCAAAGTTAAAAGCTGCCCAGACTAAACTGCAGCATTTTGAAGTCCCTTTAACCCACGACGATTCCTGGTCTCCCCAGAGGGCGTTACAGACTGCGGGATGGGGACAGTCTGGCAAAGGAGTATGGACACCCACCCAAGCATTGGACCCGGTTTTTGACTTATCTAAATGTTTCCCAGAATGGCAACCTCAGGGTTTAGGGGATGGGGTTTTTAAGAAGCAGGAAATGGATTCAAAACAAACTATAGGTAGAGAAATTAATAATGTTTTAAAGGTGTCAGAAATTGCTGCTGTTAAACCTGTTTCGTCAGCTTCTGCTGCAGTTCTGAATACTGAAAAACCGTTGATGTCCTCTTTTTTTTCTAATGCCAAGAGAGAGGCTGCACCAAGGCGTAATGCAGTGCGCCTTAGGTATAAAGGGGGTTTACCTACTAGGCCAGACAGATATCACGTAGGTAAATTGCTGATCAAAGATTCTCTGGGATTTTCTGCAAGGATGTCTTGCCTTCATTAACATTTCAGGAAGACAATTTTGATATCAGTTTTCGTTCTGCTCATTTATTGGAACTATTCTGGGAGAGATATACTCAGGTAAAGTTCTCCCCCTTGTGGACTCCCTTTTTGATTATTCCCCTTTCCACACCTTTGATTAAATTTATCACAGTTATGTTCCGCAATGAAGGGGTCCATGTTGAAGACATCACACATTGGTTATCCCTCAAATGTGAATTACTAGGTGAACCTGAGCCAATATTAGATTCTGAACAATTTTGGACGGGGGGTTGGAAATATAAAGTTAAACTGAGGCAGTCTGAAACCGGAATTGAGCATATTCCAAACTCCTTTATGTTGGGTAGGGACAGGGGAGTTTGTTTTTATAGTGGTCAACCAAGGCGTGCTATAAAAGTGGTTCTAGGACCTATTTATCCAGTTCATGTGATCACCCTAGATGTGATAATTGTGGGGACTTGGGTCATGGAATTATGCAATGTAATAATCCCACAAAATGTGATCTTTGTGAAGAATTTGGACATGCCTTTCAGGATTGTACATGGGCTGTTAGGAACAAGGCCTCCTGCAGCAGTGTAGATTTGTTGGTACAACAGGCCCAAGAGGCCGTTCTTAACTCAGAGTCCGTGGAGCAGCAATTGGTAACTATCCCCTCTAAACCAATACAGGTTGTTACAGATTTATCAACAAAACCTCCTGTACCTGTTATATTGGTCGCTCCCCCCCATATTGCTCCTCCTCCTCTCCCTTCTGAGCAGATTTTGGTGGGTGGCATACTAGATAAACAAAATCAGGACATAGGTTTATTACAACCGGTTTGTTATACAGACTCTGAGGAAAAAAATGTAGACGGGACTTCTCTGTCCTTGCCGCCTAGACGTTCTAGTAGGAACCTTAAATTGACTACTGCCCCTGTAAAAGTAGAAATCGATACACATAATAAATATGTAACTCTTCCCAGGTTGGGGGATTAGAAATGGATCCGGGGATTCCGACTCTCAAAAGTCGGTACAAGGAATTTGACTAGACTTGCATTGAGTATAAAGAGAAAAAAAGAAAACATCAGAAAAATGATAGTGAGTGGTTGCCTGACTAAGAGTATTAGCTAATGGGATTTATATGGGGATCATTAAATGCACATAGTCTACTGAATTCGGTAAAAAGGAAGGCTCTTTTTCATTTATTGCATGACAAAAGAATTTCTCTATGTTTTCTCCAGGAAACTTGGATGTTTTCCACCGCTCAGATTCTCTCCTTTCAAAACGACTGGCCATGGGGGCCGTCGTTTTGCTCATTTGATAGATCTATGGCTGATGGCATTGGAATTCTTTTTAATGGTTCGCACTTCTCCTTATACAAGTTGATAGATCTGATTCCAGGAAGAGTTTTGATCTTGGATGGATCCTGGATGGGGATTAGGTTTCGGTTGATCAATCTATATAACCCCCAAACGAAGGCTGCCAGAGTAGCATGTCTTAAAGAAATACTACCTTATTTAGTCACAAACGTACCGATTTTGTGTGGGGGGGGACTTCAATTGTACCTTGGTTTCTAAGGAGATGATCAAAAATAAAATCTATTGTGATTCTAATTTTTTGAAAACTTTATTGTTAAAAGCTGACTTGATTAATTGCAATCAAGCTTTAAAAGGTAAAGCTGATTATACTTTTTATAAAGGGCCACTTGGCTCCACTATAGATTATTTATTTATTTCTAAATTCCTTTCGGTACATCATTTTTCGATAATACCTATTGAATTTTCAGATCATCAGCTAGTACAGATAGAAGTAGGTGAGTTACTAGGTCGTGGACCGAGGAGTATTCGGTGGAAATTAAATTCTCAATGCCTTCAGGACCAAAGGGTCAAGAATTCAATTGCATTAATTTTGGAAGCTAGACTTTCTGTAAGGTTTTTGTATACTGATCTAGGCAGTTGGTGGGAGGAGACTAAATCTGACTGAGCTCAATGGTTTAAATTCTATGGAGTCTCTAAAAGGAATTCCCAGTTTGGTGCTTATTTAAAACTTAGGGCTCATTTACAAGATTTATATTCAATAGCGAATGTAACTAATCAGGACTTATCCACTTAAATTACAATTATTCAGAAAGATATGAGAAGGCTACAATATGATAGGGCTAAATCCTTGCAAGGGCTTATGAATAACCATTTACAGAAGTCAGTCATTGGAGACCCATATTTATTGCGTAAAAATCTGAAAGAATCTACCGCATTGGAGTTTTTGAATACATCGTCTGGTGTGGTAAAAGATATAAAGGATATTAGTAATGCTATTAATAATTATTTTCAAAACTTGAGGCCGACTATATTGCCGTCTGCTAAGGATATAAGGGATTATTTCAGCTTTATTCCTCCTCCCCAGTTAGATCAGAGCATGATGGCCGACATAATAAAACCCTTTTCGGTGCAGGAAATTGAAGATGTCATAGGTCATTTGAAAGACAACACCTCTCCAGGAATTGATGGGTTGTCAAATTTATTTTACAAAGAGTTTCATTCTGTATTGAGTGTGGGATTGCAAGGGCTCTTTAATTCCTTTTTATTGGGGAGTTCAATTTCTAGCTCTTTCACACAAGGGGTTCAAATTTATCTTTTTAAATCCAGGGATAAGGGGAGGATTGAAAACTGGAGACCAATTACTCTATTAAACTCAGACTATAAGATTTTGGCAACCCTAATCAATATCAGATTAAAACGCTGGGCAACGACAGTTATTTCACCGGAACAGCACTGCGGACTCCCCAATAGGAGAATTCAGGCGATGTTGTCAACAATAAGGGATGTGATTGAACACATGTCTGACTTTGGGACGGGCGAGTGTTTGATTTCCTTAGACTTTGAAAAAGCATTTGATAGGGTAAATCATACATTTCTTTTTTATACCCTAAAGTTTTTTGGAATTCCATCCTCAATATTAGGAATCATAGAAGGATTGTATGCAAAAACTAAGGTATTCCCCATTATTCAAGGTAGTTTGGGTTACCCCCTAGAGATTACGACAGGGGTGAGGCAAGGATGCCCATTAAGTCCTTTATTTATTTTTTCATTGGAGCCATTGCTAAGAGCTGTCAGCCTAAAGCCCTTATGGGAAAGTTTATTAATCCCAGGTACATCGCAACGGCTGTCGATACAAGCATTTGCTGATGATGTTTGTCTATTTTTTAGGAAATTGGAGCAATTGGATTCATTTTTTCCGGAGTTTCACAACTTTGCCAAACTTTCTAATACCAAATTGAATGTTGTAAAATCTAAAGGTCTATGGATAGGGTGTAACTTTCAGCAGCCAGTCCTGCAGACACTTTATTTCAATAACTACAGGTCCAATCATGGTTTTGGGAGTTTTGTTTGGTTCTCAAAACTTACCCTTGGAAACTGGAACTCAGTTTGAACAAGGTGGAGGGAAAATAACATGCTGGAAAGATTTCGTTTTAGTAAACTTAAGAGAGTGCATATCTTGCGACGGTTTATTTTATCTTGTATACAGTATATGGCGGTCATTTTTCCGCTGCCAGCGCAGTTAGAGACTAAACTTTATAGTCTCTCTTTTCAGTTTTTGTGGGGAAATAGACTTAACCTGATTAAAAGAGGGTATACCTATTTGGGAAAAAAAGGAGGTGTGGGCATGATTAATCTTGTGGTGTTTTGTTTCGCATTGTTTTTTGTAAACTCTCTCAAAACTTTACTTAATTCTTCTACTGGGAGTGATGCGCAATGGTTTGGAGCAGTTATTGGCAGCTATTTGAAATCTTGGATGCAGTATGCCCCAAAATGGAACCACCATCATTTTCTTCCAATTTATTTTAAACCGGCAGTGCAAAAATTATACAAATGGAAATTGACTAAAACTCAAATTTGTTGTAGTTCAACTAAAACATTATGTAACACTATTTTGAATTCAAACTATCCTGTAAGCCCAGTTTTTAAAAACTGCCCTCTTCTTTGAATCAGACAGATTGCAGGACCAATTAAATAACCCTAGACTGCCAAACTATATGTGGGAATTGCAATGGTTAATTATGTATGGTAGGATAAATGTAAGAGGGATGGCTAAATACAAAGCAAAAGAGGAACGGAACTGTCCTTATTTGAAATGTAAAAATATTGAAGAAACTATGGAATATTTCTTTTAGAATGTTCAAATACTGTTTCCTTTATGAGCTTATTTAGCAAAAATTTGGTCATTATGCCATGGTTGCTGAATCTCGTATAATCTCTTCATTATAGGAGATCTCCCAGTTCACTTACAAAATATAAAAAAAAAAACCGGTGTGGATCTTTTTGGCGGTTTTAAGGTTTTGCCTTTGGCAAACCAGATGTCAATGGTATTGTATAAAAAATTTACTTCCGAGAGAACATTTTTTCTTTATGTCACGACTGAATTACAGAAGGTTTATTTAAATGAATTACAGATATATACTACAGATTTGGTTGAAAGGTGGTGGAAAGGGTTCTCACACATTATTAAATATAAATAGAGATATTTTGTTAGTATTGTATAAATCTTGACAGTAGTTGTTTGGGACTATCTTTTAGGTTTGTGATTTGAATGGTATATACTTTCATTTGTTATTTTTCTGTAATTATGCATTGTCCGGCTGGTTTTTTAGTCATTGATTGATTCTACTTGATTGTATTGTTATGCTTATAATAAAAATTACCCCTACTCTGTAGGAGGTTGCCTTACATCCTGGCTTTTAGCCAAGATGGCTGTCTCTGGACTTGCTGTGGAGGACATGGAGGTGTTGGAGGCAGGGGGGGTTGGTCTCCTCCCCTGTCTCTGGATTGCCAGAGACCTCATTGATTCTTCCTCAAGCTTCTTCTAATGGCTCTAAGTTGCATGCATCTCCCAGTTCGTTTCCTTCCTCAGAAACCTCAATGGATCAAAGTAAGCAAACAATTGTTTCTTCCCAGTCTGTTCCTATTCTGCAACAGCTAGCATCTGCTAAAGAATCTCTACATAATACTGAATGTTTACGACCTACAGATGTGGACGCTTTGCTATTACTTGAGGAAACACGCTATCTTTCAAAGAAACAGGAGCTTTTAGCACTTAAGAACTCAGCTTTGCAGCTGCCTACTGATTCTGACTCACTGTTGCAGACCGCTGCGTCAGACGCCCGAAAGACAGCTTTGACATTTCCGTATTCCAATGCAGTCTGCTCGATGATTTCTTCTGTTCCTGCTGTTGAAATTTCTCCTGGAAACCTTGCTGTTTCCCCCAATCTTCTTCCACGAACCTCTGCATCTGACTTGCCCCCTGCAGAGGTTGTTCCTCAGGGAGACTGGTCAGTTGACTCTGCTCTTGTTGCGGCAGGGTGGGAGAGGGATCCAGTTGTCGGTACCTGGCGCTCCAGTCCTTTCCCCATTAGGATCACCCCTGCAGATGCCCCAGCTGTTTCTCCTGTGCAAGACCAGTTGGACTTCACACTTACGCCTGCTTTGCGCTTAACACAGAATCCAATTCTCAATTTACCAGTTTTCACTTCTCCTGCAGCTCCGTTTTTGGACTCTGACCCTCTTCACCGAAGTTTACCACCCCAGGGCCCTGGTCTACAACCTCAACGGACTGAACGACCGACTTCTCTTGCTTCTACATCTACTAAAATGTATGCATCTTGTTTTTCTGTTCCCACACAACAGGCTAACAGACACAATGCTGTCAGATTACAGTATTTGGGGGGTTTACCTGAAATGCCTGATAGGGTTTTTGTTGGGCGCACTTTGCTTAAAGACTCCATGAAATTTCCTGCTTATGATATCCACGCATTAATACATGTTTCTAATGAGTCCCATTTTGATATAAGTTTTACAACCTTAAAAGGTTTAGAGAAATTTTGGTCCCAATTTCACCTGTTGAAAAATACCCCTTATGGTCACCCTTCAGTGCAATTCCTTTAACGAAACCCGCACAAAAGACTGTCACTATTCTGTTTAGAAATGTAGGTGTTAGTTTGAATGATATTACAGTTCGGCTGAAACAAAGATGTACAGTACTCTCTGACCCTGAAGCCATTTTTGATTCAGAAAATTTGTGGGCGGGAGGGTGGAAGGTTAGGGTTATGCTCCGGACTACTGATACTGGTATTCAACACCTACTCAATAGTTTTCTGTTAGGCAGGGATAGGGGCGTTTTGTTCTATTCTGGACAACCTAAAGCCTGTTATAAGTGCGGTTCCACCTCTCATCTCAGCAGCATTTGTGATACTATTAAATGTACTGTTTGTGGTGGTATTGGTCATGCAGGCTCACAGTATACTGAAGAACCTCTCTCTGTTTTATGTGAAGACCTGGGACATACTTTTCAGCAATGTTCCTGGGCTGCCCATAATTCTCCTACTTTAGCTGATGGTGAGGAGCAACGGCTTATTATTACAGTGGCCCAACGCTCTAACATTAAGGGTCCCTCTTCTTTTACTTCTACAGTTGCCCCCTCCTACTACTTTAGCTGAATCACGTAGTGTTGTTTCCACTGCCACTGTAGTACCTGCTGTGGAGGAATTGACTGAGCCTGTCCCACAACCTGTTACGTTTTCTCTACCTCCCCACAATCCTTCTTCCCCGGTTCTTCCTAGTTGTTCTACTTCAAGTGTCTCTTCTATGGGACCCCCCCCCCGGCTCCATTAGAAACAATGGAACCTTCCCCTTCTGACCCTTTTACTACACCTTCTAGAATTACAAGGGGTTCAAGAAAGTTTGGTTCACCTTCCTCTAAGGCTCAGAGGGTAGAGACTCTCCCTTTGACAAATAAATATGAAGTGCTGTGACATACTTCTGAAAACACAGACTCTGACTCTGTCTGTCCAGTCCTCTCACCCTGAACTTACTACAGATACTGAAGTCCCTATTGACAATGTGGGGTCCCAAAAGCGGAAAGCCAAGGCCAAGACAAAACATAAAGAATGTACCCCGAGGAAGGGTAGACAGAGGTGATTGCTGTGCATATGTCTACTTCTTTTGCAATACATACTGTTAATGTTAACAGTACATAAAAAAACAACATAAGAGGGATTCAGTTTTTTCATTTTTGTCTTGCCTTACTGCCAGTCTCATACTTCTACAAGATGTTAGATTCCATTATTTGCCTGAAATTTCTAGGGCCCAAAAATCCTGGCATTTGGGCCCCTCATATTGATCATTTGGACAGAAGACATGTTCTGGGGTGGGTATTTTGTTTCATCTTCCTAACGTCTCTATTATTAAGATTCTAGATTTATGCCCTGGCAGAGTATTATTGATAGACTTTAGGTTCCTTTCTATCCCTTTTCGGATTATCAATATTTATGCCCCACAAACCAAGTCACTTAGGATTGAACTCTTGAAAGTGGTTCGACCCTATCTTTACACCTCTATGCACAACATTTTTGGTGGTGATTTCAATTGTGGGTTGTCCACTAAGGACAGGTCCTCGGTCTCAAAAACCACAAAATTATTTTGTGATACCACTTTTCTCAAAAATCTTCTATTTTCTGCAAAACTGAAGGATGCTTATCATTCTGTAACCCAGACACATACCCCTACCTTTCATAAAGGCTCTTTAGCTACCCGGATAGATTTTTTTTTGTGTCCTCTTTTTTACAAACCTCCGCTGCTGAAGTAGAGGTGGTTGAATTTTCAGATCATGATTTGCTTACCATTTTCCTTGGTCCTAAGAATGTTGCTACTTTTGGTCCTGGCACTTTGGAAATTTAATGTTTCCTTATTGGAGAATTCTCTGTTGTTAAAGCTTCTTAAATCCTTTTTTCAAAACAGAAAATCTGTGTTTTTTCTTTACGATGATCTTTGGTGGTGGTGGTTAGATACGAAGAGGGATTTGACAAAATTACTGAAATCCTTTAGCAAAACCCATCATGAAGATTGTTATTTCACATACCATAGGACACGACATCAGCTGCAAAAACTCCTTACCCTTTCATATACCACTGGCCAGGATTTTTCTTCACAAATTAGTACCCTAAAAAAATCTTTAATGGAATATCACTCCAAAAAAATATGCTTCAATGCAACAACGTCAACGTTTTAGTGTAAAAGGTGCCTATGATGTGATCTGCCAGTTTGCACATTTTTCTAAACAGATTACGGGGAGAACCATTGATACTATTGTGACTGAAGCTGGTCATACAATTACTGATTCTAGGCTTATCCAAAATTATGTGGCCGAGTATACTCAAAACCTATTCAGTCCCTTTCCTATATGTCTAAATGATATATTGACCTTCCTTAGTCCATTTCTGTTCCTGACATGCAACAATCAGTATCTGATATGCTTGCTTGTGATATTCAGGCATGAGAAGTAGTTGAGGTCATCACAACTCTGAGATCTGGAGTATCTACAGGCTTGGATGGCCTTCTGAATGAGCTTTATAAATTGCTTAATATTGAGTTGAGTGTGGAATTGGCCGAAGTTTATAACTTCCTTTTAAAAGCTGATACTTTGCCATTAGAATTTAATATGGGTAGTACCTTCTATATTCATAAGAAAGGAGACAGAAAATTATTGACTAATTGGAGGTCTCTTAGCCTATTGAATATGGACTTTAAAATTTTAACTAAAATTATTGCTCTCCGTCTAGCGAAGCTGGTCCCTATTGTTATTTTGGAAGCTCAATCTACTAATGTTCCAGGCAGAAGTATACATAATCATGTCCTTTTATTACGGGAATTGGTGGAACATTGTAATTCAAATAGGTTAACAGGCCTCCTGTATTCATTGGATCAAAGACAGGCGTTTGATTTTTGTGAGTCATGAATTTTTATGGCAGGTTTTGAGACATTATAGGGTTCCTTTGACTACTCTCTCCTGGTTATGCTTATTATATTCTACAGCCACTTCTAACCCTCTTGTTAATAGCTGGAAGGGTCCTTTGATACCTTTAAAGAGAGGTGTTAGACAAGGGTGCCCACTCAGTCCCCTTTTGTATATCTTTTTTTTGGATCCCTTACTTCGCACCATTAATACTGCACACAATGTTAGGCCTATCTGTTCCTTACCACTTTCTGTTTTAGCCTATGCTGATGACATGAGTTTAATAGTAGCTGATGTTCCTTTGGCAGACGCATCTCTCCATCTCTGTAAGTCCTTTGGTCTTGTTTCAGGAGCATCCCTGAACTTGGAGAAATGTGTCGGTCGACGGCTTGGATCTCAGCAGTCAAATCAAATCAAATCAAATCAAATCTTTATTTATCCAGGCGATCACCATTGAGCAAGCTCATTTGCAAGGTGGACCTGCAGTTAGTCATAAAGGATAGACATACATATGTTACACAAAAATAGAATTTAGGAATACAGATTTACATGTGTAAGGTACATTATAAACATTCCATTGCACTAGTGGGGAACAGGTAAATACTATGTCAAGCAATAATTATACAAAGTACATTCTTCCTATACATGATTGAAGTCGTAGATACTAGTATCAGCCAGGGAGGCAGATCATAATCATTGCATCCCTAGGAAATAAATATGGTTTCTGCGAGGTTGTAGGAACCAGAAACCAACAGGCAACTAATTTAGAGTCATGAAGGAAGGTTGGGAGTATGCCAGGAGCTCTGAAGGCCAGGCAGGACTGGCTACTTAATAAGTTAGGGAGGGATTTACAGGGTAGGGTATATAAATGAGGGTGGAATTAAGTGATGCATCCACTAGTAGAACCACTAGAAGCTGTGGTAACATTTACAAAGTTCAGTAAATGTTATGTCATAAGATGCCTGAACATAGCAATACTGACAAGGGTGCTGAGTTTCAAGGAACTTTGGATCCCTCTCCATAGTGTGGGCAAAGCATGACTTATGGCAGCCCTACCAAAGTGGTTGCTAATCCTGGGAATTTTTAAGGAGATTAGTGAATGACTTCTAATGCCGTAGCTACTAGGTGGACTTGCAGGAAGGCAGGCAGTAATGTAGTCTGGGAGTTTGTTGGAGAGAGCTCGAAGTGTCCAAATAGCTGCATTTCTATGCCTTCTGAGTTGAAGCGATGGCCACCCTACTGCAGTATATAGAACGCAGTGGTGCGTGGAGGATGGAAGTCCAGTTATAAATCTTAGAGCTCTGTGATACAGTACATCCAATTTAGCAAGATGGGAGGCAGGACATTGGCCATATATAATGTCAGCATAATCAATTAATGATAGAAATGTAGAATTGACAAGCTGTCTTTTTGCTGACTCAGTAAGAAGATGTTTAATTCTGAAGAAGAGGCCAAGCCTTTGCCTACGTTTTTTCATTAGTTCTTCAGTATGCACTTTAAAAGAGAGTTTGCTATCCAGCCATATACCCAGGTATTTGAATTTTGACACGAACTCAAGATTTTCACCAAGTAGAGTGGATACAGGGGGAACATTATTATAGGCTGTAGAGATGGCACCGGTGTTAGAAGGGGCAAGCAGCATTGCCTTGTTTTTTTTTGCATTTAATAAAAGCTTTTTATCAATGAGTTGATATTGCAGTTTATTGAATTCATCTTGAATTGCAGCACATGCTGCTCCAGGGGTGTCTCGGCTTAGGTATAGCACTGTGTCATTGGCGAATAAGTGAACTTTGGCCTCTGTAATTCCTAAGTTCAGGTTGTTAATATAGATGTTTGCTAAAAAATGATGTAATAGTTTCCAGTATTGCACTTTGTGACACCCCTATTAAGATTTTGGGCATTCTGTTTGGCTCAGGTCCTTTAGACATTCTCAACTGGACTCCCAAACTGGACCTAGTGCAGGCCAAAGTTTCTCTTTGGAACACCTGGAAACTCAGTAAAAAAAAGAGGGTTTACTTGATAAAGTCTCACTTGCTCCCAATTTTTTTGTTTTTGGCTTATGTTTTTCCTCCTCCCCGTGTTTTGGAAACCAAACTTCTGAGTATATTTTTTCAGGCCTTATGGGGCAGCTGCCTGAATCCCATTAAGCGTTCCATTACTTGCTTACCTTTCAAGGAAGGTGGTCTTAATATAATACACCCATTATTTTTTCATAATAGTTTATTTTTTGTGACTAATCTTAAACCACTTTTAGTTAATTATGATGTGGGATGGGAATTTTATTTTTTTCAATCTTGTCAACCCTGGTTTCATCTTTGGGACCTTAACACTTTGAGACAGGCTAAACATGTATCTTCTACACCTTCTTATCTTCGCGATACCTTTTGCCATTTAAAACAATGGAAGATTACTAGCCATATGATTATGACTCAAAATAGGAAAGCCATTTATAATTTTTTGATAGATACCACTTGTGCAGACCTTGTAATTTTTCCCAAATGTCCCCCTACTTCCTTACCTGCTTTATACACACTGTTAAGGAATCCTCACATCCCCCAGAAGATGTGGGATCTACATTGGCTTAGTTGTCATGAACGGATCAATATTAAGGCAAATCATAAACATAAACAGCTGAATGAAAGATTGTGCTCCAGACCTTTATGTGTAAATCAGGATGAAACAATACAACACCTGTTTTTTCTTTGTTCCTATATCACTGGTTTTTGGTTATTTTTAGCGAACAGATGGAAGGAACCTTTATTTACTTCTGTTACTTATGAGATGTTATTGTTTGGTAGGTTTCCAGCAACCTGGAAAAAGTGGAATATTGACACTCTAAACTTATTGTTTACCATCATTAAATGGCATTTATGGACTGCTCGTTGTCTTTTCACCTTGCAGCAAAAAGATATGTCCCACCTACAGGTGGTCCAAAGTAATGAACAGGATTTAAAAGGTTTATTTTTCTGAACTAAGAAGTTTGTCATCTGGATCATTGTTTGCTTTATGGAAATGCTTACCATGGGTGACTGATTCTGATTTTCCTGTTACATGAGTCTTTTGTATTTATTTTTGTCAATGCGATTTTGGTTTTGTAGTTTCTTTGTCAATAAAAATGTCCCCTACTCTTGGCCAGTAGGGGGACTGCTGGCTAGTGAGTTTGCCATTTCGGGCTGTGCTGGAGAAGGAGAAGGATGTCCCAATGGCTGTGGGGCGAGCCGCTGATAGTCGGTCTGAAGTTTTGGAATCGGAAGTTTTCTTTGATGCTCCTAGTATGGATATGGAGTCTGCGACTAGCTTGCCTGCATCTGACAAAAAGGATGGTTTGTGTGATTCACCACAGGATGAAAAGGAGGTTGCTCTCCCTAAAGCACTGCAAGATGTGCCTGCTTGTGATTTGCCTGCCTTGCAGCAACAGCTGCGTGAAGAAGAAGCCAGTTTTCAGTCCCGACAAACTGAACTGAGAGCCGCAATTGTAGCTGCGGATCAACGCTCTATGAGTGAGCTACCTGCACTGTGAGCTGTGCAAAATGCTGCTTCGACTGCTGCTATGATGACTACACCACAGATTTCTTGGCAGCAGACAACAGCTGTTCTGGACAAGAAGCAATCACCAAACCGAGACGCTGCTACCAGTTCTTGCTTCTTCACTACAGGTACAGGGCAAACGCCCTTGTTTGTCTTTCAAGGTAATCTTTTTCAAGATTCTGTGGGACCTTCAGTGGGTCTCTTGACCTCAGGTACTGTCCGTGAGTGTAATACTGAGGTTCCTATACTACAACAGCAGGAGGGCTTGACAGACACAAACAAGTGGTCTGTAGATACGGCTTTGCAAGCTGCTGGGTCAGAGAAATCTAGAACTGATGCTTGGGTTTTGGGGCCCTCTCCCATTTCAGTATCTCCTAGCAAGATCACATGAAATTTCTGAGACTGTTCCCCCATAGTTACTGATAACGCTAAAGATTGGGGATCTGTGATGGATATTGTTTCACCTTTACAGGTGCCTGAAGGTTTAGAACTTACACAGAACCCGGTTCTACCTCTGCTAGAAGATGGTGCAGCTGGACATTGTGGGCCTGTTCCTTCTGAGAAACCTGCTGAGCAACTCTCTCAAGGACAATCTAAGCCTACTAGAACCTTTGCATCTTTATTCAGAGCTCCTGTTTTTCCTGCTAAGCGACATAATGCCATTCAGCTGCTGTATAAAGGGGGGAGAGATGTATTTCCTGACCGAAAACATGTTGCTAGAAATTTGCTCATGGGTTCTGTTTTTTACTCCTGCTGAAATCTACACCTTAATACATGTTTCAGGAGAGCCAGTTTTTGATATCAGCTTTAAACAGGGCAGTAGTTTACAAAAATTTTGGTCTCAATATTTACTTTTAAAAACCTCTGCCTTATGGGTTCCTTTTGAAGTTGTGCCTCTGACTAAACCTGCACACTGCATGATTACAGTCCTCTTTAGAAATGAGGGGGTGCATGTTACAGACCTTTTGTTCTGGCTTAAACAGAGGTGTACAGTGCAGGGTAATCCTGAGCCCATATTTGATGAAGATCATATCTGGAATGGGGGGGTGGAAAGTGCAGGTTGTTCTGAATATGTCTGATTCTGGTTTACTTCATTTGCCTAACAGTTTCTTCCTGGGGAAAGATAGAGGGGTTTTATTTTATGCAGGTCAGCCCAAGGCCTGTTATCATTGTGGAGCCACGGGTCACCTTAGTAGTATGTGTGACCACCTTAAATGCACTACTTGCAATGAATTGGGTCACGGTGCTGTCATATGTTGGAATGATCAGGTGTGTAACTTATGTGAGAAAAAAGGTCATACCTATCATTCTTGTTCCTCAGCAGCTCATAATAAGAGTGAACAAGCTGACTGGGATGAGCAGAGGGTGTCTATCGCTCTAGCTCAACGGGCCCAGAGATGGGCCTCCTGACCAACCTGAGACTACTGCTACTATTACTGGTGGTTCAGCACAACCTTCTGACATGCTTCCCCAGGGTATAGTGCTACAACGGCCGCTCCCATGGTTTCTCAGTAGGTAGTTTCTGTACCTGTGCTGGCCGAACCTATTGTTTCTGAGGCTGGGTTACCTCCCCCTGTGCCTTCCACAGAGGTTTCCCAAACACCCTTACCACCTCAAAATAAGACTTCTAGATGAAGGCAGCACTGGATACAGCCAGCTGCTAAAATGCCTAAACATCTGACAATTCTGTTAAAAATAGATTTGCTGCTTTGCCCATTGAAGGGGAACTCTTTGGGAATGACTGTGAAGGGTCCTCTGTTATTTCTTCAATCCTGGATCAAGGTTCTGAATTGGAAGAATCCCCCCCCCCCGATCTGGTTCCCCTTCTCTCTGGGAAGCGCACTGGGAAAACTAAACATATTAGAACTACTAGGGCCTCCTCCAAAAAGCCCCCTTGAAATAGAATTAGGCCCAAGGTTTTTTTGTGTTTTCCTATATGACTATACTGCCTCCTCTATCTATTTATTCTATTAATGTGAATAGTATTAAGAGTCTTTGGAAAAAACAAGCTGTATTTTCATGTCTTAGATCTCTCTCTGATGGTATTATTTTCTTACTGGACACTAGGCTGCATGTCATTTCTGAACTAAAACAAGCCATTAATTTTTGGCATTCAGGTCCTTCTTTTTGGTCTTTGGGGGAAGAAACCTGCTCTGGGTTGGCCATTTTGTTTCATGATATAGAAGTGCATTTGGTTAAATTAATTGACCTTATCCCAGGTCGGGCCTTAATCTTGGATGTCAGGTTATCTAATATACTGTTCTGTTTTATCAATGTTTATGCGGGTCAAACAAAGGTGGTACGTATTGAGCTATTTCAGGCTGTTCAGCCTTATTTGTATTCTGCTCACCATATTGTTCTCAGGGGTGATTTTAATTGTGGACTTAATTTACGGGACAGGGGTAGGCATACTATAACTACGAAAGTATTTTGTGACATGACCTGCTTATCCACTATGATACGGAATGCGAATTTGAGGGATACCTACTTTGAAACAGTTGGTAAAGCGGATCCTACCTTTTTTAGATCTACTTCTGCCACAAGAATTGATTATTTTTTCATTTCCCCTCTACTACAAATTTCAATGGCTCAGACCCTTCTTGCAGAATTCTATGATCATAAAATTTTATTTTTGTTATTAGATAATTCCTTTGCACCTTCTATTGGGCCAGGATATTGGAAACTAAATGCTTTGTTATTGGCTAAAACTACTGTTCAGCAAGACTTGACATATTTTATTCAAGCTAGGAAATTGTTTTTGACATGTATACGGACCCTAGTATTTGATGGGAAGACATGGTGAGGGATTTGACTGCTTTTCTAAAATCCTATGGAAAGCTAATTCGGGATGAGGATTATAGGACTTATCTTAATAACCGGTTGCATCTTCAGAAACTTTTATCTTTAGCTTCTACTGTACAACATGATTTTTCTGTGCAAATCCAAAATATTAAGCAACAAATGGTACAATGTCATTTATTACAGGAACAGCACTTGCAATTCCAGCAATTATATTGCACTCAGGGAAAAAAGTGCTATATTTGCCCATATGAGGGGCATACTGCTCGGAATTTAAACCGAACTATGGATGGTTTATTTGATACACAGGGTAATTTCTGTACAGACACTGGACAGATTCTTGATATTGTTTCACATTAGACATCTCAAACCTCTATTCCTCCTCCAATTAGTTCTGAGACCTTAGAATTTTATCTTGATTCAGTCCCTACTGTTCAGCTTACTGATCAACTATTAAAACCTTTGATAACTGACATTCTGCCACTAGAAGTGGAAAAAGCTGTTATGGCCTTAAGGTCTAATAAAGCACCTGGTGGAGATGGCTTGACTAATGAATTGTATAAATTCATTGGTCCACATATTTGGATGGAATTAGCAGCTGTCTTTACGGTGATCTTTGCTTCTGGTTCCCTCTCTACGTATGACAGGAGGTATTCTGATCCACATTTTTAAACAAAAAGGCGATAAACGGTGCATAAATAATTGGAGACAGATTTCCTTGCTTAACACAGATTTTAAGATTCTAGCTAAAATTCTTAATAATCGTCTCCTATTAGTGGCAACTCATATTTTATCCCCAGCTCAGGCATGCACTTTACCTGGCAGAAATATTTCGGATCATTTAATTTTATTACGGGTGCTCTTTGAGCATAGTTTCCGGTACAGAGCAGATGGTTTAGTGCTCTCTCTGGATCAAAGACAAGACTTTGACTCTGTTAATCATACCTTCCTATGGGCAATTTTGCAAAGATATGGTTTGCCATTGCAATTTGTAAATTGGGTTAAATGTCTTTATAATACAGCAACAGTTACTCCTTTGATTAGAGGCTGGAAGGGACCCATGTTACCTGTGAGGAGGAGGGGATGTCAGGGGTGCCCCCTTAGCCCTTTGTTATATGCTTTTTGTATAGATCCCTTACTCCAGCTCCTTAATAATTCAGTACTTTTAAAACCTATTACCGTAGTTTCCAACCCTTTACAATTTAAAGCCCTAGCTTATGCAGATGATCTTTGTATCTTAGTAGAGGACAATGTTTCTGTTTAGTGTGCTCTTGACATCTGTGTAACTTATAATTCACATTCAGGCACTAGTTTGAATTTAGATAAATGTATAGGTATGCAGCTTGGTTCTGTTGTTTTACTGGATTTAGTCATTTCTGCTATTAATTTTTCAGCCACTCACTTGATCATTTTGGGGATTATTTATGGTCCAGGGGATATGTGTTTCCTGAATTGGGAGCCTTGTATTAATCAGGGGAAAGCATTAGTTGCAGATTGAAATAAGTGGAAATTTAGTAAACGGAAACGAGTATACTTGATCAAAACCTTCCTTATTCTGATATTTCTTTATATTAGTTATATTTTTCCTCCCCCTAGCCAATTAATAACAGTCATTTATAGTCTTTTTTTTTTCAAGCGGTATGGGGTAGCCAGTTGAATCCGCTAAAAAGGAATATTTTATATTTACCAATTCACCGGGGGGTTAGGAATGGTAAACCCAATTTTATTTTTTTATTCTATTTTTCTTTATGTGAATTTTCAACCTTTATTAATTTTTTTTTTGATAAACCGTGGGCACCCGTATTTGAATTGAATTGAGGTCTATGGTTTAGGCAATGGGTTTGGGGGGAATTAGGGATTTTGCGTAGGTCTTTAAATATTCCACCTTATGTCAGAAAAACCTTTGTATACATCAAATGCTGGAAACTTACTAGTCATCTTTTGATTTCAAAACAACAAAAAGGGCTATATAGTTGGGTTATGCAGACTCAATTTACTGAAGTAGAAACTTTTCCTCGATGTCCCTACCCTTACAGAGAGGCAATCTTGAGTTTATTGAACACACCCAGGATTCCTGATAAATTTCAAGATTTTCATTGGCTGAGTTGCCACGATAGGATTAATATTAAAGCAAATCAAAAACATAAACAATTGGCTGAACGTTTATGTGTTAGGCCGGGATGTATCCAACAGTTGGAAACCACGGAACACTTTTTTTGACCTGTGTTTATATTATGCATTTTTGGCCTTTCTTGGCTACTGTTTGGCATACTCCATGGTTTCAATCTATTCCTATGGAGGCTTTAATGTGGGGTAAGTATATAGGGGTAGATTATTGGCACATGGAAACTTTGCATAGACTTTTGTTGGTTATCAAATGGCATATTTGGAATAGTAGATGTCTATTTTCCTTACAACAGAAATTTGTTTCTCATGAAGAACTCCTTGGTAAAATTACTAGAGATTTGAAATTACAATATAGGGAAGATTCTAGGATTTTACATTCCAGAACTTTACGGGCTGTGTGGAGGAACATGCCTTGGATAACAGAGTCAGATGTACCTGTTACTTGAAATAGGGGGATGCGTGTTCTCATGATTTTTTTCTCTCTAATTTCTGTTTTATGGGAAAACAAAAGAGGCCTCTAGTTTACTATGTTATGGATTTACTGAATATCTTCTTTCTGCTTATGTTTATATATGCCCTGGCTTTGTTTTTGTTTTTTTCCTGTTATTCATGTTATTGTTCTTTTTGAATTCTTATTGATTCCTTTTGGGTTTTTTGGTATGATTTCTTTTCTTCAATAAACTCCCCTACTCTTGCAGTAGGGGGACCCTGATGCTGTGAGATGCGGTCATTTTGGAGTAGACCTTGGAGGTGGAAGGTCTGACGGAGAGGGCTGCGATGGCCCAGGAAGGTGTTGATATGGAATTACCACTAGAAGGGGTATCCACTGCTGAGGCGGCTGGAATGCACCCATCGGGTGGCCAGCATATTGCCCAAGTCGGTGGTCCCTCGGTGGTAGAAACAGAGCAGCATTTAAGTTTAGAAGAAAAGCGACACTGCTTGGAGGAAGAATTGCTCAGAGCGAGCAAGCTCATTTTGATCGAAGGACAGAAGCAAGAGGAAGATCGGAAATGGAAGCGTACTGAGTATTCACCGGGTGCTATGACACTATCGGACCCAAGCAAAATCCATGCGGCTCAAGAGCAGCCTGGAGTACAAGTGGATGGGGATGCAGCTTCCTCACGAAAGGACTGGAGTGATATTGTGGATGCCGCTTGGTCACCAGATAGGGCCTTGCAGGATGCAGGTTGGATCCCTATGTCGGATGGACATTGGAAGCCCATGGATGTGGTCAATGAGATGGCAGAAGGCTCCATATCACAGATAAGTAAAAACGCTACTGTTTTGGAATTACCTGAGTCGGACAATAGTTTTGTTTCACAGGGTCTTGAGTCTTCCCCCCACCGCTGAACTGGAGGGCGAGTCGTGCACAGAGAATGATAATGTCCACATTAATTTAGTCTGACCGCCAATTCCTGAGGCACCTGAAAGACCTACATATGCCAGTCATTTTAGGCAACCAATGGAGCTAGCGAAATGGCGTAATGCCATTCGGCTGCGATATGTGGGCCCTCGTGACAACCCCCTGATAGATTTTATGTTGGAAAAATATTACTGAAAAAAAGTATGGGTTTTTCTCCCTCGGAGGTTTATGCTCTGATTCATGTCCAGGGAGAATATACCTTTGACATTAGTTTTCACACACCAGCATTATTAGAAACCTTTTGGTGTCGCTACATAAATCTTAAGACAAACCCCCTTTGGTCAGATTTCATTGTCCTGCCCTTGACAAAACAGCCCTTCAGAGTTATAACTATCCTTTTTAGGAATGAAGGGGTTAATATCATGGATATTGCCCATTGGTTAGAGAAGAAATGTGAAATCCAGGGAAATCCTGTGCCTATAATGGATGCAGAGGGGTTTTGGAATGGGGGTTGGAAGTTTCGAGTCAAGTTGCATTCCACTGATTCTGACCTCATTCATTTACCAAATTGTTTCTTCCTTGGCAGGGATAAGGGGTTTCTTTTTTATCCTAGGCAGCCCAGAATTTGTTTTAAATTTGGGTCAAAGATGCATATTAGCACCTCGTGTGATGTACTTAAATGTACTCACTGTGGGAAAACAGGGCACCCTAGTGCCCACTGCTTTCAACAATCTAAACGTAATCTCTGTGATGAGATAGGGCATGCATTTGTGACCTGCCCCATTGCTGCTAAAAACACAGAAGAAGCAGACTTTGGGGTACAAGACCACTATATCCGGCTGGCAGTCAAACTTGGCCTCTCTCCCCCAGCAGGAGTGTCTCATGTAGTCCCTTCCAAGGGACAGCAGCCGGCTAAGCAAACTCCAAGAGATGGGTTGGACCATACCCCTGACACTGTTCCTTTACCTCTGGTTCCAGTGCCTGTGGATTCTGTGATGGGAGACTCAGAAGGCACTAGTATTCCCCCCCCAGCCCCCTGAACAGACATCCCCTGGTGAGGGTTACACTCTGGTTGTGAGCAAGAAAGGGAAGCTGTCGAAACGGAAAATCAAACAGAAAAATAAATTTAATATCCCTACCACTGCCCTCCCTTTGGAAGACTCAGATACTGTATATATGATAATTTGTTGGACGAATCAACAGCTGTTGATGATAGTGCAGCACCTACTGTGGCACCCTCACAGCCTGAACCACTGGTGCTTTCAGGTCAAATGGAACCACAACCTCAAGACTGTAAAAGCGGCAGAGTGACTAGAGCTTCTAGTAAGGTGAAGTGAAGGCTGACTCATTGTGACATATGGCTCCTTTTCACTTTCATGTGGCATCACTGAATGCTAACAGCATCAAATCCCCTGCTAAACGTTGGAACACTTTTGCACAGTTTGTACATGAGAACTTAGGCTGTGTTTTCTTCCAAGATGTTCGGTTACACTTCTGTGAAGAATTGACTGCAGCTACGAATGGGTGGATTTGAGGAGATAGTTTTTGGTCTCAGGGGAAGGATTTATGCAGTGGGGTTGGAATTTGTTTTTTTTTCTTTCCCACATTCAGGAGATACATCACATAGAGATTTTGGAAGGTAGAGTCTTGTTATTGGATATCAAGTGGAGTAATACGTTTTTACAATTATTGAATGTATATGCCCCTCGAAATAAATTTGACAGGGTAGCTTTGTTTAAATCCCTTTACCCATTTTTGAGCACTTCCTATCCTGTTCTTCTGGGGGGCGATTTTAATTGTTCCTTACCATCCCAGCTTACTTCAGCATTGGGAAAGAAGGTTTATTGTGATGCATCTTGTTTAGCCCAGTTAATTACTGATGTAGGTTTGGTTGATGCTTTTGGGACTTATGCTGGTGGGAACAGCAATACCTATTTTTGTGGACCTAGGGTGTCCAGAATAGATTATTTTTTTCTTTCACCTGGTTTTATTGTACAGTCACAATCATTACAAGAAGTGGCTACATCAGACCATAGACTTCTTATGCTTGTACTGAGTGATGTGCCTGAGACCCTGAGGGGACCTGGGATTTGGAAATTAAATATCACTTTGTTGGATATCCCTCTGGTGAGGGAGGGGTTTCGTTCTCTTTTAGTTGCACGCAAGTCAGTTTTTTTTCTATATGATGGTATGGATAAATGGTGGGAGGACACTAAATAAGAAATACGGGTATATTTTCAGAAGATTGGTCGCATTAATGGAAAACTGAGACAAGATGAGTTAAGATATTTGAGAGAATGTACTAAATTCTGGACAAATCTCTGACAGCATTTGGGGACTGAGTGCCATAACATGATTAAGGGCTTAAAAACTGAACTGGCTCAGTTGCAGTTGAAAGTTTTGAATAATATGAAATGGAAGCATAAGTATGGGATTTATGGGAAAAAAAGGGACACCTTACCATTTGAAATAGCACGGCTCCTGAGAGAATACCGTAGCATGATGTATTTGAACATCACAGGGGGAAGGCGAGTGACGTCTAATAAGAGCATTTTACATGAAATATACACTTATGTTTCCAAATCCTTTACAAGCAAACCCCTTCCTATAGATAGCATGTGAAATTGGTTGGTTAGTAGGCAGTTACCTCAGTTATCATCAGAGCTGCAGGATACCCTGATAGAACCCATCTCGCAAGAGGAACTCTGGACTGTAATTTGGTCACTTAAAGCAGGGACTTCCCCCCCCCCGGATCTGATGGGCTCCCTCATGAAGTATATAAAGAGATCTGGGAAGCTTTGGGGGTAGAACTGGGTGAAGTTTTGAATGCTGGATTAAAGAATGAGAATCTCCCTGATAGTATGCTACAGGGTCTTTTGTTATTAATATTTAAAAAGGGGGAAAGTGGGGATTTGGAAAATTGGAGGCCATTGTCACTTCTTAACACAGACTAAAAAATCCTGATGAAAGTTTTGAGTAATCATTTATGGATGGTTTTGGATACCATATTACATCCCTCTCAATTTAGTGGGGTTCCAAAAAGGCGGGTACAGGATGCCCTTATTCTTCTCTGGTAGATTATGCATAAGGGAGTCTCACGAGAGGTATTTGGTCATCTTGTCTGCCTTGATCAAACAAAAGCTTTCAATCAGTGGAATATGCATACCTTTGGGAGACCTTGCATTGCTATGGTTTGCCTTTTACATTTATAGGCTGGTTAAAGACATGTTACAGAGGCATTAGTTTTTTACCTAGCATTAATGGCTGGATAGGGCAAGAGGTCATGGTACATAGGGGCGTGAGACAGGGGTGTCCACTGAGCCCTTTGTTATATGTGATGTCCTTGGACCCCTTGTTGTATGTTCTGAACATGACAGAGAGGGTTACAGACCTATCTGTTGGTTGTGAGGATAAGCAGATTGTTTCTGTTGCATACACTGATGATTTAATTTTGGTTCTAGCTGACAGTTCTTCTGCTGAGGCAGCTCATTTGATGCTGAAGGCTTTTTCTGAAGTTTCTGGGTCATCCATTAATAATTTAAAGAGTGGGATCCTGCCATTAGGTTATGATGCTGCTGATGTTGCCTTGATTTGGGATATGCCTGTAGATTTTGGGTACAGAAAAATATTGGGTATCTACTTTGATGGTACAGATGCTCACAGGTATAACTGGGATATGCAGTTAATGGCAGCTCGAGATAGGTTGGTCCTTTGGAACAAAGGGCAGATGTCAAAGGCTAAGCATATTTATTTAATTAAAACATTTTTATTGCCATATTTTTTGGTTTTAGCAGCTGTTTATCCTCCCCCACAATCTTTGGAGGCTTTGATCTGTAGTGTATTTTTCCTATGTTTGTGTGGGAGTAGATTGAACTCGGTTAAAAGGGGTATTACCTATCTACCAATCAGTGAAGGTGGACTGGGGATGTTGAACCCTGTAGTATTTTTGCATGTTATTTTATTTTTTATAATTTGACACCTCTCTTGAAGGGGGAGGCCAAGGTTTGGACCTCATGGGTGGAGGATGGTATAGGTCAGTTAACAGAACATTGGGACCCCTCTAGTTTTTTACCCCGACAGACTAAGATGTCTCAGTTTCCAAGGCATTTCCAGGTGGTGATTGGGAAATTGAAGGCCTGGAAAATAGCTAAGAGCTCCCTTTGTTCCAATTCTCGAAACCAGTTTTATAATGGGGTGGTAGAAACTTTTTTTTATGATGCTCCATGGTACCTGGAGTTACCCATAGCTGACCAAAATTCAAAGATGATTTTTTTGACTAGTAAAAGGATCCCTAAATATTTATGGGATTTTTTTATGGCTCTGCATGCAAAAAAAGTTGGGGGTTAGAGGTAATATGAAACATAAAGAATTATCAGAGAGGTTTTGCCCAAGAGAAGGTCATGTCTAGGAATAGTTGAATCTATGTCACTTTTTTATTGATTGCCCCTTTGTTGTTTCTTTTTCGTCTAGCTTTCATGTTACATGGCCATTGAACCCTTTCCAAGGGCAGTAGCCAGATATATGGATTGAGGGTGTGCTTTCTGGCTCATGGGCAATTTATGATGCAATCACAATCCAGCTTCTAATGGGGTTTATAGGTTATCGGCTTTGGCAGGCTCGTTGTGGTCTGACACTTCGGAAACAGTTAAAAACAGAAAGTCAGATTTTGCTCAGCATTAAGAGAGATGTGATAAAGTGGCAGACATTGGAAAGGGAGAGAGTGCACCCAGATTTATATAAGCTTTGGTGGAGAAAGATGACTTGGCTTGATATGGGTTGAAGCATAGATTAGCTATCTATTTTTTAACGTTGTATTTCCCTGCATGCTCTTATCAGGTGGGGACTTTCTCACCATTTTGGTGGGCTTGGGGGGTGGGTATGTATTTTTGCAGTCTGTAAATAGGAATGTATGCTGTAATATTTATTTTTGTTTATATATGATTTTGCATTTTTTAAGAGGGGAAGGTTATTTTCATTTTCTGATTTCCCTTAGGGAGCTTTACACTTACCTGACAAACAGGTTGACAATGTATTGGAGTAATACTTAAGTTTTCTTGTTTGATGCATTGTACCTTATTTATGGGTGCCTCATGCTGCTTGATAAGGGGATTTCTTTTTGTATTATTAGGAGGGGGAAGGGGGGTTTCTCTACAGTGTATGACTTAATAGGTAAATGTTTCTTTTGTTCATAAGTTGAATATGTTTCTTTATTTTGTGAAGGGGGAGTATGAATTAATACAAGTTTGTTTTGCATTTTTCCTTTGATTGATATTTGAGATGTATGACGTTCCTTTTAAAGTATTGAATAAGAAATTCCCCGACTCTGTTAGTGGGGGTTGGGGGATCTTTTTCTGTATTAGAATATACTTTAGGTTATTATTAATTTTTTTGTAGACAATGTATGGCTTTAATACTTATTTGATTTTCTTATGATTTGTATCTTCCTTTTGTGTAACTTCACACTGTTTGCATTTGTTTGATGTTTGAAGTTTGTAATAAAAAATTCCCCTACTCTTTGGTAGGGGGAGCTGCTGGACCATGGCCTCAACCTCAGAGATTGTTCAGTGTGCTGGTGTACCTGCCGGAGAACAGAGCTCCACTCCAGCAGGACCAGCTGAGGAGCCTATCTTATCTGGTATGTCTGCGTCTTCAGACACAGAACTGCCTAATGATCTATTGCTGGACTGTACAACTTCTGGATTTTTGGTCTGCGGATGAATTGTGGCTCAGGACATTGCTTGTTACTAATCGGCAGTGTGTTATGGCAGTAATTGCCGCAGATGCTGGTTTCCGTCTACTACCGACTGATTCTGATACTGATTGTGCTGGACCGTGGTCTGATTCTGTACATGATCCCTGCATTCTGCCTGCAGCATCGTCTATGGCTGCTACTACTTTTACAACTCCTTCTCCTGTGAGTCAAATGCCTACTGTTCTGCCTTGTGATGCACTTGCATTAAAGGAATGCTCCCCTCATGACTCAGTGGCTTCCACGTCTACAGCTTTTACCTCTGACATTCCCCTGGCTTCATGTTCTAGTACTACTGCTGCACCCTTGAAATCTGTAAGTACAGTTTCCCTACCTTTGTCTTTCTGCACAGTCTAGCCTGCAGTAGAGATTGCTTTGCACCGAGAGAGAGTGGAGGTTTCTTCACTGGCTTCTCACCGGGTAGAAGGCCTCTCTCGTTCTTTGGAAAATCCCCTTCTGGTGCCGGTTGGAAGCCTGGAATGGAGGGTCACTGGGTACTGGATCCTGCTCACAGTCCGATCCCTGGACTACGACAACAATCTATGAGGGGACTGCCTCACTATCTGTTACCTTTGTTACTGATTCTGATTTGGATTTACACTCTGTGTGATGCAGACAGCCAGTTCTGAGTGCTGTATAATATTGTTTTAATATAAAATGTATTAATGACTATCTCTGCTGAAAAAATATAATGCTCTAGGAGTGACCTCAACCCACCCCAGTTTTTAGCTGACAGATGCAAGCCAAGAGAAATGCTGACAGCATGTGTATCATACACACTCAGTTTTTAGATGCAATGTGTTACATGGCAGACCAGGAGCTAATTACAGAGTTGTTTAAGTTAACTTTGTTAAGAAGGAAATCATAAAAAAAGGTTTACGTTGTTGAAGAGAAAACCCAGGTTATTACACAGGGGTGCGAGGTTGTAAATGCTCATATGAAGCCTGTGTGAGGAGTATGCAGCATGGATCAAAAGAGATATCATTTGGAACATGAGTCATGCTGAAGAATTGCAAAACTGATACTTTGAAACTACTGTTTTTTTTATTAGATATATTTTTAAATATAATCTGACAGAGGAGGAGCTAGCTGACCTCACCAAAAATGGGTTGACCAATACAGTTGTTTAAGGAATAATTCTGTTTTACAGAGACACATGTTTACCTAGACTCTGACCACGAAACATCTTGGGAGCACTTTTAAGCAAGTATTTAGAGACTAAGTACTGAAGTAGGAATTTGTACTGTTTAAACCTGTTTTGTTTAAGTGATTGTATGTCTTGGGATATAAGAGCTCTGTATTTTGCGTTTTACAAATTTTTAACTATTTTAGTAAAATTCTTTTTAGAACTTACTTGGTCTGTTTTTGAATTTCTTTTAGTTGTAAGAAAAGTATTTATGGTTATAGCAGACAATAGACATAAGCTTGAATGGTGGTACCAAACTGGAAAGAGAAGCGTTTTAAATCTGAGGTCTTCATTAAAGTTTTAAAGGGTTCATCTCTGTACACCTGGTTAGGTGCCCGTAGGCAAAGCTATCTGTCCCCCCGAAGACAGATGTATCTGAGTCTCTGCATTGGATATACTAACAAGAGGTTAACAGTTTGAATCCTTCCAGAACTTGAGACCAAAGGTTGATCCGAACTCACAAAAACAGACAAGAGGGTTGCCTTGTCTGTTACACTGTTCACAAGACTGCGCTCAGAGGTTGGCACTTTGGGAGTAGAATTCCTGACCTGCTGAGTGGGTTTGTGACAGGCAGATGTCCAGCCTGCTGTTTTAGAGCTGAATTTGTTAGACAAGGTACCGCTACTGTCTGCGTCTTCTTCAGCAGACAAGGGTACTAGTAGCAAACTACCTACATGGGGGGACCATGTGAAGGATGCCTCTCCACTTCCAGATCTTCCTCCTGACCCCAGAGATTGTGCTAAGACCCGCTGGGAGGAATTTTAGAAAAAGGACACTTTCAGTGTACAGCCTTCTCCACTGCAGAGGAGAAATGCTGTCCGCCTGCAATATTTAGGCAGCTTGACTTTTGCTCCTGATCGCATTTATGTTGGGAAAACCCTTATAAAGGGATCTTTGTTTTTTTTCACGAACAAGATCTATGCCCTTCTTCATGTTTTAGGAAACAGCCTATTTGACATTAGTTTTAAGACTCCCCAGGGCCTGGATTGGTTCTGGACCAAGCATGAGACGTTATGATACACTGTTCTACGGTTACCCTTTCCGACTATCCCCCTTACCAGACCTGCTATTAAAGTTGTTACTATTTTGTTTCAGAATGAGAATGTAGCTGTCCATGATATTTCTCATTGGTTGCAGCAGCGGTGTGAGATCTTGTGGGGCACCGCAACCTATATTTGACTCAGAGCATTTCTGGATGGGTGGTTGGAAATTCAGGGTGATGCTGAGGCATAACAATATAGGCCCCATTCATTTGCCAAATAGCCTGTTTTTGGGCCAGGAGAGGGATCATTGTTTCTATGTGGGTCAACCTAGGACCTGCTTTAAATGCGGGTCCTATTTGTATTTAAGTGCTGCATGTGGTAGGTTGCATTGCTCTCTTTGTCTTTCCTATGGGCATACTAGTATGGATTGTACGAATGAGCGGAAATGTAATTTGTGTGATGAACCTGGGCATGGGTTTCGAACATGACCCTGGGCCACACACAACAGAGATGTTTGTCCTAATCAGGATATTATCCTTACTGAGGCACAGAAGGATATTGCTGCTACTAAACCTTCTCCTGATCATGTTGTTGTTGTTGTCCCTGACCCCCCCCTTCACTGCTCCCCACCCAGTAGTACCTGTTTTAGACCTCTCACCTGTAGTTCCTATGGAACTTGATTCAGGTCTTCCTCCCCCTGTTCCTGCTACAGTTGAAGTGGCTGCTGCTGTGGCTCCTGCAGTGGCTGTGGACAATGTAGTCATGCCACCACCTGACGCAGGTATGCAAGCTAAGAGGACTGCTCAGAAACAGACTATGACCAGGTCTAAGCTGGCTAAGGCTTCTTCGCCTGGTACTGGGGTGCCCCTTAGTAATAAATGTTCTGTCCTTTCCAGAAAATCACAGTCTTCAGATCTGGGGGTGATTCTGATACTTCATCTCAGACTTTCCTATCCTCTGATTCTGAGGGTGACAAATCTCAGGACGCTGATAACAAAGTCAGGCCTCAATGACTTGGTGTTCACCCTTGACGAAGCATTAGGTCTGGGAAGATTACCTGATCGCTCCCTTTACCCTTTTTTGTGTGTCTTAACTTTTGATCATGGCTCCTGCCGTTCACATGAGCATTGCTACACTGAATGCTAATAGTGTAAAGAATGCTCGACGTAGACTGCTGACTTTTAATTTACTGCAGGAATTGTCTTGTGACATTTGTCTTATCCAGGATGTAAGCAATAATATCCAACAGGGTGGGCGGTATTGTGCTATACTGGACTACCCAGGGGCGTAATGAGGCCTGACACCACAGGCGGAGGGCCTTATAGCCCCTGGAAGGTCCGGTATAGCACAATACCGCCCACCCTGGAGGGTATTATTGCGCTTAGAAAATGGGCACTGTAAAAGAAAATAAGTTTAATAAAAAATGTTAATAAAAAATTAATTTAAAATAAGATTTGTAATAAAATAGTTCTTCCGCCTACTTTACAATGAGGCCTTTAGTCCTAGTAGAGACTCTGTAGTTACCCCCCCGGCCCCAAGAAAACAATGCTGGTTGTATGCAGTTGCCACCTTCGCAGTAGACTGTTACTTCACTGCCCCCTCCCCCCCAAACACACTCCATCTCCACTTTTCTTTTGTGTCTTTATTGATGCTTTTTTGCCCTGTTTCTTTTAATACTGGGGCAGGAAATGTTGCAGTTGCAGTTAGGAGGAGAAAGTGTGGTCTCTGTTTTTCTTTGTGGTTTCACTGTTGTCCCCCCCTTCCCACGCCTCACTGATATTAAAATACATGTCATATTCCGGTGAAATCTCTGAGAAGATGCATTTTATTTTTTCCCTGACAAAGTTTCGTTCACAGGTTTGAGCTGTATAGGTGACAGGCGGGTGGGCAGATGGGTGGCTGCACTAGCATCCTGCCGAGGAAGGACATAGCATCCAAAGCTTAAAATCAAGGAGCCAGGTAAAAATGTAAAATCAGCTTATGATAAGAGGTTACGGTATTTGTTTACTTGAGATGGGGTGCTGAGCATCGCTAGTTTTGATAGTGTTGGCAGTAACGCTGGTGCACGAGACTGGGCTTTGTTTTGGTATTGGAGCAGATGGATGGCTTTTAAGAAGGCAGAGTTATTACCTTTTTAAATAGAAATGAGGGTGGTTCCGGGGAATGGGGTTAGGTTTTTTGTAAGAATAAATGGCAGGAGACTATGTGGGCAGGGTTTGTGTGTATGTGGTGGAGCAGAATCCGATTTGTCAGCAGCATGAATGACTGAAGGCATGGCCATTGGTCAGAAGCACTGTTCTATGCAGTTGCGAGGGCTGGCGGGTGGCGGGGCCGAATTATTCGCTTCTCTTGTCTCCCCTCCTCCCAGCTGCATCCCATTATTGCTTTTTGTTTTCTTTTCTTAGCATTTTCACAGCGGCGTGTTTGTGAGATGGTGTCTACTGTCGGCAGATGTACCGCAAGCAGGACCCATGATCAGAAAAAACAAATTAAATAATGCAGATCTTGGCCCTTTCCATGGAATCGGTGATCTGGCAGTTGACTGTGTTTAGGCTCTAAAGTAAGCACTGTCTGTGCTACCAAAACCATAAGGTTATTTAAAAAAAAAATGTTTACTTAGGATAAAGACTGTGCAAAAAAGGAGTATATGGCACAGGTTGGGGGGGCAGATATCTCGCTATGCGAGAGAAAAAAATGGTGGCTATTTAAAACTTAACCATTATCACTGTTCCAATGGAATGTTATCAGGCCAGTTGGGACTGGCACTTTTAATACCCGGGCTCTATTGTCTGATAGATGTCCACCTTTCCAGGGCTATCAGCCAATCAGAGCCTGGGAATTTCTTAGCCCATTTTCTAAACCCGATTAAACACCCTTTCTGTGGTGTCATTGGCTAAGAAACTTTGGCATTGGGGCCCTTTTTTTTTCTTTTGGGGGGGCGCTTGTGATGGGGTTGGGTTTTTATTTCAAGGGGATGGATTCCACATTACTAAATTAGTGGAGATAGTTTCTGGGAGGGCCTGCCTTTTGGATTTTACTTATTTACACTCTTCGTGGAGATTGATTAATACCTATGCTCCAGTCACTAAAAACCTCTTCACTACTATTAAACCTTATTTATTTACGTCCAAACATATAATTTTGGGGGGGGTGACTTTAATTGTGTGATGGCTAAGCAGGACAGGGGGCCCTTACTGAGAAGGACTTCTGGATACCACCTGTCTCAACCGTATTCTCACTGTTAGTGGTCTTCAGGATACCTATAGGGTGTGTCACTCACAGGGTGGTCATACTTTCTTTAAAGGCCGTTTGTCCACTAGAATAGATTTTCTTTCTTTCTGCTGATACTGTGGTACGAGTCCTTCATGCCAGGACCATCCCTGCTGAGACTTCAGAAAATGTTGTTCTGACAGCTACTCTAGAGGTGGGACCCCAAGCTACTACTGGGAGGGGTTATTGGAAATTTAATATTACCCTGTTAGATAATGCCTTTTTTGTTCAGCAGGTTCAGGACCTCTTGAATGTGCATATGAGAGTGGCTGGGTTTACGGCTGACTTAAGCAAGTGGTGGGTGGACACTAAGAGTGAACTGCGGTCCCTTGCTTCGTATTTTTCCAAGACGTCTACAGTTACCCAGTACAAAAAGTATTTAGCCTTGAGGACCCATTTAGAAACATTGTATTCTACTATTAATACACATTGTCTTAATTTAACTTCCCAAGTACAAGTGGTAAAAAAGATATGGAGGCTCTGCTGTATTCTAGAGCAGCTTCACTATTACATGAGCACAGGGTTTGTTCCCCTGGTAAAAAGGGGTTTGGGGATGCTTTCGACTGTAGTAGTAAGAGGGCTTCCGATCGGGTTCTGACTGAAGTAATGGGCTGTGATGGTGCTATAAGTACTACCATACCTGACATCTTGCAGGCAGTTACTGCATTTTTTACAGACATGTATTCTGCTCCTTCTTTGGATGACCACAGCATAAGGCACTTCCTTGCATCCCTTTCCCTTTCCCTTCCAGACTGTGCTGATACACCTCTCCTGCCCCTGCTCTCCCCAATAAGTAGTGAAGAGGTGGCCTGGGAAATTTCTCGCTTAAAGAATGACACTGCTCCTGGTATTGATGGTTTGCCTTCTGAATTTTATAAATCTTGCAGTTCCCTTCTTTGTGATATACTTGAGGCTGTCTTTAACTGGTGTTTGCAGCATCAGGAAATTGACTTTAATTTGTGTATTTCCATTAAAATTCTGATATTTAAAAAGGGTGATGGGGTGACCGTAGTAATTGGAGACCATTGAGTCTCTTGAATACTGATTTAAAAATATGATGAAGATTTTGAATGCTCAATTGCTGCAAGTAGCTCCAACCATGTTTTTTTATTTCCCAGATTTGTTCTATTCCTGGTAGAACCATTAACCATAATCTCCTATTGCTTAGGGAATTAGTGGAACAGGGAAAATATGATGATGTTACTGGGTTCTCATGTCTTTTGACCAAGAGAAGGTATTTCATTGGGTTCCTCATCAATTTATATTTCAGGTATTGCGATCTTGTTGTATACCAGATATGTTTGTTTCCTGGATTGCTTTGTTATATAGGCATGCCTATGCCCTGTCCCTAGTAAATGGCTATTTGGGTTCTTATATCCCTATTCATAGAGGGGTCCAGCAAGAATGCCCCATGAGCCCCCTGCTTTATGTTTTTTGTTTGGACCCATTGCTGAGAACCATTGATCAGGATGCTCTCATTTCTGGGATTCATCCTAAATATGGCTCAGTGTGTGCCAAGATTTCAGCACATGCTGATGATGTGCATGTTTTTGTTTCTGATGCTACCTTAGGACACAGAGTATTGCAGCATTTTGATACCCATTCGGTAGTGGCTGGGGCATCTTTGAACAAATCTAAGAGTTTTTTGTACTCTCTTGGTGCTACACCGCCTGACATTACGGACCTGCAGGGTATTGCTGTTCTCCAGAGTCACACTAAAGTTTTGGGGATTTAGTTTGGGAAAGTAGATAATGCTGTTCTGAACTGGACTGAGAAACTTGAGTTTACTAAACACTGTGTCACTGTCTGGAAATCATGGCAACAGTCCAAGAAGACAAAGGTTGCTGTTGTTAAATAGTTTCTACTTCCTATTTTTTAGTACCTTAGTGTTGTTTATCCTATACCCCAAAATTTGGAGACAGTTCTTCTTAGTCTCTTTTTCCAGGTTATTTGGGGGAGTAGGTTGAACCCGATTAAACGGGATGTGTTATATCTCCCTCTTGCACAAGGCGGATTAAACTGTGTTAATCCCATTACATTTTACTACAGTACTTTCTTTCATAGGAATTAAGTTGATTTGGCTGCTGTATGGGTAATTTATGCGGATCATTGGCTTTGATCTTTAGATAGGCTGTGGCACTTGTCGGTGAGTAGGCCCTTCCTGGTTTCTTTCTTTCCTGCATACTTGCAACCTGCTATTAAAAAGTTAAATGAATGGAAAGTACACTCAGAACTGATTTTGTCTAAACCCAGAAAATGTATTTATGTGTTTTTGCAATCTCAAGCTCATTCCATTTCTCCTGTTCTTAAAGGTATACCAGACCCCCATCATGGCCGAGTGCTTAAATGTTTAACTGATAAGCTGATCCCTCCCAGGTTGCGGGATGTCCTGTGGCTTAGTAGCCATGGCAGGCTTAATGTTAAGGGCAATGCCAAACATAAAATGGTTTCAGAAAGGATGTGTCCTCTGCAATCTTGCATGGCTCGGGAAGAAACCATGGACCATTTTTTCATACAGCGTCCTTATGTCCAAACCTTTTGGCATGATCTAGCTGTACGCTGGAAACATTTTTGTTAGCAAGCTGTTACTTATGCTGAAGTGGTGAGTGGTTTCTTGTTAAGCCATTCTACTTTTGATGAATGGGTAGTGAGACTTTTCTGCTGTGATTAAATTTCATTTATGGCAGGTTAGATGTAAATTCGTCTTGCAGCAGGTGTATCAGGCACCTTTACATGTGATTGAAAGAACTGAACATTTATTATTGACAGCTGTTCCATAAATCTTCCCCTTAGTTTTTCCCTCCCTCGCAGCCCCCTTTTTTTTGTATCTCAGCCCCCTTTCATACCTTTTTACAGCTTAGCTTCACCTGACTAAGACCTCCACACCAACTCCTGGCACTTACTTCTACCCCAACCACTCCTCCATACCTCCTACTACTAGTAGCCTTAGCCCCTCTCTGAATCTCCCACCAGCCCCTCCATGTCATTCGTCAGAGGTTGTTTATCATCATTTTTGCAGTCATAAATCATTACATCTGTTTGTCTGCATTAGTTTGCCCTGGAGCCTGTAACCACCTGTTACCATGTATTGCGTGCTTGCTTTGGCTCCTCTATTGGATCTTGGACATTCTGGTTTCTTCTAGGGTACTTCTACTGTATCCTACCTTGTCCTGTTAGGTTGAATCATCCTTATCCTTCATTTGTATATATGTTTATATTACTGTATCTGTTTAAATATAAGTGTTCTGTATATGTCTGCTATTGTACCTTCAATTTGATCCTTGACCTATCAGGTCCATCTTGTAAATGAGCTTTGCTCAATGATGTCCGCCTGAATAAATAAAGATTTGATTGATTGATTGACTGATTGATTGATTGATTTGTATCACCACTGTCTTTTTGGAAAGAAACATTTGAGTTATGATGTATGGATTGCACGTTGGAAGGCAGTTCCTTTTTTGAAGGATAAAATAGGATAATTTGTTTTCTTTTAACCCTGGTTAAGGGACATTTATGTTTGTTTTTGCTATTACATTCCTTAGAGTTTTTATTTTTTCCCTTTCATGTATTTTAAAGCTGCTTTTTTTGTTTCCTGTTTCTTTTACTTTATATTCTTTGTACTCTATGTTGTAAACTATTAGTTGTTTTCCTATTGTTATGTTATAATAATAAAACCTTCCCCTACTCTTTTCGAGAAGTGCCATGCGATCTTTAAAATCCACCTGAACAGGCAGATGGGACCTCGGTTTAAGGTCTCATCTGAAAGATGGCACCTCAAGAGTACAGCACCCCCCTCATGCTACACTACAGTGTCAGAATTGGGATATTAACCCAAGTGCCTGGTGTGGGGATGGAACCCACAGTCTTCTGATCTGCCAGCCTCAGAGGCGAGTGTACTACCTGCTGAGCTGCTGAGCCACTGATGCTATGACCAGGATATTCAGACTGCACCAGAAAGATGCGCAATAGAGGTAGCAGGTGCATGTCCAGTGTGCCATGGTGCAATGGGCGTGATATTCAAACCATGTGCAGGACAAGGTGCACCTGCACAACATGGCTGAATATTGCTCCTGATGTGCCATAGCACAATGAGGGATGCACCATGGAGTAGGGTCAGTGCACATTAGCACCCCGAGGGATGCGCATGGACAAAGACAGGATGCAGCTGAGCAGCAGCCATGGATGCGTCATGCACTGAGGAGCATGCACCAGGCCAGACAGACCATCCCCCCACCCCCAGCCCCCACCCCCACCAGGGCAAGGCTCCCATGAGCAGCACAACCAGACAGGTGCAGGATGGACCACAGACCCTTGAACTCCGGTGCTGAACCAACAGCAGATGTGACCCAGCAGTCCCCACCCACTGGGCATGGCACCCCTGCAGCATCCACCGGCCAACAGAGACTAGGACACAAGGATGGCCAAGCCCCACCCATGCCATGACACCACACCAATGCCATAGACCTCAGTACAGAGTACCCAAGACACCTAGCACAGAAGTATGACCAAACAGTGCATGGCACTGAAGGCAGGCCCATGGTGCCATGTACCTGTGGCCTGTCCCTGTGGTGAGCCTGCCATGTGGTAATCACCCCATGAGCCTAGCCACCCTGATGGCTGGCACAGGGGCCTGTGACCAGGCCACCACCCGCATACAGCAGGACCCCATGTGACAGCCACCAGACCACAGGCACCACCCCAGTCACCATGGACTGCATGGAGGGAGCAAACAATAGCACCACCCACAGTGGCATCAGGAACAGACGTGCGATAGTCCGGGGTCGTAATGCCAACTGCAAGGGTGCTGTGCCTGCAAGGTGACAGGTACGGCCTGCCCCTGAAGGCATGCTGTCAGCCGAGCACGTGGTGGTGGGGGCCACATGACCGTGCATACCACAGTCACGCATGGTGGCAGTGTAGCAGCAATGGCCACAGCCACACAGGCAAAGCACACTCCGACAGGGGTGGCTGGGATACAGCACATGCACCACACCCTGCCACACACAAGTGAACAGTGCACAGGGCACACCACACATGCCCGTAGACAGAGCCCATGGCCGCCACCCCACACACCAGTGGAGGAGCCCTGCCAGGCACACTCATGCCCAAGCCAGCCCCACCCCACAGTAGCCATGCACACCACTGCAGCAAGGCTCCATGCACCTTCTGCAAATCAGAGACCGACACAGACATAGATATAAATGAATGTATTACAAAGAACAACAACATCTACAACAGCAACAATATCTATTTACAGTTATGTACAACAGAGGAGGGGATGGGTGAGGACGCTACAAGGGGGGAAGGGAAAGGGTCAGGGGGACAATGAGAATGGCAAAGGTAGGGGACATGGGGGTGTGGGGTATAGTTCAGGGAGGGATGGCATGACTCCAATAGCAACAGACCCTACTGGCGGCTCGGGTCCTCTCCTGCCATCCTGTCGCGCCTGTGGTGCCACCGCCAGTCCTCCCGTCCATTCTCTTGAACAGCTCAAGTGTCACCTGGGTGATGTGCAGGATCTCCTGGAAGGTCTGCTCCACGGCCTCCCAATGATGTCCACCTAGGACAAGGGAGCAGAAACAGTATGAGTGACTGGCCAGACTAACGCAGCCCACCCAACATGCACGGCGTGCATCAGTGACAGGCACCTCTGGGATGGCATGCGACCACCCACAGTGAGTGCGCCCACATGAGTCGCTGACAACCGTAGCCATGCATACCGCTGCACACCATCACTTCCCATGCACCACACAGCACCATTCTGGCCGTCCGGCATCATGGAAATGCAGTGGGAAGGCAGTGGTACAGCCAGGCACCGAGTGCACCCACAGCCCACCAACATGTGCAGGCCCACAGGATAGTATAGAGTACACCGTGGGAAGTGCACAGCTGGAGGGGCCATGTACAGAAGGACCATGCCACACCACCACCCCTGCAACCCACACTGCACAGGTGTACAGGGAATCACAGTACTCACCTGCATCCTGGTCAGCAGGGTGCTGCTGACCCGCAGCACCACCAGTGTGGCCTGCCCACATGCCCACTCCCCCGGCTTGGTCCTGGCTCTGTTGCTCCCTGGCCATCCATGCTCTACGGCATTCCTCTGGTCCTAGGGGGGAGACATGGAAAGAGACACATCAATACACGTCTGACCCATAGGCCCCCCCACCAGTGCGTTGGCAGGCACAGAATGTCTGGGCCACGATGGCATAGGGTGGACATGATGCACCCCCACACCCAACAACACAGGTGCTGGCCCTCCTGGCGGCCTGGCCTGCTGAACTCTGTGCCCCAAGAACAGTCAGAGATCACTAGTGATGGTCAAGGAGCACCTACCTGGCTGTGGCATGGCTCCCTGCTGGACACAAGCCTGCAGGCACCTCAGGCGGCCAGGGTCACACCACTGGAGGTCACCGTAGTGGTGGCGACACTGCTCCCCGGAATGACAGCTCCCAGTGACCTCTTCCAGTCCATCCACAACCTCCTGCCATACCGCAGTGTGAGGCCTCTGGAGGGGCACCTGCCCAAACAGGGCACCTGCATGTGGCTCTACAAGAGCAACCAGGTTGGCCAGCTCAATGGCACTCCACACAGGGGCTCTGGTGTGCGGCATTATTCAAGCTGTTCATAGCGCAAAATAGCACCCAGTAGTGCACATGTACCATGTGCTAAAGCAGTGTGGTGCTGTGCTGCAATTCACAATCACACTGGCACTGGACTGCGCAATAGGGGGGCAGCCATGCTGCCACACGGCACCTAGAGGGCAAAGGGCAGCCACAGGGTCATGGGTATGACCATGCACGGAGCATTACTGCACTATTGGGAGGCCCCTGTATGGTGCATGGTAGGGTGCATGTGCGTGATGCCATGCAGTGGCCTACTGAGCAGAGGCACCATGGCACCCATGGTGCAGTGGTGCAATACAGAGCATGATGGCACTGTGCCATCCGCATTATGACACGTGTGCCCCATAGGATGTTCAATGCATGACCACCACAGGCACAGTAATGGCTGTGCACTGTACTGCCTCCCGCACTATGTGCATATGCTGCGCCGATAGCATATGTGTCAGCACCGCGCACATGCATGGTGTGGGTCTGATTGCGCACATCACAGTGGTGCACCACGACTTGAGCATGCACAACACCATTGTGCAAGGTGCATCCGCGTGATATTCAGCCAGATTATACAAATCAGCTCATGATCCATTCTGCAGCACATCTGCTGCATTTGCATCTCATTACAGTTGCGCATACCCTCATTTGCATGCAATGCTCTATAAAGGCACCATGGAATTGCATAGGCCATGGGTTGGTATTGCAGCCTTTGGAGGTACATGCCATGCTGTGTAGACATCAGAACAGTGGTCTGGGAGGGCTGTATGGGCCTCAACAGTCTATGGTAACACCTGTCCATCTCCACAGGTACAAGCATGACTGAATGTAAGGAGGATGAGGAGCAGGGGAGGGTGCGGAAGCGGAGGCCCAACTTCACCAGGGCAGAATTGGATGCCCTGTTCAAGGCCTACCTCAACAGGGAGCCACTCCTCAGTGGACAGAGGGGCACACCACAGGCCTGTGCGGCAGCGTGGGGTGAGGTGGCATGTGCGGTCAACCAGCAGGGCAGCCACCAGCATTCCATGCAGCAGTGCATAAAGAAGGTTGGCACAGACAGGAGGAGGATAAAGGACAAGGTGGCTGCCATCTGGGCAGCATGTGCCGCCACTGGTGGGGGCCAGCAAGATGTGCCATGCCTAACGCTGCTGGAGGAGCAGGTGGCTGGCAGCATGCGGCGTTGTGCCATTGAGGGTGTGCCCAGCGGAGGCTTCCAGACGGGCAGCCGTCCATCACTACATGGTAGGACTGGTGCTGGCAGTGTGTGGGTGGCAGGGGGGCAGGCTCCAGGGTTCAGGTGAAACCACTAACAGTACTGTGTTCCTTTACAGCTCCTGAGCATCTGCATGGGGTAGCGGTGGTGAGTGTATCCACCGAGGGGGAGGCCCTGGAACTGCCAGCCACCTGCTCCTCCAGCAGGCATGGCAGCACTGGCTGAGGAGCAGGTGGCTGGCAGCATGCACAGCCATTGAGGGTGCCCAGCAGAGGCTTCCAGATGGGCAGCCGTCCATCACTACATGGTAGGACTGGTGCTGGAAGTGTGTGGGTGGCAGGGGGGTGGGCTCCAGGGTTCAGGTGAAACCACTAACAGTACTGTGTTCCTTTACAGCTCCTGAGCATCTGCATGGGGCAGCGGTGGTGAGTGTATCCACCGAGGGGGAGGCCCTGGAACTGGTGGAGAACCCATCCACCTCCACTGGTGTCCGAGGGACCGACTGCCTGCAGCCCTGCACAGCTGTCCAGACTGATGCCTGTGGTGCAGGTGCAGATGAGGCCCTGGCTGTGTTCCAGTGGGATGCCAGGCATGGTGTCCTAAGTGTTGAGACACAGATTGAGGCCAACTCCAGTACCGATGATGATGTGACGCACGTCCTGGACAGTGATGTTGGTGGGTCACGGGGGATCCCACGACTGGCATCCACCTAGGTGGCAGTGCAGGCAGTGCTGGCGTGGTCACCTGCCCACCAGTCATTGTTCCTGTCATGTCTGCTACATCCAGTGGGGCAGTTCTGGTGTGCAGACGCAGCAATGGTGTTGGTGGTGCCGATGCAGCCATGCTGGTGGTGCCCAGCGCTCAGCAGTCAGAGGGGCAGTGGCAGCAGCTGAACACTGTTGACAGGGGGACAGGGGCAGGGGGTGGCAACAGTGAACAATGTGAGGATGTACCCCAGGAAGGCACTGCTGTGCGGCGCCCACCGTCGCAGGGTGCTGTACCGCTGGGTCAGGAACCACATGGGGGTCAGCATGATGGCCATGCAGATGACCCCTTGGACAACCACAGCCATCTGCTCCAGGCCTTGTGGATCAGCAGGTATAGCTCATGGTATTGGTGGATGCACTCCATGTGGAGCTGCGCCAGGCAGAGGAGCAGCTCAGCAAGGACCATGCCCTCCTCCTGGCAGAGATAGTTCAACAGCGGGCGGATGTGACCGCAGCCATCAATAGGCACGCCACTGTGATGGTGACTGTCATGGCAACATTGGCCGACCAGCTGTGTGCCCAGCTGCCTCACACCCCATGGAGAGCAATGTCCACCCCTCAGTCCTGGTGTCAGGTGACCCCTGCCATGTCGATGCTGGGATCAGCTGTGGGCATACCTAGCACGCCCAGTGCGGGCATGTTTGGTGGCCTGCAGACACCTGTGTGGACATGGTCATGTTCACGCAGCGTCACCCCTTGGGGACCATCAGTGCCACCCCATGAGGCCACTGATCAGCCTGTTACAACTGGCAGGTCTTGGCGGGGCCGCCTTCGCATCCTTGGCAGCTGTGCTACTGCGCAGTGTGACTGACCCATCCCCCTCCACTACTGCTATCTGCCACTGCCCAGTGTGCACTATGATGTTCCGTGAGCAATGCATGGATGTGGTACCCTGTCTTGCACTCACAAGGGCCCTGTGCACACCCGCTCAGCTGCTGGCCACTGTGGTGTGTGCATGATGATGCCAGCATAGTACTGTCCAGCCTGTGCAATGGTGCTCAGCATCTGAGACACACACAGTGCTTGCCAGTGGGTGTGGTTCTGTTGAGTCCTGTGTGGGTGTGGGGGAGACGTATGGGGTGGGTGTGCATGTGGCCCTGTGGGCAAGGGATGGCATGTGTGTGCCTGTGTATGTGTGCTGTGTGCAGCCCTGCTATGTTCTGCTTTTGTGTGCAGGCCCCCGCCCATTCCTGCACCCCTGCCACAGAACCTGCCTTGGTGTCCACCCCTACCTGTCTGTCAGCTGTGCCATTGCCCCTGGTGCTTGCTTGTGGCCCTGTTCACCTACCAGTGTGGTCCATAGTGCTCCTCTGCCATTGTGTCCCGGTGCTACTGGGCCATCTGGGCCAGCTGGAGATCCCTTCACCCAGGGGGTGGCTGCCCAACACCAGCTGAACCGGCATCCTCATTGTCCCCACTGCTGTCCCCCTCTTTGACCTCAATTGTTGTCCCACAGTCAGTTGCCATGTTGTGCAGGATACAGCAGGCCAGGGATAGCCCACAGGCCTTTGAGGGGCTGTACTGTAGGGAACCACCAGACCTGTCCAGGCAATGGAACCAAGCCTTCAGCAGCCCAAACACACACACGATGATGTTCCATGTGGTGGCATGTGCATCATTGTACCCTTGCTGCACTGAGGTTGAGCGGCACCAGTATGGTGTGAGCAGCTAGGGTCAGAGTGAGTACCCACTGTCACCTGTGTGTAGGGAGGTATCATTAGCATGGTAGTCTGTGTCACTGTGCTGCTGGCCTTCCTGGCTCTACCCCATGGCACCCTACCCTTTCCCCACACACACACCCTGCTGCTCCCAGCATCTGGTGTGCACTGCATATTCACCTACCAGATGGCCAGTGGGGATGTCCCCATTCTCAAACCTATGGCACAGTGCAGACTGGTGCCAGATGAAGGCATTGTGTGCTCCCCCAGGGTGTGTGGCACAGATGTTGATTATGCACCTCCTGGCATCGCACACCACCTGGCAGTTGACACTCAGGTATCCCTTGCGGTTTATATATGCTGCCCCCTCTGGGCCAGGTGGCGAGCAGATGCCAAGATAGGTGCAGTCAATGACCCCGAGCACGCCAGGCAACCATGCTACCCTGTGGAACTCCTGCATGTTTGCTGTGCACTCTGCCTGTGTGCTGGGGAAATGGATGTACTCTGCAGCATGTGGCAGCAGTGCGCTGAGGAATTGTGTGAGTAGGTGTGACACGGCCAACTGGGTTATGCCTGTTGTCTCCCCTGTTGGCCTCTGGAAGGTGCCTGTGGTGAGCAGGCACATGACAGCTGTGATCTTTGTCTTGTGGGTGCCTGCATCTCCTCACTGCACAGCTCACAGAGCCACCTCAGAATGGCCCAGTTCAGGCAGTACCGGCCCATGATCTCGATGTCACTGTACAGCTCAAAGCTGACGAGGGCACGGTACAGCCTGTTCTGGGCATACCGCCGATGGGCCCCTCCACGTCCGTGCCTCCCTGAAGCCTGCCTCCTCACACCGCTCATTACTGCCTCCATCTGGAAGGTGGCACTGGCCATGTCCTGGGTTGGTGTTCCCCTGCCAGGCAGCTGACTACCCGGTCCCCCCAGCTGTGTGCTGCTGGTCCTGCCCCTGCATGGGTGCACCCCTGGCACTACACCATTGCATGCCCTGCTTCTACCCCACTGCTCTCCTTCCTCTGTGGCACACACACACACACACACACACACACACACACACACACAGACGCTTCCTGTGGCCCCCCATCCACTTCTTGGCTACCCCTGATTGCCCGTGTCTTGCCCTGGCTCCCTTCTGCTCCATATCCACTCTCCCCCTCTATGGCTCCTCTCTAGCACAATCATCATCCCCTCACTTGCTCCCTTTTATATTCGCTCATATCCGCTATTGCGTAACTTCCACTTGCTCCACTATTGTACACGTCGCCTGCTGTTGTATATCGCATTGTGCCACATATTCCTGGTTATGCCCCCTGTACTTGTGCATGCATTCATTACCGTTGAGCTACGGAGCATTGGGTTTTGTGCTTACGATATCTGCCGCTGAATATGGCATTACAGGCTATTCGCTCTTAAGCGCAGGGCAAGAGATCCCTATTGCTATGGTGCATCTGCCCTGGAATATCCCGGCCTAGATATATATATATATATATATATATATATATATATATATAAAGTTAGAGGCAAAAACTCTATTTAATGCATCAGTTAGTTGTTTTTCACAGCGACAAAAGCAAGGAAATTCATGTTAAGGTTGAAACCCCTTGCACCCCTCCAGCCCCACCCCCAACTGGAATCGGGTGCGATTAAGTACAGCCCTAAGTGTCACCCCATCACATGTGGAAAGAAGCTGAGGAATAGGAGAATGGGGTGACAGTTAGGACCAATGACCCCAGTGTGCACCCAGATTCCAGTTGGGGGGTGGGCTGGAGGGGTGCAAAAGGGGGTTTCAACCCTAACATCGAATTTCCTCGCTTTTGTCGCTGTGGAACAACCCTAACTGATGCATTAAACTGAGTTTTTTGCCTCTAATTTTCCTTCTTTTTGAGAATGATAATGAGAAATAGTGAATGTAATACGAACATACAAAATTTGCCAGCAGATAAAGGCCGAGAGGTCTATCAAGTCTGCTCGAATGTGTAGCTAGCACCCCTTATTCTGCAGCTGCCCCTCCCTTTCACCCTTCCCCTTCATTAACCCTCCCCCTTGTCCTGTCCCATCCCTTTTTGAAGCAGTCCACTGTTCTACTGCATACCACTTCTGCAGGTAACGCATTACACCCAGCCACCATCCTCTCTGTAAAAAAGTGTCTCCTCATCTCCCTCCTGAACCTACCTCCTCCAGTCTCATATCATGGCCCCTGGTGGCCCTCCCCTCCCTTACTTGGAACAGCCCCTCTGTACCCATCTTGTTTATTCCTTTCATGTATTTAAAGGTTTCAATCATGTCACCCCGTCCCTCTTCTCCTCCAGTGAGTACATGTTCAACTCCTTCAACCTCCTCTCGTATGGTAAGTGCCTCAGCCCTTTGATCATCTTTGTCACCCTGTGCTGCACCCCCTCCAGTAACTTAATGTCCCTCTTCAGATATGGACGCCAGTACTGCACGCAGTACTCCAGGTGTGGTCTAACTAATTACCTATACAGTGGCAGAATCACCTCCTCCCTCCTCGAGGATATACCCCTTGCAATACAACCCAGCATTTTGTTGGCCTTTGCAGCTGCCTTCCTACATTGTGCCGAGTTGTTCATTGACCCTGTAATGAGCACACCCAGATCCTTCTCCTCCTCTGTCTGGGCTAGCTGCACTCCCCCAGCTGGTAACTCCTCCTTGGGTTCTTCATCCCAAAATGCAGCACCTTGCACTTTTTGGCATTAAACCTCAGTTGCCAGGTGTCTGACCAGGTTTCAAGCTTTGCCAGATCATCCTGCAACCCCTGCCATCCCCCTAGGTCATCCACCACTGCTCTACCTTGGTATCATCAGCAACAGACTGATCTTGCTCTTGATGTCCCATGATATGTCTGCAATGAATATCCCAAACAACACTGGTCCCAACACCGAGCCCTGTGGAACACCGTCACACTGCCTTGGGGTGAGAGCTCCCCACCCACCACCACCCTCTGTTGCCTTCCCTGAGCCAGTTTCCTACCCATCTCACCAGCTTTGCACCCGACCCTGTGCCTACTAACTTCCTTCCAGCCTTCCATGTGGCACCGAGTTGAATGCCTTACTGAAGTCCAGATACAGGACATCCACTGCATGGCCCCTGTCCAGTTGCCTAGTTACCCAGTCATAGAACTCCACCAGGTTGGTTTGGCAGGATCTGCCACGTATGAAGCCTTGCTGTCTGCTGTCCTGTAGTCCTTTGGCCTCTAGGAGGGCCACCAGCCTCTACTTCAGGATAGTCTCCATTAGCTTACCCACAATGGATATGAGTCTCACTGGTCTGTAGTTTCCTGGTTCATCTTTGGGGCCACTCTTGTGGAGGGGCACCACATGAGCCATCCTCCAGTCCTGAGGTACACACCCTGAATGTAGTGAGGCATTAAATAGGTCCGCTAAAGGTCCTGTAAGGACCTCTGCCAGCTCCTTCAGTACCCTGGGTGGATGCCATCTGGGCCTGGCGCCTTGTCCACCCTCAGTGCCTTCAAACCCTCTCAACTCTGCCTCCATGATTTCCCATCTGTCACCACTTCCCCTGCTTCTGCCATTTCTCCCACCTTGGTGTCACCCCTTCTGTTTAGTAAATACTGAGCAGAAGTACTCATTTAGTGCTTCTGCCTTATCGCACCCTGCTTCCACCCAACCTCCTCCTTCCTAATCCTTACTATGTGGTCCTTACAGCCCTTTTCTCCCTGATGTACTTAAAGAAGTCCTTTCTCCTTCTTAATGCCTTGTGCCAGCCTGAGTTCTGTAGATGCGTGGCTCCTTACTGCCCTTGTCTCCTTTGATTCTGTCAAGTACCCTCCTGTCCTCCCCTTCCTGTTTTCTGTACTTCCTTAGGCAGCTGTTTTCCTCCTTACCTTTTCCATGACCTCCTTGCTCAACCAGCTCAGTTTCTTAGCCCTAGCCTTCTTACTCTGGGCTTTGCAGCAGATTTTGGTTGCCTCCACTATCCCCAGCTTTATGAGCTCCCACTTCTGGTTAGTGTCCATACTAGATTGAATTCTGGCCAGGTATCTCTTTGCCACTTCTCCAATCCTCCCAAAGTCAGCCCTCCTGAAGTCCAGCACTCTTGTGCCAGATTCCACTCCTTCCTTGCCCATATCCAATGTGAGCCATACTGAGTGGTGGTCACTCCCTGACAGCGGTTCCTCCACTGTAAGTTCTCTCACAAAGTCCCCATTTGCCAGCACAAGGTCAAGGGTATTCTCTAACCTGGTTGGTTCACTGACCATTTGCAGCAGGAAGCTGTCCTGAAGGCATCCAGCAGTACCTGCTCCCTTCTGTTCCTGGTTGTTGGGGTGCTCCAGTCCACCCTGGCATGTTGAAGTCCCCACAATCACCACACTCATCCTTCTCGCAGGTCCTCCTGATCTGTCTTGCTAGTTCCCTGTCTAACTCCTCCGTCTGAGATGGTGGCCTGTACACCACTCCCATTCTAAGAATCCTATTCTTGGAATCCTGGATTTGCATCCAAAGTGACGCCATACTACCCTCCTCCCCTTCCTCCCTTACACACTTCAGTCCTTCCTTCACATATAGTGCCACCCTCCTTTCCCAATCACCCTGTCCCTATGAAATAACCTGTACCCTGGTACAGACAGGTCCCAGTCATTGTATTGGGTGGCCCATGTTTCTGTGATGGCTGCAATGTCCACCTCCCTCTGCCATGAGAACCTGTAACTCTGCAGTTTTCCTCCCAAGGCTCCTAGCATTAAGGGTAACCACCTTACACTCCCCATCCTGCCCTCCTTTCCTAGCATCACCAATAGCACTTGCCATTTGTCCTTTGTCACTGTTATTGGGGTAAGCTCATATGGTTTCCCAACCTGTGGTCTCTGCATATCTCTTCCCAACTGCCACCCCTACTCCTAGTTTAAATTCCCAACTTTCTCTATGTACCCTCCATCCTCTGTTTCAACACTTTTTCCATCCTCACTCAAGTGTAGTCTGTCCTTGGCATAGAGACTACTGTCCTCCCAGGTCCCTCCCCACCCCCCAACAGCCCATACCCTTTAGCACAACACCAGGTTCTTAGCCATCCATTAAATTCCTCTATTCTCAGCTTTCTTGTTGTGCTTGCCTTTGGCACCGGAAGTATCTCTGAAAAAGTTACTGATCTTCCTGCCCCCTCACATAATTGTGCTAGTTCCTCAAACCTCCTCTGGGCTATATCTACTGTCTTGTCAGCCAGGTCGTTTGTCCCAAGATGTACAATGAAATGAGGCTTGTCCCTACCCCTTCTAGCATATTTCAGAACAGATTGTCCCACCCTTTCTGCTGTCATTCCTGGCATGGCCTCCACCCAAATGCGACTATGCCTCTCCCCCTTGCTACCCCACCTGACTCCTCTTAGTATTGAGTCCCCCAGCACTAAGATTCCACCTCTTACTCCCTGCTTGCTTCCATTCATCCCTCTCTCATTTCCAGCTCTCTTCTTCCTCCTGCACATTATTTCCCTTTTATCCTTGTTGTACTTCTCCCAGCAGAACTTCCCAAGGCTCCAGTTTGGTCCAGGCATTTATCAATTACTCCCTAATTTCATCATTTCCTCCTCCACCTTCTTCCTCTCTAGCAGTGCACAACTATTTTCTGAAGACCCTTCACAAATGCCTGCTCCCTCTCTCTTCATAGTAACCTGTTCTCTCCTTTCCACTCCATGACTTTTGCCACTTCTTCGCCTCCCCTCACAAGTCCCTATCTCCTCCTTCCATTTGTCTTTTGTCTCCTGACCTGGTTTCCCCGGCAATTGTTCTTCCTGGCCTGGGCCCCTTTGTCTCTGCTTCCCTTCTTCTGACCCTCTCCTCACCACTGTTGGCTTAAATCGCCCTCCCTCATCTCCTCTTCTTCCTCCCTCCAGTATTGGGCTAACCCCCCCAATCTGTCTTGCTTGTCTTAGTTCCTCCTGCAGACCCTCCATCTCCTTTCTAAGTTTTTCTATGTGGTTGCACACTAAACATTCTCCCACACTCCAGGCAATTTTTAGAAAGATTTGTGCACCGCAGTTGTTGCAGCCTACCACCCTACCCATTGCTGTCATTGCCCACCAGCGACCCCCCACCCTTCCAGATGCAGGATACCAAACACTCCCCCAAGTTTCTCCTCTCCCCCCTCTATCAGTGCAAAACATTTTCTTTATTTCCCTTACCTCCTTTGTTGCACACATTTAGATATATTGAGCAACTGCCTTTTATATTCTTATCCTTCCTATCCACACTCAAAAAGAGACTTTAAGTAGCCATTGCACAACCTTCTTCAAACTCCTACTCCTCCTTTCCCCAATGCAATATCAATGCAAAGAAGTAATAATGAACGCTCTTAGATTTGTATTTACTTCCCTTCCACTGAGATAGCAGTCACCTCTTCACTAGCTGATGTTCCTTTCCTGGATGTCTGCTTCTGTCTTGACAGGTGCATATCCTTTGCCCGTAGCTGAGGCCTCTGGTCAGACCATTAGCACCCTTCCCCCACTCTGCACTAAAACTTTGCAGCTAGTGAAGCCAGCAACAATGAATCACAATTCTACTCAAAGCCCCCAAAATAGGTTTGCTACCCAAAGAAACAGGACTCCAATTCAAACAGCTTCACCAACAATACATCAAAATAGGCTTGGAATTAGAAGATATAGGTCTCCAATTCAAAGAAACAGACCCAGTTAAATCACACCAATTATGTTTTAAAACAGAAGAAATAGGCCTCTACAAATGCAGCCTGCCACACAGTGGATCAAACAAATGAGCTCACTTATAGCCACCAAAACAGGTTTCACAATTCCAACAGCCCCAAACAATACCCTGCTAGCCCCTTAGTAGTAAGAAAGAAAATAAATAACCTTCTACCAAGTAGAATCCACAAGAAACAATGTAAAAACAAGAAGCTACTGTACTGTAGATCTGATCCTGTCCCCCTTCTAGTTCCTTCTGAGAAGCCAAAGCACTGACTCCACACCTGATTCAGCTCTGCCTCCCTAACTGAGTGAGACCTGGCCAGACCATTAGCACCCTTCCCCCACTCTGCACTAAAACTTTGCAGCTAGTGAAGCCAGCAACAATGAATCACAATTCTACTCAAAGCCCCCAAAATAGGTTTGCTACCCAAAGAAACAGGACTCCAATTCAAACAGCTTCACCAACAATACATCAAAATAGGCTTGGAATTAGAAGATATAGGTCTCCAATTCAAAGAAACAGACCCAGTGAAATCACACCAATTATGTTTTAAAACAGAAGAAATAGGCCTCTACAAATGCAGCCTGCCACACAGTGGATCAAACAAATGAGCTCACTTATAGCCACCAAAACAGGTTTCACAATTCCAACAGCCCCAAACAATACCCTGCTAGCCCCTTAGTAGTAAGAAAGAAAATAAATAACCTTCTATCAAGTAGAATCCACAAGAAACAATGTAAAAACAAGAAGCTACTGTACTGTAGATCTGATCCTGTCCCCCTTCTAGTTCCTTCTGAGAAGCCAAAGCACTGACTCCACACCTGATTCAGCTCTGCCTCCCTAACTGAGTGAGACCTGGCCAGACCATTAGCACCCTTCCCCCACTCTGCACTAAAACTTTGCAGCTAGTGAAGCCAGCAACAATGAATCACAATTCTACTCAAAGCCCCCAAAATAGGTTTGCTACCCAAAGAAACAGGACTCCAATTCAAACAGCTTCACCAACTACACATCAAAATAGGCTTGGAATTAGAAGATATAGGTCTCCAATTCAAAGAAACAGACCCAGTGAAATCACACCAATTATGTTTTAAAACAGTAGAAATAGGCCTCTACAAATGCAGCCTGCCACACAGTGAATCAAACAAATGAGCCCACTTATAGTTACCAAAACAGGTTTCAAAATTCCAACAGCCCCAAACAATACCCTGCTAGCCCCTTAGTAGTAAGAAAGAAAATAAATAACCTTCTACCGAGTAGAATCCACAAGAAACAATGTAAAAACAACAAGAAGCTACTGTACTGTAGATCTGATCCTGTCCCCCTTCTAGTTCCTTCTGAGAAGCCAAAGCACTGACTCCACACCTGATTCAGCTCTGCCTCCCTAACTGAGTGAGACTTGGCCAGACCATTAGCACCCTTCCCCCACTCTGCACTAACACTTTGCAGCTAGTGAAGCCAGCAACAATGAATCACAATTCTACTCAAAGCCCCCAAAATAGGTTTGCTACCCAAAGAAACAGGACTCCAATTCAAACAGCTTCACCAACAACACATCAAAATAGGCTTGGAATTAGAATATATAGGTCTCCAATTCAAAGAAACAGACCCAGTGAAATCACACCAATTATGTTTTAAAACAGAAGAAATAGGCTTCTACAAATGCAGCCTGCCACACAGTGAATCAAACAAATGAGCCCACTTATAGCTACAAAAACAGGTTTCAAAATTCCAACAGCCCCAAACAATACCCTGCTATCCTCTTAGTAGTAAGAAAGAAAAGAAATGACCTTCTACCAAGTAGAATCCACAAGAAACTATGTAAAAACAACAAGAAGCTACTGTACTGTAGATCTGATCCTGTCCCCCTTCTAGTTCCTTCTGAGAAGCCAAAGCACTGACTCCACACCTGATTCAGCTCCCGCGCTCCCGCCACGTGATGTCTTGTCACATTGTAACATTGTGCCCACAAACACAAATCGTAAGGCGCATGGTGACACAAAGTGAAACAAAATGAAAAACAGTACTGTAGACAGAAATGTTAAAAACATCGGAAACTCAACTGCAAATGAAAGCATGAAAGTACGCACATGGTAAATAGCGTAAACAGTAGAGTGAAAGCAGATGCAGAATCACTAAGCAGAAATGGTAATGGTAATAGTAATGTAAGTGCACAGGCTGGTTTTCCTCAAAAGCTGTATAGAGAAAGACAGTGAGTAGAAAGAATGTATGCAAAATAATGACTCTCGGAACACAAAAATCAGGAGTTGGAATAGTAAATTGCTTATATCTCAGTAACCGTATGACATAGAAAAAAAATTTAAAAGTCATATGTATTATCACTTTCCTGGCTATTTTAGACAAAACTCTGTATCTCGTACTGCTGTGGATACAGGCCCCTCAAAAGCTGCCAGAATCTGTAATGTTATCCTATGGAAAAAAACAGACGCTTTGGAGTGCCAATAACTTTGCCTCCCTGTAACATTTTTTCACCAAACCACTGAAAGGCACATCTGTGGGATGTTGGCTGTATCCCCTGCAAATTTCAGCCCAAAAGACCAAACCGTTATTTTGCAGTAGGGCGCCAAACGACTGCTACAATGTGTCGGCTGCAGTAATTTATTTATTTATTTATTTGTAAAATCAGTTTACAACCTTTGAGCCAGAGGCTCATTTCCAAAGGTACTTCGTCACATAAAGACATACATTGTGTTTTTGGTTACATAGCGTAGGTTTGCAAAACAATAGGCGTTCAACAGAGGCGCCACGTCACACTGTGGTCAGACAAATACATTTGGGTTACAGGGTACATGTAAGTTGAGAACAGGTGTTACACAAGTTGGTATCAATAGTGAGCAATCTAGTAGGTAAACACTGAAACAGCTGGTACTGGCCAGGTTAAACATAGGCATGGTGTACAGGAAGTGGTGGTGGGATGGCTAGGTGGAGAGCCCTGGAGGGGCATTGTCAAGAGAAGTAGAGGGAGGCTACTTTCAGAGACAGGAGCAGTTAATGAAAATGGATGATGTGGTTTCGAAGGGTGGTTTTGAACTTAGAGATGGTGGTGGCATTGGAGATGGGGGCAGGGAGAGGGTTAAACCAGGTTGGGGCTCTATAGCAGAAGGACCTCTGGCCACAGCTGGTTCTTGATCTGGGGACCATTAGAGTGGTCTTGTTGGATGACCGTGTTGCAATAGTGGGAGGGCTCTGGTGGATGGATGCCGTTACCCCAGGGGGGGAGAGCCCGAGTAAGGTTTTTTTTGTGAGGAGACAGGTTTGGTATTGGAGCCGTTCATCCAGGGTAAGCAATTTAGCCTCAACATACAGCTGACAGGTGTGAGTGAGCCTGGGGGCACCAGTAATCAATCTGCAGGCTTTGTTCAGGGTTAAGTGAATTTTTTTGAGTGCAGTGGTATTGGCAGCACCATAGACTGGTAGGCCATAGTCTACAGGGGACAGAACGGATGATGTAACAGCGAGCCGGAGAGCATTTGGGGGAAGGCAGGTTCTATGGCAGAAGAGAATGCCCAGCCGTATGTTAGTGGAGGATGTTACGGCATCGATGTGGTTGTGAAATGTGAGGGCTGAGTCGAAGGTAACCCCAAGGTATTTGTAGGAGCAGACTTGTTCCAGAGGCTGATTGGTACTTGGAAGGATATAGAGTGGGTGGTTGCTAGCTTTGTTTTGGGGGTGGGAAAAGAGCATAGCTTTGGTCTTTTTAAGATTGATGACGAGTCTGCACTCCTTAAACCAGGCTTCGGCACTGTTGAAAGACTGCTGTAGGGTGTCCTGGAGGGAGACGGGATTGCGGTGGGTGGCAAAAAGGACAGCGTCATCTGCATACAGTAGAATTTTGCCAGGGCATGCACTGGGCAGGGTGTTCAGATAGAGCAAGAAGAGAGGGGCCCAGGATGGAGCCTTGGGGACCCCAGAGTGAATGGGACGGTATCGGAGAGTGTCTATTGATTTTGCACACTGCGATCGAAGGCCAAGATAGCTTGTGCACTATGCTAAGGGGCCAGCCGAGAGACCAGTGTGGCAGAGTGCATTCAGCAGAAGTGGATGGAGAGCTTGAAAGCCCTTGAGAGGTCGATGAACACTGCACCAGCTAGGGAGCTGGTATCCAAGGAGGAGGTAGGAAGTTGGAGAATTTAATTAGGGCAGTGCTGGTACTGTGACCAGCACGGAAGCCATGTTGCTCTGGGCATAGAATGTTATGCTTAGCCAGATAATCAGTGATTTGAATGGCCACCACTTTCTCAGGGCTTTAGAGATGGGGGAGGATGGAGATTGGTCGGTAGTTGTTGGTCGTCTACCTGTCGCCCCCTTTATGAATTGGTGTGATAATGGCTGTTTTCCACGCTGTGGAAATTGTCCCAGGCAGAGTGACTGGTTAATTAGGCTGGTGAATGGGGCAAGGACTTCATCTAGCACCAGCCTGAGGATACTGGGTCCAGTGAGTCACTGCGGGACTGTTGCCATTCAAAGCTTTGACTAGGTGGGTCTGGCTTCCGGGTGGAAATCTTGCACAGGTGGAAGCTGGGGCGCTGGAGGATAGGGGGAGGTTGGTTGGGGGGAGGGTCAAAGAAATTACTAGGGAGGACTGAGCTAAGGTCAGTGAAAGCGGTGTTGAACCAGTTAGCTATGGTGGCAGGCTCGGTGGCGGTAGTGCCATTTCTAGTGAGCTGGGATAATGGGATAATGTTATCCTATGGGAAAAAGTGTCAACTTTGGAGTGCTGTAACTTTGCCAACATGTAATATTTTTTCAATACAACACTGAAAGACACATCTGTGAGATGTCGGCTGCGTTTCCTCCACATTTCAGCCCAAAACTCCAAACCGTTCTTTTGCAGCGGGGTGCCAAAGAATTGCTGTCATTTCCCCACAGCCTAGAAAAGTACTGTCATAATTTGCGAAAGCTTTCGCTAAAATTTGCGACACTTTCATGAGCACGAAAATACTTTGTGAAAGTACTTTCTCCAGAAATTTGAAAAACATATTTCTGGGGTGTTTTACCCCAAAATAACGACATGGCTAGCATCCTCAGGCTCCGACTAGGTGAATACAAAAATAATTAGGTTGCTAGAGGGTCTCAATTTTAAATGCCAAGCATTTTTCTGATCACTAACTGAAAACAAAATGGCAGATTTGTGAAAGTAAGACGGCCATTTGCGAAAGTAAAAATGCATTTGCGACACTGTTGAACTTTTTGTTAACTTTTCCCATTGACTTATAATGGGAAATTGTTTTTTGACTAACTTTTGAACCGTTTAATATTTTTTCATGAAATCTTCAAAAGGCACATCGGGGACCCTGGCCACACATTCCCTGAAGATTTTGGGCTGGTCGCGCAAACCGTGCGACCTGTAGGTGCGACTAGAATTCCAGAAAAAGTGTAAACGCATGTGCAGATCACGCTTAATAACTCCGCAGCTGTGTATCCGACTGGTACAAAACTTGGCAGATCCTAAGGTGTATGGGTCTTGATCATGTATTCCAAATTTCAGGCAAATCTGTCAAACGGTTGCAAAGTTATTAAGGTGCAACATTTTGGGCTTAACATGTAAATTGGCTCCTCAACCCTAACTATGGCAGCACTACCGTGCTACCATAATATATATATATATATATATATATGTATATTTATATATATACACTGTATATATTAGAGGCAAAAAACTCTGTTTAATGCATCAGTTAGGGTTGTTCCACAGTGACAAAAGTGAGGAAATTCGATGTTAGGGTTGAAACCCCCTTTGCCCCTCTGCCCACCCCAAATGGAATCAGGTGCGCATTGGGATCATCGGCCTAAGTGTCACCCCATCACATGTGGAAAGAAGCTGAGGAATAGAAGAATGGGTGACAGTTAGGACTGATGACCCAATGCACACCCTGATTCCATTTGGGGGTGGGCTGGAGGTGCAAAGGAGGTTTCAACCCTAACATCGAATTTCCTTGCTTTTGTTGCTGTGGAACAACCCTAACTGATGCATTAAACTGAGTTTTTGCCTCTAATTTCTCTTTTGAGAATGATAATGAGAAATAGTGAATGTAATGCGGCGGCAGGAGCGATGCTGCAGGGAGCGCGGGGCCTGGTCATATAGTAACATTGTGCCCGCGAACGCAAATCATAATGCTGCATGGTGACACAAGCTAAACAGAAAGAGAAACAGTACTGTAGACAGAAATGTGAAAAACAATGCAAACGCAACCACAAATGAAAACGCAAAAGATAACACACATGGTGGCGTAAACGTGAATGGTAAGTGAAATGGGTACGGAACTGCAAGCAGAAACGGTAATGGTAACTTTAATGTAAGCGCACAGGCTGGTTTTACCCAAAAGCTGTATAGAGAAAGACAGTGAGTACAAAGGATGTATGGAAAATAATGACTCTCGGAACACAAAAATGAGGACTTGGAATAGTAAATTGCTTATATCTCAGTAACCGTATGACACAGAAAAAAAATGTAAAGGTCATATGAATTATTACTTCCTTGGCTAGTTTTATATTTAGCCCCCTTTATGGGGCTAAAAAGTTTTTCGACAAAAAGTCCTTATCTCGCACCGTTTTCGAGATACGGGCCCTGAAATGAGCGGCGAACACCGTAATGTTATCCTATGGGGAAAAAAACAGAAGTTCGGACTGACATAACTTTGCCTCCCTGTAATATTTTCTCACCAAACTACTGAAAGGCACATCTGTGGGATGTTGGCTGTGATCCCTGCAGATTTCAGCCCAAAATACCAAACCATTATTTTGCAGCAGGGCGCCAAATGATTGCTGCAATGCTTCATACGCCGTAATGTTATCCTATGGGAAAAAGTGTCAACTTTGGAGTATCGTAACTTTACCGCCGTGTAATATTTTTTCAACAAAACACTGAAAGGCACATCTGTGAGATGTCGGCTTCGTTCCCTCCAAATTTCAGCCCAAAACTCCAAACCGTTCTTTTGCAGCGGGTGCCAAAAGAATTGCTGTAGTTTTCCACAGACTAGAAAAGTACTGTCGCAATTTGCTAAAAGCTTTCGCTAAAAATTTCATGACACTTCATCGAGCACGAAAGTACTTATGGAAAGTACTTTTTCCAGAAATTTGAAAAACATATTTCTGGGGTGTTTTACCCCAAAATAAAGACATGGCTAGCATCCTTAGGGTCCGACTAGGTGAATACAAAAATAATTAGGTTGCTAGAGGGTCACAAATTTAAATGCCAAGCATTTTTCTGATCACTAACTGAAAACAAGATGGCAGATTTGCGAAAGTAAGAGGGCCATTTGTGAAAGTAAAAATGCATTTGCGACACTGTCAAACTTTTTGTTAACTTTACCCATTGACTTATAATGGGAAATTGTTTTTTGAATAACTTTTGAACCGTTTAATATTTTTTCATGAAATCTTTGAAAGGCACATCAGGGACCCCGCCACATGTTCCCTGAAGATTTGAGCAGTCGCCATGACTATGCGACCTGTAAGCGTGAGCGTAGAATTCAGCAAAAGCGTCGAACGCTTGCCAAGAATCATGTTAATAACTCACAGCCGGCATCCAGCCAGTACAAAACTGGCAGATCCCAAGGCGTATTGGTCCTGATTGTGTATTCCAAATTTCATGGGAATCCGTCAACGGTTGCAAAGTTATTAAGGTGCAAAATTTGGGGTTTAACATGTAAATGGATCCATAACCCTATGGTAGCACTACCGTGCTACCATAATATATATATATATATATATATATATATATATATATATATATATATATATATATATATATATATATATATCATGGTAATCGGTAGTGCTACCATAGCTAGGTTAAGTAGCACTTTTAAGGTTAAAGGGTGAAACTTTGCACCTTTATAACTTTGCCACTGTTTAACAGATTTGCCTGAAATTTGGCAAGCACAGTTGGGCATGGTAGATCTTGGGATCTGCCAACTTTCGTACTGGTCGGATATACGACTGTGGAGTTATTAGGCGACATTCAAATGTGCAATTACGCTTTTTTGCGCATTCTTTGCTCTCACATACAGGTCACACGGTTTGTGCGACTGGTCAAAAAACTTCAGGAAACATGCAGCCAATGTGCCTTTTGAAGACGTGAAAAATATTAAATGGTTCAGAAGTTATTCAAAACACAAGTTCCCACTATAAGTCACTGGGAAAAATTAACAAAAAGTTTGAAAGAGTCGTAAATGCACTTTTTAGTGTCACAAATGGCCCTAGTGGTGTCGCAAATCCGCCATTTTGTTTTCAGTTGTTGATCAGAAAAATGCTTGGCATTTAAAATTGGGACCATCTAGGGTCACAATTCTATTTGTGTTCACTTAGTCGAACCCTGAGGATGCTAGCCATGTCTTTATTTTGTGGTTAAACACCCCAGAAATATGTTTTTCAAATTTCTGGGAATAGTAGTGTCACAAAGTAGTGTCACACTTGTGACACTTTTGGAAATTTTTGACGAAAGCTTTAGAAAATTGCGACGCTACTTTTCCAGACTATGGGAAAATGACAGTAATTCTTTGCCACCCTGCTGCAAAAGAACAGTTTGGTCTTTTGGACTGAAATTTGGAAGGAAGGCAGCCAATATCTCACAGATGTGCCTTTTGGTGGTTTGGTGAAAACATATTGCATGGATGCAAAGTGACATTACTCCGAAGTTTACATTTTTTCCCATAGACTAACATGGTGGCGTCCACCGCGCCTTTCGGGGCTCGTATCACAGAAACGGTGTGAGATACAGATTTTTCATCGCATTCAGCAAAAACATAGCCAGGACAATTATGAATCATGTGAAATTTTAATTTTTTTTCTCCATTGTACGGTTACTGAGATATTAGCATTTTAGTATTACAACTGCTCGTTTTCTGCTCCGAGGCACATTATTATGCATACATTCCTTGTTTTCACTGTCTTTCTCAATGGAGTTTTTGAGGAAAAATAGGATGTGCACTTCACTTACTGTTACATGTAACGAAACTTGTGTTTCCATGCCAGTTTGCCATAGCGTTCCCATGTACGCCACCGTAGTTACCCTTTGTGTTCTTTGCATTTCGTTACTGTTTTTCTTTGCGTTATTGTTGCTGTTACCATTACCATTTGCATTTACAATTGCGGTACCGTCACCGTGCGTGCATTACAGTTTGCATTTCCATAGCGCTTGTGTTTCCATTTCCATTTCTGTTTCCTTTCCGTTACTGTTGCTATTACAGTTATTTGTGTTTACAATAGTAGTGCCGTGACCATGCGCATTACGGTTTGCATTTCCGTATGCACTTGCATTTGCCTTTCTGTTTCTGTTTCCTTTGGCATTCTTTTTGCTGTTACCGTTGCCATTTGCATTTGCAATTGTGGTACCGTGACCATGCGCATTACGCTTTATGTTTCCATACTCGCTTGCTTTTGCTTTTCCATTTCTGTTCCCCTTGGCGTTATTGTTGCTGTTACAATTACCATTTGTGTTTACAATTGCAGTACAGTCTCCATGCATGTTACGGTTTGTGTTTCCATACACGCTTGCATTTGTGTTTCCGTTTCTCTTTCCTTTCCCGTTATTGTTGCTGTTACAGTCATCATTTGCGTTTACAATAGTGGTACCATGACCTTGCACATTACGGTTTGCATTTCCATACGCGCTTGCATTTGCCTTTCTGTTTCTGTTTCCTTTGGCGTTCTTTTTGCTGTTACCATTACTATTTGCATTTGCAATTGCGGTACCGTGACCGTGTGCGTTACACTTTGCATATCTGTATGTGCTTGCATTTGTGTTTCTGTTTCTGTTCCCTTTGGTCTTATTGTTGCTGTAACTGTTAACATTTCATTTACAATAGCAGTACCGTGACCGTGCATGTTACCAGTTGCATTTCCCTATGCACTTCTGTCTCCGTTTGGGTCATTGTTTGCTGTGGCATCACTTTGCACTTGCATTTCTTTTAACATTTGCCTTACCATTTACGTTTGTATCACCATGTGCGTAACCATTAGTGCTTGCATTTACATTGCAGTTGCCATTACTATGTCACAACACATCATGTGGTGGGAGCGCAGGGCCCGAAGGGCCTGCACTCCCACCACTGCATTCCATTCACTATTTATAGTCCTCTTTCTCAAAAAGAAGGGAAATTCATGGCAAAAAACTCCATTTAATGCATCAGTTAGGGTTGTTCCACAGCGACAAAAGTGAAATTTGGTGTTAGGTTGAAAGCCCCTTACCTCCCAGCCCAACCCCACAACCAGCATTGGAGGTGTGCATTGGGTCATCGGTCCTAACTCTCACCCCATTCTCCTATACCTCAACTTGTTTACACATGTGATGGGATGAGAGTTAGGGCCGACGACCCCAGTGTACACCCTGACGCTGGTTGTGGCGTTGGGTGGGGGGGTGCAAGGGGGGCTTTCAACCCTAACACTGAATTTCCTCACTTTTGTCGCTGTGGAACAACCCTAACTGATGCATTAAACAGAGCTTTTTGCCATGAATATATATATATATATATACACACACACACATATATAGGGTTGAGTAGCACTTTTAAGGTTAAAGGGTCAAATTGTGCACCTTAACAACTTTGCCACTATTCAACAGATTTGCTTGAAATTTGATATGGGTGATTGAGCAAGGTAGATCTTGGGATCTGCCAAGTTTTGTGCCAGTCGGATATATGGCTGTGGAGTTATTAAGTAACAATGAATTGCACAATTACACTTTTTTGTGATTTCTTTGTTCTCACCTACAGGTGGCACGGTTTGCGCAACCAGTCCAAAAACTTCAGGGAACATGCAGCCAGGGTCCCCGATGTGCTTTCAAAGATTTCGTGAAAAAATATTAAATGGTTCAAAAGTTATTCAAAAAGCAAGTTCCCATTATAAGTCATGGGAAAAGTTAACAAAAAGTTTGACACTTTTGCAAATGCACTTTTTACTTTCGCAAATGGCCCTAGTACTTTCGCAAATCCACCATTTTGTTTTCAGTTGGTGATCAGAAAAATGCTTGGCATTTAAATTTGGGACCACCTAGGGACACAATTATTTTTGTGTTCATCTAGTCGGAGCTTGAGGATGCTAGCCATGTCTTTATTTTGAGGTTAAACACCCCAGAAACATGTTTTTCAACGTTCTGGAAAAAGTACTTTCGAAAAGTACTTTCATGCTCCATTTACTTCCTTGCAAATCTGTCCGAAAGCTTTCGCAAATCACGAAAGTACTTTGCAACACTATGGCAAAAATGACAGGAGTTCTTTGCCACATTGCTGCAAAAGAACGGTTAGGTCTTTTGGCCTGAAATTTGGAGGGAAGGCAGCCAACATGTTACAGACGTGCCTTTTGGTGGTTTGGTGAAAAAATATTGTACAGCTCCAAAGTTACAGTATTCTGAATTTGATGCTTTTCCCATAAACTAACATGGTGGCGTATGCCGCACCTTTTGGGGATCAAATCTTGAAAACGGTGCTAGATACAAATTTTTCGTCGTGAAAACTGGTAGCCAGGAAAATAGTGATTTCTGTGAAATTAAAATATTTTTTGTACGTCGTACAGTTGTTGAGATATTTGCAATTAAGTACTTCCATTGCTCGTTTTAAGCTTCCATTGTCATTACAATGTATACATTCTTTGTACACAGAGGGCTGGATATTCAAACTGCGCTATTCTGTGGTGCAAGAACTTGCACTGCACAAAATAGTTGCGCAGGGGTGTGGCCGGGGTGATATTCAACGGAGTTGCGCTATTGAGCAACTCCTTTGAATATCACCCTCAACTATACGCCACTGTGCATAACGCAGTGGAACTCTGCGCCACCGCCAGTGGTCAGAGGAGCATTCAAGACGCGGTGGTGCAAGTATCATTGCGCCATGCACAAATCTCGATATTCAGCAGACATGCAAATGGAGCCATAATTCATGCAAGGCACGGGGGCATTTGCATCTATTATAGCCCCATTTGCATGCCATAAGCATGCAGGTCGCCCGATCCCCAGGACTTGTACGGCACCGTGCCAGGCAGCAGCCATTCAGGGACCCGCGCCCCCTGAAGCCCCAGCGGGCATAAGTTTAAGCATCCCCCCACCCCGACTGGCTCAATCGCGGGCATAAGAAAAAAAACACCACCCCGCTAAGCCCGATCGCGGGCGAAAAGTTCAACCCCAGAACATATCCTGGTGGTCCAGTGGACTGCGAAGCCCGATCGCGGGCGGAAAGTGTTCAAACTCCCCCAGGACATATCCCTGGTGGTCCAGTGGACAGCAAAGCCCGATCATGGGCGGCAAAGTTCAAACCCCAGGGACCACCTACCCTGGTGATCTAGTGGCCCCACCCCAACCACCCACGAAGCCCCACCACCCTGCTCCCCGTCAACTAGTAGGCGGCTTCTCTACACCACCTGCCGCCCGCTGCCTACCCGACTGACTGCTGCCGGTAGGACCTGCACCGATGGTTCAGGCAAGAGCCAATGGGTGGGCTGGTGCGTGGGGTGGGGCTACTAGATCACCAGGGTAGGAGGTCCTTGGGGTTTGAACACTTTGCTGCCCGGGCGATCGGGCTTTATGGTCCACTGGACCACCAGGGACATGATCTTGAAGAATTTTTCGCCCGCGACGGGCGAAGTTAGTGGGTTTTTTTCACTGCATATACCCTCAATCGGCCAGCTGGGGAGCTGTGGGGGTTTTAACATATGCCCACGATCTGGCCAGTCGGGGGGTGGGGGGATTTTTTTAACTTGTGCCCGCAATCGGGCCAGTCAGGGGGTGGGAGGTTACTATATGCCCTTCGATTGGGCTGCAGGAGGGCACAGGGAGTACATGGAGTGCCACTCACAGGTGGCAGCTGCTGTGTTATTCCCTGCAATGTGGCAGCTCACCTGTGGGTGGCCCTCGACTTACTCCTTTTTTTTTTTTGCTCAAAGTTGTGCAGGCGTAGGTTGGGGGTCGCACCTGCACAACTCTGCACAGCCCGCTGAATATCGAGCTGTGCAGTTTATGCATGGTTCCTCCCCCTCCGGTTCAGCATGCCTTCATTAGCATTGCGCTGTTGCTCAGCTTGACTTGGGGCGAACTGCCCCTGCTGAATATGGAAGAATGGCGAATTTGACTTCTGCAGGCGAAACCCTCATTGTGCATAAGCAACCCTTTGAATATCCAGCCCACTGTGTTTCTTGCAGTTCTCCAGTAAAAAGATGGTATGAGCTTCTGTTATTGTTACAGTTACTGTTTCATGTGCTTTATGTGCGTCTGTTACTGTTCCTTCAAGGCAGCACCAAATCGCGGTGTGTTACCCTTTTATGTCATTTGCCCTTGCATTTTCAGTACTGTTACCATTTGCATTTCCTCCTTGTGTTTTATGCTGTTGTTCCTGTTACTATGTCACAAGACATCACGTGGTGGAGGGCCCCATGCTCCCGCCACCGCATTATATTCAGTATTTCTTGTCATCATTCTCAAAAGAAGGAAATTAGAGACAAATATTTATTTATCGTATCAGTTAGGTTAGTTCACAGCGACAAAAGTGAATATGTTAGGTTGAACCTCCTGGACACCTTCGTCCACCTCTAGAGCATCAGGCATCGCTGGGGTCATGGTCCCAACTCTTGCCCCATTCTCTCATACCTCTGTTTCTTTACACATGTGATGGGTGAGAGTTAGGGCCGACGACCCTAACGCACCCCAATGCCGGCTGGGGGCGGGCTGAGGTGTCCGGGAGGTTTTCAACCCTAACACCGAATTTTTCTTGCTTTTGTCGCTGTGGAACAACCCTAACTGATACATTAAATGAAGTTTTGCTTATATATATATATATATATATATATATATAATGGTAGCACAGTAGTGCTACCATAGTTAGGGTTGAGTAGCACTTTTAAGGTTAAAGGGTGAAATTCTGCACCTTAATAACCTTGCCACTGTTCAATGGATTTGCCTGAAATCTGGCAAGCACGGTTGGGCATGGTAGATCTTGGGATCTGCTAAGTTTTTTACTGGTCGGATACACAGCTGAGGAGTTATCCAGCAACAACCAAAAGTGCAATTACGCTTTTTTGCAAATTCTTTGCTCTCGCCTACAGCTCGCACAGTTTGCGCAACCGGTCCAAACACTTCACGGAACATGTGGCCAGGGTCCCCAATGTGCCTTTTGAAGATTTCCTGAACAAATATTGAGCAGTTCAAAAGTTATTCAAAAAACAAGTTTCCTCTATAAGTCAATGGGAAAAGTTAACAAAAAGTTTGAAAGTGTCGCAAATGCACTTTTTAGTGTCGCAAATCCGCCATTTTGTTTTCAGTTACTGATCAGAAAAATGCTTGCCATTTATAATCGGGACCCTCTAGGGACACAATTTGTTCTGTGTTCACCTAGCCTGACCCTGAGGATGCTAGCCATGTCTTTATTTTGGGGTTAAACACCCCAATAATATGTTTTTAAAATTTCTTGAAACAGTAGTGTTGCAAAAGTTTTTGTGAAAACTGTTGCAGATTGCGAAATTACTTCTCCAGATTATGGCAAAATGACAGGAATTCTTTCCACCCTGCTGCGAAAGAACGGTTTGGTCTTTTGGGCTGAAATTTGGAGGAAGAGCAGCCAACACCTCACAGATGTGCCTTTCCATGGTTTGGTAACAATATATTGCACAGATCCCAAGTTACAGTGCTCTGAATTTGGCATTTTTTTCCCATAGACTAATATGGTGATGTACGCAACGCCTTTCGGGGCTCATATCTCAAAAACAGTGCGTGATATGGAATTTTCATCGCGACAATGCATATATAGGGCTACGCATTCAATGAAAACATAGCCAAGACATCATGAATCATGTGAATTTTTTTTTCCACATTGTATGGTTACTGAGATATAAGCAATTTAGTAGTCCAACAGCTCATTTTCTGCTCTGAGGCCCATTATTATGCATACATTCTTTGTACACACTGTGTTTCTGTATGCAGCTGTTGGGCAAAACCAGGGTGTGTGCTTCCATTACTGCTACAGTTACCATTAACACTTTTGTTTCCCCTACGCGTTTGTGTTACCGTTACTGTGTACGCCACCGTGTGTGTTACCCTTTGCGTTCTTGTTTGCATACATACTTGCATTCGAGTTTCCATTCCTCTTTACTTTGCCATTATTTCTGCTGTTAACGTTACCATTTGCACTTCCAATTGCCGTACTGTGACCACGCACGTCACGGTTTGCGTTTCCATATGTGCTTGCATTTCCTTTTGCATTTCTGTTTCCTTTGCCATTACTGTTGCTGTTACTCCTACCATTTACATTTACAATTGCAGTAACATGACCGTGCGCATTACGGTTTGCGTTTCTGTATGTGCTTATGTTCCCGTTTCTGTTTCTGTTTCCTTTGGCGTTATTCTTCATGTTAACTTTGCCAGTTGTGTTTACAATTGCAGTACCATGCCCGTGCACATTACGGTTTGCACTTCCGTGTGTGCTTGTGTTCTCGTTTCCGTTTCTTTTTCCTTTGGTGTTATTGTTGCTGTTACCGTTAACATTTCTATTTACTACAGCGGTAACGTGACCGTGCGAGTTATGGTTTGCGTCTCTGTACACACTTCTGTTTCTGTTTCCTTTGGCATTATTCTTCATGTTAAGTTTACCATTTGCATTTACAATTGCAGTACCGTGACTGTGCGTGTTACGATTTGTGTTTCCGTATGCACTTCTTTTTCTGTTTCCATTTCTGCTTCCTTTTGCTTTATTCTTCATGTTAACTTTACCATTTGCATTTACAATTGCAGTACCGTGCATGTGTACATTACAGTTTGTGTTTACATGAGCACTGCAGTTCGCGTTTCCATTTCTGTTCCGTTTGGCATTCTTTTTGCTGTAACACTTAACATTAGCATTTCAAATACTGGTGCCATCACTGTGCACATTAACAGTTGCATTTTCATATGTGCTTGCATGTCTGTTTGTGTCACTGTTCGCTTCGGCATCACTTTGCGCTTGCATTTCTATTAATGTTTGCTTTACCATTTATGTTTGCATTACCATGTGCGTAACTGTTGGCACTTGCATTTGCATTGCTATTCCTGTTACTATGTGACAAGACATCACATGGTGAGAGCACGGGGACCAAGGGCCCCGCACTCCCTCCACCACATTTCATTCACTAATTATCATCCTCATTCTCAAAAAGAAGGGAAATTAGAGGCAAAAAACTCTGTTTAATGCATCAGTTAGGGTTGTTCCACAGTGACAAAAGAGAGGAAATTCGGTATTAGGGTTGAAAGCCCCCACTAGACCCCCCAGCCCACCCCGCAACCGGCATTGGAGTGCACATTGGGGTCGTCGGTCCTAATTCTCACCCCATTCTCCTATACCTCTGCTTCTTTACACATGTGATGGGGTGAGAGTTAGGGCCAATGACCCCAATGCGTACCCCGATGCCAGTTGGGGGGTAGGCTGGGGGTCCAAGGGGGGCTTTCAACCCTAATACCAAATTTCCTTACTTTTATTGCTGTGGAACAACCCTAACTGATACAGTAAGCAGAGTTTTTTCATATATATATATATATATATATATATATATACACGCACACACACACACACACACATGTAACCCCTAGGGGGCACTATCCCAAGGGCTGCTACCTCTGCCTGCTTGGCCAGCAACAGGTTGAGGGGCCTGAATCTGATGGCGTGTGCCTCCACTCAGAGGTGGGGGTTAAGACAGTCTGATGTGACCTGGTCGCAGCCCTCTGGGTCACTGCCACCCCCCTTTCTTCCCACTAGTGGCCCACACAAAGCAATCACAGTACCCCTGCCATATACACTTACCCCCCGCTTTGGTTTAATCAGCTTGTCTCTGGGGACCCCCTGTAAAGTAAGATGCAGTTATACAATAATCACTGTACAGTAATACAGTATAGACTCACAGTTCAAGCAGTGTAACTTTGCTAAACAGCCAAATCTGATTTATTTAGGGGATAGTAACAAGGACTGGGGAAATCAGGTTAATTAGCTTACCACTCTCTACCTAGATATCTATCTAGGGCACTGTGCACAGGCCAAACCCTATAAGTCACTGTCTCTGGGTACCCAGGCCATAGAAGGCTAGCCTCTCAATGCAGCTGGTTGGAGCCCTGACGCAGAAAATAAGCACTTGATTCCTCAGAGGATTAAACAAGCCAGCAGGCTCAGTTCATGTAGTCAATAAAGCAGCCAGACAAATCTTGCCCTTGCTATGAACATCTGACAGGGAGCTACCCTGATTTAATACTCACAACTCCCACCACAAGAGTGCTCTCACACCACTTGCAGGAATGAGCCTGGAGTTCAGACACTTCACCACCATCTATATGAAGAACAGAGGGGTACCATACCAGGCAGCTGCTGTATAATCCCGATCACTTTCACCACAGTACACCGGGCCCAACAACACAGCTTCACTTGTCCTGACAGACCGAGTGTGATTAAAGCAGATTCTCCAGTCCTTTACAGGGTGAACCTGGTAGGTAGCTGCACTTTTGCGCAGCCTCCTCTTACCGCTGCCTAGCGGATTGAGTCCGACACTTGCTGGCGACCGAGCCACCTGAATCTAGCCTTCCACATGTGCTTCCCACATGAAAACTCAATGGCACAGGAGCCCAGAGCTCCTTCCTCACTCACTGCCTCAACAACTCTGCCCCTTGGCAGTTTGGGCAGGGAAACTCAGTTCGGGCACCACCCGATCCCATTGGCGGGCTGCAGATGCCAGTCACTTAACTCAGTCCTCATTGGTGCGAAAAGGTGCCACAGTCCAGAACTTCATCTCCCAGAATTACTGCTGTATCCCCTAAGCCCAGCCGGCTCCAAAAAGAGAGTCCTGATTCTGGTTGGCTGACGCGGTCTCAATTTTAGTTAGCCCCCTCTTCCCCATTGGCCCAGTTCAACAGTCCAGGTCCAAAATGGAGGGGCCAAGCACACAGTCCCAGCTGCAATGAAAGCAGGTTAGACAAACTATCATTTCACTAATACTCTAAATGATTATACTTCATCTCCCAGAATTACTGCTGTATCTCCTAAGCCCAGCCGGCTCCAAAAAGAGAGTCCTGATTCTGGTTGGCTGACATGGTCTCAATTTTAGTTACCCCTCTCTTCCCCATTGGCCTAGTTCAACAGTCCAGGTCCAAAATGGAGGGGCCAAGCACACAGTCCCAGCTGCAATGAAAGCAGGTTAGACAAACTATCATTTCACTAATACTCTAAATGATTATACCCAAACAGTTACATCTGTCAGACAGGCTCCCTTCGCGCTTACAGTGACTACAAATTGTAGTGGTTCCACTGCAGCTCAGGCACGGCTCAAGCAGGGAAACCCCAGTCCACCTATGTACAAGCCACTGAAGCCTGCGAGCCGGCAGCTCTTAAAGAGACAGTACTGGAGGCATTAAAAGCACTCACACCGCTTGCATCTAGCAGCATTACGCCGAACACCAGCGAGGCAGGGAGCATTTAGGCAAGCTCCAGGAAGGCTTTTAGGAACCCCCATTTGTAGAGGGGTTACACATACACATACATATATATATATATATACACACACACACACATAAATATGAATGATTACTAGGTGACAACTGTACAGGTCACAAAGTAACCTCTATTGGACTTCTGAATTTATTATGGCTTGGGCACCCCAAAGAATACATCATTGATACCTGGTTAGCTGGTCCTTCATGTCAAGAAAGGTTAAGAGTTTTATCCCATGTAAAATGAGGGCACCTGTCCATGGTAAAATCTAGAACCTTTGAGAGTACTGGATCTCATCTAGTTTCCTCTGCTACATCAAAGCAAATTATGGGTAGCTTCACAAAATATGAAATCTGGTTGACGGGCAGAAAACAGAGAGTGGTGGTAAATGGTATACAGTCAGAAGAGATGCAAGTCACAAGTGGGGTACCTCAGGGATCAGTCCTGGGGCCAGTCCTCTTCAATATCTTCAATAGTGACATTGCAGATGGACTGGAGGGAAAGGTTTGTTTGCAGATGACACCAAGATCTGCAACAGCGTAGATTATCCAGATGGGGTGGACAGAATGAGAAGAGATCTGGATAAACTATCAAAATGGTCGGAAGAGTGGCAACTGGGGTTTAATGCAAAGAAGTGCAAGATCATGCACATAGGGAAGAGAATCCTTGAAGCCACCTATAGGCTGGTAGGTGAGTTGCTGGCAGTTACAAGGGAAAAAAGAGAGTTAGAAATCATCATCACTGATGACCTGAAATCATCCAAGCAGACCACTAAGCAGTAGGTAAGGCTAGGGGGATGTTAGGGTATATTAGTAGGGGTATCACAAGTCGGAAGAGGAAGGTAATAATTCCTCTTCACGAGACACTGGTTAGGCCTCATCTGGAGTACTGTGTGCAGTACTGGAGGCCACACCTTCACAAGGTCATTAACCAAATTGAGGTAGTCCCAAGAAGGGTAACCAAAATTGTGCAGGGACTGCATCAGAAAACATATGAGGACAGATTAACTGAGCTCAATATGTATACCCTAGAGCAAAGGAGGGAGAGAGGTGATATGATCGAAACATTCAAACACCTTAAGGGCATTAACAAGGTGAAAGAGTCTGACATGTTTCAATATAAGAAAAATAGCAGGACAAGAGGACACAGCATGAGATTAGAGGGAGGCTGATTAAGGGGTAATGTGAGGAAGTTATTTTTCACAGAAAGGGTGGTGGATGCATGAAACGGCCTACCTCAGGAAGTGGTGGATATGAATACAGTGCAGGGCTTCAAACAGGTATGGGATAGGCATAAGGGAGAAATACAGATGAGTGTGAATAGATAGACCATTGACAGAGAAAAGGCCGATGGCACGTTTATAAGGTAGAAAAAGAAATGGGTAGACTGGATGGTCTTGCGGTCCTTATCTGCCATCAACTTCAGTGTTTCTATGTTTTTATGGAATACCCCCCATTATCTTTGGTTTCCAGAGTCAGCACACAGTAACCAGGACATTGCGTGGGATTAAGAATGCCAATATAGAACATTAGTTCTAGGGCCCAGCACTGCATTCATAGAGTTGCAAGCCTTGGAACTGACTTCTGCCCATGAACGACTAGATGAGACTTGTGATCTGTTAGCAAAATGAACTTCCAACCATATAAATACTTATGGAATTCTCTAACTCCAGAAAATTATTCACAGGGCTTTCTTCTCAATCTGAGCACAGTTCCTTTCACTATAAGACAGGGTCTTCAGTGCAAAACTAATTGTGTGTTCTTCCCCTAAAGGCAAGACATGAGCGATGACTGCCCTTACTCCATAGAGGGACCAATCATACACCAAGCTCAGAGGCGTCACTGGGTCATAGTGATCTAGTCACGTCTACACATCTGGAATGTTGCATCACACTGCAGTGACCAATTCCAATTTGTGCCCCTTTAATAAGGTATTTTACTATGAGGAGTACTATTGTGGTCCCTCTTCTTTTCTAGTACAAGCTGCACTGCTCTCTTATGTGGGGAAATAGAGATGAGATGAGGTCTTTGAAAAGGTACGCACACAGGTCTCCTTATGCTTCTTCAATCATGCTGTCACTTTTTTGGAACCTTTTGAATATTGTTTTTTGCTGATCTAGTTTTTGTTTTATTTAAATGATGGTGTCTCCTTTTTGTAAAACAGCCTGCTAGGAAATGTTCCTAGAACTGTTTTCTTCCTGTGTGAGATTCCTGAGCTATGTGAGCGTTGTCACCTAGGAAAAAAATGGTTGCAGTCAAGGTTTGTTACAAGTAGAAGTAGGCAAGGTGTTGTGTTTTTCTTACAGTTCTAGTCAATGTTGGTTGGCATTTTTGTGAATGCCAGGATGTGTTTCAAGTGAGGTATTATTAGAGGATGGTGTGTGTGTGTGTGTGTGTGTGTGTGTGTGTGTGTGTGTGTGTGTCTGTGTATGGAAATGTGAGTTAGGATTGTATGTAAGGGTGTGGGGGAGGATTATGAGTGTGGTTGCTTGTGAGGGGCTGGTATGTAGGTGTGCATGACGGGTAGGCATGTGCATGTGATGCTTATGAATGAATGTGATCATGTGTGGTTGAGGGGCAGAAGTGTGCAAGTACAGGTAAGAGGTATGAGAAGAGTGAATGTTTTGGACAATGATAGTGATAGGAATGTGACTGTGAATGCAGATGAGAGGTAGGAGTCTGTGTCTGTGTGAATGAGGGTTTGTAGAGTGAGCACTGATGAATGTGAGTGGTAGGAGCAAGTGTATGGGTCTGTGTGAAGAGCAGAAGCATAATTACGAGTTCAGATGATGGGGTAGAAGTATGGATATTAGAATGTTTTAGTAAGCAACAGTGTCACCCCAACAAGTCCCTTCTCTAATGACAATGAAATTGCATTAAAAAAGCTCTAACAATTCCCAAAAATAGAAAGCTATCAGTTCTAACATGGTGATGTTAAGGTGTACGAGGGCAGGTGAGGAGCTAAACTGTTTGCATTTGTGCACTGGAAGGAGTAGGAGTGTGATTGTTAGTGCAGGCAAGGGGTTGGGGTGTGAGCATGGGTGCAGGTGTGGTGCGGGAGTGTAAATGAGAGATATACGTGTGGGTGCAGGTGAGGGGTTGGATTGTGGGTACAGGTGAGTGGTGAGATTGTGTAGGTGTGGGTGCTCTCATCAGCCAGACAGCATCTGAGTGAGAAAGTATATGATAGATATAATGGCTAGCATGGAATCGCATTGCAAAGTGTACTGCATTATCGTGAAACCTACACATTACCACACCTTTCATACATTTTATGATTGCACATACCTTATCAACTTAACATACAAGCAGCCATTGTTGACTTTATCAACTCTTGTTTGTTTAGCAATGATTTGGATGCTATGTCAGTGGCTCAGTAGGTAGCACACTCACTTCTGAGGCCGGGAGATCAGAGGGCTGTGGGTTCAGTTTCCATATCTGGCACTTGGGTTAATATCCCAATACTGACACTGTAGTGAAGCATGAGGGGGGTGCTGCACTTCTGAGGTGCTGTCTTTTGGATGAGATGTTAAACCAAGGTCCCATCTGCCTGGATTGGTGGTAGTTCAGGTGGATGCTAAAGATCCCATGGCACGTCTCGAAAAAGAGTAGAATTTTTTATTAAAAAGGAATGTACAATCAAACCAATAATTCATCTCTCGATACACAAAGAAAATCAAAATCTGTCCAACATACAGAGTTATAACAAAAACTGATTTCCCACATATAATCATATTTACAACACAGTATAACGGAATAGTTTTAAGGGGGAAAAAACAAATATAAATGGTGTACATAAGTCTGTAACCTCAACACAGAACCAAACCCTTTAATCCTACAATTCCTAAATCAATAGTATATTAAACCAAGATCCACCCACAATTCTTCCAATATCTTCAGTGTACAACACTTGAGAGCTTGGATTCTTCATTATGATAATAGCTTGCAATTATGTTTGAATTTGGACCAAAACTTGTTCTGCAGTGTAAGATTCTTGCTGTAACAAGAGTGCACAGCGTGCTTGCCATAAATAAAACCTACAGAAAGCAAATATAAGTCTTAAGGTGCTAGGATGCTACAAGGATAAATTATAATTAAAGACACCATACACTAAAACTTCACAGGATATGGGAACAAGCTGCTTTTCCTTCCATTTGTGCAGTAATAAGGTTCATAGGGATGCACTGAATGGACAGTCAATGAAGAAATGATGCATTGTCTCCTGGGTTCCTGGACAAGTGTTTTGGGGACACATTCTCTCCTCCATGGATTTGTGTTTGTGGTTGCCCTGGACGCCAAGGCCCCTATCGCATGATAACCATGTGACATCCCAGAGTCTCAAGGAAACTCTCCAAGTTGGAGTCTATACTATTTCCTTGTGAATCCTGAATCAAGAGATTCTCAGAATAGTTGTCTAACACATGATGATACATCTGTTTTCTTGTTGATGTAAGTAGCTTGTTTGGGGAAATATGCCACTGGCGAATTTTGAAAAATGCAGGGATCAAATACAGTAAAGGGACATATTTCCTAAAGTTTCTAGGAAGTTCAAAGGGCACTTGATTCCATACCAAAAGCAAAGTAATGGTTAAATGTTTAGCTATGGAACACCAGAATGGTGAAGGGGCATGTAGAATGTGCAATATGTCATGTGAAAAAAATAAAGTGTGAAAAAAAACTATGGGATTTATTATCCACACTCCCCCAAAACAATAGTCAGGGTAGCTATACTGCCTTTTGACAGGATTTAACCTGCTGCCCCAAAATCCGTGGAAGAACACATTGTAGACTTTGATTTCTAATACCAAAGGCAGCGGGTAGATTGAGTCCACGTATGAAAAGTGACGTAGGATGAGAGTTTTTATTAGGAATACTCTTTTCCTTTTGGAGATGAATCGGCCTTTCCAAGACATTATTATTCTATTTGCTTTTTCATTAGCAACCATCCAATTATGGGAGGAGTCATCATTACTACCAAAAAAGAGCCCTAATATTTTAGTAGGGCCACTAGCCACAGGTATCCCAGCAAACAGACCAGCTTGTGCTGGTGCAGACTCTGGTGATAAATATAGCACAGAGCTTTTGTTATAGTTTAGCTTCGACCCAGATTGATTTTCAGAAAGTAATAATGATTGCTGTCAGATCAGAGTCTCTGAGAGAGGGGGTAGTACAGATACATAAATCATCTGCGTTTGCTGTAATGACTGGCAGTGACTTCCCTGTTGGTAAGAGTATGCATGGAATTCTGGGGTGTTGCAAGATTTTCCACAGCAGGGGATCTATTTGAAATGCATACAATATGGGGCTTAATGGACAGCCTTGGTGTACCCCTCTTTGCCCTAAAAAGGGTGACCCTGGGGAGTTATTTATATGAGGGGTGATCCAGGCAGTGTGGTATTATAGTTTCACCCAAAGAAAAAAATGCTTGTGGAATATGGTAATGTTGCAGGACCCAAAATAAGTAGTTATGGTTAACCCGGTCAAACGCTTTCTCCTGATCTAAGGAGATTAGTATAGAAGGAGTAGCTATAGAGGAAGAATATACAGCACATGTTTGCAACTGAGTAAGAAGAAGGGGAGCCACTACCAGTATTCTATTCAATAAAATGGATGCCAAGATTTTATAATCAACATTGAGCAACCTGAGTGTTCTCCAGTGTTTATATCCAATCTATCTCCTTTTTTAAATAGTAAAATCATGATAGCATCAGAAAAATGTTTTGCAAGTGAATGTGAGAGTAATAGATTATTAAATACTACCGACAGAATAGGACAAACTATCTCTATATAATGCTGGTAGAACTCAGTTGTGAGGCCATCCTGTCCTGGAGAAGTACGTTTCTTCCGACAGGAAATAGCCTGTTTCGTTTCTGACACAGAAACTGAGGCAGTAAGGGAAGATGCTTGTTCCCGGGGGATGTTTGGTATGGTGATATCTGCGAGGAGGTCAAAAGGTCCTTTAGTAGGTGACACTTCTCCAAACATATGCTCCAAATACTTCTGGGCTACTTTTTATGTGAGGTAGTGTAGTGTAGTGAGTACTCGTGTCTGGATCCAATAAGCTTTCAATATGGGTGGCTGCTACTCTGTCTGAACATCCCTTAAATAAATCCAAGGAGGGTTTAGAATTCTGAGTGCCATTTTGTGCTTCCATTTTTAGAGACATGGCCCTGTTGTATTGATGGGACTCCATTTGAGTTTTGACCTCTTTAATGACCCGAGCATTGTTAACCTGATTTTCGTGTGCAGAGGAGATGAGATCTTGTAATTTTTGCCTTAGTTTAGAGTAAGTAAGGTATGCTGATAAAGTTTTAGACCTAGCCTTACTTTGAAAAAATGTCTTTAAATCCAATTTTGTGTCTTCCCACTAACTTAAGAGAGAGGTATAGGCATCAAGAACAGTGCACCGAGCCCTTAAGAGTTCTAAACATGCTGTAGCTGTAACAGGATCAGCTAATAAAGTGTTATTTAATTTCCATCTGGTGATGGGTATGTAAGGCAGCGGTCCCCCTGCAGGAAAGCAGGTTAAGGAGACTGCCATATGATCCGACGTCTCACAAGGGATGACTGTCCTATGAGATACAGTAATATTGTCAGATAAGAAAAGAAAATCTATTCTTGTGGCATGTGTGCTCCTGTAATAAGTTTTTTTTTTTCCCTTTTGGGTGTACTGCATTCATTCCATCTTTCATTTTGCAGTAGCTAAAATTTTATTAAGTGCAGCAGAGTCCCCAAACATTTTTTTGTAGTACCCCCTCTATCAGTCAGGGATAGCCCACAGTTAAAGTATCCTCCCAAAATTACCTGCCTGGAGGTGTGTAGATAAGGTTGAATTAAATGAAAAAGTTCTGACCTGGCAGCAATGCTCTGGGGGGCATACACATTAATAATTCTTAATTTTTATTGCCTAAAAAGACAATCAAGCAGCAAAGCCCACCCAGGGAGAATATCAAGCACTTTAGTTTTGTGGAAATGATATCCAGAAAAAAGAATACCCAACCCATTGCATAAGTCCTCCCCATGAGGCCAAAATGAAGGACCCCTTGACCATTGTATTTTAGCTTGTGTAATTTCATGCCTTGTTTTTTTTTTTTTTTAGTTATTTAACCAGTAGTAGCACACTAAACTGAATGCTTTTTTTACAGGTGTGACCTGGGAGCACAAGGAAGTTAAGTGACTTGCTTAGGGTCACACAGTATGCAAGTGAAAGCTGTGGGATTCAAACCCAGGTCTGGTCTGCTGGATGTCACCAGATTTGCAGCACAGAGCTGTAAACCACTGCGCTATACTGCCTCCATTTTCATTCTGGTGTCCTGTAGTAGGTAGATGTCATGAGACAAGTCTGCTAAAAATTGTATGGTGGTAAGTTGTTTACGGAAGGACTTCATACTGCATACATTTAAAGTGAGACACCTTATTTTAGTAGCAGTATGCATAAGGGGTTAGGCAGAGAAGACAGAGTGGAGAAAGGAATAAATCACCTCTTCGGAGGGAGTCTCTTCTCAGCATTAGGGGTTTCACCCTGCTCTTCTAAGGGAACCTCCATTTTGGAACAAGACACCCTAGAGGAGTCAGAGTCTTCTTCTTCTTCCTCTTCAGTATCATTCCAATGTTTATGTTTTTTTTGCTAAAGCCTGAAATTCATTTATGGTTAGGATTGTCTTCTTAGGTGGGCATCAGACTTCCTTTTCCCTTCCCTCTCCTAGAGCTCTTTACAGGAGTAAATCCCTGGGCTGGGGGTTGCACATGGCCATGGTCTGAAGCAACATCTTCTACTGTGGGGTTGTTTCATTAACAATGGGGATCATCTTGTTCTGTTTCCATAGCTGCTACAGGAGAGGAAGGGAGGGAGTAGAACCACAGGTTCGGAGGCCGAGGTACCAGGTGTCTCTGATTCCTGGGGGGCTGGAGGGGTTACTGTTAGGGAGGCTGTCTCTTCTCTATGTTTGAGGGCCAGTGACTGAGAGTCTGAAATGAGAGTACTTGGTCTTGTGGGGGCTGATCTAACCTGTTATCGTCTGCCCATGGGCATTGCTGATATGTATGGCCTTGGTTCTCGCACATATTGCAGAGTAGGGGGTTAGGGCAGCCTAAACTAACATGCCCATAAGGTACAGCAAGGTTTGTCACAAGAGTAACTAAGGTGAGTCCAAGACCCACACTTGTGGCAGGTTCAGGGCTTCCCTTGGTAGAAACAATTGCTCTTATCCCTCCCAATGTAAAAACTGCTCGGGAGACGTACAGTACCTTTTTCATTCTGGCACAGTTGGACCTTAATTTTCTACCCTCTGGTCCATACAAAATCATCATCCAAAATTGGTCTGGGGGTATCTAGAATCTCACACCTCTGGTGTAGCCAGCATTGAACATCAGCAATGCTTATCCCCTCACTTCTGAACAACAGTGTAATAAATGTTACTGCAGACTTAGTAAGAGGAATGAGAAGAAAAGAAGTCCACAAAGGAGAATTTTTCACTAGCTCATACTTTGCCCAAAATGCCTCCAATGTTGTCACAGTTTTAAAACTAATGTCATAGGTGAGTTCCCCATGAATGGGCTAATACCTAACATGTCTTTTAGCATATTGTGGAGAACTGTATTTCTGGTTGGGACAGTGGACACATCTCCAAAATACTTCAGCCTTACAGCATTGTGTCGCTGAGCAGGCTGTCCTACAACTGTAAATAAGTCACTCAATTTAAATGGTTTGTCCATGTTCCCTGTACCTGTTTGCGGGAACAAGTCTCTCCGTGTAGTAGCAGGAGGCAGTTCATCTTCAGAGGAAAAAGAGTCTAATTGTGCACTGTTGGGGCCCATGGAGAGTAAATCCTGTGAGTGTAAGCATCCGTCATCCATTGTAGAATAGTCCGGAGCACTCCCAGGAGCTGAGGGTTGTTGTGAGGAAGCTACCATCGGGTGAGAAGTTTGCCCAGATGATTGTGCAGCACAGATTATCTCCATGGTGCTGACAGGTCCTGGTGAAGACTAGCGATCTTTTTCGGTAGGTCTCTGCCACCTGTCTGCTTTTAGTGCAGCTGCAGGAGACCAAGTGGTGGAGAAGTCATGTTGATTTCTGCTTATCTGCCTGAGGTTCAAAGAGGCAGGTCACTGAGAAGTCTCAGCAGGAAAGTTTACATCAGCAATGCAAGGTGAGGATATATTTTCAGCAGGGTGTCCTGCAGCGGCAGTATAAGTTGCATCTGGTATGTCAATATTTAAGGCATTTGTCTCTTGCACCACTCGCTTCATGAAATCTTTGTGCATATTGAAGACTTGTCTCAGACTGTCTTGTGAAAGATTAGGTGAAGATACATAAATGGAATTAGAGTCAGTACCTTGTAAATCTCTTCTGTCCTGAATAAGAGAAGCCATAGGAAGGTTAGAGTTGTCTTCTGCAGAAAAATTTGTATTTCCAACTTCAGATTCCATTTCATTAGATCTCACTGAGTTCGGCTGGCTAGTAGCAGCCCTGCTAGATCTTCCTTCCACCTCACGCCCACCATCTTGGACGTCAGCCATCTTGGCAAATGGCTGACAAGGGTTCCCCTACTTGTGAGTAGGGGAATTTTCCCGGTGTCCTGGCCAAATTTCTCCCATTCACTAAAAATACCATCAACAACTTAATCTGGTTCAATTTCAGTTGCTTACCGTCAGTATACCCCCTCCCCCTAGTCGCCCCTGAAAAAGGGACTTCTAGGTCAGTGGGCTTACTGGGTCAGCAAAATTCAATAAATAAATAAAATGTTGGCCTCCACCACTAACTGGCGTGGCAGTGTCTGTGTGCAGCTGACTGTGTGATGAATATCCTCTTTGTTATTTGTGCCATCATTATTTAGACAGGTAGGTGCCAACCCTTCCCCTTATCTGTGTATGTTGGCAGAAGGCAGATATTAATGCAGGCAGGCTATGAGTTTGCTTCACCCTTTTCTACATTCTTTACGAGGAAGGAAAGAAGTGATTACCTTCCAGAGAGAGCTGATTTACAGTGTTTGTAAATAGCCTACAATGTTTTCTGATGCCAGGTGACTGAAACAGGTGCAAGTTTTTGCTGTCGGAGGTTGCAGCTAATCAGTTAGTGAAGTGGGGGGATGGGCAACTCTCAGTGTCAGTAGCAAACAGCACAGGTCACATCTGCTAATACAGCTGTCTCACAGAGGCAGTTTAATTAGTAAAATAAAAAGGAATGCCATACACAGTCCCAACAGAACTGATGTGAGAGAGAGAGAGAGTGTGTGTGTGTGTGTGTGTGTGTGTGTGTGTGTGTGTGTGTGTGCATTGGTAGACAACCTTGTTGCCAGTCATTACTGTGAATTGAGGCTCAGACAGCAATACATGAAGATTCCTGGTACTTGACACCATCCTCTTTATTCCCCTTATGATCTGTACAAGTTTGTTACCACTTCGTTTTAGTGTTACATATAGGCTCTAACACACAGGTATGCCCACTGGCCTACAGAACTGCATGTGTCCAAACTACTAACATGGACCCTCTGGCTACTACTTCCTGGATATCAGTAAATACGTGCTACAATAGCATATGACCTCTCTGTGATTAACATGCAAACACAAAATGCAAACATTATTGACTTGAGCCAACACTTGGTGGGGGACATTCCCCACACTTATTTATGGCACCAATTCCGCATAATAACAAAATCAAAGAACAAAATGTTCCTCTTCTTTTTAATGGGTCTAGCACTGCATTTATATTATCTCATACTCAGGATGTATATCACAACCCTGTAAAAATCTCCGATTTGTGTATTCAAAATCAGATCGTTAGCTTCAGAGGGGTGTGGAGTTGGACACTCTGATGATATCTGACACCATAAAAATGTTTGCACACTGCAATAGGGCAGTGAGCAAAGCAAACGGAATGCTGGGATGTATAGGGAGGGGGATAAGCAGTAGAAGGCAGGAAGTGATCCTCCCTCTGTATAGTCCACCAGTGTGGCCGCACCTGGAATACTGTACAAGGTGCTGGAGCCCACATCTGAGGAAAGACTGTAACAAGGTGGAGGCAGTACAGCACAGTGTAACTAAGATGATTCGTGGCCTTGGGGATTTAATATACAAGGTGAGGCTGCAAGACTTAAACATGTACACCCAAGAAAAGGAGAGAAAGAGGTGACATTATTGAAACATATAGGTGCAAGCTCCTGCATGGGATAAATGGAGTAGAAGCCAAGGAACTATTCTTCTGGAGTTCAAACACGGACAAGTGGGAATCTACTAAAGCTGGTGGGGGGAAGGGGTGATTCAAAAGGGACATCCAGAAGGATGTCTTCATGGAAAGAGTGGCGGATAAGTGGAACAAACAACCAAAAGAAGTGGTGTAGGCCAAGTCAATCATCAACTTCAAGCAGGGATGGGACAGGCAGGTGGGTTTAGTTAGAAAAAAGGGGGAGAGTAACAAAGGGGAGGACTGCCACTCAGGCAAGGCAGAATAGTTAGGCAGGGTGGACAGACTGAATGGACCAAGAACCTTTTTCTGCCATCAATGTCTGTGTATCTATGTATCTGCATCCCTCAGAAACATCAACAAATTATGCATGCAACTCTAGAAAGGTGGAGTTATATAGAATCCTCAAGGATTGTATGCTTCTGTTTAGTGTTTATTATTTTATTAATCTGTAGTTTTTCCATCCTTATCCTGCTCCCCATTGACCTTGTATGATCACCCAGCCCCATCACCTCAGACTGTGGCCTCTCCTTTCAATCACCGGGCTTGCCCCAGGGCAGAGCCAAAGTGGGACAATTGTCCTCTCCAGAGACCATATGGGTGTAGAGGGGTGCTGTAGCTATGTGGAGCACTGATATACTGTGCATCATTGCACAGGCCAGGGAAAGTTTCCCTCTGTGTTCTCCCACCCTGAGGAAGTCTGCACACTAGGACTCCACTGCACATGCATGCACACAGTTGCATGGTGCCATGGTGAGCTGGCAGATTTCCTGTCCTCCCCAACCACTCAACCTGCACTTTCACCTAGGTAGCAGTGCTAGTGCAGAGACCAGCATCATCACCCCCCCCCCAAGAGAAGGAGAGTGTCCCATCCTCTTCTCTTGGCCAACCCTTCGATGCCCCAGGCTCAATTCAAAATCCAGGTCTCCAGCTTCGTGAATGGAACACTGCTACTGTGCTTTTGCTCTTGTTTTGTTTCTGCATGTTATCCCATTCTCTCACATTTTCTCTGTGAAGTGACTTCCAAGGCTCCTACACAGTAACACAGCTGGCTGTGACTCCAGTGGTGGCTTGCCAGCATAGGACAGAATCCTTTGATTTGCTCAGCAATACTTGGATTAATCATGCTATTTCCACCTTCCCTCCTGGGAAAATAGTCTGTAAAGAGCAATACCCTTGCCTGTAGTGCAAAGATCCAGAAATGCGTAATAATGGCAAGAGGTCTAATTATGCCTGGCAGTGTGGGGGAATCTAATCTTTGGCTGCTTGTTACAAAGCTGCATCAGCAGTTCTTCATTCTATTACACCATTACAGTGGGTCCGCACACTAGCATGCTTAACTTTAAAAAGTTAGTACGTAAACCAAATTGTTTTCTACCCAGCTAGACATTTATAGCTGCAATATTCTTGTTATTAAGATCTTCATGATTTCTAGCATGGGTAGCCACCATGGGATCCCAAACATTTGTTATGCTTCGACTTTCCTTTAGTTTTCTACATCACAAAACATAAAAAAGGACCATCTGATGGCACTGCTATTCCAGCAGCCAAAGGTCAGATGTGAACTTGGGAACACTAGCAGTCAGGTGGTCATTGTAAAGAGAGCTCACCATGGCCCAGCCTGAGGTGGGTTCATGGCAAGTTGTTCTGCCACAGCAGCCACTGACAGTGGGCCATAATGCTAGCTACTCTGTTGAGCGCACATGGCTGCATAGGGGCTAGTGCACCCTGCCAAGGGGAATTTGGAAGGGACATAGGTCTTAAAAAGGATTAAAACCACATTGCCATTTAGATGACAGTCTTTGGCCCACTTGGGCCCTACACTGCATTGACCCCACTGTAGTGCTGGCCACAGGTAGTGACTGACAAGGCTCAGAGATGACCGACAGGACAGGCAGTGTTGGAGAAACAACTTGATGGAAGAAACAATCAGGGGCCAGCCTGCAAGCATAGTGTCTATGGGTATTGCTTGCCATTCAACATCCTGGGCTTGTACCCCAACCCCGTTATGATGCAGCAAGCTGACAAGATGAGAAGGACCAAGCATTCCGCAGAATGTTCTCCTTCTCCAGGTAGGCAGTTGGAGAGCACCTGCCACAACCCAACCCCCTCATGTGTTTGGGGAGTGGTGCTGGTGAGGCAGTTTGTAGACCACAGGAATGGATCTTTGGAAGGGGGTAGATGACTGGGTTCCACCTTTGGAAAGGAGCTATATGGCAGAAAATGGAGAGACAATGTGACTGATGTCATCCTGTCCAACAATGTCCATGAAGGCCGTTTCACTGATTCTTGTAGAAGTGTCCCACTCTGCCCCCTCCCTCAGCAGATCCATTTACTAGATGATGAAATCTCGGGCCCTGCTCGGGGAGAAGGGCAAGGTTAACTCATAGAGACTTAGAGGAGAGTTAGCAACAGTGATCCTTGAATGATGGAGGCAAGTCACCTCGGATGGGAAAGGACTTGGGACCGATTGAAGGAGTGCCTGGACACCCACAGAAGAAAGTGAGAAGATCTGTAGCTTAGGGTTAGAATCACCATATTATTTTTTCAGATTACACTGCAACTGGGATATGTGGTGCAAACAGTATTTGGATGGGCGCAGATTATAAACTTACTGCAAGCATTTTGGTCATAAAGTTGCTTTACAGTATTTTTCTTGGGTGAGTGGAAAACACTACTCAAGTATTTCTTTCCTTTTCTATCTCCCCTTTGATTTGGATCTGTTCATTATGCTTTAGTCTACACCTCTCTCTCTCTCTCTCTCTCTCTCTCTCTCTCTCTCTCTCTCCCCCAATTCCACGGGAAAATAAATTACTTTGCTTGATCAAAGGTGTATTGAAACAGTAGTCATGAGCACAGTGTATAGGGATGATAGAACATTATTAATTTCCAGAGAAGATCTTCACTGTATTAATGCAATGCATTTATAATACTCATTTGGAGGCACACTGTGCAACTTGCAAGTTACAGCCAGGTATGTGTAAACAGCTTAGAAACAAGATCTATATCTGAAGAGATAAATCTACTGCCATTGACTAAACACTCCACTGTCAGAGAGTGACACTGAAAAATGGTCAGAACAGGAATGCACTGCATTTTTATTGTTACATCTTTCAATGCAACACTGCCAATAAATAAACCCTTAAATGATGTTCAGAAGATGGGAATATCCAAGAAAAAAACAGTATTTAAAGATACACATGGAATTATTATTTAGAGGGGAACACTTAGACTCCCCCTTCTTTATTTATTTATTTATTACAGTATCAGAATTGCTACCCTTTGAGTCAAAGACTCATTTACAAAGACTCATTGTCACACACAGTACCGGACGGGGAAGGAGAAACATACAGTGAATGGAAAACAGACAGCAGTGCAAGGAACAGTTGCATGGCAATAATATTTACAATAAAAATTTGTACACTTAAATACAGGTGGAGTGGGCCTTATCAGCGAGAGAAGCCCCTTCTTGCAGGAGACAGGCCTATACATGATGGTAGCTAAGCAAGAAGGCATGATCATTGAGCATACATACTGTGATACATTACATACAGTAGAGGTAGACAGCAGGAGTGCGGTGCAGAACTCATAATTGCAGGTACAGGCCTATACATGATTGTAGCTCAGCAATCATGAGATATGCACACTGATATCTAAACAGGGTGGGTGGAGTGGGTCAGGTGATTGGATGAGGACCAGTGGGGGTGCAATTATTTGCAATTGCAATGACGGGAGCTGAGAAGATGGCTACACAGGGATGATTTTAATGGTCCAATTCTGAGCTCAGATGAGGTACCAGGAGGGAGGGTGTTGAACCAGGATGGTGCCCTGTAGGGAAAGGACCTCTGAGCAAGGGTCGTCCTAACCCTAGGAGCTACTAGCAGGGTTTTTGTGGAACTACGAGTATGAACAGGAGGGGTGGCCATGCTGATTAGTTTAGACAGACGGGGAAGGGAGTTAAACCAACACAGTTTTTTGGGTGAGCAGACAGGTCTGGTAGAGTAGCCGCTCTTCAAAGGAGAGGAGGTTAGACAAGGCATAAAGTGCGCAGGTGTGTGTTAGCCTGTCAGCCCCAGTGAGTAGCTGACAGGCTTTGTTGATTGAGAGCTTGATTTTGCCCAGGGCAGTGTTGTCCACTGCGCCATATATTAGGAGTCCATAGTCCACTAGGGACAGGACTGAAGAGTCAATATCGAGTCTTAGTGCTACTGGGGGAAGACAGGCTGTCTGCCGATAAAGCAAGCCTATGTGGGAATTTATGGCAGAGCAGAGGGTCTGGATGTGTTCATGGAAGGTGAGGGAGGAATCGAGGATGATACCTAGGTATTTGTATGAGGTAACTTGCTCAAGAGGGTGTTGGGAGAGGGACTGAATGGACAGCGCAGAGCCCTTGAGTTTGCTCTGATTGTTGGTGAACAGCAGGGTTTTTGTTTTTTAAGGTTGATCACAAGCCTGTGCTCAGGGAACCACTGCTCTTTCTGGGTAAAAACAGATTGTAGCGCAAGCTGGAGTTGGGCTGGGTCAGGGTGGGATGTGAAGAGGACCGCATCATCTGCTTAAAGAAGTATGTTTTCTGAGGAGACATTGGGCAGCATGTTTAGGTATAAGCTAAAGAGTAGTGGCCTCAGGATAGAACCTTGGGGAACACCGGAGTGGACCTGATGAGGGTAGAGAGGATATTGTTGATTTTTATGCACTGGGTCCAGGCAGCGAGGTAATTGATGACCCAGCTTACAGGACCCAAGGTGAAGCCCAACTGGCTAAGGGTGTTAATGGGAAGAGGGTGGCAGACCGTGTCAAAGGCCTTTGACAAATCAATGAAGACTGCCCTGGCAGGATGCCCTTTGTCCAGGGTGGAGTAAATGATAGTGGAGAACTCAATGAGGGCAGTTGTGATGCTGAAGCCATGGCGAAAACCGTACTGCTCCCTGCAGAGGAGGTTGTGCACAGTGAGGTAGTCTGTTATCTGGTCAGCCATGATCTTTTCTATGGCTTTGGGGGGGAGGATGGAGATCGGTCTGTAATTGCCTGGGGTCGTTCTGTCACCGCCCTTGTGTATGGGGGTGATGATAACTCTTTTTCATGCTTGGGGAATTGGCCAAGTCAGAGGGAGAGGTTGAGAATGTCAGTGAGGGAGGTGAGAACAACGTCCAGGGTAGAGTAGAGAAGATTGAGATCAAGTGAGTCACTACTGTGTCTGGCACCCTTTAGGGCTTTGAGCAGATAGGGTTTAGCAGCAGATGGGGAGAGAGCTCGGAAGTAGAAGGGTGGGTGTTGGAGAGTGGTGGTAGGAGGATTAGGGGTGGGATCAAAAAAGTTGGTAGGTAGGGTAGAGGAGAGATCCGAGAAGGCATCATTCAGCCCATTTGCAATACTGTGTGGGTTGATGGTGATTGCACCATCAATATTGAGTTGGGGGGGGACTGGGTTTTGCCGTTAAGTTCCTTTAGGTTGTCCCAGAACTTGCGTGAGGAGCCCCAGGTGGATGCAAGGGTATTCCTGTAGTATGTCACCTTTGCACTACGGATAGCCCAGGTGCATTTGTTGCATGCCGTTCTGTAGGCTTGTCTATCGGCAGGCTTCCTGGACTCCAGAACTCTGTGCCAGAGATTGTCCCTGAGACGCATTTGCTTTATGAGACCAGGGGTTATCCAGGGAGAGTTGTGTTTCCTCGTATGGTTTTGGAAATTGGCGCATGTACATCGCAGGCCCTGTTAAAGTAATAAATAAAGTAATTGAGGGCAGCGTCAATATTGGGGACCAGTTTTACTGGGGACCAGTCCCAACTCGCAAGGTGTTCACGGAGTAAGGCAAGGTTACCCATGGACAGGCGCCTCCTGGAGATGAAGACAGGCTTGGGCTTCTCAAGGTTACATGACCAGGAGAAAACGTCTGGGCAGTGATCACTAAGGGCATTTGGCAGTACTGTCAAATCAGTGATTTTATGAGGCCTGTTTGAGAGTACCAGGTCCAATAGAGTGGCACTACCAGTAGTCGGATGGGAGCGGGTTGGGGAGGAGACTAGTTGGATGAGATTGAGCACAACAAAGGCATTTTTGGCACTGTTCCCAGTGCTGGCAAGCCAGTTAATATTTAAGTCTCCCATGATAATTTGTTCCATCTTGCTGGGTTGATGGGAGATGTAATCTAGTAGCGATTACAGGGTGTGGTTCTAGTGACGCGTGGGAATGTAGGTGGCAGTGATGATGAGAGGGGCTCTTGAGGAGCCCAGAGTGACCTTTAGAGAGAGAGCCTGGGCACCATGCTCTAGTAGTGTTTTTTGGAGGGGGAGGCCTAGAAGGGAGTCCTCTAGGTAGATAGCACAACCCTTTCATTTCCCAACTCTGTCCTCCCTGTACAGTGAGTAACCCGGGAGGGAGATGAATGAGTTAGGCATTGTCTTGGATAGCCATGTTTCAACTAGTGCCAGCACATCTGGTTGGTGCTGAGTGACCCAGGCTTGCAGGCCAGCAAATTTCTTTAGCAGGCTGCAGACGTTAATGGAGGCAAGTCTGAGTCCTGAGGTTGTAGAGAGATGAGGTCAATTGTCAGTGAGCGGGCCTGGGTTGGGGTGGACATTACCAGATAGAAGGAGGAGTAGTGCAATCAGCCTGAGAAGAGCGCTGATATGCCTATGACATCTGGTGACAGTACCCTTGGTGGGGGTAGTGGAGAGTGAGACCGGATGGGAAGGGATCAGAGAGAGGGAATGGCAAGGATTAAGGGAGGCCAAGGGAGTCCGGTGGTAGGGGAGAGCAGGGTAGGACAAGTGAGGGTGTATGTGGGGGTTGGGGGATGGACAGGGATGGGGGCAGGTTGGTCGGGGTCCATGAGGTAGGCGTATGGGTGGGTATTGGGCAGGGATGGCTCCAACATGGTATCGGTATGGACATTCAGCTGGGCGACATGTTGAAGTAGTATTGTGAGGACGGTAATGAGAGTGAAGGAGGGGTAGTATCTGAGGGGTTTTTAATTGATGCATCATAATGGTGAGAAAAAGACACCTGGTCATATGGAAGCTAAGTTGGTACAATGGTAGGGCTGTGGACTATGGAATCAAGGGTGCAAGATTCAAATCCCAGGTGGAGAGACCTTGTAGGGACACAGAAGATGGGGAGGTATCAGCTGGGTCCCGGGAGGAAAGCAGTGGGTGAGAAAGTGAAAAAACAGGGGGGCAACAGTGACTCCTGGAGGTAGTTGGTGGTAGTGCACTCTGAGGCAGGGGGGTGTTGGAGGAGGAGTGAGGAGATGGCAGGAAGGAGAGAGGGAAATTGTGTGCTACCACCTAGTGGTGGAGCTGTATAACCGGCAGGTAAGAAAGTGGACACTCAGATAAAAATCAGACCAGAAGTCACATGACATAGTGAGGTCCTTAAATGTAGGAACACTCCTGGGTGGGAGGGTGGCTGGGGCGGGCAGGGCAGTCGATGCGCGTCAGGATTTTTGTGCCGGTCTGAGATTTTTAATTTTTTGTTGTTTTCCCCCCAACATGCACCCCTGGAGTTGAGAATCTTTACTAGGGGAGGTGCGGGGGACACAGCACCCCACATAAACAAAATAAATTGGAGTTCCAAGCACCCTTTTGCTGTGCACCAGGAGTGCACATCAGCAAAATGGATTTTCGCCAATGTACATTCACCCTACCGGCAATCACCGTTCCACAATCGCTGTTATCACACAGATTCCAACTGCCTAGGTAGTAAAGTATGCCATATCTGCTGTCAATGTACTTAAAATAAAATAGTGTGTATACTGAGCTTAGCTGATGCTATATTTCTCCACCAAATCTGTCACACAGGCTTATCTCTCTCTCACACACACACACAGACACACACACACACACACACACACACACACACACACACACACCAAGAAACAAAAGCCATGCAAAACAACAATACCATAACAAGGACAGCACACACAGGGAGAGAATGGCAAAACACAGGTACAGCCACCACTGCAGTGACACAAGAGACATTCAACACATAAAAAGCTTCTTAAAAAGGAACAGCTAGCACCAAAAGACCCACACCCAAGTGTAGGGCTGGCTTCAGTTTGCACTTTGTGTGCAAAAACATTTTCTTTGACTTACTGTTTACTGTAGTATAATAGATTGTAGCTGATTAATTTTGTTTACTTCCAGGCTGACTTTTTCTGTACCTTCAAACCCCAGAATCTCCTGCAGCTGATGTCAGAGCAGGGCTGCAGTACTGAGAGATTCACTAGCCTGCAGTGCATGTTAGACCTTTTATAAACTCTGATCAGATGTTTGCCAGTCCTGTTATTCTCCCAGGGTTAAGTACAGTCATGACAGTACTTAGCCCCAGGAGGACAGCGGGGACCAATCAGCAAAAGATCAGAGCTTAAATAAACTTTAACATTCACTGTAGGCTATTAAATCTTCCACTGCTGCATCCCTGCTCTGACGCCAGCTGCAGAGGATTTTGGGATTTATAATTACACAGAATGTTAGCCTGGAAGTAAGCAAAATTAGTCTGATAAAATCTATTATATTAAAGTAAACAGTAAATAAAAAACATTTTACACACAAAGTGAAACATAGAAACATAGAAACAGACTTTGACGGCAGATAAGGACCGCTTGGCCCACCTAGTCTGCCCATTTTCCTACCTACAGGATAGGCCGCAGATCCTAGTTAACCAACAGCCTATTTCTTCCTACCCCCCACAAGAATTGCCTTATGTCTGTCCCATGCATTCTTGAATTCTCCCACAGTTTTAGACCCCACAACCTCCTCAGGAAGGCTGTTCCATGCATCCACTACCCTCTCTGTGAAAAAATACTTCCTCACATTGCCCCGAACTGCCCCCCATCTTTAAATTGTGTCCCCTTGTTCTTGCACGTCTCTTTTTCTGAAAGATGCTACCCTCTTGGACTTTGTTGATTCCACTGAGGTACTTAAAAGTTTCTATCATGTCCCCCCTCTCCCTTCTTTCCTCAAGGGTATACATATTAAGCTCCTTTAGTCTCTCCTCGTACGGGTTCTCTTGCAGACCCTGCACCATTTTAGTTGCCCTCCTCTGGACTGCCTCGATCCTGTCTATGTCCTTGCGGAGATGGGGTCTCCAGAACTGGACACAGTACTCCAGATGGGGTCTCACCAACTGTCTGTACAGAGGGATAACAACTTCCTGTTTTCTGCTGCTGATGCCTCTCCCTATGCATCCCAGTATAACCCCAGCCCTCCCTACTGCCTTCTCAAATTGGGATGCCCACACTTGGGTATAGAGCTCTTAGTGCTGACTGTTCCCCTTTAATTTATCTTGTCTGCTAATTGCACTTTGTTTTCTCTCCCTCCCTATCCTTCCCTCTCTCTTTCAGGCAGCAATATCCAGGAAGTAGCTTGGCAGTACACCACTCCAAAAGGACAGGACCAGAAGGCAACCCTTATTTCCAATTCGAATCAGTGTCTTATCTCAGCAATATGCCAATCACCAGGTGTAAAGAAGCCCAGATGGTATACAGTGATATGGGCGAAGCAAATTGAGTGACTCAAATATGAGCAACTCAGTTTGCATGCCTGATGGAATAGCTACAGTTAAAGTACAGCCATCAGTAGAGTGACAGAACAGAGAGGGCGAATAATGAGGGAGGGTATGGTCATGTGGGTTAAATGCTGCCGAGCCGGTCAACTGGAGTGGTGGATACGGCCACCGCTTGGAATGCCGATGGTGCTGGATTCGGGACTGCCTGCAGGTATATTGTTTTTGTGTCTTGTGATGGCTGTTAGGTTTTTTTATTTTGTTGCCTGTCCCCTGGTTCCCCTGACTGTGGTGCCCCAGCCATGGTTTCCCCCCCTTGTGTATTCCCCTTTCCCCAGTGTCACCCCCCACCAGAGTTGATTATAATGATATGGGAGGTGCAGGGGGCTTAGCCCCCACAAAGGGGGGTGCAGAGGGCGTAGCTCGCTGCATTAAATGTTAGATTCTTTTGTGCTGGTAGGGTATTGTGTAGTGCCGTCGCTGTGATGGAGATTGCTGTGGTTGGTGTGTAGCAGATGTTGCATTTGGCGATATGTGCTCGCTGTTATGCAAGTCACCATTCCATTTTCGCCATTATGACATGGAACCAGCACAGACTATGTGGTTTGTATTTTCTCCTCTGGTGTCCAGTTAGTAGATAAATATCTTAACATGGGTAGGTATCTATCTAGCTAGCTATCTATGTTAAATTTAGATACAGGTCACTAGTCAGGCCACACTTGGAGTACTGCATGCAGTACTGGTGTCCTCTGCTGAAGAATGATATCAGATTGCTGGAGGGGGTGCAGTGCAGGGCAACAAAGATGATTCAGGGACTGGAGGGCAAAACCTACAAGGACAGGCTGACTGAGTTGAATATGTACACCCTGGAGGAGAGGAGGGATTGGGGGATATGATAGAGACCTTCAAATACTTGAAAGGGATTAACAAAACTGATACAGAAGGGGTATTTAAGCTAGGAGGGGGAGGGACATGAGAGGGCATGGTTTTATATTGGAGGGTGGAAGATACTGGAGAGAGATGAGGAGGTATTTTTTAACAGAGAGGGTGGTGGCGAAATGGGACACTCTACCCGAGAAGGTAGTATCCTGTAAGAAGGTGGGCAGTTTTGAAAGGGGATGGGACAGGGTGTAAAGGGGGTTAAAGGTGAGGGGGGAGTGGGTAGCTGCAATGTAAGGGTGCTAGCTGCGCATTCGAGCAGACTTGATAGACATGAGGCCTGTTTCTGCTGGTAGATTCATATGTTTGTATACAGTTCTTTTTCATCAGGTTCAGGTGTGTTCATATATTTTTATTTGTGATTTTATTAGTTAATTTGTTCAGGTAATGAGTATTCGATCCAACCAAATTATCTTAATTTTACTTGGCTCGAAGCAGGATAATGCCCAATAATCTGAGTAATCATCGGATTTCTGCTGAATCAGATAATGAAGTATACAAGAATCACTATTTGATAGGATATGGAAAGTGTTAAAGACTTCGTTGGAAAGGAACAGCTATGACCTTAGTGCATTCAGTCAGGTGATACCTATCTTCTTATCGTCAACATGGTTCCCTTTGCATAGATTCTGGAAATGTGAACAGTAAGTGTAAATGGGGCAGTTCTTGTTAAAGTTGTGTCTAATCAGCCTCGAAACTCAATAGCAAGATGGCCTCTGAGCAGTAGCTGCCTGTGAATTAGCTCTGTGTAAACTGGCATATTTTCTGATTAAAACCTGTTAAAATCTGCTTCTCTAGACCCAAAAAAGGCAAAATGTGAAATAATACAAGAACAAAAAAGGAAGGAGCAAACTTCATCTGAAGAAAACTCACCTGTTATCAGCCAACTTGATACATTTCTAGCATAGGTGCTGGCGTATTGTGCATTTGTGGAATGAATGCAAAGATTTTATTGTGCCAGGCTACCATATCCATTAAAAAGGAATGCAGTTACAGTGGCAAATAACCCTTTCTTGTGTCCACAGGAGACCCGCTCTCAGAACCTCAGGAACAACCAAGATGGCTGCGGCATCTGTGGTCAGGTCTGGCCAGGAGACCATTGAAAACCTTGAGGTTCATCACAGACAGCAATCACTGGCACTGCATTCTGCAAAACAGATATTGATGCAAGACTCGGGTGAAACAATACTGTATGAAGTCTACCCAAGATCTGTTTAAACTCCATCCATAAACTAGGTCTCATGGTAAATCAGATGAACCACCTCAAGTGAGAAATAAAATGAGCTAAAGAGGAAGTAATGAACCTGAAGACTGCACTTACAGAGTTTGAAAATAAAGGGATTTCAAGTGGAGGTTCTGTCTACAGCAAATGCAAGACACTGCATTTCAATTCAGAGAAAGCAGAAATCAATGGAACATGACCTTTGTTGTAAGAATCTGCATTTTTGTGAGGCTGCTCTAAACATGGTATTTGATGATAACATAGCAGCTTTTATGGAGAATGTAATTCAAAATGCCCTAGGATTGCCCACTGATAACTTTCCATTTATTATTAAGGCCAACAGAGTAGTAAGCAAACCTCTAGAACTGAAAAACCCTGTGTACAAATAGAACATTTTAGTCATGAAAGGAACATGATACATACCATAAGTCTGCAAAAATCATACACTCTTTTGCATTTAAATCAGACCATGACATGTTACTTAAGATTGCTCTTAGGAGGGTGGCCAAAGACTTCGAAGGCTGTCAATTCAAAATTTTCCCAGACATTTGCTTTATAAGTCAAGTGATTGTGTGCATGGTGTTTAGGGGCTTTATGCTACTTATTTTTGTTTGACTGTTGATTTTAGAAGGATAATGGATAATTTAATAGCATTGGGTTCAGACCCCATAGGATCACCCACTCGGGATCCCTGATGCAGGACCTCCTTCCCTTCACTGATCCTGCTCTGCCACCTGCAGCTATTAGGCACTGTAGGGAGGTTGGGATTGTACGAGGGCAGAATGGTAGGTGGAGGGGTAACGGGGTGGAAGAGAATCGCATTGGGGTGGTCAAGACCAGGAGGCATCTTGGAGCAAAATGGGACCTTGGGAGAGGCCAGACATGGCTGTCTCCCATCCCCAGGGTTTCTGCCGGACCAAGTAGACAGGTAGCCATTGGGCCAGTAGCTTCTGCCTGCCTGCTGTGGGCAGTGTTGTGTAATGCAAGATCGATCAGGAACAAGACCACAGTTATAGCAGACTTGATTTCCTCAGTCAGTCTGGCTTGCATCATGAACACCTGGCTGGGAGATGACACTGGTCCAGTTTTGGAGGGGTCTGTCCCCACCAGGTTCTCTGTGGTACACTGCCAAGGAGGACATGCAGGGGCGGGGGTTTGGGCCATCTGTTTTAGATCCAACTTGAACTTCTCTGTGCATCCAGTGGGATCTACTTCATCATTTGAATGCTTGGCCATGCATGGGGGGGTCCAGGTGCAGGCTGCAGAATCCTCCTTGTGTACCGGCCTCAGGGACATGAGAAGGAATATCTGCAGGAAGTCATGGAACTTGTCACCAAAAGAGCATTGGAGTCACATAGGTGGCTAGTCCTAGGTGACTTCAGTGTTTGGAACGATGATAAATCATCACAATTTGGACATAACTTCCTCCAGCTGATGACATTGCTGGGTTTTGCATGAGCAGTTGCTTCTGTGATGCATAGCCATGGTCATGCCTTGGACCTAGTATTCTCACTGGGGCTTGAGATTAATGATCTCAAGATTGATCTGGTATTTTTGTCAGATCACTGCACAGTGCTGTTCTCATTTGGACCCCCCCATGAGCCCTTCCCTTGTGGAGCTGGTACGTTACCGTCCTTTAAGGGGATTGTCCCCATAGGGTCTAATGGCGGTAATGGACCTCTCAGACGTGAGTGCTGCCTGTGTGATCAGCTCGAGTGAAGCGGTGGTAGCCTATAAAAGGGCTTTCACCTTAGCACTCGATTCTGTCATGCCAGTCCATATACAACCTAGGTCTTCTCGCTTGAGGTCTACCTGGTTTGATGGGGAGCTCAAGGAGATGAAGACCAAAGGTCAGAGATTGGAGCATTGTTGGCATAAGTCGCAGTCAGAGGAGGACAAGCTGGCTCCGAGAACTCACTATGGTGAGTATCAGAGGGCGATCTCCTATAAGAAGACAACTTATCTGCTGGCTCGCTGGTGCAGCAGTAGTGCTACCACTTGTGATGCTGGTGACCCGGCTTCAGGAATGAGCCGGGAGCTGGAGGGCCTGCAAGGGGGAGGAGGCTGAGCATCCAGGGGACAGCTTGCCTTCTTTGGGAGGGAGGGGGGGATGTTGGCTCGGACTCGACTTGCCCCAGGCGGAGACCTGGGATTCAGCAAGTACCCTGCCATGTACAAAGGGAAAAAGGTGTGGTGGACATCGGCGGTTATGCCTTGATGTCAGGGTGCATGCCACATCCAGAACACGGGAAAATTGCCCCTAGGCTCCTAGAAGACAGAGCACCTCGGCGCAGACCCACAGCCCTTTTGCCTGTTCCAGTCCAGTGCCCTGATGAATGGAAGATGCTCAGGGTGTACAGGCCCCCACCTCATCCCTGCCTGGGGGGCAATCCATGGCTACATGGAGGGACTATCGCAGGCCCCAGGTAAGGTGAGGCAGGGCAGATGCAATTGGTGACTCCCGAGGCAGCAGAACTTAGGGGGTAAGGGGGAGTATAAACAGAAAGTTCAAACAAAAAAAGAGAAGACAGCTTATCTGTCCAGGGAGATTGCTGCAGGGAAGAACAAACTGGCTCAGCTCTTCTGGACTGTGGACAGGCTGCTTCATCCAGCCTGTCTGCAGCCAGACAGAGAAGGTTCAGTGCAAAGTGCGAGGATTTTTGCTCTGTTGAGCTGCAATTTCCCCAACTGGGCTTTCTCAGCCCAGCGGTGGTGCATCAGACATCTCTGAGAGCACTCTCCTTGCCTGGAATGAGTTTAGACTGGTGGGGATGGAAGAGGTCTGTAAGGTGATTTCGAAGCTGCAGGTCACATTTTGTGAACTGCACCCGGACCCAACCCTTTTCCTAGTGGGATGCGTGGAGCCCGTCAGCTCAGTGTTCGCTAAGATAGTCTGGTGCTCACTTTCAGAGAGGCTATTTCCTGATACCTTGAAATAGGTACTTGTTCAGCCCCTTCTGAATAAAACATCTCTTGAAGGACGTTTTGGCAAATTATAAACCAGTCTCTAATCTTCCCTTCCTTGGTAAAGTTACTGAGAAAACTATGGCTCTGCAACTCAAGGCACATCTCATGGCTTCTGACATCTATGAGCCCCTCCAGCCAGGATTTAGGGCCAGACATAGCACTAAAACTGCATTAACCAAGATGAAAAATGATCTCCTCAGGGCTAGAGATAGAGGAGAGCAGTCAATACTTGTCCTTCTTGATCTCTCATTAGTATTTGACACTGGGGACCATGTGGTGTTATTGGATTGGCTGAGGAGACTACGTGAACTCACCAGCACTGTCATCATCTGGTTTGAGTCCTTTCTCATAGGCAGGACTCAGAGGGTGGTGACTGGAAGTTTTTTCTCCCACCCTTAGCCCCTGCTTTGTGGAGTTTCCCAAGGGCCTGTCCTCTAATCTGTGCCATTCAGTGTATATGCTGCTCCTGGGTGAGATTATTAGATGTTACAGTGTGGTGTTTCACTGCTATGCAGACGATAGCCAACTGTACATGTCTTTTGTACCTGGGACATGTGATGCAGTCTAGCTGAAATCCAGAACTGGATGTCCTCTAACTGGCTGAGGCTCAACCCAAGTAAGACGGAGGTGCTGGTGATCGAGCCTGGCCACCAGAGGGAGGCAGATGCTATGAAGGCTGAAGCAGGCTTGATGTTTAGGACAGCTCTTCTTCTGGCATTCGCGAAGGTGAAAAATCTGGGTGTGATCCTAGTCAGCAGATTGACACTTGAGGCTCAGGTGTCATCTGTTATCCAGATTGGTTTTCACCATTTTAGGAATATTGCCTGGATTAAAACTTTAATCCTTCCTTTTGACCTACCCTCACTAGTGCATGCCTTCATGATGTCCAGACTCAACTACTGCAATGCTCTATATCTCAGGGTCAGTGGAGGGGTCCTGCGTCACCTGCAGCTGTTGCAGAACACAGCAGCCAGGTTGCTGATGGGCTTCCTGAGGTTCTGTCATGTAACTCCAGTACTGCACAGCCTGCACTGGCTGCCAGTAAAGTGGAGGATCTCCTTCAAGGTGGGTTTACTCACCTACAAGGCCCTATACGGTTCAGGTCCAGGCTATCCATGAGACCTCCTGACTCTTGCCCACCCCTTGCACTCTCCCCATCCTGCCGAGGAGGGCCTTCTAGAGGTTCCCAGGGCTCGGCTGAAAACATCTGATGATCGTGCCTTTGAGGTGGCGGCACTGGTCCTGTGGAACTCCCTTCCCAGATCCTTGAGGGAGGCCCCCTTGGTGGAAGTCTTCAGATGGGGTCTGAAGGCACACCTCTTTAGACAAGCCTTTGGGTCTTAGTATATTGTTGTATTTATTGATTTTATTGCTGATATTTATTTTTTGCACTTACAATTTCCTCATTTGCCTGTATTCTGTTCAGCGCAATAGGCCTCAGGAAAAGGGTGCTTAATAAATAAAACTTTGCTTGCTTCCTTGCAAAGAAAGAAAAGGCTTTGGGCAATTTCAGAGTGAAGTAATCCAGCTTGAAGGTAGATTCTCAGTTATAGATTCTGTGAAATGCAGAGTGAAGCTGGGTAGTAAAACTTTGATTTTCTTATAAGTAGACCAGCTTATGGAATTTTTTTGGTACCACTGTGCCTCACAAAGTGAATCAGCAGACCAAGGTTAAACACCCTCCAAATTTCACTTTTTCAAATCAGCTGGAGTTAAACCTTCTGCCTGCATTTACCAATGCAATTTGTACGAAAGAAATAATGACAAAACTGACACTGCTGTGTATTTGGTTGCACATCTACTTGCAGAATCAATGTAGATCCCAGTAGAAGTCCTATAAGATAAATTAATTTTCTAGAGTAAGACTGTATTTGTCTCTGTTACACTAGCTCAGAGATAACCATATTGCAGGAGGGTATGTTTTGCTCTTGTTCCAGCATACTTAAAGAGATAGTCGCACCAAAAACTAGCAGGCAGAACATTTTAGTAATTTTTAAAAGTAGTCCCTCATCACTTCCTGTTTCTGAAGTGTGTTTGCAACCTCAATGATTGTGGATTTCTATTTGGAAGACTGTGGTTAGAGCACCAGAATGGTATTCCAAGGGGGATCCGTGACTGGTCATCGACAAAGATTTTGTCGAATGACCAGACAGCGAAACTGGCAGGTTGACCACAATTTGCAGTCGGCTGCGGTTTCAAAGAAAACCAGAAGTTAGGGTGCTTTGCCTCGCACTTCTACTAAGGATTATTAACTCCGAAAGTTAGGAGCTGATTGGGGTTGCAGAACCCCAACAAACAGTGCCAGGTTACAGCACCAACACTACAGTGACGTGGCACTGTAGTCGCTGTAATGTTGCGAGCTGTCAAAATGTCACAGTCGGGGTGGTATACCTTCTGAGGGCCTGAGTTCAACTATTTCTTTCTCACTACAATATATGTGTAAGACTGGTAGTTCAAGACCCCCAAAGGGTTATCTCCTCAGAACTGGCACTGTGAGTCACCACAGAGGGCAGGGCTTACTGCAGCAGCATGAGCCCCATTGGAGTCTGTCAGTGACAGTTGGTGAGAGGGCACGGAACTTGTCACATCTCACTGTCCCTGCTGCAGCCCCAGCTTCTGAAAAGAGGGAAACAGTGACCAGCAACCTCGAAGATTGTGGCAGAGGCCATTTATACAGCTGTCCCTGATCAGGCACAGCCTGCCCAACAAGTGTTCCTCCTGAGAGAACTACTGTGAGTTCAAGCCTGAAAGATGTTCTGTGAGGGAAAGTCAACTAAGACACCCTGACTCATGACTCTTATTGGGTTTCTTGCCAGAGACTAGGAGGCTAGAAAGCCAGGAAATCACTTTTAGCCATCTGCTGCGGGACTAAATATTTGTAGAGGTTAAGCCCTGCCTCAGCAGAAATGGCAAACTTTCTGTGGTAGAGAAAAAAGAAAGGAAAAATGTTTAAACCATAGTTTAGATTTGGATTTGTCCACCCCCACAGGTAAGGAGGGCATCGCATCCCACGGTAAATTGATCACCGAACCCTTATTTATTTCTAAATGTGTGTCGGGGGGGTTGTAGACCTTGTAGCCACCCTGCTTAATGTGAAGTAACAGCTGGACCATGCTTGATGGAGCTAGTATTGGGGCAATAAAGAGTTTGAAGGAACAGTTCCCCCTGTGCCCCTTAATTGAGGGTTAGATCCCTCAAGGAACCTCCCATGTACTAGCCTCACTTGTGCTTGGGAACATGCTAACTGAGAGATGTATCTGTGGGCATGCAATACTGAAGAGACATTTTATAGGGTTCCCCAAATATTGTCCAGCACCTACTCAAGACATGTGGAACTATTTTGGTCTCCCTCAAATGAAATCTACTGCTGACCAAGCTGCCTTCTATGGTGTTCTCTTCCCTCTTCTATTTGCTCTGCTCCTTCCTTTTCTGCTCTTAACCCCCGTGAGTTGTCCATTCACTCTTGCAGTTACTTCTGATATTGGGTTGACTCCTTTCACTTGTAACTAATCCAGTCACTGACATCAGCACTTCCTCACTTCCCTAGCATCAGTTATTCCCTCTCTTCCTTATTTTGTTATGTTGGTTACTATTTTGTATTCTTTTGCCAGTTCCATAATTTACTGTATGGTAACTTACTGATTGTCAATTTATTCTTAGCATTCTTAGTGTTTGTTTTGATATATTTATTTCCATTCTATGTACTGTATACACTCTATTTCGTATCTGTTATCTTCTCTCTTCCCCTTCTCCCAGGATGCATCTGGAAATGAGCTGATAGACCAGATCAGAGTTTTTTTTGTCTAGTAAAATCTTTGAAAAAAATAAACAAATGAATGAATGAAGGAATGAATGAGGACTCCCTGAACTTCCATCTTTTGCAGCAATGTACTCTAGGGACTGCGACACAGCCCTTTCAAGAACTGTGAAACTGAAACCCCAAAAAGGAAATCCAGTCATCTCTGGCTGTGTGCGCACATTGGGGTGCCTCGTGAAAAAATAGGGCTGGCAGGCTATGGCGCCATATTAAAATGGATAGTGCAGTCCGAACGGACCATGCTATCCATTGGAATATCAGGCCATGGCAGCATGGTGCACAGCCAGTGGTTGCCATGCCTTGTGCCATGCTACCAGGGTGCCGGGCGAAAGAACACCCATAAGGGTAAAGCGCGGCATGCACTGGGTAGCACCGTGACCCCTATGGCTGATACTCAGTCCAAACATGCAGACATGTATGGGACATTATGAGTTCATCTGCATGCCTCACACCGGCTGAGTGTGCCAGGCCAGGTCCCTCCCCTAAGCCCCAATTCCCTCCAAGGTAAAAAAACAGACATCCCTGATGGTCTAGCAGTCCCTCCCATGCACCAATCTCCTTTTCTGTATAAAGAAAAGCATTCCTTGGTGGTCTAGCAGTCCCTCCCATGCCCTGATCCCCTCATCCGTAAAAAGAAGTAAGCCCTGGTGATCCAGTGATCATTGGTGGTCTAGTGGTCTCACCTCCTGAACCCCAACCTGCCCGTAGTCATCTCTGGTGGTCTAATAGACCCCCACTCCTGCAGGTACGGTCCCACCACCCCACTTCCCCCATCCAACCCCAAGAGCTGGTGACCAGCACAGCCCTCCAGACACCACCATGGCAGACCACATATTGAGCACTCAGGGCACTCATACTGTATGGGGGAGGGCTTCTGAAACTTTCAATATTGTGCTGCATTGCATATGCATGAGGTCTCCCTCATTTGCATGGGCACAGTGTGATACTGTGCGTGACAGCGCTATCAGGGGTGTCCAATGCATAGGTGCCCTTTGAATATGGGCATGCACCTGGCAGCCAGTGGGATTCCATGTTAGCACAGCACAAATCCAGTTTGTGCCGTGCTAACCTTTTGAAAATGGGGGCCTCTGACCCTCGTGGGGGTAAACTTAAAGGCAGTATCTTTACAAATGAATTATCTGCAAGTTTTGTTGAGGCTATCCTGCCTTCAGGTTAAAAGAATGAACTGCATGTTCCATCAAACATATCAGATCCCCCTGTTTTAGACTCTAATCCTCTGTTGTAGACATTGGTTCTGTGTTACAAAATGTTCTGCAACTAATTTGATCCATAACTCTTGCCAGTGACCTGGCATGCTGCATTTTTGGAGGTCACCCCAGATCCGAAAGTTATGTAGGTATACAGTAGATGTAATTGATGTAATACAGACCTCCCAGTAAACCTGTTAACGACACTATTTTCTCTAGACCTGGGAGGGGGGGCCAACATTTTTCTTTTTCTTTTTCTATGTGCTTATTATATAGTTTTCTACCTAACAGTACTGGGTGTGTTGTGGAACACAATGTTTTACCTAGAAGCAGACATGCATATTTATTTACGTATGTATGTATGTATTTAGTTATTTATTTATTTAAAAAGTTTTACCAGGAAATACATACTGATCTGGTAACAGCTTGTTTTCAAATGTGTCCTGGGGGAGGGAGAAGGCAGGAACAGAGTGACACTAAGAACAACAAATACAAATACAATTAACACAATTAATACAAATAGGCAAATAAGCATTATAACAACATCTGCAATATGCAGAAGGCAATATTGAGTTCAGGGAAGGGGTCAGTGGTTGTGGAAAAGGGAGGGAGTACAAGGGGACAGCACTGGTGTAGGTGCTGGATGAAAGGCAGAGCAAAGGGGTCACAGGGGTAGGAGGGTGGGGGCAGCAGCCTTGGATCCAGTATCAGGGGCAACTGCAGGAGTGAGTAGTGATGTCCCAGAGGAAAGAGGTGAGTATGCAGTGGGAGAGGGCAGAGTGGATGACAGGAGGGAGAGAACCCTAAAGTTTGGGGAACTGGAAGGAGAAGGCAACTTGGCCAGTTGTGGATTTCCTTGAGGGGAGTGCAAGAGAGTAAAAGCCAGAGTTGCAAAGGTGGTAGGAAGTGGTAGGTGGGGAGGTGAAGAGGGAAGCAAGATAGGAGGCAAGGTAGGAGGGAAGGGGGCAAAGTCAGTATTTTAGAGATAAAGGAAGCGCAATGGCAATGTGTCTGGACTCAAGGGAGAGTAAAGAAAAGGAGGAGTACAAGGAGCAGTGGAGGGTGCAGCAGCCCCCCCCCACACCCATCACTGCTCCCTGAACTGTCCAGGGCAAATCAGCAAAAGAAGTGAACGAGGGGATCCAGTCTGGCCAGGGTGGACCTTGGAGCAGCACTGTAAACTGTCACCATAGTCAAAGATGTGGGGTATCATCTTTGAGACAATCTCTCTCTACAGGCAAGATGAGGGATACATTCTTGGTTCTATAATGTGCACCAAGTTTGGGGTGAAGGACAAAGGATGCATCCCACTTCCTGTCTGTAGGAAGGAAGGAAGGAAGGAAGGAAGTGGGATACATCCTTTGTCCTGTAAAATGCACCAAGTTTGGGGTGAAAGTCCTGGTGGATGGCATCCACATGCACAGAGAAATTGAGGTGCCTGTCCAACCAGACCCCAAGGTACTTAAATGAGAAGACATCCTCAATTGCTGCACCATCAAGGGAATAGATAGAGGGGAGGGGTGAGCCTAGAAAGCCTCTGCCAAGTGCCAAAGGTCATAGAGACTACTGCTTTCTTGGCATTGAGGGACAGCTAATTTTCCAGGCACCAGTGCTGGGTGTTATTAAAAGTCCAGTTGGAGGCCAGCAGTGAGGTCAGGTGTAGAGGAGCTGGAGGCAAAGAGTACCATGTAATCTGCATTCATATGGATAGATACAGAGGAGCAGGCAGCAGGGAGGTCATTTGAAAGATGGAGAAGAGTATGGGACCAAGAATGGACCCTTAGGGCACACTTGAACAGATAGAGAGTGGGAAGTAGATTGAGTCTCCAATCTGGACAGCTTGAGACCTGCCCTGAGGTAGAAGTGGAGCCATCCAACTGAAGAATTGAGAGCCTCATTGCCTTAAGCTTGTCCAGAAGAAGGGGATGGGCAACAGTATCAAAGGCTTTGTCTAAGTCAACAAAGATGGCAGGAGTGGCCAGACCCTGATCCATGCAAGACAGAATGGAGTCAATAAGCTGGAGAAGGGAGGTAGAGTGGGACTTCCGGAAGCCAGACTGGTAAGGAGTGAAGAAGGCAGAAGAATAAAGGAAGGTGGAGAGGTGGGATAGCATAAGGCATTCATAAAGCTTGACTAGGGTAAGGAGGAGGTAAATAGGGTGGTAGTTGTCAGGAGAGGTGGAATCACCCACTTTGGGAAGGGGGATAACTAACCTATTTCTAAGAATTAGGGACTGAGGCTAATGAGAAGGAGAGGTTGAGAAGGGAGGTAATAGGTAATGTAATAGCAGGGAGGGAGAAGCACAAGAGTTTGGTGTCTAGACTATCATGGTTCACATCCTTGTAAAGATTTAGAGACAGGAGGGCCTTAAAGGATGCAGTGGGAAATGAAAGGAGAGAAGGAGTGGGTGGGGTAGTGGGAGAAAGGGGAGGAGAGGTAAAGGAGAGAGTGAGGACAGGAGGTAAAGGAGTTGAAAGCTGAGGCTACAGAAGAGGGGTCAGAAATAGGAATATCACCCACCTGCAGGGCAAGGAGAGGGGATTTGGTGGGGGGAACGAAACAGGCATAGATGACCTTCCAGAACTCTGAAGGGTAATTAAGGTTGTTCTAGAGCATGAATGCAAAGTATTCAGACTTAGCAAGCCTAGTAGCTCTGGTGCAGGCATTAAAAAGGGTCCAGTACTTGATTAGGTTGGCTGGGGAGCTAGAGGACTTGTGAGTCCACTAGGCAAGGTTTTGCATGCACAGACAGGCTAGCAACTCTGCTGCAATCCATGGGGGTGGGAACATTGGACCTTGTTTTTTCTAAGGGGGCAATGTAGATCCCAGGCAGATGTATATGGTGAGGATGGGAGGTAAATCCCAGTCCAGAACAGAGTGATTAAGGGATCTCTTATTGTGCCGGGTGGTGTAAGGGACAAACTGGGAAAGTAGGAGGGGCCTTATGTTTTGGCACAATTTATTTAGAGAGGGGAAGAACCAACTGAGGTTAAAGTCTTTGAGGATGAGAAGCTCAACAGAGGAAAAATGGGAGGAGACAGTGGTAAAAAGCTTGAAGAGTGAAGGTGTGGACAAGCCAGGACTACAGTAGGCCCTAGGACAGAGGATAGAGAAGGGGAGGGACAGGTTGAGGAGGAGCAACTAATAGGCAGAGGGGGAGGTGATGGAGAGCATAAGCTCAAACTGGATGCTAGAGGAGAGGGATAGTACCACCACCACCCTGCTTAGTGCAATCCTGTTGGACAATTCTGTATCCAGTTATAACCCCCCGGTCCCCTGGGGTTACTAGAATCCCATCAGTGTCAGTGCTAGGTAGGAAAGGCAGCTGGCGAATAACTAATTAAATAGATTTTCACCTGCTTCTTCTCTGTTTACTTAGTCTCAGCTGAGAGAAGAGAGGTGATGTCATTTAGAACTCTTGCAGCAGCATAAGCCACAGTAGCTAGCTGTGAGTGGGGAGTTTTAGAATTTTCAGTTAGTCTGTGAGTGGGGTTCAGTGTGAGCAGTTGGAGGAGAGAGGAACTGCAGTGTGGGCTCTGAGGAGAGCTAATTTTTCTCACCCTAGTGCTGAGAAACATCTACCTGCCTTGTAGGAATAGTGGAAACTGTCTAGTAGGAGTTCCTGGTTTTATTCTTCATCCCCTGTGAGATGAGGAATGACTGCAGAATGTATCCGATGGGCAAACCCCTGATTTGATTTAGGACATTTGAAGCTGCCTTTTATGTACACCTGTGAGCAATCTAACTTTGGGTTCCTAAGAGGAATGTATCTGCTTGTGTTTCTTTTGGGGTTAGCAATGTAAACACAGCAGCAGGGAGCCATTTTGTGAGACTGTAATAGGACTAGTGAGCAATTTAAAAACAATGAACTTTTATGTGTTTTGATTGCAGATATGGCTTCAGAAACTTCCCGCTACCTGGATCATGCCTGAGCTATGGTAGCAGAGGAGATGGCCACACTAAGAGAAATAGAGAGAACTTTCTAAGGTGAAGGATTGCCTCCAGATGTAGCATTCCCTAGCTATACAGTGAGACTATGCATTATGTGCCTGAGGGCTGGAAGGGATGTGTTTCTGATACCCCACTGTACGGATTGCCTTGTGAAGTATGGTATGAGCAGGGGTGCAGTGCCAGAGAGGGCATCACAAATCTGACTGGCTCCCACGTAGACCAGAGTAGGGAACTCTGCATGTAGCAGCACACAGCACCAGGTTGAACCTGTTGGGAGAATCCAAATGGTGTGTTGCAGAGAGAAAGAGAGCAATGTTGATCTACTGCAAGGGCAAGAACAAAGAAGGGTTTCTACACCTGTGTCCCAGGTGGGCAGAGCAGCGGAAGGATCTGTGGACTCATGGAAGGAGAGTCCAAGTCCTAGGATGAACTGCAAAAGACACTGAACTGGGAGGTGTCTACCTCCACTCCCAGTGAGGAGTAGACTGCCTCAGGAGTGAGGACATCTGCTCACTCCTGGGCTCAGATCCTGAGTGAGGAAGAGAAGGATGAAAATCTGTATCTTTGTGTTGAGGGTCCCAGTGATTCACCTCAAGCTCTTGCCTCAGAGGAGCCAGAGAGAGAAGAAGAAGGCTCCAGTAACCTTCCCACAGAGATGGTCAGGGACAAGTTCTTTCATTCTTTAAGTATGTGGCACTGGCTCAACCAGGACTGGCCACCCCAAGCCAAGCCATGGGTCGCACACTTGTGAAGAATAGTAAGGAGGAGAGACTAGTATGTAGGAGGGCTGACACCATTTATGGGAAGTCCTTTCCTACCTTTCCTCGTAAAGTCTGGGAGGAAATTGAACAGAACAGGAAGTCCTGGTTGTTGGAAGAGGCAAGCAAGAATTTGTACTCTGGTGCAGTAGAATGTGTCAGGGACAGAGTCATAAATGATAGACTGAAATTCTGGAAATTGGGCAGAACTCTGTTTATGGACACTGGGCGAATTGGGGACAAGGCAAGGAATGAGACATTCCACAACAACAATTTTTAACTCCCAGATGGTGTCATAGTTCTTGCACCTCACCCTGAGTGGTATTACCCTTAATGGTGTTACTCCTGTGAATATGCCCAACATGCCCAGAGGGAAGCGAGCAGTGACATCCCAGTGTCTGTCGTCGAGCAGCAGCAGTATCCAAGGAGGAAGATGCAGCTCTACTGCTGTTTCAGAATTCTTCAGGTGCATCTAGATTCATCATCCCAGCAGAGTTTTCCCATTTCCAAATGACATCGACCCAGCTGTTTTCCTGTTTCATCACCTGGTTACTCAAATGACATCAACCCAGCTATTTTCCTGTTCCATCGTTTGATTTCCAGATGACTTAACCCAGTTGTTTTTCCCTGTTTCATCGCTTGGTTTTCCAGAGGACATCAATCCAGCTGTATCTGAAGATGCTGCATGGAGGGAGAGGGCCCTCTGCATGGAGAAGTAAGATGATCCATTATTTTCAGTCTTCAAGGAACTGATAAGATAAAATTTTCTATTTTCTAACTGACTTTGCATAACATGCCTTACACTGGCAGACTGACCACAAACATTTTGAATTGTCCTCAAAGACTCTCCACATGGATTGCAGTGCTTTTCAGGCCCTGCCCTGTTCCAGGACTGTTCTCCAGTGGGCTCTAGCCCAGGAGAGACTCTTTTATGGACTTTGCCCTCGGGCAACAATATTCTGTCACTAGTATGGACAATTTAGGGCATTCCACCCCCGCAAAAAATGTGTTGTATAAATTTCTATTTTCTATTTTCTTAATTTTGTACTTTCCTAGAAAAATATTTCTGGGATTCTCTAGTGTTCAGGTGGAGGTTTAGACACTGTGTGGTATGCAGAATGTGGTGTTTTGTCTTTCTTCTCTTGCAGGTGTTCCTGAAGAAGAAAAGAAGAGGATTTGGCAGCTCAGCTGAGTTCCTCTTTTTTCCTAGAGATTTAGGATTGTTTGTGGTTACCTAAAATGTTAACATGTTTTTCCTTGTGGGGAAAGTTTTGAGAAATGTAGTGCATTGCAATGTGTTGTTTCCTTGTTGTTTTTGTTTGCAGGTACCCTGGGAGTTTGGGGGGAGGCTTCCTGAGGGGCAGCCTGGTCAGATAGATTTTCCCTAGAAGGCTAGGGGGATAGACAGGCTGTGGTCCTGACCTGCAGCAAGGACCTCAGTTCTGGTCTACTAGGGCATGCTTCAGGCAGTTTTCTTGGAACCACTGAATATCCATAGATAGAGTGTAGGATAGGGGCTGAAGTTGCATCGGGCAGCCTCTGAGCCTTTAGTGTTGCCTGCCTGTGCCTGGCACATGGTAGGGAAGAAGTAGTTCTACCTCCCCTAAGGTAACACAGAGGGGTAGGATGGCCTGGTGCTGGGTAGAGAAATGACTGCGGACAGTCATTTACCTGGCCCGGGGTGAGTGTAACTCCCCAGTCCCCTGGGGTTACTAGAATTCCATCAGTGTCAGTGCTAGGTAAGTAAGGCAGCTGGTGAATAACTAGTTAGATAGATTTTGACCGCTTCCTCTCTATTTACTTGGTCTCAGCTGAGAGGAGAGAGGTGATGTCATTTAGAACTCTTGCAGCAGCATAAGCCATGGTAGCTAGCTGTGAGTTGGAAGTTTTAGAATTTTCAGTTAGTCTGTGAGTGGAGTTCAGTGTGAGCAGTTAGAGGAGAGGAACTGCAGTGTGGGCTCTGAGGAGAGCTAATTTTTCTCACCCTAGTGCTGAGAAACATCTACCTGCCTTGTAGAAGTGGTGGAAACCATCTAGCAAGAGTTCCTGGTTTTACTCTTCATCCGCAGTGAGATGAGGAGTGACTGTAGAATGGATCTGAGGGGCAAGCCCCTGATTCAGTCCAGGACTTTTTGAAGCTGCCTTTTGTGTACAACCATGAGTAATGTGACTTTGGGTTCCCAGAAGGAATACACCTGCTTGTGTTTCTTTTGGGGTGTTACTCTGACAAAGGGATCTATGCACCCAGTGCTGTTTGAGACTGTTCTCATGCCTTTCCTAAAATTGGCTGATAATTGTGGAGTCCCCAGCGAGACTTGGCACATTGTTCAGGACTTTAACCTGCACTCAGAAGTAGTGTGTTTCTAATGCTGAATGTGCCAGACATTCCAAGATTCATAGTTCTACTGTTTTCTTAAATGTTGAGGTGTAACTCTGAAAGAATGGCTGGGTATAGACTGAGGAAGCAAAAGACGGGTAATCCCCCATCTTGGGTGACCAGTTCAGCACTTCTGGTTCTGTAAGCATGCCTGTTTTGTAAGTCATATGGCCAATGCCTGATAGGAAAGTTTACCCCTTGGTGTGGGTTGTTCTTATTTTGAGCACCAGTGTGCTCCATTGTGGCCAGTTGCCATATTGCCAAACCTCTAAATCCTGTGCCATATGGAAAATGTTCTATGTTGTGGCCATTGTCACTGGAAGAAATTGTGTGCTCCATTGTGGCCAGTGCCACCAGAAGAGATATGTATTTCAGCTGAGGCTTGCTGCTTAGAAGGGTTTGAAGTTCTATGCAATATGGGAAGTTAGAGTTTGTCTACTACAGATGTTCTGCATTGCCTTGTGCCACGAAGTGTAAACCCTTGGGGGTCCACCTTTGATTTTGTGTACCAACTTTGGAATAAAACCACACTCTAGAACCCCAGCCTGGTTTGGACAATCTTGTTACTGCTTCCTGTGTGGAATTACTGGGTACCCCTCTAGAAGTGCAGACCTAGCATAGCCCCTAGCAAAAGTTCTCTCCTCAGGACCTGGGTTACGTTGGTCATTTTGTCTGTAAATATTGTCAATGTACCCCCACCCCTCTCTTTCCTCTAGACAGAAATATGGGAGGTGTGCTTACTAGTTAAACAAGTGGCAGGTGGGGGGGGTACACAGCGATGGCAACAGATGAATCCAGAATTTGGGGGGGGGGTGTACCAAGACTCCAAAATTACTAGCACATCAGGTACAAGACTGACCATGAGTGGTTGTGACTGGTCGATCCTGAGAAGAAGGCTTTGGATATTGAGATAAATATCACATATCTAGTTCTATTCTTCCCACTTCATCATCAGCATGTGACCTCACTCATTGTTACACCACAAGCCCTGCTGCCTGATTGGTAACATGCATTACAACTACATTACCAGTTAAGCAGCAGGAGACTGGCACTACCTGGTTACTAGTGATGTCACACTCAGTGAGGACACAGTGCTGATGAAGCATAGGTAGGAACAGAACTGACAATGTCAGCTTCTAGGGAGAGTGCTGTTCCACACATCACACCTTCTACTGCCAGAAAATCTTCTAATTAGCAAGACAGAAAAAAAAATACTTCGGATAGAAATGATAGCTGACTTGTTCTTAAAGTTGCTGTTAATTCCAAGCAGTACTGTAGCTCTTTAAATGATGCCCCCTTAGTTTTGTATTGAGTTAATACCCAACTTTGCACTGACTCACTTAAGGAGCTTTATGATATCTGGCTTATTTTACTGCAAACTGTTTTAGCTTACTGCAATTACATAATATTTTTGTTGAATACTCTGTTATCAGTGATGCTGTATCGGAGGGCAAACATAGTTCAGTATTCTAAATGGGTATTACATTATCATTTCTGTACTACTTGGTTGGTTGGTGGTTGCTTGGTTTGTAGTAGTAGTAGTAGTAAAACATTTATTCTGAAATATTCATAAAAGGATAGCCCAATTGAGCTGATGCTCATTTTCAATGGGGTCCCAGAGTATAAAACAAACAAATAATTACACAAAATATGTACATGAATACAAGCATAGCAAATACAGTATACAACCTGTATCAAAAGACACAATACATGACAGACATTTAAATGTTTCAATTAATTACAACAAACTTTAGGCATGTCAGCACTTTTTATAAGCCAAGATCTTATTTGATGCCAAGATGGAAGAGTTATTGACTTTCTCGGGTAGCCAGGCAAACTGTTTCATAGTTTTGGGGCCAAATAAGTAAATGATGAATCACCTATTACTGTTTATATAGCGGGCACCTTAAATTCAATGAATTCAGCTGCACATAACCTTCCCTAATTATCCTGAGTTTTAATATGTCTAATATGTCTGTTAAGTAAGTGTTAAGCATTAAGTAAGTGTTAAGTAAGTGGTGCCATGCCTGTAAAGTATGCTGCCTTGTTCTGTTCTTAGTGTCAAGTCTTACATTGCTATTTGTAAATTATTGTAAACCACTGTGCCAAGCCTCACCACTCTCACTTGTAATGATTGTACATAGGCTGTTAATGTTGCTACACCTATGCCAAATTGTTGTATTGTGACTTGTTGTTATTGTTTAAACTACCAGGTCCATCTTGTAAATGAGCCCTGCTCAATGATGTTCCACCTGGCTAAATAAAGATATTGATTGATTGATTGATTGATTGAAGTGAGCACCTTATTAAAATAACTCTTGTAAATCAGATGTATCAAATGGATATTCGTCATTCAGACAAGCTAATGAAGTGCAAATTTATGTAAAGAGTGCAGGGATGTGTCTGTCTTGGGGAGTCTATAATATAACAAGCATATTTATTGTAAAGAATGTCTAGTCTATGTAATACATTTTTAGATGCACCTTTAAATAAAATATCTCCATAGTCAAATAGAGGCATAATCATTGAATTTACCATTTGCAGTCTGAGATCTTGAGGAATATATTTCTTATGTTTGTATAGAATTCCCAACGTTGTACTTAGTTTCTTGGTTAAGTAGTCAATATGTATATCCCACTTACAACTGGAGTCTATCCAAACTCCCAAGTATGTGTACGAATGGACAAGGTTAAGATAACAATTGTCTAATGTTTTCAGGCTCAAGATTTGTTTAGTTGTATTCAAGTTATTTCCAAATAACATGACCTGGGACCTTGTAGAATTGAGTACCAGGTTGTGTGCATAAAAATAATACTGCAATCTATCAAAATCAGCTTGTAATTTTTCATGTATTGAAGTAGCGGAGCTACCTACAGTATATTAAATAGTATCATCAGCATATGTTTTTTTCCTACTGAAATAGTTTAAGTAGTATGAATGGAGTGCAAGCATTTCATGTTTCTCCCAAATGTTCTTCAACAAAGACATTTAAGAATCTGGTAAGCATGCAGTTGATTGACTGTGTAACTAACAAATCTTACCCTCCTCTATATCTTTATTACTGTGGTTCAAGGTTTTTCTTTTAGTACGGTATGAAATGTTTTGCTTGCTTAAGGTTTACTGGATCACATTGGGGATTTAGATGACCAACCCCTAAGGAAATAAAGTATTTTTGTTTTTGTGTACCACACATATGGAAAAAAAAGACACATAAGATGTTAAAAAAATTAAAAAAAACATGTATCAGGCATGTTTCACCAATAAAATCACCTCTTGACCAGTATATCCAAGCTGCAGAAGTTTGGTTTTCATGCAAGCTACTGGAGGACAATGTCACACATCTCCCCATTTTAGTACCAATTACCTGCTTTGCTATTTAAGAACAGGATAACAGGAAAGCATTTCAGGAACAATGTCAAAACCAAGAAATGATTAGATTAATAAGAAGCTGACACAATATAGGCACTGCATCACAGGGAAAATATACGCAATCCAGAAATTTAATGCACTGTCCTGGTGCTAAGAACGCATGAAGTATAGCTGATTGTCCTTGCACCCTGGCATATGCATTAAATTCCTAAGAGTAGTCCTTATCTGCCATCAAATTCTATGTTTCTATATAAGGCAGTCCTAGTGGGGGGCAGGAGGAAGTAAGCTGTTGGTTAACTAGGATCTGCAGTTTATTAGTTAGGTAGGAAAATGGGCAGACTAGGTGGGCCAAGCTGTCCTTATCTGCCATCAAATTCTGTTTCTATGTTTCTATGAGTGCATTATGTCCAGTGATGTAAAGCCATGAATGTGTTAATCCCATTGTAATATGTTTTGGTGAGTGAAATAAAGAGGAATGTAATCTGCTCGGTCTTTTCCAAAATGCTGTGCCTTAAAGCAGGAGCTGCTATTGAGCAAGCTAACTGTCCAATTTGTCAGTCTTACTGGGAAACATTTGTAAAAACATAGAAACGTAGAAAATGCCAGCAGAAGAAAGGTCATTGGTCCAGCCAGTCTGCCCCATTTTATCCTGTTCTGCATGGGACCTGTTGTCTAATCAGGGTTATTGCCATTGCCTGCTCCCATGCCTTACTACTACCCTTACGTAACTAGTAAGTCTTTTATTCAGTCCCAGCTGTGTCTGAAGTTATTAATGGTTCTTGTACTCACCACCTCTGCTAGTAGGCTGTTCCATGGCTCAACCACTCTCTCTGTAAAATAAAACTTCCTAAAGTTCCTCCTGCATCCCCCACCCCACCCCACCCCACCAGCTTCCAGTCATGTCCATGTGTTCTTCATTCACCATTCCTGCAGAATATTTCTTCACAATCTACCTTGTTCATTCCTTTCAGGAACTTGACGGTCTATCATATTGTCACTCTCCAATCTGATCACTAGTGAGTCCATCAATCAAGCAATCAATCTTTATTTAACCAGTGAAACTCCATTGAGCAAGCTCATTTTCAAGACGGGCCTGGTTGATACAGAATAAATAATACAGTAGCACAACAGAACATATAGCACAAATGGGCATAGTAATACAATACATAGCAATAAAAGCAAGGTATAAGGATAATCAATGAGGCCCGGTCGTAAGGTGATGCCTCATCCCAGTAAACAGTACAGCAGAGAGGTGGAAGCAAGTCAGCACCAATGTGCCGAACCAGTGATTTTAGATGCTGATAGTACTTGTAGGGCGGAGTTAATACTAGTGACAGTGCAAGCTAGGGGCTCAACAGTAAGTAGAAAGCAAGGCTGAATCCAGAAACATGGCTTAGGGTAATTCTAATAAGAGGATAGAAAGTGTATAGGGTTGACTGTAAGAATAGCAATGTATGGCTACAGTTTAGCAACAGGGAGGACATTGACAATGCTCTGAGAAGTATCTCGAATAGAGTGACTTGAATTCTGCAAAACCAATAGGATGCACCAATTTTATGGATTTCTGGATGTTGTTCCACAGCTGGGGAAGCACATAGCTGAAGAAGGCTCTGCCAAAGTGGGAAAAGACTTTAGGCACAGCTAGTGAGATGTTATGAACAGCTTCTCAAGTCCATGTTCAGACTTCAAGTCAGTCATCATAGGATCTGCCCTGCTGGCCCTGAATTATTTTGGTTACCCTACGCTGCACTATTTCTAACCTGTATTTGTCTTTTCATAGGTGGGAACTCCAGAGCTGGGTAGAGTATTCCAGATGCGGCCTCACCAGTGATATATTGAGAAGAAGTGTCACCTCTTCCCTCCTGCTGCTGAACCCACTCCAAATTCACCCCAACATTTTGGTTGCCTGTTGTAGGCTGTGTTATATTGGCTAGATTGTTTTGGGGAGTTGCTTATTACTCCCAGATCCCTTTCCTCATAGGTAGTGTCCATGTTAACCCTTTCCATCCTACATTCCATCCCGGAGTTCTTGTTCCCTATATACATCACTTTTCACTTCTTCGTGTTGAGTTTCACCTGGAAAACTTTGGATCACCTCTCAGTGGCTTTTTCAAGTTCCTCTATAACTCTCTAACCCCATTCTTCGCTGTCTACCTTATCTCAGAGCTTAGTGTCATCTGTGAAGAGAGACACATCTTGCCCTGTATTCCTTTTCTTATGTCACTGATGATCATATTGAAAAGGACTATCCCCAGTACTGCACCCTGTGGTACCCCACTCATGACCTCCCTCTCCCCTGATCTGACCAGTTTACCACCAGCCTCTGCTGTCTCCCCAAACCTAGCTTCTCACCTATCTAATTAGATCATTCACTGCTCCCAGACCATCTAACTTCTTCAGCAGCCTTCTGTGTGGCATAGAGTCGAATGCCTTGCTGAAGTCAAAGTAAAGTAAATCCACTGCTCATCCCTTATCCACTACTGGTTACTCAATTGAAGAATACTATCAGGCTGGTCTGACAAGACCTCACTATCACAAATCCATGATACTTAATAACCTGAAGCCTATTTCTCCCAAAGTAGTCCACTAGATCCTCTTTGACTAGTGTCTCCATTAGTTTACCTGCTATGGAGGTAAGACTAATGGGTCTGTAGTTTCCTGGTTGCTCCTTGTCTCCTGCCTTGTGGAGTGGAACTACATTCATTACTCTCCAATCTTTCAGAACCACCCAGGCTGTGGTGGACTATTGAATAGTCCTGCCAGTGGTTCAGCTTTGTTGCCAATTGCCTTATCTATTTTCATACTGTAAGCCCTTTTATGGCCCTTTCTCCAGTAATTACCCCCTACCCTGTTCCTGGAATCCACCATGCAGCAGCCTTTAGGCTGCTCTTAGTCAATGGCCCACTATCCTCCACTGTGAACACTGAGCAAAAGCAATTGTTAAGAAAAGCTGCCTTCTGCTCATCCTCCCTCTCATCTTCCTTTTTTCCCTAGCGTATCTTATAAACTATCCCCCCTTGACACCCTCTACAATACACAGTTCCGTATCTGCTTTTGTGTCCCTGACTGCCTTCCTGGCCTCCCTTATCTTTAAGTGTTATTCACACCATTCTTCTTTTCCCTGTTTCTCCTTGTATGTACTGAAGGCCCTTTTTTAGCCCTCACTGTCTCACTGACATTCTTGGAGAACCAGATTGGTCTCTTGTGCCTATTTCTCTTTGTAACCATTCTAAGGCATGCCTGAGTTACGTCTAGAATGGCCCCTTTAATTCCTCTGCTGAAATCCACAGCAACGCTGAGTCAGGCGGGCTGAAACAAGTGCCATTTCTAATATTTTAGAAACACAGAAATCTGACAGCAGAAAAGGACCTCTAGACCCATTCAGTCTGCCCATTAAACCCAGTCCCATAGGTAACCCTAGACCCAACCCTTTACTGCCACCTGCTGGCCCTTCCCCATGGAGACTCCAGTCACTGTTCTTTTTCCAGGTTCCTCCCCATCCCACTTTTGATTATTCCCATGTGTTTATCCCATGCCCTCTTAAATTCACCTACGATTTGGCCCCCACCACCTCTGAGGATAGTCTGTTCCAGGGGGCCACCCCCCTCTCTGTGAAGTAGTACCCTCTCCTAGTCCCTCTGAACTTTCCTTCTTCCAATTTTAAATTGTGCCCTCTAGTTTTCAGACTTGTTTTCCTACAAAACATGCTCCCTTCCCTCACCTTGTTAATCCCCTTTAAATATTTAAATGTCTCAATCATGTCCCCCCTCTCCCTCCTAATTTCCAGGAGGATACAGATCAAGCTCTTCCAGCCTCTCCTCATAGGGCTTCTGTTGCATGCCATTCATCATTTTGGTTGCCCTTCCTCTGGAATCTCTCCACTCTATCAATATCCTTTCATAGATGAGGTCTCCAGAATTGGACCCCATATTCAAGGTGAGGGTCTCACCAAGGACTTGTAGAGGGGTATTAACATCTCCCTCCTCTTGATTTTTATGCCCCTCCCTATGCACACTAGCATGCAAGTTGCCTTACCTATCACTTTATTGCACTAGTTAGCCACCTTTAAGTCATCTGAAATAATAATCCCCAGATCCTGCTCCTATTACATAACCATAACTTCTCCCCCCAGTATGTATGTGGCCTGTGGTTTTTTGTGCCCAATGTGCATTATTCTACACTTCTTTGCATTAAATCTTAATTGCCATACTTCCAACCACCCCTCCAGTTTCCTCAGGTCCTTCCTCATTCTTTTCTCCCTCCTGGTGTGTCCACCCTATTCCAAATCTTTGTATCATCTGCAAATAGGCACACCTTCCCATTCAGTCCTTCCACAGCATCACCAATGTAGATGTTAAAGAGGATGGGCCCCAATACTGAAATACCCAAATTCTAAAGACGAAAAAATGCAAACTGTAAATGAGTGAACATCCCAAGGAGAATATATGTTATAAGACAGAAAAATAGAGCACCTTATTTCCAGAGGAAGTGGTCAGACATTTGGGGACCACAAAACGTTGATGTGATGTGTATATTAATTTATTTATTGAAAAGTTTCACCAGGAAAGGAACACTGAACAATCAAATTGCTTGCCACCTGGTGCACCCTGGGGGAGAGGGTAAGGGAGTAACATCCATGCAAGCACACTAGCTCACACAAAACATCAATACATATTATTGGAATTATACAGCATGTAAAAATCATAAGAAGTGTTTATAACATGGCAGACAGCGACTAGTTGGGAGTACAATAAGGGCTTGCTTCTGCCACTAAAATACTACAGGAGAAGGAGAAGCATACACAAATACAAGTGTTGAAATGATGAGTGGCATGATACATGCACCAAACGTTCTGTGAACACTTTGAAGTACATGGGTAACAATAGAATCATTTAGGGGAGGGGAAATCAAGTTAAAGAGGAGAGGACAGACTGATAGTGCTGTCATAGTAGGGGAAGATAGTGAATAGGTTACAATGGTTAGGGGTAGTTAGGAGAACTTAAGGGCGTGTACAATTTGGAGAGAAGACGCCGTGCACAAATGAGGAGATGGAGGGAGGGGAAGAGGGGTGAGGTAGTAAGTTCCAAAGTTTTGGGAAGCGGTACAGTATATGCCTGTAAACATTTTGAAGTTTACAGTAAATTACTTAAAAACTTTATTGATGAGTGGGTCATTACTCCACTGCATTTGAATTAGCATTTGAGGCTTTGTGGAGCAGATCCCTTCTGGTTCTATTACTCTTCACAGGTTGGGTGGGCCACATGGGTACAGGTGATTTGGGCACTTTAATTGCTCTCCACCTCCCTTCCACCCCCCCTAATTTTGTCCATGACCCCATCTTATCCTTGACTAGTTATCTTATGTGATCAAAGTCTGCTTTTTTGAAATCCAGAACCACAGTGTTTGATGAGGGTATACTGTCACCCAGGGCCACTTCAAACCATATGGTGTTATGGTCACTGAACCCTAGTGGCTCCCCAATTCTCACTCTGCCTACCATTTCAGAGCTCATGAGCACCACATCGAGAATGGGAATTTGATTTATGGGCTCCCTGATCAGCTGCACCAGCAGGCAGTCCTGCAATGTATTAAGCAAGGCCTAACACCTAGTGCTCTTAGCTGCTGGAATGTCCCAATCAACTTGAGATCCACCACCACCAATACCCTCCCCTTTTATGCCCTTTTCTGAATTTCTTCCCCTAGCTCCCCTTCACCCTCATCCCTTTGTTCCCTTGTGCCAGCAGTCTGTAGACCTCCCCATGTGCAGCTTCTTTTCTAATGTGGTCTTGAGCTCCACCAGCAACAATTCTGTCTCTTTCTTCTCTCATCAGTTGGACTCCTCCTCTACTGTCTCTGTAGAATCCTAGATATAAAGGGCTACGCCACCCCCTTTTCCTTGATCCATATCTTTCCTATACATAGTGTATCCTGGTATTACTAAATCCCAGTCATTTTTTACAGTGGCCCATGTTTCTGTGATGGCTATGAGGTCTACTACCATAGCCTGGAGCTCAGTAATTTTGTTCCCTAGGTTCCTGGCATTTAAGCAGGCTGCATTCCAGCATGTGTTTACACCTCTACACTTATTATCACCTTCCCCTTTGTCCTCCCCATCCTACCTTCATTTCCTGCCCCTTGCTTGTTCTGTGTGCCCCCACCCCGGATGCCCCCACCCCTGACTCCTTTTCTTACTTTATTATGGACCCCTGCCAGAATGCCTCCATCCTCTTTGCTTCTAGCCCCACTTTCTAAGGGAGTCATAGGTAGGTTCCCCCTTTGTTCTCCTTCCTCTGTTGTTCCCCCAGGCTCAATCTCCTCCCTCCTTAGTTTAAATGTCCACCAGGATAGACATCGATCTTCTGCCCCAAGGCACTAGCCCCTTCCCTTGTTAGGTGAAGACCATCACCCTTGAAGATTCTCCTGTCTCAGAAACCCCCAGTCTTCAAAAAATGGTACCCATCCTCCTGACACCATTCCCTTCAGCCACTCCTTAAACTCTTCAGTCTCCAGCCTTCCTGATTCTTCCTTTCTGTTCCTCTCTCCCCCACACAGAAAGGACCTTGGAAAAGGCCAGAGAAGTTGAGTATACCTTCAGTTCATCCCCCAGCCTTTGACAGTTGTGCTTTACTATCTTAATAGGCTGGTTTGCTAGATAATTGGTACCAAGGGTACCAGCACTCCAAGTTCCCCTTCCCATCCTCTCTGTCCTATCAATGTCCAGGATGGCTGATGCACCAATAAGGCATCTGACAACCCTCACCTTTCCCCACCTCCCACCACCTTCTCCACCCCTCTAATCATCAAGTCCCAACTACTAGGATACTCCTTTCTGCCTTGCCCCTTATCTTACAATGGGGTGCCTCCAAATCATGCTGATCACCCTTCCCAACTGTCTCTGAGCCCCAATTGAAGGAGTCCAGTACCTACTCCTCCATGAGTGGTACAAAGCAGCTTGGTGTCAAGATACAGTGAGCCTGGATGACTTCCTTGTGACTGTCCCAGCCCATTCTTCTCCTCTGTGCTACCCTCCCGCCCACAAGACCAGTGGGCCTCCGTGGGAGTGCTACATGTGCCTGAAAGTACCAGCTCACCTGGTGATGCCACTGTGATGTCTCCTGCCTTGCTGTTAACAGCTATGCCTGGAGCTCCACAAATATCCTACATATGGGGCAGTGTCCTCTCCTGCAGAGTGTGCCCCAGGAGATAGGTGCCCCACAGTCCCTACAGCTGACTAGCTCCCCACTGTACCAGTGCTCCATGCTATCTGACTTTCACCATTTTACAGTACCTACTTGAGTCCTAAGTAGACTAAAATACACTCTGGTACTAACTTTACTGTCCTCCACCTGCCTGAAACACCTTTAGCTACTTCCCACACCTCCCTTATTTACTCCTTTAACCTTGGTTAATCCAAATGTTAAAATAAATTACAAGTAACATTTTATTTTCAAGACTCAAACAAACACTTATTATTCTGGAATTATATTCCTGATATTCTAGTAATCAGTGGACTGAGTGAATTCTGTAAGCTCAGTGTGTTGCTACTTGTGAATTTATTATAGATTAAGGGAGCATGTCCAATCAATCAGACTGCTCCTTTCCTGTGGATATACAGTACAACACTCTTATTCTGTCATGTGGAGCTGCCAGGTAAAATTGGCACATTTGGGGAAATGGTTTTAAAACTGGGGCTAGACTCCACAAGGAGAATACTAATCCTCTTCCACAAGTCACTCTAAAAGGCTACATCAAGAATCATGTCAGCATCTAATTCAGCTGCTGGCATTGATAAAAAAGTTGAAAGGGGGGGGCAGCTACCAGTGTGTAAGAACATGCCCTGCTCAAGCTCCAACAGAAAAGCAAAGAAATCATAAAATATAAGGTACATACAGCATTCACACTTTCACTATCCCAGGACCCATTGGAACTATTCTTACTCACTGAAATATGGGCAATCTGAGGAAACAGACCACCAGGGGTGATGGCAAGTGCAGCCAGCAGGCCATGAGCTTAAGAAGCAGTGGGACAGGCATTCCCACAATGGAACTCGGAGCTGGAGACCCAACATTAAATGATGTGCTACAGGCAATCAGGGCAATGGACTGCAAAATTATGGCCCTGGACCAAAATGCAGCAGCAGCAATTCACTCTAAGTTTCAAACATGTGAGCAGCAAGCCATTCAGGCAGTATCAGAGGCCAAGGAAGCAGACAGAAAGGCAGGGAAATCCATGGCGGTAACCTTGGGACTGATCAAAGAAAACAAGGTCCTGTGGTATCGCCTTGAAAATGTAGAAAACCAACTTTGGATCACCAACCTTAGGAGTGTAGGAATGCCTGAAACCTCCAAAGGGAATGATCCTTGAAACTACTTTCAGTTTTGGCTGACTGTACCCTTTCAAATCTCTCTTCCAGCAACAGTGTTAAAAGCATATCACATCACACCACGCATGGCTCTGGTGAGATCAGGGGGTGCCTGTTGGTAGTGCTGCAACAATCTGGATCAGGACCGTGTACTGGAATCAGCTAGGGGAAGGGGCCCATGATAATGAAGGATGGGACAAAAATATCCGTTTTCCCAAACTTAGGTTTTGCGACCTGTTCTAACAGGAAAGCTTTCAACACTATCCGGTCAACCCTTCGTAAGCTTGGTGTATCACACAATCTACAGTTTCCAGCAAAATTGAAAGTTACCTATGCAGGCAAAGTATGCATTTTCAGTGACCCTAAGGAGGCCAGAGCCTTGCTAGAAAGAATTAAGAAAGACTTTGATCCCCAGGAGACGACTGTAAATGAAGAGGACAGTGGAATGTTGAAAGGGACTGAACTGTAGTAATATAAGGTACTGGGTGGGGGGGGAGCTGGCTGTGAGGTGCGGATACTAGCTTAATGTTTAGAAAATGTTATGATAGAAATCTTCTAGTCGCTGCATGTGTTTAAACTTTTTTTTTAATTTAGTGCCATATCCAGATTATACTGTATACTTTTTCATAATGGGGCCAACCTCATGACTGGAACACTTTCTTCCTCCTTCCTAATTCTGGCGTGCATCAAGCTAGACACTGAAAGGTGAGAAATTTCTGTCTCATCGAGACATACCACAACAATCGATTCAAAAGGGTGCCAGTGTTGTGGAGCCATAAACCTTATAGGAAAGTACAGTCTGTTATTTTTAACATACTTCAGCAATGTTGTTGTTTAACAGTTCTCTAGCTTAAGTGCATCTTGATATGTAGGTATTCAACTCTATTTTTTATGGCTGCAGTGGGCAGAGCCCTGCAAATGTCTTGCTATCACAGTAGAAAAAGGTAGCTCTCCACATTCCGAATGGGCTAGATAAAATTGGAGGTTTTATGCAATCAGTATGCTAATTGAAGCAGTCTGCTGTGTTCATTCAGCTGAGCAGTTTTGCACCACATTATTTTGTGTGATAGTGTGGTTACTAGCTTCAATCTGGGTAGTATTCTCTTTCAAGAAAGATTCATGGCTTATAAACACGTCAACACTGTCAGCCTTTCCCAGCCATAAACTGTAATTGAGATTGAGGAAGGAAGTTCAGATTCCAGACACTATTGGGAAAGACCTCAGATCAACATAGAGTTAGGTGTTGTTATCAGGCAGAGACAAAGATCTCTAAATTCTGCTCACATCATTGAGAGGAGTGTGTGTGTGTGTGTGTGTGTGTGTGTGTGTGTGTGTGTGTGTGTCAGTGTGCACATATGACTGGGTGGCATTCTTTTAACCCTTTCCTGGTACATTAACTTTTTCCTAGTCAGTTTGTAAATGGCTGTAATGCTGTACTGTAGTACTGTGTACTGTTTAGAACATGAAGCAGTGTATGTGTGTTAGTGTGTCAGAGTGCTTATCCTAAATACAGTAAATGCTAGAGTTAGACGTATAAGTAAATAAATGGCATGTAAGGCAGTGTATGTGTTATTTCTCATATAGCAGTTAAATGTGCACAGACAGTCCCTCACCTTTCACCAGTATGCAGTGCACAACCATGGTGGGTGCCAAGTCACCCCTCTGGGTTCATGCAGTGCTTCAGTATCACTTTCCTGTGTAGGCAGTCATTCACCTTTCACCAGCATGAAGTACACAGCCATTATGGATGCCATGTTGCCCCACTGTGTTCATGCAGTGCTTCTGAGCATCACTGCCCTGCATAGGCAGTTCCTTACATTTCACCAGTATGCAGTACACAACAGGGATGGGTGCCATGACTCCCCACTGTGTTCATGCAGTGCATCTGGGTATTGCTTCTCAGTGTAGGCAGTCTCTGACCTCTCACCAGCACACAGTACACATTTTTGATGAGTGTCATGTTGCACCACTGTGTCCATGCAGTGCTTCTGAGCATCACTCCACAGTGCAGCAGTCCCTCACCTTTAACCAGCATTCAGGACACCACCATGATGGGTGCCATGTTGCTGCACTGTGTTCATGCAGTGCTTCTGAGCATCACTCCATAGTGCAGGCAGTTCCTATCCACTCACCAGCCCACATTATATCACCATAATGGGTGCCATGTCACCCCACTGTGTTCATACAGGGCTTCTGAGCATTACTCCACAGTGCAGGCAGTACTTCACATTTCACCAACACATGGTACACCACCTTGATGGGTACCATGTTGCCCCAGTGTGTTCATGCATTGCATCTCAACATCGCTCCTCCCTGCAGGCAGTTCATTACCATTCACTAACATGCAGTGCAAAACAATGATGAGTGGCATGTCACCCCACTGTGTCCATTTGACAAAGCAGTTTATTTCCTTCAGCACCCTGACTTGTCCCCATCTGGGCCAGTCTTCCCAGCCCTGTCACCCACCTTCTTTGGGACTTACCTTTTCTGGTGGTCCTGTCACAAGACCTTGGATCAGAAGTGCATAGTCATCTTTACAGGGCCTGCTGGAGGGCAGGCCATCACTGTTCTACAGTTGGAGGGTTTATCCTCCTATTTTCTCCCCTATTGAGCCCAGACATGTGTGTACTTGACCTCCATGGAGACACCTCAGGGTAGTGATGAGTGGTGTTCCACAGGGCTCAGTGCTGGGACCAGGGCTGTTTGGGAAATTCATTGCAGACATATCATTGAACATCAAGAGCAAGATCAGTCTGTTTGCTCATGATACCAAGGTAGGAGCGGTGGTGGGTGACCTAGGGGAATGGCAGGAGTTGCAGGATGATCTGGCAAAGCTTGAAACCTGGTCAGACACCTGGCAACTGGGGTTTAATGCCAAAAAGTGCAAGGTACTGCATTTTGGGATGAAGAACTCAAGCAGGAGTTACCAGCTGGGGGGAGTGCAGCTAGCCCAGACAGAGGAGGAGGAGAAGGATCTGGGGGTGCTCATTACAGGGTCAATGAACAACTCAGCACAATGTAGGAAGGTAGCTGCAAAGGCCATCAAAACGCTGGGTTGCATTGCAAGGGGCATATCTTGAGGAGTGAGGAGGTGATTCTGCCACTGTATAGGTCATTGGTTAGACCGTACCTGGAGTACTGCGTGCAGTACTGGTCCCTGTATCTGAAGAAGGACATTAAGTTACTGGAGGGGGTGCAGCGCAGGTGACAAAGATGATCAAGGGGCTGTGGGACTCATCATATGAGAGGACCAAATGGTCTGAATGCCAGTTTTTGTTTAGTCCCATTTTTAAAACATAAAAATAAATACAAATAAGGAGATTTATGAATAAGAGAGATTCTCCTCTCCTTTCATTCCTTATTATCTTTTTCACATTTTTATTCTCCATTACACTTTCCCTTTTTCTCCTTTTTTCTCCCTCCCCTCACCTCCTTAACCCCCTTTCTCCCATTCCCTTCCCTTCCCATTCCCTCCCTCTTTCCCTTTCATCACACACCTACCACACTCCCACCTCTCTCTTTTTTATTCCTTTATTCCCTCTTTTTTATTCCTTTATTCCCCCTTTTTCCCTTCATATTATTCTCTCATGTCTTTATATACATTTCTTTGGTGCAATACTGAGTGAAAACTGGGAAACAGATAAATTAAAAAGAAGATTTTGAGGAAAGATATTTGCTGATAAAATTTAGGAGGTCTTTACATGTTTAGATATCAATTTTTCCAAAAATATAAATATTTGTCTTTAGCTATATGTTTGTTGTAGTCTTTTAATAATAGATATTTTTTTAAATGGATGTTATTTATTGAAATACATATTTATTCGTGTATAGAGAATTTTTTTAGATACAGCACACTAATGATAATATTTGTATATATGGAAACATTGTTTGGTGGCTATGTATCTTTAAGAGAGCACTTTAAATTGGCATAGAGAATGTTGTATGGTAACCTTGACAAAGCATTAGAGTGATGTGAAACATTGGTCACGTGACATGTACATGCCACGGGAAGAAGGGGTGCTGCTTGTTTTTTAAATTTAAGGCTTAATAAAAGTAATTGTTTCAACTTGAGCCTAGCATCGAGGTTCCTCATTTGGTTAAGCCGAGACGCTTGATTGAAGAGAAGGGGAAGTCTATAGTTCTGCGTCGTAGGCACCAGCTAAGTTTCTTTGTGAAACTGCCTTGTGTTGTGCTGTTTTGGAGGAAGTTAAATGGCTGGCTCCAAAGACGCCGATTCTTTTGGTGGTCAGATGGTGACTGCATTTCCAAAAATTATGGATGCAAGCAGCAGCACCCTGAGGGTGTCCTGTGAGTATGTACTAAATATTTCAGAAAATTCAACACCTGTTTTAGATTTGAGTGAACTCAGCATATATCCAGTGTCAACGGATCTGAGAAATTATGAGAATGTGTTCAATTGGAGGGCTGAAAAGAATGCCTTCATAGAATTCCTCTTTTTTTAAAGAAGATGATGTGAATCTACTTTTGGAGAGGAGTTCGGAGGCTCTGCCAAATGTTGGGGAAGGTATAACAAGAAAGAAAACCCCAGAGGGACCCCTGACTATAAAAAAAAGCATTTATACAGCTGGAAAGAGCAGTTTTAAAGGCACAAAGATTCTATTGGCAGCATGTAACATTAAATGCTTATTTGCAAGTAAACAGAGCACCGAGGGGCCTGTGTTTTACAAAACAGCTGACTTTTGGTCTTGAAAGGGTCCGTTTTCTAACAAACTGGCAAAAGCATTGCTTGAATTTAAGTGCTGGTTTAATTCACATTATATTAAAAGGCACAGAAGAACAAGAGAGAGAGATATAAATGAATTTATTGCTTCAAAAGAAACAGGTAGTGAAGAAATTTGAGACACATTTTGAATATAAACAGTATAGAGAGCAGCTGGAAACAACAATTAACAAATGTGATGCATGAATTAAGAAAATGAAAGAACATAAATTTGAAAGAGATAGAAAAGATTATGCAGAAGGTAGAATTTCCAAATGGGTAAAAAAGAAAAGAATGACACAGATTCCTAAACCCATTCTTAAAAAGACAGTTAGTTATCCAGTAGATACATATACGAGTGGTTCTGGCACAGATTCTGAAGAGAAAGAAATAGAAGATAATCAGTGATGCTCCTAGTACTAGTAAAAATCAAAACCCTACTTCAAAGCCTTTTTTAGGGCACAGGGGGAAGGCAAGAATGCACTGCTCCCCCCCAACCAACAGGCTGTACTTACACCCCAGACTCGAATATTGGGACAAGCGCAACAGATACAAGTTGAACAAGAAATAGTTGCACATCCCAACTACCCCAATCTCCCAGAATTACCTCAAGTTCAGATGACGCTGATGGGGAGTCCACAGTTTGTGCATTTTCAAGAAAAAGAACAAGGTGAGGGACAAAAGGGAAGGGGCGGAAGAAGTCATTCATATGGAGGCCGTTGGAACAGAAGTCAGGGCAGATACCAGCAGAAAGCAATGTACTGGAACCAATAAAAACCTTAGTGGTCAATTTATCTGACCACATTTTAACTTCAGTAGAAAATCAAGTACTTCAGAAAGGTTTCAATTATGTGCCAACAATGCAGATGAAAGAATTTGATGTAATGCTGGATTTACAAAAATCAACTATAAAATTGGATTTACATGTCTTTTTTCATAAAGATAACAACCAGAATAATGTTACGCATAGGGAAGAAGGAGATAATCAAAATGAAGTTGAAATGATTACAGATATGAGTAAGAACAAGATTTTAAAGAAACCATCAACATTTATCCCACCAAATTGTCCGGCTGTCTCAATTTTTCAGAAGGCTTTGTGAGAGAGAGACCTGCTTCAATATCTGGCAGAGAAAGAGAAGCCAAGGTTTAATAACTGCACTAGAGATGAACGTATGGCCTTACAGAATTTGGCAAAGAATCCCTGAATTGAAATTAAAAGGGCAGATAAAGGAGGAGCCATCATAATTTTAGATAATGTTAAGTATGAACAAGAAATGTTGAAGCAATTGGCAGACACAAATTTTTATAAAAAAGTGACAAGAGATATGACTCAGGATTTTAAAGTGAAGATAGATAGCTATCTATATGAGATTTGGATAAATGGGTTAATTGACAAACAAATGTATGAATTTTTGACAGTACAATATCCTGTAAGACCAACTATATATGGTCTGCCAAAAATTCATAAAAGCATGATTGATCCCCCGGCACAACCGATAGTAGCCGGGATAGGCTATGTTACAGAGCCACTGGCTCAGATGGTAGATCAGCATATTAAGCCTTTAGTAGCATTATGACCAGTTAATATTAACGATACCAATCAAGTTTTATATATGTTGGGATAGGTACAGATTATGGAAGGAGATGTTTTAATAACGTTAGACATTAGTGCCCTGTATACAAATATACCACATATGGAAGGGATTGAGGCACTAAAAGAAACATTATATGAATGTACAGGTTATACAAATTCATTCATAGAAGCCTTACTGAACTTGACAGAAAAAGTGTTATGTCACAATTGCTTTGTGATTAAAGAACAATTCTATGTTCAAACAAAGGATATGGCGATGGGGGCCTCCTTTGCCCCCAATTACATCAATATTTACTTGGCACATTGGGAGAAGGAGAATGTGATATCAGAAACGAATCCATATAAAAACCATCTGTTACTATAGAGACGCTTTATTGATGATGTGTTCCTAGTGTGGAGTGGGTCCCCGTCAGCTATAAAAGATTTTGTATTGTATCTAGAATCTACAAATGTAAATTTAAAGTTTACACAGAAAGCAGATTTGCACAAAATTGAATTTTTGGATCTTTTGATAGAAACAAATGGGGAAGGGGGGTTAAGTACAACCCTGTACAGAAAAGATATTGCAAGGAATGCAGTATTGGCATTTGATAGTTGCCATACTAGGCAAATGATTAATAATATACCTAAGGGCCAATTTCTACACCTTAAGAAAAATACAATAGACGAAGAAATCTTTAAGAGAGATAGTGAGGAACTAGCAGCTAGATTTCAGGAAAGAGGAAACAATGCAAAAGTTGTATTATAAGCTAAAGAAGAAGTTACAACTTTGAAGAGATGTGAGTTATTGCAAAATATTAGAAGAACTGAAACCTCAAATTATTCTTCTATTAACTTTATTTCAGAATATACCTCCCAAAGTTACAAGTTGAGAGAGATCCTGCATAAAAATTGGAATTTATTAACATTGGAGACCAAACTAGAAAGTGTGACAAAGAATCTCCCCCATATGACATATAGGAGAGGACAGAATGTTGCAGATATTGTAACAAGAAGTTTGTATGTGGCACTGAAGGAAAATCTACGCCCAAATTTACCAGGAGGGACTTTCCAGTGTGGTAATTACTCATTCTGTACAGATGTACAGCCAGGTACTTTTTTTGAACATCCGATTTCAGGAAAAAAGTATGTCAATAGAAGTTTTATAAATTGTTCATCGACATATGTGGTATATGTAGCAATTTCTTCATGCAAAGACTTCTATGTTGTAAAGACAAAACAACATTTAAAGCAAAGAATGTCAGAACATTTGAGAAGTATTGAAAAGAAAGACATAAAAAATGCACTTGCTGTGCACACTATGAGCAATGGAAAAGGACATATTTTTAAATTTCTATGCTGAAGAAAATGTCTGTTAATATCAGAGGAGGAGATATAGATAATAAATTATGACAAGCAGAAAGTAAATGGCAATACCCTTTGAGGACACATGGGCCAAAGGGTCTGAATGCCAGTTTTAGTTTAGTCCCATTTTTAAAACATAAAAAATAAATACAAATAAGGAGATTTATAAATAAGAGAGATTTTCCCTTCTCCATTCCTTCTTTATTATCCTTTTCAGATTTTTATTCTGCATTACACTTTCCCTTTTTTCTTTTTCCTCCCTCCACTCCCCTCCTTATCCCCTTTCTCCACTTCCCCTTCCTTCCCATTCCCTCCCCTTTCCCTTCCCCCACACATCTACCACACACCCACACCCTTCTTCTCCACCTCTCTCTTTTTATTCCTTTATTCCCTCTTTTTTATTCCTTTATTCCCCCTTTTCCCTTCATATTATTCTCTCATGTCTTTATATACATTTATTTGGTGCAATACTGAGTGAAAACTGTGAAACAGATACATTGAAAAGAAGATTTTGAGGAAAGATATTTGGCGATAAAATTTAGGAGATCTTTACATGTTTAGATATCAATTTTTCCAAAAATGTAAATACGTGTCTTTAGCTATATGCTTGTTATAGTCTTTTAATAATAGATATTTTTTGGAAATGGATGTTGTTTTTTGAAATAGATATTTATTCATGTATATAGAATTTTTTTAGATACAGCACACTAATGATAATATTTGTATATCTGGAAAAATGTTTTGGTGACTGTATCTTTAAGAGAGCACTTTAAATTGGCATAGAGAATGTTGAATGGTAACCTTGACAAAGCGTCAGAGTGACGTGAAACATTGGTCACGTGACACGTACTTGCCACGGGAAGAAGGGGTGCTGCTTGCTTTTTAAATTTAAGGCTTAATAAAAGTAATTGTTTTAATTTGAACCTAGCATCGAGGTTCCTCATTTAGTTAAGCCAAGATGCTCGACTGAAGAGAAGGGGAAGTTTGTAGTTCTGCGTCGTAGGCACCGGCTAAGTTTCTTTGTGAAGCCACCTTGTGTTGTGCTTTTTTATATAAAAATAATATTTACTACTTCACAATATTTACACATTCTACAGAATATCACAATACACAAGGGCCCACATATTCAAAAGAGATGTGCGGCACAAAATGGAGATGCGCTGCACATCTTGGGAAATGTGCAGAAGCATGATATTCAAATGGCAGAGATGCATTGCATATGTTGAAATGTGCAATCTCGCATAGATAATGTATGCAGCACAGAAACAGAGGGCAGGGACATGAATGTGCTGTGCATGGGAATATTCAGCCAAAATGTGCGGCACATGTGCCACGCATCCCAGATATGTACTTCGCAAAGATAGGATGACAAAAGGATGGCCTAAATCGGCCAGCCACCCACAGGAAGGCTGCAGAACTGCAGACAGGGACTACTGAGACAACCCTTGGAGGTGCACCAGGATATGCTTCAGGCACCCACACACAACAGTCATACCAGGACAGCAGTACTCAAAACCACAGTGCTGTGATGCCCCTGGAACCACTCAGATGGCCACCCCCACACCATGCCAGAGACATAGATGCCCAGCTGCCACATGCAGGTGCCATCAGGTGCACCCCTGATATACTGGTGGTGAAGAAAACCATGATGATGCATATGTACCAGCCGCCATGGCCTGTACTCATGTGGCCTTCAGGGCACCACCCAGTGGTAACATGCACCCATGATAATGTCAGGGGCAATGGTGCCAAGGTGGCCTGGTGGTACTGGTGGCAGCATGGCATGGTCCAGGGTCTGACCAGTGGCACACACCCATGGTGGTACACCATAGGTTCACACCATATGCCCATGCCAGGCCCACACCACCCAGAGCCACAGACATGACATGAATACCCCCACACTGTGTGACATGGCCACAGGGGCACTGCAGTGGGTTGGTGTGGTGTTCCAGTGGTGGACATGGCACAACTGTGGGCAGCATGGAGCAGGGGTGGCACCACTTGTGGCCTAGAGGTGGCATGGGCATGCCTTATGGACACCAGACCCTTCCGGTGTTGGTCATGCAGCCACCATGGGCATGTTCTTGTCCAGTATCAGGGTGGCCACCCAGGTTACCAGGACAGCTCCAGGTGGGCCTCACTCACGTGGGTACTCAGTCACTGTCTAAACCCTGATATCCCTTGCCTTTCTCATCCCTTATCCATTATACTGGCATATGTGGGACACTGTAGGGGAATGTAAGATGCATACAGGGTTAGTGTATCACATTCATGTGGCATACTGAGCGGAGTGTATCACCCTGGGCCCTCCCCTATTGTTCATCCAGGTGGGCTCCTGTGGCCACTGTCCAGTGGGCCCCCTGTATCTGATCAGTCCCTGTACATGGCCATGGGTGACAGCACTGTATGCAGGCCACTGCAGTCCACCCACACACATATACCTTCACACCAGCCTGCTGGGCTGCAGTACTGCCTGTTCACTTTTGTGGAGTGTTGGGACTGCCCTGCAAAGCTGGATCTGCACATACCACAGATATGCAAATGCTCTGAATACATTCCAATAATGAGATGCAAATGTGGGGACTGGGTACAGACTGTGCAATGAGACTATTTGCATATCCTGGTTGAATATTGCAATTCTGCGTGGCGCACAAGTGGCCACCCATCGTGCATTTCCGTGTGCCCCACACAGGTCTCAGGACACCTGCCATGCCATGCATCTCCCACTGCATGATCATGTATGTTCAGGATATTCAGTTGGACTTGCATGATTGCATTCCATCGTCTGAATATACCACTGTTTTGTGCCGGCGCATCTGAGATGTGCAGAACATAGACTTGCGTGATGTGGACAGTCACGTTTGAATATGGGGCCCCAAGACTGTGGGAATTACAGAAATTAAAAAGAAATGGTTTGCACGCAGCAGAAGAAAGACATAGGAAAACCTTCCTCTAACTTCTTAACTCTTAGCAAAGTAAAATTATTTCTTACCAGACAGGATAACTTTGTGAACCATGGCAGTCTCCAACCTTAGATGGAGAAAGTATCAAGCCCCAACACTGACTGACTTGCTAGGGTCTAACCAGACTGCAAAAGCCTTCAGCTGCCACCCCCCCCAATGTTGCATCATTAAATATGTCATTCTGATATCAGGGATTTGATGCTTTCTTTGTCTCCTGCGGTTGCCACCTCTCTGTAGAGCTGGCCTAAACCAGAATCTTGGGTTTTTATGGAATCACCAATCTCTCTCATTGTTCTAAGCTATGTCTGCCCCAACGGGGGGCCGGGGGGCTGCCTGGAACAGTTTCCTGACATGAAAGAACTTGGGCTCTTTGAAGTTCCCTCATTAACTGACCAGGAGGTCCTGTCATTATATGACAAAGGGATTAATTATGTCTCAGGGGCAGCTGCTTCTGCCTCTGGCAATAATTTTAATCTAATTTCCCCAGTCTGTCTCTGTCTCTGTCCCCTCAGCAGATAGAGTTAACTTGAAAAAGAAATAAAACCAGAAAAAAAACTCTACATAATTATTGATACAGTCACATAGTAACATACAATGTTTGGGGTATGCATAGCCCCATCAAATGGATGAGGATACTAAAGGCACTACAATGCCACAAGGCAATGGTGGTGTTTTTACAGGACACCCACCTTACCTCATTGGAACCCGCAAAACAGAAAAGGTGGCAGGTGGGCACAGTACATTTCTCAATACACTTGGTGCACCACATCACAGAGAGGTGGCCATTTTTATTCACAAGAACTGCTCATTAGAAACTGGCAAAGTTAAACAAGACCCCAAAAGTAGATAAACATGCATAAAGGAGCTCGGTGTAGAACACCTTGAAAATTTCTCAACATACAGGCTTCTAATTGTGTGGGAGAAAACATCCAGTTCCTTAAACAGATACTCCTCTCTATGGCACCAGAACCAGGGGATCTTATCTCATAGGGGTGATTTTAATGCAGTACTGAATCCAGCTCTAGACAGATTGGGTAGAGGGGGGAACCTCGGTGCAAAAGCACATGAATGTGTAAAATGTCTAGTGCAGGAGATAGGTATGGTTGAGGTGTGGCACTTCCTCCAGCAGTGTCAGAGACTACACCTACTTGTCAGCATCTCATCAGGGATACTCTCATTTGGACTATTTCCTAATCTCTTCTAACTGGCTCCATGCTATGGACTCCTGTGCTATTAAAACCATAACACTCTCAGATCATGCCCCGGTGGTTCTAAACATGATCATTTAACTGGTGGTGAAGTCCTCAACCTGGAGGCTTAATGTTTCACTATTAATAAATCTGGATTATGAAACCATGATCGAGGTATGCCTTCCAGAATATTCTGCACATAATCTGAGTGGCGTAGCCTCAGATGCGATGTGGTGAGACGGGATCAAGGTAGTAGTCACTGAGCACACTATTAACTTTGCCTCAAATCTTAAAAAGGAGAAATAGAGAGAACAGCTCCATTCAGAAAGCCATCTTTTTGATCTCAAGGCAGAGCACAAAACAGTTCTAATGGAAGAGGTTAAAAAGCCCTTAGAGGAGTGTATGACATGTCTGAACAAAATGCCAGATGACAAGATTAGGGAGTAAAATTTTATTCATGTTAATCAATATGAAAAAGCATGAACATGGTTAAAATCCCAATTGAGAAGCAAGGTTCATTTACAATGGGTACCATATATAGTGAGACGTCAAGATTTACAAATATACATAATAAATATTATATACACTGACTAATTACTGAATTACATTTCGCAAAACAGTCACTATAGAGTGCAATACATAACATACATCTTATATACAACCAGAAAGTTTATCTCATCCCAAAATCAGGGCAACAACTCTGGGGTTTGAAACTTTCTTGTAGCAACCAGTTTTTTATATTACCAATAATTATTGGACTTGAATTACTTCTTAGATGAAGTGGAATGGAGTTCCATACAGTTGACCCTTTATAGTTGAAAGATGCCCTCCCTACACTATTTTTTTTTCAATTTACTACAAAATTCAACCCCCTCAGATGACCTTAAGTTTAATCTACCTTTTTTAACTTGCATTGTCTCTAGTATGTAATTTGGTAACTGTTTCTTAAATACTTTGCACATCATTTCTATTATGTGCAACTTCCAACGGTTCCCAGGTCCAGGTATAACAAACAGTGATGTATTTTCCAGTGAGCATTTACTACAAAACAAGCAAATCTATTGCACAGTACATCCAACTTATGTAATGTAGATTCTGTAGCACTACCATAAATAATGTGTCCGTAATGGATAATGGGCAATATAGAAGTCTCAATAATCCTGCATCTTACTTCAGTGGGTAAATCCCTTTTTACACGGTGTAGAGCCCCAAGTTTTTTATGCAGACTACCCACAGTCTGATTTATGTGTTCATTCCACTTTAGCTCTTCATCTATCCAAAATCATAGGTATTTATGTACAGGGACTTGTTCAAGTTTATCCCTCACATATGTAATAATGATTAAAGGGGCTCTACCTTACAACCACCAACAATTCTGTGAATCAGGCAACAGAGCAGGCCATCTCCTAACATAGCAGCTATGCAAAGAAACCACTAATAGAACAGTACTCCAGCTGCAAAAGGGAGGTATGACGTTACCTTATGAAACAGACCCCATAAAGAAAGCTGAACAATTCAGATCTTTTTACAGAAACCTATACAGGCAAGATAAAATCACCCACTACCAAGAAAAGCTCAATATTGTCTTCAAAAAAAGTTAAGGTCTGAAAACTGACAGCTAACGCCCAAGAGACCTTGGGTAACCCAACAGCTATGGAGGATTTGCACATGACCTTATGAAATCTCAAAGATGGCAAAGCCCTGAGCCCCAGTGTGTAAGACATAGAGTTCTACAAACCTTTAAGGATGAGCTGATGCCTCACTTATGTAAAATCTGTAGAGCAGTACAGAAGGGAAACAGTGCACCACCATCATGGCAATAAGTGGTGATATCCATTATCCCGAAACCCGGGAACAACCCCTTATTGTGTGGGTCATACAGCCCCATTTCCCTCCTTTACATGGATCAAAAGATATTTACCTCCATTCCGGCAGGTAGACTTCAGGAATATGTGGAACCCCTGGTTCATCTGGATCAGACAGGCTTCATTAATGGAAGACTGAGTCATAACAATATCAGACATCTTCTCAACATTATTGCATGGCAACGTCAGTTTCCAGAACTTGCTCTAACAGTTTTTACGGATGCAGAGAAGGCACTTGACATAGCAAATTGGATGACCTTTGAACCATCCTACACCAGCTTTTAAAGAGCCACTGAATTCCATTCACTATAAAACCTAACCATATACTATAATTTATTATACTTAGGGTGGGATATTCAAAGCAATTGTGCATTGCGCAACTGAGATGCACCTGCGCAAGTGCAGAATTGCACCAAAGTGCGATATTCAGAGGAGCCAATGCATGGCGCAAATCGCAGTGCACCAATACACAACTCTAATGAATGCATGTGCAAGTGCAGGGGGCGTAGACATGAATAAGTGGCGTAGGGCAATATTCAACAGCAAGCTGACGGCGCAAGCGTGGAGCAACAGGGACATGCGCAGTGCAAACTTGAGCCCATAAAATGAGGGAGCAAGCAAGGGATGGAGGCTTGTGCCACAGGGGAGCAGGAGAGAGAGAGAGAGAGAGAGAGAGAGAGAGAGAGAGACATTGGCCAGGCAGGACAGCAGGAGGGGTGCAAGACAGAGGCAGGAAGTGCTACAGAGTGTGGGACAGGGTGTGTGACCATGAATGTGCCTGCGTGTGTGAGTGTGTGTGCGTGTGTGTGTGTGTGTGTGTGTGTGTGTGTGTGTGTGTGTGTGACAGCAGTGGGGGCAGCAACTGCAGCATGAGCCTGTGAGCCAGGTCATAGGAGTGGCAGTGAAAGTACTCCGACAGGTGGGAGGCAGAGGCCACAGCCAACAGGCTGCCAGCAGGGACCCCCAACACAGGTGTGCACCCAGTGCAGGGGCACACGCAGCAGCACACAGCCGAGGGTGCCTGGGGAGACAGCCGCCCAAGGGGGGCAGGACATCCCAGGCCATGGCCAGTGCCATCTTCCAGATGGAGGCAGTAATGAGGGGTGTGAGGAGACAGGTGGCAGAGCGGCGTGACTGTGGAAGGGCCCATCGGCGGTATACCCAGAACAGGTGGTACCGTGCCTACACCACCTTTGAACAGTACAGTGATACCGAGACTGTGGGCCGGTACCACCTGAACCGGGCAATTCTGAGGCAGCTCTGTGAGCGGTGCAGTGATGAGATGCAGGCACCCACAAGACGGAGCCACGCCCTGTTGGTGGAGACTGAGGTTATGGCCATGATATGCCTGCTCGCCACGGGTACTTTCCAGAGACCAACAGGGGACACCACAGGCATAACCCAGTTGGCTGCATCACGGCTCCTCACACAACTCCTCAATGCACTGCTGCCACATGTCCAGAATACATCCAATTCCCCAGCACACAGACAGAGTGTACAGCAAACAAGCAGGAGTTCCACAGGGTGGCACATACACCTACCATGCTAGGGGCCATTGACTGCACCCACATAGGCATCCACACACCACCTGGGCCAGAGGGGGTAGTCTACATCAACAGGAAGGGCTACCCCAGTGTCAACTGCCAGGTGGTGTGTGATGCCGGGGGCACATTATCAATGTCTGTGCCACACACTGGTGGAGCACATGATGCCTTCATCTGGCACCAGTCAGCACTGTGCCACAGGTTCAAGTGTGGGGACATCCCCACCGGCCACCTAGTAGGTGAGTATGCAGCTGGAATGGGCAGCCTGGCACAACAGGGCAGGGCGTGGGGGGATACTAGACTAGGGTCATCAGAGAGTGTAGCTGGGAAGGTGGGGGCTACACAAACCGCCATGCTAACCACACATGTCAACACACAGGTGACAACGGATACACACTCTGGCCCTGGCTGCTCACCCCATACCAGCGTCCGTTGACCCCAGCACAGGAGTGATACAATGAGGCACACGACAGCACACAGAACATCATCGAGCGTGTGTTTGGGCTGCTGAAGGCCCTGTTCCGTTGCCTGGACAGGACTAGCAGTGCCCTACAGTATAGCCCCTCAAAGGCCTGTGGCCTATTCCTGGCCTACTGTATGCTACACAACATGGTCACTGACTGTGGGATAGCTGTCGAGGTCGAAGAGGGGAACAGCAGTGGGGACAATGCGGCCTCCGGGCCAGGTGGTGGTGGGCAGCCCCCCCCAGGCGATGGGAACCCCAGCTGAACAGGATGGCCCAGTAGCACCAGGACACAATTGCAGAGGAGCACTATGGTGCATGCAGGTAGGTGAACATGACCATCACATGTCCCAGGGACCGTGGCACAGTACACAGGCATGCAAGGCAGGGCCCATGACAGACACAGCCTTCGGGTAGCATGGATGGGCATGGGACTAGACTCCATGGAAGCACCCTGTACAGCACTGTAGACCCCACCCACACACCCGCACACACAAGCACATGCACACGGGCACCCACACCCGCCCACCCAGAGGCCATCAACGGGCATGTGTCAGACGCTGCACTCCAGTGCACAGTAGCAGCCGGTGTTGTGTTGGCATCATCATGCACATGCCACAGTGGCCAGTGGCTGGGTGGGTGTGCACAAGGTGGGTGTGTGGCATGGACCATGGATGACATGTCCCTGGAATGCACAGACACATACCACACCAATGTGCACATAGGGAAGCGGCAGACAGCGGATGGGGAGGGTGGTGGAACAGGACCGCAGCACGGTCACATGGCCACCGGGGACACATGGACGGCCCTGCTGAGACTGCCCAGCAGACGCAGGCTGTGCAATGGCCATGGGGGTGTCTCTGATGGTTCTCCAGGTGTGTCACTGTGGGAACACGATCTGTCCCTCGCAGGGGTCTGCAGGCACCTGAACATGTCCGCTCCAGGTGTGCCCAGAATGCCCTCAGCAGATCCCAGCATCGACACTGAGGGGGGTCACATGATGCCATGACCGAGGGGTTGAGAAAGCACTCCGTAGGGTCTGCAGTGGACAGCTATCCACCAGGGTGGCCGGTGGTGCTAGGCTGGCTGTGACCGCAGTGGTAAGCCATCCAGGGCTGCGGTCGTGTCCTCCCGCATGCGTGTGGTCTCGGCCAGGAGCTGCTCATAGTCCCGGTCACACCTTCCTGCAGACTGGTGCAGCTCTGTGCAGAGTGCATGCACCCCTGCCACGACCAGCACCTGTTGCTGCATGGAGGCCCGTAGCAGACGGGTGTGCTCCGTCAAGGGGTCAGTGCCCTGGGGGGCATGGGCATTGTGCCAACCCATGGGTGTTGCATCACCCCGCAGCACAGCCTCACTTGCTGGTGGGAGCTGCCGTCGACCCCGTCCTGCTGCCGCTGCTTCCCCTCCACCCACTGTGCACAGAACAGTGCTGGGGCAGCTGCACCACCACCGCCACCACCTTCAGACTGCGCCACACTGTTAGTGCCCAAGGCCTCGCCAGGCATGGTGGCTGGTGGGCAGACAACCGCCATCAGGGCACTGTCTGTGCTGCCGTGGTGGGTGTGTGGTATGGGTGCCTCCCCCTGAATGGCAACACCACTATCCAGGACAACAGTCACGTCATCGTCATTGGTCCCAGTCCCAGACCCCGGCCCGATCTGTGTCTCTGCATACTGGACGCCATGGCTGGCGTCCTGCTGAGACACAGCCAGGGCCTCATCCGCAACCACACCACAGGCATCTAATTGAACTGTGGGGTTTGGGCTGCCTGTGGTCCAGACCTCGGACACTGGTGGAGGTGGATGGATGGTCCTCCAGGTCCAGGACCACCCCCATGATAATCACCCCCAACCCTGCCGTTGCATGCAGGCGCTCAAAGCTGAAAAGGAACACAGTCGCGTTGGTGCTGGCACACACCTGCCCTGCCCCTTCCCCAGGTGCTGCTGTACACACATGCAGCGATGGGCTGCCCCCATCTGGAATCCTCCGCTGGGCACACCCTCGATGGCACTGAGCCACATGGACGCCACCACCAACTCTACCTGCGGCATCAGCTGTGGCACATCAGGCTGTCCTCTGCTCGTGGCAGCACGTGCGGCCCGGATGGCGGTCACCTTCTCCTTAATCCTCCTCCGGTCTGTGCCTACCTTCTTTTTGCACTCCTGCACTGACTTCTGATGGCTGCACTGCTGGTTCACAGCCCTGGCCACACCCTCCCATGCTGTTGCCCGGGCCTGTGGGGTGCCTGTTAAGCCACTCAGGAGAAGCTCCTGGTCCAGGTAGGCATCGAATAGGGCATCGCTCTCTGCCCTCGTGAAGTTGAGCCTGCACTTCCGTGCAGGCCCACACTCCTCAACCTCCTCCTGATCTGTCATGCTTATTCCTGTGGGCATGAACATGTGGTCAGTGATGGCTGCAGCACACAATGCCCTCCCAATCCATTGTCACGACAGGCCCACAGCCTGGTGGCTTACCTCTGAAGGATGCACTACTGGCCTGGTGCCTGTGCAATCCCGTGACACATTTATAGTGCATCGCATGCACATGAGGGGATGCACAATGGAAATGAGATGCAAATGCCTACAATACACCACGGATATGCTGATCAGCCCATCTGCATATTTCAGCTGAATATTGCGAAGTTGCGTATTGTGTACTGGTGTTGCGCATGCACAAGCCACAGTGCAACTGTATGACTTGCGCAGTAGGCCTGGCAGTGCGCATGCATGCACTGCCATCATGTACATCAGTGGTGCAGCCTACGCACAGTGCACTATAGGCAGTACAGCACTCTGCCACTATTGGGCTTGTGGCACTCGTGCGCTATATACCCTATGGAGCCCGTGCGTGATTGGCCCATGGACTGTGGGGGCCACATGCCCCTATTATGCACCATGCATGGTGTGCCCTATCGCGCTGTCGCACAGGGTGAGCATGCCGACCCTTGACCCTACGAGTGCCCTTTGACCCTCTGGGTGCCCTGCAGCATGTGCCAGTGCTGCCCCAGCTGTATCGCACAGCACCATGGATGTGCAATTGGAAATGGCAGTGCATCACCGAGTGAGTCACGCACCCACAGCACGTGTGGCTCGTGCACTACTGGGTGCCATTTTGGTTGTGCTGTTGCAGGATCAAGCATGCCGCACTATAGCACTGCAAGGGCACCCAACTGGTCCCAGGTAGAACTGGTGAACCTTGTGGCCCTAATGGAGCCACATGTGGGATGTCTGTATGGCTAGGTGCCCTGAATTGGCCCCGAACAGAGATGTGGCAGGAGGTGGCTGAGGGGCTGGAGGAGGCCACTGGGGCACAGCAGTGAGCAGTGCCACCACTGCTACTGAGACCTGTCAAGGAGGGACCCTGACAGACTACGGGCACTGCTGGCATGCGTCCGGAGGTGCGCCGTGCCACGTCCAGGTGAGTGCACTACACCCATGTCTGTGCCATTCCAGTGTTCTGTTGGGGCCAGCAGGGTGTCACACCATGCTGCAGGGGGGCTGTGGCTGTGCGCACTGTTGGCCATGGCAGCGCACCATGGGTGTGCTGTGCCACTGCACCACCACTGCGCAGGACCAGGGGGCATGCTGTGCTGGGGGGGTGCATGGGGTGTTGCCGGGTACTGATGTGTCCTTCTCAATGTCTCCTTACTAGACCCTGAGGATAGGCACTGTGCATGGCTGGCTGGTGCTGCAGGTGGACGAGGGCAGGCCAATGCAGGGGCACAGGCACAAGTTGCAGGCCGCATGGTTAGTGCTGCTGGACAGACACAGGTTGCACCACAGCAAACAGGTAGGCACTCTTTCAGGGTTTGATGTTGTGCAGGGAAGGGGTGGGCCACAGCCCCCTGTGCATATGGCCATTCCAGCTGTTCACCACTGGCGGGGTCCATTGCACCATGCCGTGGCTATCGCACATGTGTGTGGCTGCTGCAGGTGAGCTGTGGGTGCACCCAGGTTCCAGCTGTGCCACTTCCTTCCCGACGCTTAGCCCTGTTGCCTGGCTGCCATGGTTGTGGTGTGTGGCACGTGGGTGGTGTTGGTGTGCAGTGCTCTGCGTGGATGTGGATAGTCAGGATGGTGGCTCGTGTGGGCACACATGCTGAGGGAGGCTGTGTGCTGTCTCAGGGGCACATATCACTGCTGTCCGCTGCGCACGGTGGGTGGGCTTGGACGTATGGACTTGCACTCATACTATGTCCCCTCCTTTGTCCTGGCTGTTCCAACAGGATGATGTTAACACCAGGCTCCTGCAGCGGATCCTGCAAGTCACCACGGCCACGCTACAGGTGGCGTGACTGATACGGAAGGCCCTGTGCAGACCGCAGAGAAGACGGCACACCAGGCGCTGGTAGGGCGTGGACGCCCATAGGGCCCATTGGCCTGCATCCCCTTCCCTTCCCTGTCCCCCCTCCCTTCTACCTTTACCCAGCCATGTCCCCTGTCTCCCTGCCTCCCTTGCCCAGCCTACCATTTTGTTTGTGGCCTCCCCATTCCCTGCTCCCTGTACCTGTTGTTTGTTGTTCTGTACATAGTTTTTTTTTACTTGGTTTTAATACACTTTTCTATTGATAGCCATCTGTGCTTGTGTCTGCTTTGCAGCTGGCATGTGGAGCCATGCTGCAGTGGTGTGCATGGTGGCCGAGTAGTACATCTGGGGTTGACTGGGGATTATGCCTGGTGGTCTGTGCCCAGTGGCTGGTGGGTGTGCCCTGGGGCATACGTGTGCACTCTGTTCATATTGTGTGGAGTGTGTGTTGTGTGCTGTTGGCAAGTGTGTTGCCAGCTGTGGTCCAGGTGGCATGTCCCATGCCTTCCTGTGGGTGTTGCCGGTGGCTGTTTGCCAGTGGACATTGGTGCCACACTGCCTCCGTGCACCACTGTGGTGCACATGGTCGGGGGCCTGCAGCCATGTGCCTGCCATGCTTCCCTCCTGGCAACCTCTGCACCCTGGTGATGGTCTGTCCCACTCTGGTGGCATGCTCCCTGCTGTAACTGTTGTCCTGTGTTCTGGTCCATGCACCTCTGCCCCTTGCACAGCCCTGGTTGCGCTATAGCACTTGCTGGTTTGTTCCCTGGTGCAGCCCTGGTTGCATTATGGCACTTGCTGGTTTGCTCCCTGGTGCAGCCCTGGTTGTGCTATGGCAGATCCCTGTGATATTCAGCCAAGTTGCACTGGCACTTGCCGTCGTGCGCAACCTTTGAATATCATGTTCGGTGCACACTGGTGCAGTGTACTTGCGCTGCGCCACTACTGCACCTGCCTCTGGCATATTTCTGAATATCCCACCCTAAGAATACAATTTATTTTACCTACAACATTATTTCCACTTAGAATCTGGAACAGTGAACAATAGGATAAATAGAGAGTTGGACAATTTGGACAGTTTATTACTACGACAGGAAAGTAAATGGCAATACATGTTAGGAGCTCATTTAGATGGTGGATTAAATGACTTTTTTAGTTTAGTTCCATTTCTGAAACAAAAAAGCAAATAAATTTAGGGTATTTACAATATGTATGTGAATATGTAAATCTTTGGAAATGTTCATAGCTATGATGTAGGTTAAAGCTGTCTTTGTTTTTAAATATTTGTATTATGTTTTTGGATGTTTTTTCTATGTGTTTCTTACATATGTACTTTACTATAAATAATTATCATTTAATGCAGGTCCTTTATGCACTTATATCTGGCAATAAAAACATTGACCTTGCTGGCAGATGTAAGTATTGCATCTAAAATTATGATGTTGCTAATGGATTATCTGGGATTGGTCTTTTCAAATGTGACACATGACCTTCCTGGTATATAAAAATACTAGTGATGGGGTCTGCATTATACCTTGATAAAGCGTTGGAAAACGTGAAACGTTGGTGTGTGTGCGTTTGTTATGGCATTGTTTGCACAGTGGTAATATTTTTGCTGCTACTACTATACCATGTATTTATAATAAATGTTGATATTTTCACTTTAATTTATAAGTGGATGTGGTCCTTTGAGTTGCCACACTTTCTTCTTTGGTAAATAGAGAGTTTACAAAGGAACAAAGGGCAAAACCAAGGCAAAACACTAGTAGAAGCATTAGAAGCAGTGGCCAGGATATTCAAACTGAGCCAGGCTGTGGCGCAAGCCTGAGCGCAGCTCAACTTTGTTGCGCAGGGGTGTGGCCCGGGTGATATTCAACGGAGCTGCACTATGGCACAGTAGCTTTGAATATCGCACCCTGGCCACCCCCACTGTGCATGGCGCAGTGGCACTGCGCCAGTGCAAGTGGCCAGAGTAGAGCATGGAGATGCGCTGGCACAAGTGCCATTGTGCCATGCACAACACCTGCCATATTCAAAAGGGGACAAGCAAATGGGGCCATAATATATGCAAGGTGCACAGGGGGCCATTTGCATCTCATTATGGCCCCATTTGCATGCCATTAGCATGCAGGTGCGCCGATCCCCAACGACTTGCGCCTGGCGCCCTGCCAGGCAGCAGCCGTCGGGACCGATGCCCCCTGCAGTCCGATCGTGGGCATTCCTGTAATATAAAAAACTGTCCAATATCCCTGGTGGTCCAGTGGACCTCTATGTGTCCCAATCGCAGGCATCACTATAGTCCCACCCTCCAATATCCCTGGTGGTCCAGTGGACCGCACTGAGCCCCGATCGCGGGCATCATTAATAGGAACACCCCCCAAGTCCAATATCCCTGGTGGTCTAGTGTACTCCCCACCCCACCTGCCCACTGAGCCCCACCACCCTGCTCCTTCCCCATCAGCCAGCGGGTGGCAGCATCCCACCCGCCTGCCGCCCCACCGCCCGCCGACTGACAGCTCGGTAGGGCTGCATGCCTATTGGGTCACAGCATGAGCCAATGGGTGTGCAGCCCCTACCGTACTACTCAGTCCAGACATGTGAATGTATTAGTATTACAGATTGACTACATTATGCTAGGTGTGCTTTGCAGCAGCAGCACAGTCCCTGCAGGATCCTGCAGCTAGGTGCAAATCTCACAGCTGAAGCTGAACAAGTTAATTACCTAACCTGTCAGTTTTGGGAGGTGAAACATCGAAACATAGAAGTTGATGGCAGAAAAGGACTGCAAGGCCCATCAAGTCTGTCCATTTTAGACAATTGAAAGGTTCCCCTTCCTCTGTTGTGAGCTGGCAGGGGAGGGAGTAGGGCAGTGGGGCTCAGTGGGCGGGTGGGTGGGTACACTAGACCACCAGGGATATTGGACTTGGGGTGTTCCTATTAATGATGCGCGATTCGGCTCAGTGCGGTCCACTGGACCACCAGGGATATTGGAGGGGGACTATAGTGATGCCTGTGATCGGGCACATAGAGGTCCACTGGACAGCTAATATTTTTCCTAGTCAAACTATCTCTTGTTGGGAGCTGTAATACTGAACATAGGATTTGCAAGAAAGCGAGTTGTGCTCACAACAGAGGGAGGGGAACCTTTCAATTGTCTTTGGTTTGTAGCAGATATACTGCAGGTGGAGTCTGCTTCTAACTGAAAGGTGAAATAAGGAATTTACAATTATCAGGAAAAGACAGTCTTGTTACAATTCTTAAGATTTTCAGTGCAGGAAGATTTTAAACTCTGGGCAAAACATTTGTCACAAATCCTGAAACAAGTACAGGTACAGGTTGTGTATTTGACCCAGACAGTAAACTGTTTTCTGTGTTTATCTTTGTTTACCTTAAAAGGCAATTCCAAACTTTCTCAGGAAGTGATTACATCACAGAGACTTAATCAGCCAATAGCTTGGGTAACAGACCTGAGAACAATAGTATTATAAGCAAGTGTTTATAGCAAACTCATCAGAATAGCTAATATTTTTCCTAGTCAAACTATCTTTGGGAGCTGCAATACTGAACATAGGATTTGCAAGAAAGCGAGTTGTGCTCACAACAGAGGGAGGGGAACCTTTCAATTGTCTTCGGTTTGTAGCAGATATACTGCAGGTGGAGGCTGCTTCTAACTGAAAGGTGAAATAAGGAATTTACAATTATCAGGAAAAGACAGTCTTGTTACAATTTCTTAAGATTTTCAGTGCAGGAAGAGTTCAAAGCACAGCTGACTTATTTTGGGGCTGACTGCTTTCAGAGCACAAACCACCAGGCTGTTTTGGGGCTGAAGAGGTTTACCTGTGTCTGACTTGGATGTCTGGATTTTTCTCTGTTTGATTAACAGGGGATTTTCTCTGTCAAATTGTTGTGTATAGTATCTTGCAGACAGGAAGGCACTCATCGCAGTGGTGTGTCAGAGCTCTTAGCTGATTGTTTTGTGAGGGCACAGTTTAGGCCCAACCCCTTCCCACCCCCCAACCCACCTACCCCTGGAAATAGTTCCTTTATACCTGGGGTTCTGACATCATTCCTCAAGAGTGCAAGGTGCATATCAATGTCATATCCTCTGTAGCACACAGCACTGAAAATATACACATACACATTGTATAATATATATATATTTCTATATAACAAACCAATCACACACACAAACACACACACACAAAAAAAAAAGTACATAGTCATGTGGGGAGTAGTGCAATGTAATGGCTGTGGGGCAGCAGTCTTCCGGGAGTCTTTCTGCAGGCTGAGATGCTGCCCTATTTGCAGACAACTCTCTGCCCTAAGGGAGGAAGTTGCCTGTCTTCAGGCCACACTGGACAGCAGTAAGAGAACCTTCCCCCAGGCCAGACTGGATGGTAGGAAGGAACCCCTCATCCAGGAGCACCAGAGCCACCACCACTACCTCAGAGGTTGCAAAAAAGCACAGCAGGTGGACCACAGTGGGCTCAGGGAGGGTGAGGAGGGTGGAACAGAGGCACACCCAGTCAGTTGTTCCACTCCACAATCCATACACCATTCTGGGGGAGCACAGCTCCCCTATGGATGCACCCATGGAGGAGATTAAGGAGGCTGAGGACACCTGTCACAAGGGAGGCCCACAGGAAGAAGGCAGAGGATGCCACAAGGAAAGGAAGCAGCTCCTGGTGGGGGACTCAATTATTAGGGGGATAGAACTGGGGGGAGCAGGGAAAACTGAAGTAAGGTGCCTGCCTGGTGCCATGGCTTGTAGGGACAGGAAGCACATCCTTAGGATCACGAGAACAGCTGCACGGGAGTCTGAGCTGGATGTCATTGTCCACCTAGGGACAAATGACTTGGCTCAACAGGAGATTAGAGCAGTGCAGAAGGAATTTGTAGAATTGGGGAGGGGTCTAAGACAAGTAGCACACACAGTATCCTTCTCAGAGGTGCTGCCTGTAAATGGCATGAGTGAGGCAAGGGTACTTTGCACCATGCAGTTTAATGAGTGGTTGAAAAAAATGGTGTGGAGCACAGGGGTTTGGCTTCATTGGGGACTGGGGTTCCACCTGGAGGGACACCAGCCTATACTGGCAGGATGGTCTGCATCTGTCCAGGAAGGGAACAAGTCTTTTGAGCAATCGGTTTAAATGCTTCATTGGCAAGCTTTTAAACTAGTCAAGGGGGGAGGCACTGATAAGCAGCAGGAAAATCCCAGCCTCTCCCTACAAAACAGGGTACTAAATGGGAAAAAGACCGAGGTAGAAAGGTCAGTGGGGGATGCTGCAACAGAAAGTAAAGCCATCAAAAAATGGAAAGCAATGAGTATCAATGCACGTAGTCTGAGTAACAAGCTTCCTGAATTAGTGGCCTTGATGGAGGAGGAACATCTGGATATTGAGGCAGTCACAGAAACATGGTTCGCACAAAACCATTACTGGGACGTAAGCTTACCAGGATACACGATCTACAGGAGAAACAGAGAGGGTAAAAGAGGAGGAGGAGTAGCTCTTTACATAAGGGAAGGAATCAAAGTAACAGAACAAAAGAGAAAACAGGGAGGAGAAGAAGCACTGTGGCTAAATTTGGAGACCAACAATGGCACCACAAATCCGCACAGGGGTTGTATACAGACCCTTCTCAGGGGAGGAAATGGACAAGGAAATGATAGAAAGTATACTTAGTATGGCAAAAGGGAGATATTGCTGATGGGTGATCTGAATATGCCAGATGTTAACTGGAGTGCAGTTGCCGCAGCCACTAAGAGTGGGGTTATTCTAGATGCCCTACAGGGGCATGCCTTAGACAACTAGTATTGGAGCCCACTCAAGAGGAGCAATCTTAGACCTGATTCTCTCAAATGGAGATGGAGAGGGATCTCAGATGTGAAGTGGGTAGCCATCTGGGAACTAGCGACCATCGAACAGTATGGTTCACAATAAACACAGCAATAGAGTCAAGCCATACAAAGGCAAAGGTACTGGACTTTAGGAGGGCTGACTTTGCCAAAATGGGTGAGTGCCTAAGGAATGCACTAGCAAATGGGCAGGAAGGAGGGGTGGAAGAACAATGGGGAATAATAAAAACTGCCATCACAGAGGCAACAAGCCTTTGTTGTGAAGCAAATAAACAAAACTAAACGATGTAAGAAACCACTATGGTTCTCAAAGGAAGTGGCAGTGAAGGTTCAAGAAAAAAGCTTTCAGGAAGTACAAGGAATCACAGAAGGAGCAGGACAGAGAACTGTATCAGTTAAAGCAAAAGGAAGCTGGGAAGGCAGTCAGAACAGCAAAGGCCCAAACCGAGGAAAAGATAGCCAACTCAGTTAAGAAGGGGATAAAACCTTTATAGGTACATCAGGGAGCGAAGGAAGACCAAGGGAGGATAGTGAGAGCTTAATAAGGGGGAGGGTGGGCAGAGGAAGACTGTGAAAAAAAGCAGAGATACTAAACAAATATTTTTGCTCAGTATTTACAAAGGAAGGGGGGTACCTAGAACAAACAGTAGAAACACACTGGATACAGAAGTTGATAACAGCCCATTTACAGAAGAAAGGGTTCTGAAAGAACTCTTAAAACTGAAGGTGGACAAAGCAATGGGGCCTGATGGGATTCATCCCAGAATTCTAAAGAACTAAGGGTAGAATTAGTGACACCACTGACTACCCTGTTTAACAAATCATGGGAGGATGGGGTGGTACCCAAGGACTGGAGGAAGGCAGATGTGATTCCCCTTCACAAAAGTGGGAGCAAGGCAGAAGCAGAAAACTACAGACCTGTTAGTTTAAACTCAGTGGTAGGGAAAATGATGGAATCACTTCTGAAGAAAAGAATTGTCAAGTATCTAGAGGCCAGAGGGGCACAGGACCCAAGGCAGCATGGATTTACAGCAGGAAGGTCATGCCAGACAAATCTGATAGATTTCTTTGACTGGGTGACCAAAGTAGTAGATCAGGGAGGGCTGTGGACATGGCCTACCTAGACTTTAGCAAGGCATTTGTCACAGTCCCACACAAAAGATTAATATACAAGTTAGCTAGCCTGGGAGTGGGTCCCAAGATGACAGCCTGGGTAAAATTGGCTGGAAAATAGGACACAGAGAGTAATAGTAAATGTCCACTCTGATGAAGGGGGTTACTAGTGGGGTACCGCAGGGTTCAGTATTAGGACCGGTCCTCTTCAATGTCTTAATAAGCGACATTGCAGAGGGACTGGAAGGAAAAGTATGTCTCTTTGCAGATGACACAAAGATCTGCAACAGAGTTGATGCACAAGGTGGGGTGGAAAGGATGAAAAGGACTTGGCAAGGTTAGAGGAATGGTCAAATGCATGGCAGCTTAGATTCAATGCTAAGAAGTGCAGGTAATGCACCTGGGAAACAAAAACCAGGGAAGAGTACACAATGAGGGGTGAGATACTAACAACAACAAAAATGGAAAGGACCTGGGGGTAGTCATATCAGATGACCTAAAGGTGGGCAAGCAATGTGAGAGGGCAGCAATGAGGGCTGGGGGATATTGGGATGCAGGAGAGGCATCACCAGTAGAAAACAGGAAGTTATTATCCCTCTGTACAGACAGCTGGTGAGACCCCATCTGAGTACTGCGTGCAGTTCTGGAGACCCAGTCTTAGCAAAGACATAGACAGGATGGAAACTGTCCAGAGGAGGCAACTAAAATGGTGCGGGTCTGCACGGAAGACATGAAGAGAGACTAAAGAGCTTAATATGTATAGCCTCGAGGAAAGGAGGAGGAGAGGGGGACATGATAGAAACTTTCAAGTACCTCAAGGGAATCAACAAAGTCCAAGAGGTAGCATCTTTCAAAAAAAGGTGTGCAAGAACAAGGGGCACAATTTGAAGATAGAGGTGGGGGCGGCTCAGAGGTAATTTAAGGAAGTATTTTTTCACAGAGAGGGTTGTGGATGCATGGAACGGCCTTCCGGAGGAGGTCGTGGAGTCAAAAACAGTGGTGGAATTCAAGCATGCATGGGACAGTCATAAGGCAGTTCTAGGGGATGGGGGTAGGAAGAAGTAGGCTGCTGGTTAACTAGGATCTGCAGCTTATCCAGTAGGCAGGGGAAATGGGCAGACTGGGTGGGCCAAGCGGTCCTTATCTGCCATCAGATTCTATGTTTCTATGTTTCTATGTTTACCAATTTGCTTCTGCTGCCTCTACTAGGTTAGCAGCCTCAGCTATGCCCCCCGTCATATGTATGATTCCCTTGTGCTTATCCTATGCCCTCTTGAATCCCTACACTGTACCTGCTCCCACTGCCTTCTGAGGCAGGGCATTCCATGCATCCACCACCCTTTCCGTAAAAAAGAACTTTCTCACATTACCTCTTATGCACCCCCCCAATTTCCTGTCATGCCCTCTAGTTCCACTGTACTTTTTATACTGAAAGATGCTATTCCCTTCCACCTTATTTATGCCCTTAAAACATTTGAAAGTCTCAATCATGTCCCCCCCCATCTCTTTTCCAGTATGTACATATTGAGGTCCCTAAGTCTATCCGCATATGCCTGGTCATGCAGACCCTGCACCATCTTAGTTGCCCTCCTTTGCACTGTTTCCACCCTGTCAATATCCTTACATAGGTGCAGCCTCCAAAACTGCGCACAGTACTCTAGGTAAGGCCTAACCGGTGTCTTGTACAGTGGGATCACCACCTCCCTCCCTCCTACAGCTTGTAATACCCCTTCCTATACACCCTAACATCCCACTAGCCCTCCCAACTGCTTTTGCAGTCTGTTTGGTGGATTTAAGTTCATCTGATATAAACACCCCTAAGTCCCTCTCCTCTCCTCTCCTCTCTGGTGACCATCAACAACTCATACCCTAACATATAGCTCCCCCCAGGGTTTCTGTTCCCCACGTGCATGATCTTGCACTTCTTCACATTAACCCTTAACTGCCATACCTCAGACCATTTCTGCAGCATTACCAGGTCTCTTTTCAGTCTCTCTACACCCCCTGGAGTATCTACTCTGTTGCAGATCTTGGTGTCATATGCAAACAGGCATACTTTTCCCTCTAGCCCTTCTGTTATGTCTGCTATGAAGATATTAAAGAGGACTTTCCAAAAGTGTCCATACCTTATTCTGCTGGAAAGCTGACAAACCGTTACATTTTTTAATGCACAGTTGTTCAATACATTTTTCAAATCATAGTTTGAAAAGAAGTTTACTGGCCATTAACCAAACGTCATGCGATATGACTGGGCCACTCATGTGACTGACTATCAGTAAAATTCTCCTGAACATGTTACAATACTATTTATTGAACCTAAACAAAATTGGAAACTAACATATTTATGTGCAACCTGCACAATTCCTTTCAGATATTCTATGGAATTATTATATTATTGCACTCAAAAAGACTTTTACTACTGTATAGATCCCATTTCCTATAGTGGTTTTGAATATCCATTGTTGTTTAAGACCTTCAGACTTATTTCATCTTAATGGGGGTCTGCCTTTTATCAGTTCAAAAAGTTTTAAGTCTGAGTCCAAGGTTGCTGGAAAATGGTTGTTGTATATTGCAATAGACCTTCATGCACACTTTTTGGCTATACACATACATAACAAAACAAGGTACCTACTTACTAACCAATGTAATATTAACATTCATGACTAGAGGTTGACCTGATAGTGCAATGGTTGCATTACAGCTCACTATGCTGGTGGCCCGGTTTTGGGAACAAGCTTATGTCATCAGGGACTCATCAGAGGAAGGAGGATTGAACATCACAAGGACTGCTTGCCTTCAGAGTTGGAGGGTTGTGTGCCCTGCCATATGACTCTCATGAAGTGGAGACTGGGCAGCAATGTGGTTGGAGATACTGCAAAGATGGGAATGGGACATGACCAATGCTGGTGCTGCCACACGCAACCACTTGCATGTGTCCATGCACATCCTGCAAGGTGATGTCCAAAGTGAGGGATGTAAAAGAGGGAAAATAAAACAGGTAGCCAGCAGAACAGATGAATCCCCATCCAGTCACTCCATGTCCACAATTGGGCTCTTTCCCCTGCCTCCCAGGATAGCACCTGGGGTTCACCTCCACCATGGGGTTCAATAAGTGGGTACAGCTGTAGTCAGACCCCATGATAGGTGACAAGCTGAGGGAGCATGCCAGCTGTTTCCAGTGACTGCCCTAGGTTATTCCAGACATGAGGAACTTTGACAGGTAAGAAGGTGGTCCTGGTAGTGGCCTAAGGAGAGTCCATGCCAGTAGGTGCCAAGGGGGCAAAAATAGGATTGGAAAAAAATCATGACTGGACAAAGTCAGAGTCAGGCCATTGTACTTATTTACATAGCAAATTGTAAGTATAAACAGAATTACAACAGTGTAGTTATTTGAACTACGTTAAATAAAGTACAGCAATTGCCTTCAGTGAACCCTCCCCATCAGATAATCTAATATTTGAGTCCCAGTGGGGTCTCTGTAAGGATCTTTCTTGGGCTTCACACCTCTAATTTCTGAGTAAATTATTGATTCACAGAGTGACATAGTGTCAAGTCTAAGGGCACGATCTGTCTTGGCTGAGAGCTGCAAGCAGTACATCAAATTCCTGGGTGAATGTTCTCCTTCCCCAAAAGCAACTCCCTTTTGTTCATCATCTCTGGTACCTTCATTGAGTCAACTGGGTTGTTACCTGATCAGGCTTTTTCCGCTCTGCTGTGGGTCACACTTTCGACAGTGTAACTGCCACCACGCACATCCTTGCTTACAGAAAAAGAGAACATAGAAACATGGGGTGCTAGAGGGCCGAGCATTGAACCAGATGTGGGTTATTTCAGCTCTTGCAGAATTACCACTTTTTGACCAAATAATATTGGCACTTTTCAATTAAGGCTGAAATGTTGCTAGAAATAGCTTGGTAAGCTCTAGAACTTCAGTTTGGTACCCGACTGAATATTGGGCGTCCAAAGGGAGTGACGGGAGGGCACACACAAAAACTGGGCAGCCTGCATAACAAACTATGCAACAACTAGGCCCCAGCCTCAGCCATTCAACGGATGTTGGAGAGTCACCACTCTGGGACAAAGTGCTTATGGCTGTGAGTGATTTGGATAAAACAGTTGAAAATATGCTTGAAAGGCTTGGTTCCCAGGATGTTAAAATAGAGGCTGCAGTGGCTACCGCAAAAGAGGCAGATGATCGCTTTATTTGGACCCAAGCTATGGTTGCTCAGCTCCTAACGGAGAATTCTCACTTGCGCACCCACTTAGAAACTCTTGAAAACAGTGCCAGGTCCATGAATTACAGATGACTGGACTATCAGAGGGTGTTGAAGGAGAGCACCTTCTTATCTTCTTCAGGACCTGGCTCATTGAAAGTTTATTAGCAGAAACAGGTGTGGAAATGCAGAACATCTTTCGGTGGTACAGAGTGAATTTTTGGTCCCAACAATTGAACCAGGAGACACCCCATAAGATCCTGATTGTCACAACAGGCATGGAGGTTCAAGACCATATTTTGCATTGGGCCCCACAAAATCATTCTTTACAGCTGGATGGTGTTGATGTGCACCTTTTCTCAGATTGGTCTTTTGCTACAAGGAATTGTAGAAAGCAGTTTGACCCACTGTATCAGCAATTGCGGGCCCTTGAAGTTACACATTCTCTTCTTGCACTGGCACAATTGTGAATCATCTATGGAGGTAAAGCCTACCTAACCCTAAGGAAGCACAGAAACGAGTAGACAAAATCGCTATGGAATTTAGATCATTGGTGCCAGAAAGGACAACAGAGAAGGTGGACCCTGAGGTAGAAACTTCAGGTGCTTAAGGACTTTCAATAGAATCATTCTATTAGGGGTAGTTCTCCATAACCTTTGTTATATGCATGGGGATTCAACTTCGGGTTACATTTTTTGAAGTTTAGAATGTGCCAGGTTTGATGGTCTTCTTGCCTATTGTTTCTATGTATGGATAACTTTCTCTCCTAACTGTGGACTTCAGATGGCAGCAACATGGAGCATAAATAGTTTGTACCCAGTACATTTGATAAGTATGGACATTTAATCCTTTGTGTATATAGTATTTTGTAGTGTCCACAAGTTTGGGGGGAGGTATCACTAACTTTAATCTGGTTTCAGCATGGGGAGTGGTGGTTTGCGGGGTACAATTGTTAACCCATTTCTCTACCTTTGGGTTATTTTTAGATTATGTGGAAATAGTGATGGAAGTAGAGTTACTTTAACTGTTTTCCTGTATTAACAATTTGATTTAGTTTCCACGGATCATGGCTTGGTGGGCATATGTGTACTTATATGTGATTATTTGTTAAACACTATTTTGGATTCTCTCATACTGTATGTAGTATCATAGTTAATAGTCTCCTGAACCTGGGTACTGAAATGTATGTATTTACATGTCTATGTAATGTGTTCATCTTTGAGCTATTAATGTTTTTCTTGTCTCTGCTGGTTCAGTGCAAAGCTGGATAAAAATAAAGTAAAAAAAAAGAGGGGGAGCTGCTGAGCACTCTACTGAAAAGATGCATTTCTCTAGAGCTCTGATAAATACTGATAAAAGAGTTCGTTTCTGGAAGATTTTAAAACTTTAGACTTACTGCGGCACTGGATATATCACGTCATCCAGATCGGTTTGATACTAAATGCAAGTATACAGAATACACAGAAAAATCTACCTGGAAGCTCTAAATCTCAGCTTCCCAGTGTGCAACAGGCTTGAGGCCCAGCACCTTCTGAATCAAGCGCGGAACCTCTGTGGAAAACGCTCCAAACGTCTATGATGGCTATAGACCTGAAAGTAGAAACGCCATTACAGTGTTTTGGGGAACAAGATGCAAAAATTGATAGTGCAATTAAGATGGCATCTGTGGCTGAATCTAATGCTACCCAGGCCCTGAATACCTCAGCGAAGTTGGTCCAGGAAAATACCCAGCTTTGCTATCATCTCGAGGCACTTGAGAATGCAAATAGAACCCCCAATATCTGTCTTGTTGGCCTCCCAAAGGGTGCTGAAGTTCCTCATCTGCTCTCTTTTCTTAAGAATTGGCTACCAATGGTGCTTAAACTGGACTTAGGGCTGGGAGAAAGATTTCTAAGGGCATATAGAATTTCTCCAAGATCGGCAGAAGTGCAAAGGGACTTACCCCGTACAGTGCTACTAGTTACCAACAGTGCAACTACCAAGGAGTTAATTATGAAAGCAGCAAGATCTACCAACCATTTACATTTTGAGGGGCAGACCTTACACGTTTTTCCAGATCTGGCTTATGCGACACGGGCTCGCCGTAAGAAGTTTGACGGCATTCGAGCCTGCTTGAGATCGTTGGGTGTCGTGCACTCTTTGCTAACGCCTGCTCGATTAAAAATTTTCTATGGGGCCATACGCTGCAATTCACTGACCCACTGAAAGCTGGAAAGAGAATGGAAAAGAGCAAGGCAGAGTTTGAGGCTTCTCGGGGTAGGGTGCCTCCTGAAGCAGAATCGGATGATGATTCGGACACTTGAAGGGACATTTACTCTTGAGGTTTTATTTCTTCTTTAAACATTGTAGTGGAATTGGGCTCTTGTAAACCTTATGGGGGCTATTTATATTTAAAAGTTTCATTGCTGTTCTTTGCAAGCACCACTCTTTTATGTACTACTATGGTAGTGCTAATTAAGGGGATCTAAAGTATAAAAAATGTAATCTGTAAAACCTGCTGTTATGTATGGCTCAGAGTTGTTTAATTGTTTAAACTTTAAAGTGTTTATCATCTTTTTGGAGGGATGCTACACATTTCAGGAGTGACTCTCTGATCGGAGAGATGGTCTCATCAACACTGGATGTTGAGTTCTTTATATTCAAACTTTCTTTTAATGAGATTGGACAGACCGCTGCCGTTGTAGAGTGCAGCTATCCTGTTTGCTATCTGTTGGGACATTTTATTAACTATGGACTACCTCCATTATCCGTAATCTATATACTTAGGCTATTAATCCTTGTATCATTTGATGATCTCTCTCTATACTGCTGTGAAGTCTGATATATGGAACTGTAACTGTATGTTTATTTCAAATGAATAAACAGAAAGTACAAAAAAAAAAAAAAAAATAGAAACATAGAAATTGTCAGCAGATAAGGACCGTCAGGCCCATTCAGTCTGCCCAAAAGCCCTACACTAGTTTGTGGCCTCTGACCCTACCTGGTCAAAGGCTTTTCACCCCTCCTTCCCACCTCTAAGATACCCTTATGCCTGTCCCATGCATGTTTAAAACCTTCCACTGTGCTCTCCCCCCACCACCTCCTGTGGCAGTCTATTCCATGTGTCCACCACGCTCTCTGTGAAGAAAAACTTCCTCACATTTCCCCTCAGCATGCCACCTTCCAGTTTCATATCATGCCCCCTTGTTCTTGTTCATCTCTTATATTGGAAGATGTCTCCCCCCCCCACCTTGTTAATGCCCTTAAAGTATCTGAATGTTTCTATCATGTCCCCCCCGATCCCTCCTCTCCTCCAGTGAGTATATATTGAGGACCTTTAGTCTCTCCTTACATGTTTTCTGGTGCAAGCCCTGTACCATCTTGGTCACCCTTCTCTGGACTGCCTCCAACCTGTCAATGTCCTTACGCAGGCGCAGCCTCCAGAACTGCACACAGTACTCTAGGTGAGGTCTCACTAGTGTTTTGTACAATGGCATCACCACCTCCTGCCCTCTGCTAGTGATACCTTTGCTTATGCACCCCAGCATGCCACTGGCTACCTCTGCAGCCTTTGTACTCTGCTTAGACACCTTTAGGTCATCAGAAATAACCCCCCGGGTCCCTTTCTTCTTTGGTGATAGTCAGCAATCCCCCAACCATCCTGTAGCTCTTCCAAGGGTTCCCTCTTCCCCAGGTGCATTATTTTTCACTTCTTGGAATCGAACCTTAGTTGCCACAGTTCAGACTATTTTTCAAGCTTCTCCAGGTCCCTCCTCATTCTCTCCACCCCGTCCGAAGTATCCACCCTGTTGCAGATCTTGGTGTCATCTGCAAACAAGCAGACCTTTCCCTCCAGTCCTACCACAGTGTCACTAATAAAGACATTAAACAGGACTAGCCCAAGGACTGATCCCTGAGGTACCCCGCTGGTCACCCCCCTCACTCCTGATTGGATCCCATTTACTACCACCCTCTGCTTCCTGTCCGTTAGCCAATTCCTAACCCAGTTTACCACCTTGTGCCCCATACCCAGACTACTCATTTTGTTGACCAGCCTTTTATGTGGGATGGTGTCAAAGGCTTTCCTGAAATTGAGGTAGACGATGTCTACTGCCCCCTTCAATTTACTCCCCTTGTCAACCAGAAAAAAAAAAATCTATTTGATTCATTTGACACAACTTTCCTGCTGTGAATCCATGTTGCCTCAGATCCTGGGCACTGCTGGATTCCAAGTGTGCCACTATTCTTTCTTTAACCTTAGTTGCCACAGTTCAGACTATTTTTCAAGCTTCTCCAGGTCCCTCCTCATTCTCTCCACCCCGTCCGAAGTATCCACCCTGTTGCAGATCTTGGTGTCATCTGCAAACAAGCAGACCTTTCCCTTCAGTCCTACCACAGTGTCACTAATAAAGACATTAAACAGGACTAGCCCAAGGACTGATCCCTGAGGTACCCCGCTGATGGTGCTAACATTTCATTGCTTTATTTTTTCTCTGATTCAAATTGTTGTTGCTGGTATACCTTCTTCTGCATTATTACAAGGTGTGCCTACAGGTGTGTGCTAACAGATTACTGCTGTAATCGTCTGATTCAAATTGTCTATTGCAAGGTATATCTTCTGTTACTGCTTTATTTTTCTCTGGAGCAAAGTGTTTCTTACAGGGTATATCTTCTCTGAAATTACTGTATTACAGGTGGAGCTTACATTTTTGTGACTTTTTTATCATTGGGCTAACAAAATTACTGTTTGACACTGTGTTTTATTTTATTCTTGTTTGTTGAAAAGGTTTGTTGTCTCAGAGGTGTTTCAGTCTCTTCTCACATTGAAGGAGCTAATTGCTTTTCCTCCCACAGCTCTTCCAAAGGATTAGGTGTGTGTGTGGGGAGTGGAGCTGGCAAACTGTCAGTAATTTCCAACAGAAAGAAGGGTTAAAAGTCAGGTTAGTTGATATCTTGGAGGTAGAAGACTTGGTTTGCTGGCCAAGGCACCTAGCTTCACCTGAGCTCTTTCCTTCTAAGACTGCTTGAAAGGCAGAGTAGAAACTTACCAGAGCAAGGAGAAGGATTAAGACTTAGTTTGGCTAAGCAGATTTACTGTGTGGTGGTAGTTTTATTTTGTACTCACAGGGATTGCTACTATTTGTTGCTAACATTTCATTGCGTTATTTTTCTCTGATTCAAATTGTTGTTGCTGGTATACCTTCTTCTGCATTATTACAAGGTGTGCCTACAGGTGTGTGCTAACAGATTACTGCTGTAATCTTCTGATTCAAATTGTCTTTTGCAAGGTATATCTTCTGTTACTGCTTTATTTTTCTCTGGAGCAAAGTGTTTCTTACAGGGTATATCTTCTCTGAAATTACTGTATTACAGGTGGAGCTTACATTTTTGTGACTTTTTTATCATTGGGCTAAGCAAAATTACTGTTTGACACTGTGTTTTATTTTATTCTTGTTTGTTGAAAAGGTTTGTTGTCTCAGAGGTGTTTCAGTCTCCTTCTCACATTGAAGGAGCTAATTGCTTTCCTCCACAGCTCTTCCAAAGGATTAGGTGTGTATGTGGAGGTGGAGCTGGCAAACTGTCAGTAATTTCCAACAGAAAGAAGGGTTAAAAAGTCAGGTTAGTTGATATATTGGAGGTAGACGACTTGGTTTGCTGGCCAAGGCACCTAAGCTTCACCTGAGCTCTTTCCTTCTAAGACTGCTTGAAAGGCAGAGTAGAAACTTACCAGAGCAAGGGAGAAGGATTAAGACTTAGTTTGGCTAAGCAGATTTACTGTGTGGTGGTGTTTTTATTTTTTACTCACAGGTATTGCTACTGTTTGTTGCTAACATTTCATTGCTTTATTTTTCTCTGATTCAAATTGTTGTTGCTGGTATACCTTCTTCTGCATTATTACAAGGTGTGCCTACAGGTGTGTGCTAACAGATTACTGCTGTAATCTTCTGATTCAAATTGTCTATTGCAAGGTATATCTTCTGTTACTGCTTTATTTTTCTCTGGAGCAAAGTGTTTCTTACAGGGTATATCTTCTCTGAAATTATTACAGGTGGTGCTTTACAGGTTTTACAGTTTTATCTAACATTAGGATAAGCTTTCAGGGTTACTGCATTTGTTGTTGACTGATTGTTTCTGCTCTTACCTCCTTGTTCTTTCATCCGTGGTTCTTCTTTTTAGGCAGGGAAGGCCCAGCCACCCACCCCATCCCAACCACCCACTACCTCCTTTTATAGGGTACCACAGTTGTGACATTTCCTGTGGCAGAGCAGGAAGAAGGCGGATCTGTTGGGCCTCCACAAGGTGATCTCATTTACAGGGCACTAGTAATTTAACTTGTTATAACAAGTTAAACAAAGCACAATTAAACCATTACTTGCATTTTTTTTCCTTCTAATTACTCTGACTAGGTTATAAGCCCAGCAACTTATTTGGAATGGATTTCATTAATTCCAGGTACTGTGGAACAATTTTCAGAAGGACAGTCTTACAGGATTTAGGACACTGTCCTACATGCTGGGCCTTTGGAGATCTTAGGTCTCAGCTCCGGGCAGCATGGGCAGAGATTGCACACCTCAAATTTCATATTCAAGAGGAAATACATTATAAGAACCACCCGCCATTTCCCCAGCATCCAACAGAAAAACCTCGACAGCAGAGGGTAGTTGGTCCAGGAGGTTGGCAGGTGGTTAGGAGGAGCAAATCAGGTGCCCCATCACTCTCTGCTCTCCAACACATTACCTCCAAAACCATATAAACACTACAAACAGGTATCTGCCTCTATCTCTGAAATCAAATAAAGAGGCAGAAGACACTGCAGAGCAGGACACTGCTGCACAGGAGCTAGCACAACAATACTCACCCAAATCAGGAACCAAAACTAAACAAGCACAAAGAAATCCAAAAACTTCTGATCATAGGAGACTCCATGATTCAGGGAGTTGATACCCATCTCCAGCCAGGGGTGATGGTCAGATGTCTCCCAGGTACATCAGCATGGAGATACACTGACCGCATTGCTAAAATTGTTCACAAAGTAGGAGAAAACATTGATGTCCTAGTACACATAGGGACTAATGATCTCGCCAGCCGGTCAGTTGTGGAGACCAAGGAACACCTGACTAGGCTGGGTGACAACTATCATCTATTTCCGTCCGGCATCTCCTTCTCTGAGATCCTGCCAGTCTGGGAGAAGGGAGCAGATGGACGGAAGGTCAGAAGAAGGGGAGATAGGGGAGCTAAACACGTGGCTCAAGGACTGGTGCCAGGAAAAAGGACACAGATTTGTAGGAACTGGCAACAGTTCTGGGAGAGAAGTTCTTTAAATTTGATGGACTGCATCTGACTAAAGAGGAGTCAGTGCATTGGGGCAGAAGTTTGACGTCTTTGCAGAAAATTTAAACTAGCAAATGGGAGAGAGGTGCAGACCTCCCCACGTAAATGGGAAGAACACCCTCCCCTCAGCTAGTGGTCAAACAGGAATTCAGCGTGTTTGCCATTCATTTGCATCACCAGGTAAGAAAAAAGGTTTGTCTCCCCATACGATGCACAGGGGTAATGCCAAACTTCACCCAACAACTAACACACCAAAATCTGGCCAATGGAAAATCATGTACACAAATGCTCACAGCCTGGGAAATAAGATCCCAGACCTGCAGGCAATAATGTCAGAGGCTAAACTGGACATAGTAGAATTAGTGAGATGTGGTTTACCAGTAACCACACTTGGGAGACTTCAGTACCTGGCTATGTATTGTTCAGAAGAGACCGAGGTGCAAACAGGGGGGGAGGAGTGGCCCTGTATGTTAATGAAAATATCAAAGCTACAGAAATTCAGAATACACATAAGGAGCCAGAAGAACTGTGGGTCACCCTGGAAACAGGAAATGGGACAGCCATAAGAACTGGGGTTGTCTACAGGCCCCCAGACCAGAGGGAGGACATAGACACATTACTGTTAGAAGATATACAAAACATGACAGCTAAAGGGAGGTTCTGATAATGGGAGACTTCAACATGCCAGATACAGATTGGTCAATACCAGCAGGAACATCTGCCAGAACTAGACTCATAGTGGATTCCCTGCAGGGGAGGCCTCAAACAACTGGTACAGCAACCCACAAGAGACAGGGCTATCCTAGATCTAGTACTGACTAACAAAGAAGGGATCACAGATCTCAGGTAGAAGGTCACCTGGGGCCAGTGACCATCACATGGTATGGTTCAATTTGGCTACTACATCTAAATCAACCCATTCCAAGGCAAAAATATGGGACTTCAGAGGAGCTGACTTTGATAAGATGGCCAACAGAGTTAAGCTAGCCCTGGCAAAAAGAAACACAGGTGAGGAGGTACAGGCAAAGTGGGCAAGCATTAAGGATGCAATACTTGAAACAACATCCCATTGTGTTAGACAGAAAAGGAAGTGCAAAAGAAGAAGGAAACCACTTTGGTTCTCAGATACAGTAGCAGAAAAGGTCAGAGCCAAAAGGCTGGCCTTCAGAAAATATAAGGAACACAGCGGATGAAGATAGGAGGCATACCAAACTGCCCTAAGGAAGCAGGTAAGGCAGTAAGGCAGGCAAAGTCCCAAACTGAGGAAACACTAGCACGAACAGTAAAAGAAGGTGACAAGACTTTCTGTAGATACATTAGTGAAAGGAGAAAGTCCAGAGAGGTATTCTAAGCTTAATGGAAAAGGAGCATGTGAGGAGGAGGACCTGTAAAGGCATCTATCCTAAATAGATACTTTTGCTCAGTATTTACTGAAGAGAAGGTAGGGCAGGGCCCACAGCTCAGCATCATGGACACAGGGGAGGGAGGTGAGCACTACTCCCTTCACAAAAAGGGTCCTACAAGAGCTTGCTAAGCTCAGGGTGGATAAGGCAATGGGACCTGATGGCATACATCCCAGGGTACTTAAGGAGCTAAAGGAGGAACTAGCAGAGCCATTAGCAGAATTGTTTAGTGAGTCTCTGAGCACAGGAGAGGTCCCAGAAGACTGGAGAAGGGCTCATGTGATCCCACTCCACAGAGTGGTAGCAGGAGGAGGCAGGGAACTACAGACCGGTCAGTCTTACCTCAGTAGTGGGCAAGATTATGGAGGCACTCCTTAAGGAAAGGATAGTGCAACACCTGGAATCCATAGGGGCACAGGATCCAAGACAGCATGGGTTTACAAAGGAAGGTCCTGTCAAACTAATCTCATAGATTTCTTTGACTGGGTAACCAGAGTGGTGGACCAAGGGGAGCAGTTGATGTAGCCTACCTTGACTTCAGCAAAGCTTTTGACACTGTTCCACATAGAAGATTGATAAATAAGCTAGAGTAGGCTTAGGGTGGGTCAAGTTGGTCAACTGGGTGGCAAACTGGTTGACTGGCAGAAAACAGAGAGTGGTGGTAAATGGTATACAGTCAGAAGAGATGCAAGTCACAAGTGGGGTACCTCAGGGATCAGTCCTGGGGCCAGTCCTATTCAACATCTTCATTAGTGACCTGTCAGATGGACTAGAGGTAAGGCTTGTCTGTTTGCAGATGACACCAAGATCTGCAACAGAGTAGATGATCCAGATGGGGTGGGCAGAATGAGAAGAGATCTGGATAAACTAGCAGAATGGTCAGAAGAGTGGCAACTGGATTTAATGCAAAGAAGTGCAAAATCATGCACATAGGGAAGAAACCCTGAAGCCACTTATAGGCTGGGAGGGAGTTGCTAGCAGTCACAAAGGAAGAAAGAGACTTGGGCATCATCATCACTGATGACCTAAAATCATCAACAGACCTCTAAAGCAGTAGGTAGGCTAGGGGGTGTTAGGGTGTATTAGTAGGGGTATCACAAGTCGTAAGAGGGAGGAAGAATCCTCTGTACAAGACATTGGTTAGGCCCCATCTGGAGTACTCGTGCAGTATTGGAGGCCACACCTTCACAAGGACATTAACCAAATTGAGGCAGTCCAGAGAAGGGCAACCAAAATGGTGCAGGGACTGTATCAGAAGACATATGAGGACAGATTAACAAGACTCAATATGTATACCCTTGAGCAAAGGAGGAGAGAGGTGATATGATCGAGACATTTAAACACCTTAAGGGCATAAACAAGGTGAAAGAGTCTAACATGTTTAAATATAAGAAAAATAGCAGGACAAGAGGACACAGCATGAGATTAGAGGGGCGATTAAGGGGGAATGTGAGAAATTCTTTTCACAGAAAGGGTGGTAGATGCATGGAATGGCTACCACAAGAAGTGGTGGCTATGAATACAGTGCAGGGCTTCAAACAGGCATGGGATAGGCATAAAGGGAGCAATACAAATGACTATGAATAGATAGGTCACTGACAGAGCAAAGGCCAATGGCACATTTATAAGGTAGAAAAGAAATGGGCAGACTGGATGGGCCTTGGGGTCCTTATCTGCCGTCAACTTCATGTTTCTATGTTTCTATGTAAGCAGTGCCTCCATGATCTTACCCACTACTGAGGTGAGGCTGACCAGCCTATAGTTCCCTGCCTCCTCCCTACTACCACTTTTCTGTAGAGGGACTACATGTGCCCTCTTCCAGTCCTCTGGAACCACTCCTGTGTTGAGTGACTCCATGAACAGTGCTGCTGGAGGCACCGCTGGCTCCCTTCACAACTCTCTTAATATCCTCTGGTGTATGCCATCTGGCCCCATTGCTTTGTCCACCTTCAGTTTTGTGAGCTTCTCCAGGACTCTCTCCACTGTAAATGGAGCATTAGAGCAAAGACTGTAGCTGGATCTATTTTGCATACTGAGTTTGGGCTGTCAGTCTGATTGTTTTCCTCTAGGCAGGCTTGAATGGGTGGACTGAGATTAAAGGAATGGCCTTGCCTCTTTGCTGTCTCTCCTGCACACCCACAGTAACAACTCTTCTTGTCCTGTCATCCTTCTTTGCTGCTGTTTTCTTGCATCTTTTTTCAAACACACCAGTTGGCACTTCTTCACAGATGGATTCTTGAGGCATAACCTGGACCACAGACTTACACTTTCACCCTGCTGCACATTATAGTTAGTTAGGCTTCTTTGAGCACTGGCTTATGGCATTCTTATGTTCTCAAAAGATAGCACTTCTCTCCGCACCAAGTTCCTGTTTGGAACTCTCCTGTCTGCTACACTTTTGTTGCTTCTCTAAACTTTCCACTCTGCAAACTACCCCTCTCCTTTCTCTGAAAAAAAATACAAACTCTTTCTGCAACTGAAAATTACCTGGGACGAAAGTTGGAAACAAACAAGGTCAGTGTCTTGGCCAACTGAAGTACAAGTGCTCTTATCTCCAAATGTCTGCAGATCAAGGTTTCATTAATGACTATCTCTGCTGTTAAAAAAAGGACTTGAAAGTGACCTGCATTGATTTTTTTCCTCTCTGGCTCAAGTTGCTTATACAAACCTATCACAGTTGGAAGAGAAAAACAACAGAAAAAAACAAGAAATAAAAAGAAAAAAAATAGAAGTGCCTGCCTTTCCAACCATCCCAAATAAATGCATGCAGTATTATCACCAGGCATATTCTTCAGTAGAAATCACATCTTCCAATTAGATTTTACTGTTCCAGTTACACACATCCCCAAATTTCAGATTTCTGAAAATAAAAATCAAAGACAAGGCTGTTTGTTTGAATTGCTCCAGCTGTTTGGTTTGGGGGTAATGAGCCACCACTAAATCATCTGTAACTTGCATCAAAAATTACACATGGGGGTGGAGCCTGCAGCATATAGGAGAAAACCTGTCCCAGAGGAACTCCCATTCTGGCTTAAACTTATACTATTTAACTTGCTTTATTTTACATTTAAATGGTTATTTTTTTCACTGTGTGTAGACAACAACTATCACAATGGACTGTGTTTAAGGGGGATGATTCTAACATGTCACCTAAGCCTTTCAAGCCATCCTCTATTGACGCTGGGAAAGGGAAGTCAACCAAGCCAATGAAGATAACCACTATGAGCACTGTAGGTCCAGAAGGAGGAGGAGAGAGGGAGCCCTCAAATGCAGAACTATTAAAAGTGATCCTGGATCGCGTTCGCAAGGTGGACTCATTTAATAGTGGCTACACTGCTGTGGAAGCTAAATTAAAGTGCTTTTCTTCGGATCTCCAAAATACAGTGGGCTCTGTAAATGAAGCATCTACCTCCATCTCAGGCCTGCTATCTAGAAACAAGGTACTATGGCTCAGGTTGGAGAATCTCAAAGACAGCACGCTAAGCAAACATACAGATCCTAGGGGTACTTGATACAATGAAAGGGCCAGATCTCATCTGACTTGGTACTAATTTGCTTAAAGATTTGTTGGACTATAATATTTCAGGCTATATCTATAAAATGTGCAGTATTACCACTAGGCACAGACTTACAAACTTGGGGTAAGCCCGCACTCTGCTGCTGATTACCAGCGGACTATACATCCATGATGGCACTGTATCTTGCAGAAAGCATGAAATGTGGGACAGCTAACCCTAGTAGATGGCAACTATATATATTTATTTCTGGATCTGAGCTTTTTGACCATGGTGCAGAGGAAAGATTTTGATGCTGTCTGGTCTGAGCTCTGTACTTTGGATGAGAATCATGTGCTTCAGCTGCCTGCCTGGCTGTGGTTAACATATGCCAGAAAAACTTGTATTTTATTGACCTAAAGGATGTGGGTAAACAAGTTAAACTTTGCTGCCAAGCAGGATGCTCCCAATCTAGAGGGAGAGGACTGATGTTTAAACTGTATTCTTTCAACGCTGTAATAAAAGTTCAAGTGCTGTTGCTCTAGTAATTCTTTGCCCAGAAGTGCTAATACTATGCTAAATTATTGATTTTAGCTGTGGGAGTATTTTAAAACTTAACACCTGTAGATTGGATATGGAGTGCAAGAACTACACAAATTAGAGCTAAATGTAAATTGAGTTCCCCCCCTTGATGGTGGCCCTTGGCACCAGCAGATGGCTGTCACCATGAGGCGAGTGGATCAGGCTACATGCTTGCGTGTTCTGTCTCCCCATACATACCATTGTATTCTCCCCAAGACAGCCAGAAAATACTGCAATAAGCAATATTGTTTGCTATGGTATGCACATTGTTAAATTTTGTGTACTTCCAGATGGCTGATTAGCCCTAATGTTTGATGTTTCTACCATAGATACTATTGGGCTATCTAGAACACATAGAGTATTTAGTTGGAGCTATGCTGTGATGCAACTCCACTAGTTTATTTATTTATTTAATTTATTTATTTATTAGATCATCGATTTACCGGCCTTTGACTTATAGACTCATTTACAAAGGCACCTGGTCAAGAGAGCAATACATCACAGCAAACAAAACAGTACAGTATATAACGCTTAGATTAAAAAAGCAACCAGTGTTACAGGCATTCACTGGTGGTACACGCTTGATTATAGGTACTGTAGATCACAGTAGTCATAATATAGGTACACGAGTGCCATGTCAGGTAGCAACCAGAGATATTTTATTACATTAGTCAGCAGATGTTGCATGAGACCCCAGGTATATACAGCAAAAGTAGACAGGGCAGACCCAGCCTAGGGGTGAAGGTAAGGGGCAGGTGGGGGATTATGTGCAGTTGCAGCAGCAAGTGCTTGTCAGATGGCTTCTGAGGGAGACCTTGAAAGGACCAAGCTTAGTGGAGTCAGCTACATTGGCTGGGAGGGAATTGAACAAGGAGGGAGCCTGATAGCGAAAGGATCTCTGGGCCATAGAGGTCCTTACCCTGGGGACAACAAGGGAGGTTTTGACAGTGCTGCGGGTGGAGACTGAGGGGGAGGCATGCTGCAGGGAGGTGGCAACCCCGGGAGGGAGAACACTAGCAGGGTCTTCTTTACAAGAGGGCAGGTTTAGAAGCGGAGTCTTTCTTCAAGGTTGATCAAGTTGGTGGTGGAGTACAGCAGGCACGTATGGGTGTGCCTAGGGGCATGGTTTGTGAGGTGCATGGTTTATATTGTCAGCTGTTATCTCTTTTCTACTTTTTACAATGTGTGAGTTTGAGTACCAGGTTGGAATTTCTCTAGCTGACTAGTCTCACACACGTTACTTTTTGCTGATTTTACATTTTCAGGTTGTGGACTTGAAAGCCACAAAAAGTAACATGAACCAGTGCACTGACACTGCACAAGATTCATACCGGACTATAACATTATTGGACTCAGTCCATCACTTTTGCTGCACTAGGCTTATCTTTACAGTGTGTGGGATTGTGCATTAAATGTTCATTGGTGACCTCCTGATGCTGTAACTCAGGGAGAAGAGTCTAGGTGTACTATTATAACATTTTTGCTGTTATATTTCTGTAGTCTGAATCAAGATTCTGTGTATGTGTTTTCATATAGAAAATTAATACATATAAATTGAAAAACAAATTACACAATGCAAAATGGTATTTTTAGAGGGTGATCACAATCTTTAAGAATATTGGCAATTATATTTAGTTATTTATGGTGCATGGACCAGTATAATATCTTGCTATGCTGAATCAGAACACAGTTACTCACGTTTTATTAATATTTTTCAATGTTGTATCTCACTTTCTGATTTTCTCCAGGTTTGATTTGTCCCAGTTACTTCAAACAGAAAGTAGCTGACTATTGAAAGGGGCATCAATGCAACAGTGCTGATGTTGTCTATTGGATGCACACAGCAAGTCAATTATATCAAAGAAGCAATTCTGCAATCAAAATTGCCTAAATTTCTGAGATTACGTCATCTTCCATAAATAGGTGCCTTAGGCATTTCATTCAAGGTTGCACTAATGTTCTTAATTGTAAAAATAGTGTGTACTGTCTTGTTAGTGGCTAAACATCTTGTCCTGCAAACACCATAGAGTAATGGCGTTTGGAGGGCCAGCTGTGCTGTGATTTCAACATTATGAGCAGTAACAACAAAAACCATGCAGAAAGTCAGGACATCAAGCTGGTTGCTGGTAAGAAAAAAATGTTTATTTCAGTCATCAGTGCAACTAATGAAAAATGCCACAAATGCACGGCACTTCAAACCCAATGGATCTTCTTCAGGGGGTAGGGGTGTGTCCCAAGGTGATCTACATTTATACAGGTAGACAAAGTGATTTTAACACTGAAGATCCCAGAGCATATCGGTAGCACCTTGCAGCAAGAAACCACAACGAATCACAGAGAATGAAGAAGTAACGATCACGTGGTACCAACTGCTGAGAAAGTGGAAGTGAGAAAACCAGACATTGTAATACAAGAAAAAAGATCAAAGGTAGCATTGCTGATTGAAATAGCCACCCCTAGTGACTACAGTGTCCTGCACGCAGAGAGGCACAAAATCATGAAATACCTAGATATATAAACAAAAACTAAACAGATGTGGAATAAGGATACACAGATCTTTCCAACAGTGCTCAGAGCAATGGGGCTAATCAAAAAAACTTTCAGGCACATCTAAATATGCTACTAATATCTGTGACACGTTATGAACTGCAAAAGGAAGCCATCCTGGGGACACTGCACATGTTGAGAAGATCGCTGTTAGTGAACCCCAAAGACTAACTGCAGTACTGATTTCCTGATTTTTGAATATGCCCTGGCTTAAGAATGGGGTCCATTCTCATCATGACACTACAAATCCCTGAACATTTGGAGACACTAACCCCAGGAAAACGTACATGGATTACAAAACCATGGAGAATTTCATAGAAATATCTCTTGTGAATGAATATTCTCCACAAACAAAGGTGTAACTAACAATTAACATGTAGGAATTAAAAATTATCTCTGTTAAATCATGATCATATACATTTGTAGCTGGAAACAGATGTAACCACCCAGTCCCCTGGATTTATTAGAATCCTATCAGTGTTAGTGTTAAGCAGAGAGTAGGCAGCTGGTTGGGAGCTAATTAGGGGCTTCTTACACAGTCACATCATTGTTTACTTAGCTAGCCTGAGAGAAGAATGATTATGTCATTTGGAACTCTCACAGCAGCAAAACCCTCTTCTGTGTACAGCTGCTCTGGGGAGCTTTAGAATGTTGGAAACAGTTGACAACTGATAGTCTGAGATTGAGTTGGGAATGAGAGTGGCAGGAGGTCTGCCAGTAGGCTCTGATTTGAGGGCCCAGGATTTCTCACCCTAGTGTGGATTACAATTTCCAGTTTCTAGTGAAGTGGTGGAGACCTTTCAGCAGCAGGATTTCCTGATTTCTACTCCAAGTGAAGTGGAAAGAACTGCTATCTCAGTGAGTCCAAGGGGCAATCCCCCGAAGATCTGTGTGTGTGTTTTCAGCTGCATTTGGAAAGGACTTGTGTAGAGACTGTTCTGACATGCTACCCAAGGAAAAGGTGTCTTTTAGTTGCTCCATGCCCAGTTGAGGGACAACTAGTCTGTAACTACTGTTTTAGGAGACCAGTTCTCCACATTCTAGGGGATTCATTTCTGGGGTGTGTGTGCTCATAGAGAAGGCGAGATCACACCTGTCAGTGCCCCTCTTGTTTCACCCAAGTGAGCGAAAGCAATGCTTAGTTCACCCAAGTGCATGAAGGGAAATTCAGTGTTTCACCGAAGTGTGTGAAAGGAAATGTTCAAGGTTCACCCAAGTGAGTGAAAGAAATTCCTAGTTCACCCAAGTGTGTGAAGGGAAATTCAGTGTTTCATCCAAGTGAGTGAAAGAAAATGTTCAAGATTCACCCCAGTGAGTGAAGAACATGTTCAGTATTCATCTAAGAGAGTAAAATAGTTTGGAGTGTGTGGCTTAGTTTTCCATGTAGCTGCACTCATGGAAAGAAAATGTGTTTGGGTGTGTGGCTAGCTCCATGGATATACACCATTGGGAATAGGAAGAAGTTTGTGTTTCTCGAAGTGTATTGCATGCAAGGAGAGTTTGTGACAGTTGTACCTGTTGTGCCTTGACCGACCCATGGGGGTCCACTACCTGCTTTAAAGGTGACAGGCAATGTGCATTTCTAGCCTATTGACACATATTCCCTTGCCTATCACCTACTAACTAGTGTTTTCGCAATCTGAGATGCAAATAAAAATGTACCTGGTTTATTTTTATCTGTTTTTCATCTTGCTCTGTAGTGCCGTTCTGCCCCACCCCTCTTTCGGCCACACTGAATCCGTAACACACATGTCTATGTATTTCCTGATGCCTACATCAGTACCTAAATCACCGATGAATGACTGCTGGCTAGTGAAAGTCCAATTGGTGATTGTCCCTCGGTAGCGCTGTCACTGAGTTAGCGCTGTCTGTGAATGAAATAAAAGTAAACATTCAAGTTAAATCAACCTGGATGTGTAGTTTTTAAATTTGATCTGAATTGCTAGTCCTTGGAATGCTTTTCACAAAGCCAATCATTCCTATTTAGTTAGTACAGCTTTTCAACGAAGGAGGTACTGAAGTTCTGTCAGTGGAATTCTTCGTTGTTCACGCCACCACACCTCAGCCTCACATTGTCCCCCAAATAAGCTGTGTTTTTCATGTAACCTGGTACATCATACTGTAAGATATCATATGTTTGTGGTTTCTGCAGCATTGGCCATATGAATTGCAACAATGCTTACCTTTTGTAGTGCAATGTGTGTTTGGTGGGGGGGAGCAACTTCACAGACAGTTAGAATAAAATCATTGTCCCGTCAGTTTTCCTTACCCCATCCTCTGGCATATGTCATTTTGTGTTATGTGCACAGCCTAGCCCTGCGTGATCTATGTCATATTTTATTTTTCAGCACTGAGTAACCCCTGCATTTCCCACTATTTTAATGAATGGCCAATTACAGCCTCACTGTAGCTGAATTTGTTGACATTTCATGGCGGCAAATACGAAGTGTACAACAATGGTCATTGGTTAGTTCTGCATTCCAAGCACAACATTCTAAATAAATTTCATAAAAACCTTATCTGCTGTTTTATCCTCATTATTGTGACTGGTGTTTTATTTATTTATTTATTTAGACAGCAGTTTGGAAAACCTTTGAGCCATAGGCTCATTTACAAAGGTACCTTGTCACAGTAAGAAAAACGAAAATACACAGTATAGCAGTACAACACATAAGTATAACAGTAACTTAAGACATAGATACAAACAAGCTGGTACAGGTAGGATTGATGCAAACAATACCAGAGTTATGTTGTCCTTAGCAGCTTAGTAGTAAGCTTGTCATTAGTATTGGGTACAGCTTTGACTAGTAGCAATTACAGCAGCCGGTGTTAACAGGTAGTTCCATAAGGATGTTTTGAAGCCACGATATAGTTGGAGCTTCGGAGATGGAGGGGGGCAGTGTGTTGAACCAGGAGGGGGTCCTAAAGCTGAAGGCTCTTTGGCCGTGAGAGGTCCTAGCTCTAGGGATAACAAGAGAGGTTTTCCCAGAGGTCCGAGTATGAACTAGAGGGACAGAGTGGCGGATGGTGGTGGTCAATCCAAGTGGGGATAGCCCAAGGAGGGTCTTTTTTGTAAGGGTATAGGTCAGATATTTGAGACGCTCGTCAAGAACAAGTACCAGCACTTTAGCGTACAGTAGACAGGTGTGTGTTAGCCTAGGTGCCCCAGTAAATAATCTGCAGGCCTTATTCAGAGTAGTGTGAATTTTATGGAGTGCGGTCTGATCAGCAGCACCATACACCGGCAGTCCATAGTCCACTAGGGACAGGATAGAGGAGGTGATCATGAATAAGAGGCCTCCGGGGAGGCAGTGTTTATACTGATGTAAGATGCCCAATCAGATATTAGTGGCAGTGGCTAGGGCAGCGATGTGTCCATGGAAGGAGAGGAGGGTCAAAATGGATCCCTAGGTATTTATAGGAGCAAACTTGTTCGAGTGGGAAAGAGGACCTAGAGTGAATGAGGGTTTGAAGTTGCAGGACTTGTTTTGAGGATGAGTGAAGAACATGTTTTTTGTTTTAAGATTTATCACCAATCTATGTTCCTTGAACCAGCCCTCGGCTCAGTGAGACTTCTGCAGCCGAGTCCTGGAGGGCAATAGGGTTGACTTGAGGCAAAGATGACTGCATCATCAGCATACAATAGAATGTTCCCTGAGCAAGAGCGTGAAAGGGTGTTAAGGTAAAGGAGAATAATGAGGGCCCAGAATGGAGCCCTGGGGAACAGAAAGATGGGACAGATGTCTGAGTAGGTCCCATTAATTTTTATGCTGTGGCGGTCAGACAGATAACTGGTGCACCAGGAGATAGGCCAACAGCAAAGCCAGAGAGACTAAGGCATCAAGAAGGAGGGGTGGGAGACAGTTCTAAAGCTTTAGAGAGGTCAATGAAGACCACACCAGCCAGAGAACCAGTGTCTAAGGAGGAGTGGAGAAAGTTGGAGAACTCTAGGAGGGCTGTGAGTACTGTGGCCCACTCAGAAACCATGCTGCTCAGGACATAGGACATTGTAGGTGGAGAGGTAGTCAGAGATTTGAGAGGCTACCACTTTTTCCAAGGCCTTGGAGAGAGGAGAGAGAATGGAGATTGGCCGATAGTTTCCAGCCACAGTCCTATCACCACCTTTAAAGATTGGGGTGACAGTGGTGACTTTCCAGGCAGTTCGAACCTTCCCCAGGCAAAGAGTGAGTCGATGAGGCACGTGATCGGAGTAAGAACTGTGTCTAAGACCAGCCGTAGGATGCACGGATCCAGGGTGTCACTGCCCGTACTATTACTCTTGAGGGCAGTGACAAGGTGCGGCCTAAGTTCTTGGGCAGAAACACGGCGGAGGAGAAAATAAGGGCGAGAAAAATTTACGGCAGGCGCTGGGGGAGGAGGGTCAAAAACATTTGTAGGGAGGATAGGGCTAAGGTCAGTGAATGAGGTGTTGAGGTGGTTGGCTATGAGGGCTGGGTCTGAAGAGATCACACCATCAATGTTGATCTGGGTGGGGGGGGGAGTGTGCACTCCCATTTAACTGTTTAATGTTATCCCAGAAGGTTCTGGGGTTCCCCCATGAGGCTGTGAGTGAGGACCGATAGTGCTCAGACTTGGCCTTTCTGATGGCCTGAGTGCACTTGTTTCGGGTGACAGCATATAACTGCCTGTCACTGGGCTGGCCAGTCTCAATGGCATGGTGCCATAGGTTGTCCCTATGTTTAAGTTGGTGGATCAAAGCTGGGGTTACCCAGGGGGCATTCTGCCTTTTAGAACTGCGGGTCGACATTGGGGCAAAGATATCACAGGCATTATTAAAAGTTCGGGTAAAGAAGGAGAGAGCTGTGTCCAGAAGTTGCCTGTATAGGAGACCAGTCAATTTGGGACAGAAGTTCCTTAAGTTTTGTCAGACCACCAGGTATTAGACGCCACCGGCATGTGGACTATGCTGTGGGTTTGGGGACTGAGGATGACCAGTGGAATAGAATGGGGGAGTGATCGCTGAGAGAGCCTGGGAGGACTTGTACATTGGGGATCTGATTAGGGCGGTTGGTGAGTACCACATCAAGCAGGGTACTGGAGCCTCTCTTGGGGTTAGTTCTGGTAGGTTGGGTAACTAGTTGTGTTAGGTCTATTGCAGAAAAGGAGTTATGGGTAGAGGAGGAGGAGGGGCTGAGCCAGTTGACATTTAAGTCACCTACCAGAATTTGATCAGCGGAAGGAGGTAGTGAGGAAAGGTATTCTGTAAGAGAGGCAATGGCCTGTGTTTGGTCCCTGGGGGGCACGTATGCAGTAGTCAGATAAAGGGGTCCCTTTAAAGGGTCAGGGGTTAGTTTCAGCGTGCGCCTGGGCCCTGGAGTCAAGGATTGGATAGGTAGGGCTAGTACGGGAGAGATTCTTGACATAAATAGTGCGGCCGCCACCCTCTCCCAACACGGTTGGACCGGAAGAGGGTGAAACCAGGAAGGGAGACCAGGGAGTCAGGGGAGGATTTTGACAGCCAAGTCTCAACCAGAGCGATGACATCAGGGTTAATTGATGTGACCAGGCATTGTAGTGAGTCAAACTTTTAGGAGGCTACAGATATTCATGGAGACCATGCATAGGCCTGTGGTGCTAGTCAGGGAGCTCCTGGGAACCGGGCCAGGGTTTGGATGAATGTTCCCTGACAGGAGTAGTAGCATGACTAACACCCTGGCTGGGAGACGGTGAGAGGTTTTCCTATGATTGACATGGGGGGAGAGGACGTTAAGGGAGGAGGGGGTGGGAAGGGTGGTACAGGAAGGGAAGGCAAGAATAAGGAGACACTCAGATGTTCCTGAGGTGAGGAGGAAGCTAGGGGGAGGGCAGGGAGGACCGAGATACACAGAGGTCCCAAGGGGCAAGAGAGCAGGTTCAGGAGCAAGGGGAGGGAGGGGTGCCAGGGCACAGTGCGGCGTAGCAGATGGGTAAGTGGGCAAGTGCACTGCTAGTGGGGATAGGCACAGGCAGAGCATGAGGCAGGGCCAATACATTGTGGTGAGCAAGATCCAAGGGAAGGAGTACTGTACAGGTAGGAGTAGGAAGTAGCGAGGGAGCATAGGTCCCTCTAGTGGCCAGCAGGTATAACCTGCAAATGGGAAAGTGGGGAGATAGGTTCTGGGCAACAGGATGTGATGCCACCGGATGTGATGTCACGGGTGTGGATCCTTAAATTGACAGCCACCCCTGGGTGGGTGGGTGGTTGGGGTGGGTGGGGCAGACGGCGCAAAGCACCGTCGGGCTAGCACCCCCCTGCAGGCGCCCAGACGAAGAGAAGAGGCTCTCTTTACCTCAAAAGTAATCAGGCTGGAAATTTACTGAATTTACTGAATTTACGGGTGTTTACTGAGTTGTCATCTATTTAGTATTTTCACTACATAGCGAGTAATAGTAGTAGGGTACAATGGTGAACTGTGTTGCTCCTCTTTGTACCAACTCTTCGCAGAGTGGCAAGTCTTTCTTCAATTTTCTTAAACTGAAGAAGCTCCATGCTGCTTAGATCAGTGCTTGTCGACGGGAACTTAGACGGGATCTTGGTGAGTGTGGGGTGCTATGTGAGGATCACTTTGATCCCTCAGATTTCACTATGTTACCAGACATAGCCAGGCAGTGTGGCTATAAGCAATTGGACCTGAGGAATGGTGTGATACCTCATCACATTCAGGCTCCATCATGTGATGTCTCCATGATCAAGTGCAAATCGAAGTTCGCAACTGTGAAGCACATCAATGAGGTATGGTGTGTTTTATAAAGTTCTATGTATCCTGCTATGTCTGTTATTTAGCCAAAACAAATGGTTTCTAGCCATCGTGGTGGTATAGAGGTCTAAGGCATCAGTGACTTACCTCTCACCACTCCAACGACCTGTGTATTCTGGAGAGACCTCGGGTGTCAGTGGGTTGGCCATGTGGAGGAGACGCGAGCATCCCAAGGACTGCTCTCTTCCTCCAGGAAGGGTGGGAGGGGAACGAGTCCGGAGCTGCTGGCTCCTGCTGGTGGCAGGGTGATGTTGCATGCTCAGGGGCATAAGTGTGGGTCACTGCATGCCGGCGTCGGATGTGCTGTTCACATAAGTGTGCGCGACAGCATCCTTGACGCCATTATATGCCCACGCCGTGGGCTGTGGGGGGGGATAATGTGAGGGAAAAACTAATCCTCTGGTATGCAATGTGAAGGATGGCCATGCAGTGCTGCATCTGACGCATTCAAGTCCACTCACCCTGAGCCTGGCCCCTAGATGTTCTGCAGTGTGTGTGTTAAGTACCCACTGTGATGCGGCCTGGGGTGGGCATGGCATAAGGGATCAGAGCTCTGACTGTGGCCAGTGCATGGTCAAGGAGTCCGCTGGATTGGTAGTCCTCAGCCGAGGAGGTATACAGAAATAAAATTTAAAAAAACTATTGTGTACCACACACAGTCCTCAGTAGAGGGATGCTGACTTTAAAGAAGTTAAAATGACATATTTATTAACCACAGAATGACATATAGGCTGGCATAGTTGCACATGACATGTTTCAGAGAAAATGTCCTTTCTCAAAAATGTTGTTATGCTGTACTAGGTACGTCACGTAGTCTGTCATGCGTTGCTACGTAGGTAGTGCAGCATAACAATTTTGAATGCAATCGCACATGCGCTTTCTGGTGACTGTGAACTGCCGTAGCGGTGACAGCTGTCACGTGACAAATGAAAAGAAAAAGTAAGGATAATGAGTGACCATACACTATACAATATTGTGTATGATCGGTCGTACAATCCAAAGATGTTTCATTTACTGCTAGAGTGAAAAATATCCTTGTTGTGTATGAGTCATCATGCACAGTCCTCTATGTCATTGTCACTTCTTTGAAGTCAGCATCCCTCTTTTGAACAATATTTTCAGTGTGAGCAGGTTGTAGTGGATCTGGTGGTGAGTGTGAGGACTGAGCATCCGTAGGACAGATCCCTCTCCCAGACACTGATGGGATTGAGTACGCTGCTTGCATGGCCCCTACAGACAGGTGGTGGATGGCACAATTTACCCTTAGATAGAGGTGATGGATGTATTCACCCTTACCCAAACTATTTTCAATGACAGATCATGACTCGTTGCTGGTGTATGTCCACAATGTTGATTGGTGTCCAGTGAGTACGTGACACAAACATAAGAAACTTGCCAGCATACACAAGCCTCTCGGTGTATCCAGCATCTTACCCAACACCCATCCCTTTTTCTTCCTTTGAAACTGCTCAGCGTGATTTATCCAGCCACCACCCCCCTTGCCATGTCCAATTCTCCTTTCAAAATGCTCACCATACTGTGTGACACAGCCTCCTCTGGTAAAGAGTTCTATTTCAACACCACCATCTCAGTTAAATAATGCCTTCTCATCTCCCTCCTGAACCTACCACCCTTTAGTCTTACCACAAAATCCCTTGTGTCCTTCAATTCCTCACCTTAAACAACCCCTCTGTTCCAGTTTTGTAGGTACAACTCAACTATTTTAAATTTTCAATCAGATCCCCCCAATCCCGTATCTCATTTAGGGTGTACAAACTCAAGAGTCTCAGCCTTCGTTCATAGTTTCTGCCATTAACCCCCTGTATTATTTTTGTAGCCCCATGCTGCACAACCTTGAGCAGACTGACAACCTTCATCTGATATGGATGCTACTACTGCACACAGTACTCCAAATGCAGCCTGACCTTTGATTCGTACAGTGTCAGGATCAAATCATTGTGTCTGGATGAGAAACACCTCACCATGCACCACAGCACCCTATTGGCCTTAGCCACAGCCTCCCTGCAATTATCATAGTTGTTCATTATCTCCATTACTATGACCCTAGATCCTTCTCCTCCTCAGTGACACCCAACTGCACCTCACCCAACCAGTATTCCCTCCTCGGTTTGTTCATCCAAACTGCATAATTTCTTTTTTTCCAATTATTTATCTGCTCCAACGTACCAGGGCATCTCTTGGGTGTGCTTACTTGTCCTCTTCTCCACCGCTTACCAGAACCCTTCCCCTGGCCAAGGAACTGGGTGCAGGGCCGAGCCTCTGTCACAGGCCCTCATGGGAGAAGGTGGAGGCCAAAGAGAATCAAGTGAGGTTCAGTGCCGGAACTGGGCGTGTGTGCTCGGCCACTGAAGCACCATCGTTGCCTCACCTGCCATCTGTGGTGTTTCCTTGTTCTGTCATCCCCCCGGTGCAGGATGAGCAATGCTGACCACGGTGTGATTTGCGCTGTCCCACCCATGCCCACAGGAAGCCCGTCTGACGTTGTCCCCATGTTTGCTCGTCCCTTGGCTGCCTGACATGTCTAAGCAAAGCATGCCCTGCCTTGCCCTACCCACCATAAAGCCTGTGCCATTCATTAATCCCTACCTACCTTATCCCTTTTAGCATACAGTACCCCATCACTACTAATATGCCACTCCCTTCCCCATCTCTTGCATATAACCTTGACCTCCACCACCTTGGCTTCAGTTATGCATATCGTCTCAGAAATAGGCACCAAAAGTCACTGCGCTCACCACAGTGTTATGGAATGGGATACGTATATTTGTCATATTTTGTGTATGGATATCTAGTTACTGTTACTGTCACAAACTGCATTTTCAATAATTTTTTTTTATTCAAAATGTGGGTGATAGCATGACCCTATTATAAAGTGTCTAATTTGCATGGCAGATTCTGGAATTGTCATCATTTACTTTACAAGAAAGTGTATCTCAACGTTATGATGCAGCGACATCGACAGATACTGTAACTCAGGACTGTGAGATGGATTCCTCCATTCATTTGGAAGTTGTAGCAACGTAAAGTTTGGATGTACGTGACACAAAAATGGATTGTGCAATGGAAACAAATATGGAGGGAAGTGTCAGTTGTATGAACATGTCATCTACTTGTACTTCAATATGTGAAAATAATTCAACTGTGTGTACATGTACTGCCTCCACCTCGACCCAAGTTTGTGTCGCTGTAAGTGTAACTTCTCACTGTTCCTTTCAGATCATTAGTCCATTGATTGTCTAGTACATTACACTTAATATGCAATGGTGTCTTCACAGTTGGGGTGGTAGGTGCTTTTCATTTTGACAGCAAATAATTAAACAATAAACCACGTCAGGGTGTGGGTTATGCTGGGATTTACCCATGCCTGGTGTGGTTTGGTCTGAGGTGCAGCCAAGTGACCAAAACCACACCAGAAATGGGTAAATCCCAGCATAACCCACACCCTGTCATGGTTTATTGTGATTATACAATGGTCCACTTTTTTGGGAAGTGAGGAAAAAAAAACTGAAAATGGGTTTATTTTAAATAAATAATTATTATTATATTTTATTACTCTGCCAAAAAAAAAAAAATAGTTCCTTGTTGGTAGGTAGACTGCTGCCTGTGCTCTCCCCCCACACACACTCACTCTGTGCCCTGTGCCCCAACTATCTGATTATGTTCCCCCTGAACTTGTTTCAAATGTTTAACTATTTTAGTTTATTAAGTTTCCTACTTCTGCTTTGCTCTACATTGCTCCAACTATATTAACTTATGTTAACATGAACAGCAATGGTGTGAGGTATGAATGACCTACTGCTGTGGTTTCAGTCATAAGTTAAAAAAAAAAAAACTGCAGCGATGGATTAGACTGTACAGATGAGCAACAGTTCGCCAAAATTTTTTATTTTACATTTTTCCCCACTTTTTTGGGCCATTTTGAGATGTCATACAGACCCGGTACAGAACAAAGTTTTTGTTCATTTATTAATGAAAGACGAGGCAGGGCAGTGATGAGCCGGAGAGAGTGTAGTGCTCGTGACAGTGAGGGAGTGCAGACGATGTGAAACTGGACTACCATCCATTGCAGTTCAAAGAGAGAGAGAGCGACTTTCTCTCCCCATAGACAGACAGTGAAAAAACTGACATGCAGATAAAGTATTAAATGGAGACTGCTGCAAAGGGCTGCCCCATGCTTCCGGGTTTACTCACACATTAGCGGTTCCAGTTTAGAGTGCCTATTGTGGTTGGAAGAAACTGTTTTATGTCTGGTGATTGTTGCAATTAGGACATCAGGTATTTTTTTTTTTTTACTTATGGAGGGCATTTATTGTTGATACTGAGGTGTGATTCATGGGGACAGAGAAGTAAGCCGATGAAAAGATGGGACGGCGAGGCGGGTGCACTGTCTGACTTTTCAATGAGATACCGTTATTTAAAAAAAGGGGAGGTTCGGTAGGTGTACTGAGTTTGACTGCTGTGATCGATCTGATTGAAACTGAAGTGGTTGTTTGAATCTCCCACTTTGGCATCGTGCTTTAGCGGGGACCAATATGGCAGATGAATTGTTTTATTTTTGGGGGTCGTATTTATCTTTTGGGAGATGCGTCTGATTGGCAACTTTTATCGTGGGTTATGCTAGGATTTACCACAGGTAAAAGGTGCCAGTTAGACAATCAGATTAAAGAAATCTAGGACCTCATTATATAATTAACCAGTAAAGTACACCAGGGTGTGCGTCAACACTGAATAACATCACACCTAGGGTGGGTCGAAGCTCCCTAGGTGTGACATTACGCAGCCACGACGCACACCCTGGAGTGCCCATTGTGATTATTAACCAGGTGAGGATAGGAGGGTGATTTGTCATGGTCAGCAAAGAAACTCCATAAATTACAATTTTAAGTACTGTAGTACTTCATTTTTTAAGTTATGTATATGTGTTTAATAAGAGTATTATGAGTACAAATAATATTTTATTGTTATGTTTATAAATTTAAGAAAGTTTTATTTTTAGGGCCTTGTTGAAGGTTTTTAGTGAGTAAAGGTGACAGCCACGTTTGTGATGCCAGTCAGGAATGTCTGATACTATTGATTTTATTGTGAAGAGGCTACTGGACCTTCTTCCAGTGCTGCACCATGGGATATCAGCACTGGGTTCTGAGCTCCTCAACCAATCAGATTACTGGATTTTTGATAGCCATATTATACTGTTTGTTGTTATACTGGCGGCATATATAACATTTATTCAGCATACCATTGATGATGGGATTACAACAGTTGAGCAAGTTATTCTTACTCATGATTACTCACATAGGTACGTGTGAAATCAACACAGACATTTCGAAATTCCAGCAGTAAAGGAACTCAAACACATCCCAAGATGTGCTCTGTTGGTATGCAGTGTGATTTAGTAATGGTGGATGCTTGGACACAGAGTGAGCCTTCTGGTGCATCATTATTTTCTGGAGGAGAGGTAGAAGATCTGTCTGATTTTGAATCCAATGATGGAGAGGAGCAGGACTGCAGTGACGACCCTGATTGGATGTTAACAGACAGTGACATAGATAATGACAGCATCATTGATCCACAAGAGCATTTGGATGGGTAAGAACAACTGGCATATTAAGAGCCATTACCTTTTGTGCTGAATTGCCTTTAACAGTTGGGTACATAATTGTTATGTACATTTTTTGGTTTGTTCTTTACAGATCTGACATACTAGATGCCAACATTTCTACCTCTGGGCAGCACACATTTCCAGTATTTGAATCGTGCTTGGCAGCACTCTTATCCATCTGTACTATCTGTCTGTCACCATGTACAGCAAAAATCAAAAAGACCATGGGATCCTTTATCACCGTTGAGCGTGTGTGCACCATGGGCCACAAGAGTACATGAGATAGTCAGCTGAGGCATGGGATGTTGGCGTTTGTCAATGTTCAAATTGCAGCAGATATTTTCTTTAGTGGCCTCCTCTCAAAACAAGTGTCGACAATGTTTACCGCTGCAAATATACCCATGATGTGTTGGCATACCTTCAGCAATGTCCAACGGTCATATTTGATTCCAGCCGTACACCGTGTCTGGCAGAGGACACAGATGGTAGCATTTAGCAAGTTAAAGCAGCTCCTTAGCCTAGGGGGAGATGCACGATGTGGCAGCCCCGGTCATAGTACCAAGTATGGCAGTTACAGCCTTATGGATCTTCACAGCAATTAGGTATTACACCTTGTTCAGGTACTACTATGGAGCGCATCACATGTAATTGTGGTTTGCTTTTCTTGGATGAGAGTTTGAACAGAATTTAACTTTTTATTTTGGCCACCTAGAGCAACAAAGTGGCAAATTCAAAAGTGATGGAATAAGAAGGCCTAAAGCACTGCCTGTCATATCTTGAGTCAAATGCTCTGTACATACAAACATTGGTAATGGATCATCACCCATCCGTGCAGAAGTTTTTTGCGAACTGAAAGACCACAGTACCAGTAGGGGTATCACAAGTCGTAAGAGGAAGGTAATAATCCCTCTTTACAAGACACTGGTTAGCCCCCATCTGGAGTACTGCATGCAGTATTGGAGGCCACACCTTCACAAGGACATTAACCAAATTGAGGCAGTCCAGAGAAGGGCAACCAAAATGGTGCAGGGACTGCATCAGAAGACATATGAGGACAGATTAACAGAGCTCAATATGTATACCCTTGAGCAAAGGAGGGAGAGAGGTGATATGATCGAGGCATTCAAACACCTTAAGGGCATTAACAAGGTGAAAGAGTCTAACATGTTTAAATACAAGAAAAATAGCAGGACAAGAGGACACAGCATGAGATTAGAGGGCGATTAAGGGGAATGTGAGAAATTCTTTTTACAGAAAGGGTGGTGGATGCATGGAATGGCCTACCTCAAGAAGTGGTAGCTATGAATACAGTGCAGGGCTTCAAACAGGCATGGGATAGGCATAAGGGAGCAATACAAATGAGTATGAATAGATAGGCCACTGACAGAGCAAAGGTCGATGGCACATTTATAAGGTAGAAAAAGAAATGGGCAGACTAGATGGGCCTTGCGGTCCTTATCTGCCATCAACTTCTATGTTTCTATGTTAGTACCAGCATTGGTATGATGTTTGGCACGTTACCAACGGTAACTAATTTATTATTAATTGTTGTGATTCTGCAATTATTACAGTGATGTGCCTGTTGCTTCATCTTCACTTATCCATCTTGACAGGTGTTGTCAAAAAGTTGGAGGCCAAGGCAAAGTTGAACAGCTGCAAAGAATTAGCTCCATGGATACATGCTATTTTGAACCATCTCTATTAGTGTGCCTCCTCCAGTTCTGGTGATGATGAACTGTCCGTGCAAAAATGGACCAGAGTGCTAAATCACATGTCCGTTGCACACAAAAGTCATGGTTATACTTTCCAAAAGTGTGAACATGGCACACTGGAGGATCATGAGTGGATTTCAAAAGGTATTGAAATGGGAGGCTAGGACGGTGCCCAATATGCTACAGGCTAAGGCTAAAGAACACTTTAGATCTGGTATTGTCAAATGGAGAGGCAGTAAGAGAAATAAGGGTGGAGGACCCAGTAGCCAACAGCAATCACCAAACAGTGTGGTTGAGAATCACCCTGTGCAAGGAGTCAGGAAAATCATTAACCTGGGTGGTAAACTTCAGTGGGGGGCAGACTTTGGGAGGATGCGTGAAGTACTGAAAGGGAAACTGGAAGGCATAAGGCAGGAGATGGACGTGGAGCAGAAGTGGGATATTATTAGACATGGGAATACAGAGGCAACAGAAGCCTGCACCAAGATACAGAGTAAGAGGTACAGAGCAATGAAACCATGCTGGCTGAACAGTGGTGAGGGCAAAACAAGAGGCGTGACAGAGGTATAGGAGAATGGGAAAGGAAGGGGACAGGGAGGAGTATGCAAGATGGTCCAGGGAGATGACCAGAAAAGTGAGAGCAGCCAAGGTATAGAGGGAGCTGAGATTAGCACAGGGAATTAAAAAGGTGGAGAAAGACTTTTTCAGATACATCAGGAAGAAAAGGAAAGTGCAAGGAGACAATAGTGAGGATAAAAAAGGGTTGGGAGTGGATGAAACAGGGGAGGAAAAGGTGGAAGCATTGAATGAATACTTTTGCTCAGTGTTCACGGAACAATAGGGGGACCGCTAGCACCATGGGCTAGGAGGGTGTGGTGGGTGGAGAGGAGGCAACAGATGGAAGAATTGAGGGAGTTAGAGTCCTAGAGGTACTGAGGGCACTGAGGGTAGACAAGGCACAAGGGCCAGATGGTATCCACCACAGGGTGCTGAGAGAGATGACGGAGATATTTGCGGATCCACTGGCAGATCTGTACAGCACCTCAGTGAAGTCAGGATGTGTGCCACTAGACTGGAGGATGGCACATGTACTGCCATTACACATGAGCAGACAAAAGGATGAACCGGGTAATTATCAGGATAGTGAATTCTGGTGGTGGTGGTGGTGAGGTGTTACATGCTGACAGTAACTAATGAGGACATGTAGTTGTGGTTCATCATCACAGTTGACTCAAAGTCAGTTAGGCCGATGTCCAAGTTGGTGTAGAAAGACAGTGGGATGTTATGGTTCATCTGAAGGTGAATCAGTACCCAAATGATGGCCATAACACTTCCAGCGCACAATGCCTAGGTGTCACCAAAACTGCAGAATGACGTGATGCTTTGGTATGGTGATTCAATGTGCAGATTCAATTCAGCTTGTAGTTCTTATCTGCTGACCGCATATACATATGTATCTATGAATAAAAACCTAGGCAGCTTCTAGCAATATGGTCTTCAATAATACCATGCCCTACTGATGCTCGAACAGGCTTGATTAGTACGGTCAAACATAGATTGCCCAATGTATGTACCTGTTTTTAATTGTTAAAACTTTAAGATATAAACTTACTGTTTCTGTTCCAGCTATGAAGACACATAAAGAGCTGACACCTGTGGTGAGGGAACAAAAAGTTAATAGGTGACATAGTGTGACTGTCATCATATGAGCAAACCTCTGGCCTGGAATCCTACCACAAAGTGGCAATATACATTGCACCAAAGTCACTGCACTACTTCTACAATGCTATGAAAGCACGGTAGGTGTTGCTTATTACACATAATCAAGGCCCCTGGAATTCTGCGGTTCTATGATTGCAGAATTTGCTGCAGAATTTGCATCATACTGCAGTATATAGTGTTGCAGAATTAATTATTTTTGGTGAATGTTCATATAAATATCCTGTTTTTCCATAGTGTCAGGCTTTCTTTCCCACCTCATTTATCCTGAAGCCCCCTCCTCTATATTCAGCATATGATGTCATCAGTGACATCACATCATATTTAGCCAATGGCAGGACTGCATTCTGCCAGAGAAATGAATAAATCATGCCGCAGAAATCAGAAAATGTTGCCACAGAAGTCAAGGAGCCCTGCCACAGAAATCAGAAAATTCTGCCGCAGAACACCAGGGGCCCTGCACATAATTCAACCTAGTATGTGCAGAAACCTGAGGTGTAAGCTCATAAAGCTGGGGATACTGGGGGCAACCAGAACCTGCATCAAGGCCCAAATGAAGATGGCTATGGCCTTCTCCCACAGGCAGGGGGAGGACACAGGGTAGGAGCAATGGATAGTGCACGTGTTGGTCTAGGTAGGCAGAAGGCAAGGTGGCCCCAGGGCAGAGGAGAGGAAGGCAAGGGGGCAGGTTTGAGTGTGGTCGTGATAAATGTCAGTAGCATGGGTAATAAGATGCCAGAGCTGTCAGATGGGGAGCTCATCAAGGACCTAGTTGTTGGGGACCCACTGGCGGGTAGTGACCATGCCACGGCTTGGTTCTCCCTAGAACTAGGGGGCAGGTTAGAACACACAAGAATGACTGTGGTGGATTTCAGAGGGGTGAACTTTGGGGGGATGACATGGATCCTGAGGGGCTATCTAGATTGGATCAGGCCAAGTATGGGCATGGAGGCACGATGGGAAATTATAAAAAAGGTGCTCCTGGAGGCTAGCAAGGTCTGCACAAGGGAAAGACGTAAGGGGGTCAAAGCTAGGAAGCCAAGTTGGTGGACGAAGGAGGTCCAGGATGCAGTGAGGGAGAAAAAGGCTGCTTATAGCCATTATAAATGCTCTTGGGGGGCTATATCCAAGGAGAAGCATGATATGGCAGCCAGGAGGGTCACCAGGGTGGTGAGATTGGCTAAGGTGAGGGCGGAGCTGAGATTGGCACAAGGGATTAGAATGGGGGAAAAAGGGTTCTTTAGGTATATCAGGGAAATAAGAAAGGGGAAGGGGCTTATTCTGCTGGCTTCATGGTATGTTAGCATGTTAAATAAACGTAGCTTCATCAGATTTCTGGCTTATTGATGGTTTCTGTATCTGAGTAGATATAAACTCCAACACTTTAATTTCCTCCCAGTCATTAGTAGTTGTTTCTCTTTTTTAAGCAGCTTTTTTTATTATTTAATATCCCCCCCAACCCCGAATAGGATGAGATAACCTTGGCATCATTGATTTAATTGTATTTATTACTTTGATTAGCTTCTCTTGCTTATTGATTAGACCATAATCAAGTTCAGAAATCACTTTGCCACTTGTAGTGTTAACTGGCATTTATGTTACCCTAGTACACTCTGTTCAACAAGTAACTCAATTTGCTCACAGATCACAGAACAGGGCATATTACCAGCTCTGTTCTATCAACTGCAGATATGTTTGAACTGAGACTACTCCATTTATCAATATTTGTATTTCTTCATTTAAAGACTGCTGATCAGCGCACTGCACCACAATGAAAAAACAGTGGCCGTGCACAGATGGTGAGGAGTGATGGTCCACCACAGTGGCGATTCAGCTACCCTAAGTACAAGAAAGGAGAAAGCATTGTGAAGGAGGTGACGGTTCCATGCACATGCAGTAAGTAGTAATTTCATGTTATGTACATTTGATTTAAAATATGATAATTACCTACTGAAACCTTGAGAAGTCAATGTTAATCATAGCTATGAGGTGGTGTTACATACCATTTTGGTGTTAATTAGTTCATAGTTATTGCTATATATGGTACTGATGTAATTTCTCTTTTTGGTGATTTATTACAACGAAGACTATGGTAAGTCTTTTAGGTGGACAAGCACAGTAGTCTCTAAGCAGACTGTAAAGGCCTTGTTGTTGTTTTGATGCAGTTTCACTGTACGTGAAACAGATGTTGCTATTTGTTTACTGATATTTTTGTGCTTTTCAAATAGGGTACTTGGAAGAGCTCATGTCAGAGGTGCACAGTTTGCAGAATGAGTTCCCCAGTTACACTGCAGCAAAACAAATTGTATCACAATACCAGGCTAACAAGTCTCAGCCTGTGTCATTCACATACCAAAGGGTGGACAAAGGAACGCTGGTGTCAAGCCATTTTTCACGTTTTGCTAAAAGACAAAACTGCACTCAACGAACTGAAATGTACATGCATGATGTGCAGTACTGACTGCTTGTCTTGCTTACTGATACCAGGATAGGGACTGTACAATAGGCATGCTGTGGGATGACTGACTTACATTTCTTAAAATAGAAAATATTGCATATTTGATGTATGGTTTATAACAAAAGTAATGTTCATTAAGGGTTAACAAAGCATTGATGTTAACTTCATATATTGCCATGCCACTTACAAAGGATCATTCCACAGTTTCGCTGTAGGCCTGGATGTGCATCATTTAGTCAGCAGTTAATTTGTTGGGTTATAGGCAGGTTACAATTTTTATGACATATATTTAAAAAGAGATATGTTTATAACAAATGTAGTATAACAGCATTTTATTGTCAGTTGTTGTTGATCAGTAAACAGTTTATTTAAGCTTTACTGTACAATTTGAAATCAGCGTTACATGTTAACACTGAGTAAAGCACAAGAAAAATAAAGATAAAAAATACGCATTGTGATATTCATCATGGCCCCATCTGTGTGGTAATCCAGTTTGTCTGCCCACAACTACAGAACCACCATTCAGAATCACTAAGAATCATTCTTGGTCTCGTGTACCAACCCCCCCCCATCCACACCACCAATACAAGTCATACAGTATAGTGTACCATCACCCCACACCCCACCAATCACCAACAGTGGCCAGCAACTCGCACAGTCCAATGCTAAACTCCAAGTCCTGTCGACAACTGAGCTGTCAAGGAGCTATGTACTGTACACAGTACATGCCCATTGATAGACAAATGGTTTAGTGGAAATGGCATACACACAGGATTGAGTTATTGTCTATGTTCTTAATAATCATTGTTGTAACTGTATTCTATTTCTGTTTCTGTACCATCTTATGGAACCTCTGAAGCGCATGTTGGGCTGTGACAGTTGCTGGTCATGTATGTGAATTTGGGGTGGGGGCAATGTGATGGAACACTGTTGGTTGTTGTGGTTGAGGGATTGGTGTCAATAGACAACAAATGATTTGTATGTGCTGTGAATGTGGTATCAGGACTTTTCAGAGGGCCGATTATATTTTCCAGGGAGTTTGGTCACTGGGATTATTTAGTTACGATTACTGGTGACCACAAATATCAACCAGGTTACTGGTGCCTTCAAATACCATAATAACCTGATTTTGGTTTACTACACTCACAAAAGCCATAATAACCCAAAATCGGGTTATTATGGAATTTCAATCCACTTTCTCGTTCTATGCAGACTGTGGCGTGACAGAGCAGTTCGCTATTCTAAACAAAGTTGAACACATTTTCCACAAAACAGCAGTATACTGTATACTATACACACACATATATATATATATATATATATATATATATATATATATATATATATATATATATATATATATATATATATATATATATATATATTTTTATTATTATTTTATTTTTTTTTGTTGACCGGGTAAGGTGCACTAGCCATGACAATGACTATTTTCAGGCATGACCCGGGAGGTTACAGAACAAAACATGAGTACTGTAAGGGCCATGTTCTGCTTTTTGTTTTACCTTCCTTTGTATATTTTCCTACAAAAAAGCCACTGAGTGTACAGCAAGGACAGCGAGTGACTAGGCGGCTTCAGAAAACTCAATGCAAGCATTAATAAACCAACGCTCAATAACGCTTGCAGCGAGTCTTCTGAGGCCGCAGAGTCAGTTGCTCTCCTCATTGTATACTCAGTGGCTTTTTAATGAAAAATACAAAAGCAAATAAAGAAAAACCTGAATATGTCCATTATAGTAAATACTGCTGTTTTTCTGGAAAATGTGTCCAAGTTTGTTTTGAGTACTGCACTGCTCACTCACGCTACAGTCTGCAGGGAAAGTGCAGGCAACTCAAAATTAAAGAAATCCAAAAATCAGCAATTATAAAAAAATAGGGGAAGTGTGTATTTATGGATTTTTCTGGCACACACTCAGTGGTTGATGACAAGATAAACCTCTCGAGATTCACTCTTGAGGTTTATGGGTCATCAAACACCTTGGGTGTGCAAGAAAAAAAAACATACTACACATTTCCCTACCCACTATTCTCTATTTCACATATCCTGGTGGGGAGAATGCTGCCTACCTTGACTTGTGTTACTATAAAATATTATCACTATGAGGGACATTGGGATTGGGCGATGTGCTATGGACTACCACTGGGCGGCTACAGAGATGCACAGCAGCACAAAGGCTGGCAACTCAGCCTCATAATTAGCTGCCTGTTTGGAGCATGATGGATGAATGTAGAAGGTGAATATGCCAGAATGTGCAAAATAGAGTCATCGTTAACAGGAATGTGACAGATTTTTACTTTTGGGGATCTGTGCCTGTACTAATTTCAGTAAGATGAATGATACACCCTTGCTGTTTTAGAAATGACAGGATTTCAATGACAGGCTGGCAGTATAGCCTAGAGGTTAAAGTACAGAGCTGTAAATGACCTTGGTACATCCAGCAGACCTGACCTGGGTTTGATTCACACAACCTCCACTTGCATACTATGTGACTCTCATTAAGTCACTTAACCACCCAGTGCTCCCAGGTCTCCACTGAAAATGGGCACTTGTGCCTAGTGGGCCTTACCAGATTACCAAAGATTAAATTAAAAAATTGCATTAAAAAAATTATATTTGAATGACATAATGCATTGTACAGTACAGAAAGTATGTTCACCAGCAGATCTACATTGACCTAAATTGTACAGTTTGTTGCATTGTTATGCCTAGCATTGAAATACTGCTGAGAAGTGTATAGCATTGCTTATTACATTTCAGTCAGACATTTCTTTTGACAGATATGCAGTTCATTCATGCAGCAGTTTTGCACAAGATGTTATGCATACTATTTACAAATAAAGAGGTGTTATCTTTGCTGCTGTGTTGCAATCAGTGAAACATTAGCATATGTACTTACGGTGCTACACATGGATCAATGGCAAATTTTTGATATAACTTGATAACTGGGATGGTATATGCCACTAGTAAAAACTATTAACAACATTTCAAACAATTTTAAAAAATTCAGTAAATTATACATATATAAGAAAAAAATTACATCACCAAAGAAAATCTTACTTATAGACAGTTGACTTTATATGTCCGCAACAGCAAAATGAACAAAAAGCAAGAGCTAGTATCCTCAGATGTAACTAGAAAAGATAATTGAGCACAAAAGCCTATTCTGAACTACAGAACTGAAATAGTAAAAGCACATCACAACAACTACATAGCTATCAATAACTACTTGTACAAGCAATAGCAGACACACTTATTTACAAACTACATCATCTACGACAGTATGATACCTTCAATGTTTGGAAAGGCTATTACAGAAGGTCTTCAACGGTAAGTTGAGGGTATTTGAACCCACAGTACTGCTTGGATGGAAAATTCTCCCGGATTTTATTAACTACACATGAGGGTAACACTTTCCTAATCCGTAGTCCCATCTTGTGGAAAATCCAGCTCACGAGTCACTGATACGCCACATAGCGGTATTGCCTGTTACACATAGAGTGAAAAAAATGTAAATTCACATAATGTCTCAATAGGATATAATAAAAATGCAGGCTCTACATTTAAGTGTTACACAAATAATGGAATATTGTTACCATGTTATGGGTTCTGCACAGGTATGTTTGGGGAGGGGGTTGTCCTTCTCTGACATGGTCATTACCAGCTTGTGCACATCACTGGTGCGGTACTCCAGCACATGCAGGCATTCTGTCATGTGGCCATCAAGCCTGCACAAGCCTGTGTAAGCCTGTGTTAGTCAGACAGTCGGCAGCAGTGGAAATGTGTGGAGAGGGATCTGCCACTGGCCATCTCACACAGGGACAAAGACACTGCAGGCAGGGGGTGGCAGTGACACAGACAGTAGGGAGACACTGTCCACAACTGTTTGCACTGGGGAGCCTGGATCAGAGTACTGTGATGGGAATGGACATACCACACAGCAGGGCAATGGTTGGGGGAGGGGGAGAGATCCAGTGACATATAGGAAATCATGTTGGGGGGGGCATGGTACCTACGAGTTCGGGGAAGGTATGCATCTTTGGAGTGGTGTGTTTGACAGTAACACCAAAGGGTTCAGCGCAGGTGTGTGTGGGGAAAGGGGCTGTCCTTCGCCGGCAGGGTCATTACCGGCTAATGCACTTCGGTACTATTCATGTGCTGAAAATATATACTTACTCATGAATTGTAAAGTCATCACTTTGTGGGCCATCCATGTAGATGAACTCATAATAGTATGTCTCAAGAGAGTCACGATCAAGACAGCAAGAAAACCAGGCATCAATGTGATGCAATTGTGCTCTGTCATCTCGATTCACCTTACAATCTCCACATAGTAGTGACAGCATATGTTCTCAACCCTAGAAGCCATTGGTCAACAATTGGAGCAAGAGCACCTAGGTAAAAAGTGCACCAAAAAAATATTTAATTCTTAATGAAATACAAGTGTGTCCGAGTCAAGAAGTGTAACATTGTTAAAGTACACTCTTCATTTATCCTTAGTAACCAGTTGTCTTACTTGCTTTCACACACAAAGCCTGTGAAAGCTGCAAGATGTAATAAAGAATACAGTGCCCTGAAACTCTACAGGTTGTTGAAATATTACAAGTGTTCATTTCTGCTACAAGCATCCAGATATCCATGGTAGTCCAGTGGTATCCCCCTCCCTGCCGGTAACACAGATCACTGGAATGTAATAATGTAAGTGTCCCTGGTGGCCCAGTAGCTCTACCATCCCCAACCCACACAGGACCCCCAGCCCACCCAGCTCACCACCCCATCGGCGGGCAGCAAACACACCCACATACCTCTGTGGATGCCCACCAAATGACAGCTTACAGTATCAGCTGAAAGCCCATTGGTCTACACTGTAGACAAATAGGTGTGCAGTGCATACTGTAATAGTCATTCATAGTGTTGTGAATGAAGTCACAAAGTTGTGAATTACTATTACATGATGCACTGCAAGCCCATTGGTCCACAGTGTGGACCACTCCGGTACTTAAGATAAATAGCTCACTAGTGTCTCACCCAACTGTAGCTGCCGAATTCAACTCCTGCTATACCTCCTGTACTACTGACCTACTGAACTCCCTCCCCTCCTAACCACCCCCCTCCCCAATCTCTACTGGTGTGCCCTCTTCATCACCCTCCCACCTCACCTCACCTTCTGTTTCGCTACTGTATCCCCAAACAATGCTCTAAGTGCCCTCCTCAACATCAACCCCTCTAAAGGTGCCTCCACTGATGGCTTTGGCCCAAAACTCCTCTTCCTCTCTGCTTCGGCCATTGCATATCATCTCTCAATAATTCTAAATATCTCTTTCTCTACTGCCTCGGTCCCCTCTTCATGGAAACATGCCATGGTCCTCCCTCTACCGAAAGGGGTTGACCCTTCATCCCCTGGCAACCATCGCCCCATTTCTTTCCTCTCTACCATTGCCAAGCTTCAAGAATACATTGTCCTTTCCCAACTCACCTCCTTTATAACAGACACCTCCTTTTTCACCCCTTTCCACTTTGGTTTTGGGAAAAATCACTCAACCACCACCTGTATCCAATGGCTCACAGACTCCATCCTAACCAGGATGGACAATAACCAAATTACCTCTGCCATTTTTTGTCGACCTTTCCAAGGCCTTCAACACCATCCATCACTCCCATCACTTTGACTAACTCCCGGCAGCTGGCCTATCTCCCTCTGCCAAAACTGGTTCAAAGACTACCCTATTAGCAGAACACAATCAGTTAAGATCTTGGACGCCACTTCCCCTCCACTGCCAATTAGCACTGGAGTCCCCCAGGGCTCTGTATTAGGGCCCCTCCTATTCTCCATCTTCTTAAATGACCTTCCCGCTGTTTGCTCCCCATCCTCTGCTACACATATGTATGCCAATGATACAATCCTGCATGCATCTGGCTCCTGTCCTAACCATCAACTTTTCCTCAATGCTAAGAAGACTGTCTCCGTGACCTTTGGCACAAGGCACAGACTCTCTAGGCTTCCCTCCCTGCCCATTTTCCACACCCTTCATGGGACTTTATTTGAGGACACATATTTCTTCATGTACTTAGGTGTTTTTTTTTCAACCACCACCTAAACCTTTCTGGACATGTTGACGCCATCCAGAAAAAAACTGCATCCCAAACTTGGTGCCATGTTCAGGAACTGTAGTTGCATCCCTCCTACAGTGAGGTGTGAACTTGTTCAGAAGGTGATACTCCCCATTTTCAACTACTGTGATATAGTCTATGGTGCTTCCCCTAAGTCCTCCCTGTCCAAACTGGCCACCCTCTTCAATTCCTTCTGACACTTTGTCTTGGATGCCCCCCCCACACCCACCACTGCAATATTTATTGTGCCCTATCCTTCCCCTCTCTTGCAAATAGGCAGCTCTTCCACTGTGTGAAATTCACCTCCAAGCACTGGCTGGGTGAGCTCCCTTCCTACATCACCTCCTCCTTCATAACACTCCCCACACCCTACCATTGCTTTAGATCAACCAACTCCCGTACCCTGGTAGTCCCCCGGAGATCGTTCCAAATCAGTCAATCCAGTTACTCTCACCACCTCCCAAAAATTTGGAATGCCCTTCACCATGAAATCTGGCACTCATCCTCTATCTACTCCATCAGCTCAGCCCTCAATAATTACCTTGCTCCTAGGTGCTCCTGCCATGTCCCTCCATAACTTCCACCTCTAAGCCCAGGGCAAATCATACCCCTCTACCACCACCTTCATCTTACCCTGCGCACACCAAACCACATTTCTAGCTCTCCTTCCCTCCTCCCCTAAGTGACCCCCCTTACTGGCCTCCCTTCAAAGAATGTAAGGGACACAGCATAGTCTCCATGGATTCCTCTCCTATCCCCCCAAGGGGCTTGTATCTCTCATCTACTCCCTTCCCCCATCATCATGAAGGGGTCTCTCTGGGACACTTCCTTATCCCCTTCTCTCTGGTCCCATAAGCCTCCTTGCAGGGTTCCTGGCATCCTGAAGTGGTCTCCAGGGACTCAACTCTTCCCACCCCCACCACCTCATCACTGCCTCTATTCACCCTTTCTCTTTCACATAAGCCCTTGTTTACTATTTAACCCAGCACTTAGTATAGTCTACTCTTTCTGGCTATCATGTGCAACACTGTTGTAGCACTGACTGTAATATCAGCCTTACAACTGTATGTTAATGTTGAACTTATAATGTGAAGTTAATGTCTCATTCCGTTGTGCTCCTTCACCCCAGGTCACACCAGATGACAAGCGACTTGTGACTCAGTGTGCCTTCCTGGTGAAACATTTCAATAAACAAATAAATAAATAAATAAAATACAACAACATGTTTGAGTGGATAGACGTTTTAAATCTGGATAGGAACCATTCTGTCTAACTGGGTTGCACAAGGATACAGATTGGGATGATCTGGGTAAAGTGGATATTTATTTTATTTTATTTATTTATTTATTGAAATGTTTCACAAGCACTGAACATTAAAGTCACTCATCTCCCGATGCGACCTGGGAGGAAGGGGTACATTAGGAATGAGACATTAAACATTCAAGTTGTAAGTTCAACATTAACATACAGTTGTAAGGCAGATGTTACAAACAGTGTTACACATGATAGGTAAAAAGAGTGTACAATAATAAGTGCTGGGTTAATAAGTAACAAGTATTTACGTGAAAGAAAAGGGGGAAAAGAGAGGAGGCAGTGGTGATGTGGGTAGGGAGGGGGAAGAGTCGTGTCCCTAAAGACCACTTCAGGATACAAGGAACCCTGCAAGGGGGCTGATGGGACCAGAGGGAAGCAGATAAGGAAGTGTCCCAGACAGACCCCTTCAGGATGGTGGGGGAAGGGAGTAGATGAGAGATACAAGCCCCTTTGGGGGGGTTAGAAGAGGGATCCAAGGAGACCATTCAGGGCTCCATACATTCTGTGAGAGATAAAGGGAGGCCAGTAAGGGGGAGCAATTTGGTTGAAGGGGAGGAGAGCTAGGAATTTGGGTGGGTATGCACTGGATAAAATGGAGGTGACGGTAGAGGGGTAGGGTTTGTCCAGGGCTTAGAGGAGGGAGTTATTTAGGGACATGGCAGGAGCAGCTAGGGGCAAGGTAATTATTGAAGGCAGAGCTGATGGAGCAGGCAGAAGATGAGTGCTGGATTTGAGGGGGGAGAGAATTCCAGATTTTTGGGAGGCAATGAGAGTAACCGGATTGGCCGATTTGGATGTATCTGCGGGTGACTACCAGGGTGCGAGAGTCAGTTGATCTAAGGGAATGAGAGGGTGGGAGAGGATGTTGTAAAGGAGGAAGCGAGGTAGGAGGAGGGCTCACCCAACCAGTGCTTGGAGGTGAATTTCACACAGTGGGAGAGATGTCTATTTGCAAGAGAGTGGAAGGATAGGGCACAATAAAGATCACAGTGGTGGGTGAAAGGGGGGCCATCCAAGGCAAAGCGGCAGAAGAAATTGAAGAGGGTGTCCAGTCTGGCCAGGGAGAACTTAGGGGCAGCACCATAGACAATGTCACAGTAGTCAAAAATGGGCAGCATCATCTTCTGAACAAGTTCACGCAGAGAGATAGTAGGGATGCAACTACAGCTCCTGAACAGGGCACCAAGCATGGGGTGTAGTTTTTTCTGGATGGTGTCAATATGTCCAGAGAAGTTCAAGTGTTGGTCCAACCAAACACCTAAGTACCTGAAAGAGGATGTATTCTCAAGTAAAGTCCCATCAAGGGTGTGGAAAATGATTAGGGAGGGAAGCCTTGAGAGTGTCTCTGCCTTGTGCTAAAGGTCATGGAGACAGTCTTCTTGGCATTGAGGAAAAGTTGAGGGTTAGCAAACCAGAGCTGAACCTTGTCAAAGTCTTGCTGTCAGCTGGTTGTAACCTCATCAGGACAGGAGCCAGATGCATACAGGACTGTATCATCAGCATACATATGTATAGCGGAGGATGGAGAGGAGCAAACTGAGGGAAGGTCATTTAAGAAGATAGAGAATAGGAGGGACCCTAATACAGAGCCCTGGAGAACTCCAGTGCTAATCAGGAGGGGAAGGGAAGTGGAGTCCAAGATCTTAACTAATTGGGTTCTGTCAATAAAGTAGGCCGTGAACCAGTTTGTGGCAGAGAGAGATAGGCCAGCTGCCAGGAGTGAGTCAAAGAGATGGGAGTGAGAGACAGTGTCAAGGCCTTAGCCAGGTCGAAAAAAATGGCAGAGGTAATTTGGCCATTGTCCATCCTGGTTAGGATGGAGTCTGTGAGCCGTAGGGGAGAGGTGGTGGTTGACAGTTTTTTCCTGAACCCGGACTAGAAAGGGGTGAAAAAGGAGGTGTCAGATAGAAAAGAGGTGAGTTAGGAGAGGACAATGTGTTCTTGAAGCTTAGAAAGGGTAGGGAGGAGAGAAATGGGGCAATAGTTACCAGGGGATAAGGGGTCACCCCCCTTGGGTAGAGGGAGGACCACTGCATGTTTCCAAGAAGAGGGGACCAAGGCAGTAGAGAATGAGAGATTTAGGATTATTGGGAGGGGGTAGGCAATGGCTAAAGCAGAGAAAGAGGGTTTGGGTCAAGGCCATCAGGGAGGCACCTTTAGAGGGTTGATTGTGAGGAGGGCACTTAGGGCATCGTTTGGGGTTACAATAGGGAAAGAGAAGGGGGTGGGAGGGTGATGCAGGGCCACACTGGTAGGAGGGATGGGTAGGAGGGAGGAGAGATTTCAGTAGCTCAGTGGCACAGGAGGTATAGCAGGAGTTAAATTCTGCAGCTACGGCTGGTGGGTCAGACACTAGTGAGCTATTTACTTTAAGTACCAGGGGGGTGGGTGAGATGAGGGGGTAAATAGGGTGTGTACCACCTTCCAGAACTTTGAAGGGGCATTTATGTTGGTGATGAAGGCAAATTTGAAATATTCAGACTTGGATAACCTCGTAGCCCTGGTGCAAGCATTTTGGAGCATGCGATAGTTTGCAAGGTCACTAGGATGCTGGGTAGCTTTATGACACTTCCAGGCCTGATCTCCAGCCCTGACGCAGACCAGAAGTTCAGGGGTTATCCAAGGTAAGTGGTTACCTCTAACCCTGATTTGTTTGACTGGGGCAAAGACATTCCAATTTGCAAGAAATATTTCTTTGAAGTAGTCAAGGGCCTTTTCAACCAATGGGAAGGATGTTAGGGAGGACCAGTCAGAAGTGGCAAGGTTACTCAGGAGAGGTTCAAGGTCAAGAGATTTGAAAGAGCGTAGTTGTATGGTTTTGTGTGGTGATTTAGTTCTGTGGACCTTCCTAACTATGTATATTGGGTTATGGTCACTGAGAGCATCAGGAAGGATGCCAGAGGTGATGACGCAGTGGGGGTGGGAGGTAATAATAATAATAAATTTTATTTGTATGGCACCTTTCAAAAACCAAGGTGCCTTAGCAATATTAAAATCACAATATCAACAAACATCTCAGTAGCAAACAATATAATCAAGCTGGTATCATTCATTAATTAATCACCAAAAGCTTGGTACCATAGAAAAGTTTTTAGTGCTCGTCTAACCCTCCCCCCACCCCCACGGTCGTGCACTCATGTAACCGATGGGTAGAGAATTCCAAAGGGTAGGGGTGGCATACATAAATGCTCTCGCCCCAGAAGATTTTAAACACACCCTTGGAATCTCTAGCAACCCCTCATCAGCTGAGTGGAGCAATTGCCCAGGGCAGTAAGGGACCAGAAGCTCTTTCAGATAGTCCAGGCCCAGTCCGTGTAGGGCTTTAAAAGTCAGAAGACTGACTTTAAAGATGATCCGCCACTGAACTGGCAGCCAGTGCAGTCCACACAGCACCAGTGAAATATGACAAGACTAAAATGATCCCATCAAAAGCTGGGCTGCCACGTTCTACACCAGCTGCAGGTGGTGGATTTCCACCCCTGGTAGCCCTAGGTATAGGAAGTTGTAGTAGTCCAAACGTGAGGTCATAAAGGTGTGGATCAGGGTAGGAAGGTCACCGGATGGAACAAGGTTCTTAATCCTGGAGGTATTCCTCAGATGGTAAAACGAGGATTTGACAACAGCCAACACCTGCGAATGCAGGGTCAGCCCTTCATCAAAAATTACCCCCAGGTTTCGCACCCATTCAGAGGTCAGGAGTGGCACACCCCCAAGAAAAAGTCCTGAGGGTGAACCCACATCCGACTCCCCTGTCCAGCAACCTGGATCCACAACCAATACCTCAGTCTTATCAGAGTTCAACTTCAACCAACTGGCATCCATCCACTCCTGGACTTCAATGAGGCAGTTATTAAAGACTGAGACAGCTGCATCCTGGTCGGGTGCAAAAGAGAGGTAGAGCTGGGTATCATCAGCATAGCAGTGAAACCTCAGCCCATACCTTCTTACAATGTCTCTGATGGGCAGCATATACACTGCGAACAACATGGGGGACAGCACTGAGCCCTGTGGGACCCCACATGATAGAGAGACCGGGTAAGGACCCAGTCAAGTAGGGAGTGTTGTGTCTTGTGGTTTTGGCGGGTGGGTTTGGTGATCAGTTGGGAGAGGTTTAGGGCTCTGATTTCATTTTTAGTTTTGGTAGTTTTAGGTGACAACCAATTTATATTGAAGTACAGGTGAGGGGGTACAGGCAAAGTGGGCAAGCATTAAGGATGCAATACTTGAAGCAACATCCCATTGTGTTAGAGAGAAAAGGAAGTACAAAAGAAGAAGGAAACCACTTTGCTTCTCAAAAACAGTAGCAGAAAAGGTCAGAGCCAAAAGACTGGCCTTCAGGAAATATAAGGGAATGCAGCGGGATGAAGATAGGGAGGCATACCAAACTTCCTTAAGGGAAGCAGGGAAGGCAGTAAGGCAGGCAAAGGCCCAAACAGAGGAAACACTAGCACAAACAGTAAAAGAAGGTAACAAGACTTTCTATAGATACATTAGTGAAAGGAGAAAGTCCAGAGGAGGTATTGCTAAGATCAAAGGAGATAAGGGGGCGTGTGAGGAGGAGGACCATGTAAAAGCATCTATCCTAAATAGATACTTCTGCTCAGTATTTACTGAAGAGAAGGTAGGGCAGGGCCCACAGCTCAGCACCATGGACACAGGGGTGACAGAGGTGAGCACTAGTCCCTTCACAAAAGAAAGGGTCCTACAAGAGCTCGATAAGCTCAGGGTGGACAAGGCAATGGAACCTGATGGCATACATCCCAGGGTATTAAAGAAGTTAAGGGTGGAACTAGAAGAGCCATTATCAGAACTGTTTAGTGAGTCTCTGAGCACAGGAGAGGTCCCAGAAGACTGGAGAAGGACTCATGTGATCCCGCTCCACAAGAGTGGCAGCAGGGAGGAGGCAGGGAACTACAGAGCAGTCAGTCTTACCTCAGTAGTAGGCAAGATTATGGAGGCACTCCTTAGGGAAAGGATAGTGCAACACCTGGAATCCATAGGAGCACAGGATCCAAGACAGCATGGGTTTACAAAAGGAAAGTACTGTAAAACTAATCTCATGGATTTCTTTGACTGGGTAACCAGAGTGGTGGACCAAGGGGGAGCAGTTGATGTTGCCTACCTTGACTTCAGCAAAGCTTTCAATACTGTTCCACATAGAAGATTGATTAATAAGCTGGGTAGGCTCAGGGTGGGTCAGAAGTTGGTCAACTGGGTGACAAATTGGTTGACAGGCAGAAAACAGAGAGTGGTGGTAAAATGGTATACAGTCAGAAGAGATGCAAGTCACCAGAGGGGTACCTCAGGGATCAGTCCTGGGGCCAATCCTCTTCAATATCTTCTCAGTGACATTGCAGATGGACTGGAGGGTAAGGTTTTTCTGTTTGCAGATGACACCAAGATCTGCAACAGAGTAGATGATCCAGATGGGGTGGGCAGAATGATAAGAGATCTGGATAAACTAGCAAAATGGTCAGAAGAGTGGCAACTGGGGTTTAATGCAAAGAAGAGCAAGATCATGCACATAGGGAAAAGAAACCCTGAAGCCACCTATAGGCTGGGAGGGGAGTTGCTGGCAGTCACAAGGGAAGAAAGAGACTTGGGCATCATCATCACCGATGACCTGAAATCATCCAAGCAGACCACTAAAGCAGTAGGTTAGGCTAGGGGGATGTTAGGGTGTATTAGTAGGGGTATCACAAGTCAGAAGAGAGAGTAATAATCCCTCTTTACAAGACACTGGTTAGGCCCCATCTGGAGTACTGCGTGCAGTACTGGAGGCCACACCTTCACAAGGACATTAACCAAATTGAGGCAGTCCAGAGAAGGGCAACCAAAATGGTGCAGGGATTGCATCAGAAAACATATGAGGACAGATTAATGGAGCTCAATATGTATATACTAGAGCAAAGAAGGGAGAGAGGTGATATGATCGAAACATTCAAACACCTTAAGGGCATTAAAAAGATGAAAGAGTCTAACATGTTTCAATATAAGAAAAATAGCAGGACAAGAGGACACAGCATGAGAGTAGAGGGAGGCCGATTAAGGGGTAATGTGAGGAAGTTCTTTTTCACAGAAAGGGTGATGGATGCATGGACCAGCCTACCTCAGGAAGTGGTGGATATGAATACAGTGCAGGGCTTCAAACAGGCATGGGATAGGCATAAGGGAGCAATACAGATGAGTATGAATAGATAGACCACTGACAGAGCAAAGGCCGATGGCACATTTATAAGGTAGAAAAAGAAATGTGCAGACTGGATGGGCCTTGTGGTCCTTATCTGCCATCAGCTTCTATGTTTCTATGTTTCTAAGTCACCTAGGATGAATAGTTCCCCAGAGTGAGCAAGGGAAGTGATGGAGGTTAGGAGGGCTACAGCAACCCGAAGGATGGACATTTCGGCAGCAGTATATGCTGGCTACAAAGACTGGGAGAGTGAAGGGGAGGATCACATGGATAGCCAGGGCATCATGGGTCTCAGGATTGGAGGATGAATAGATGATGGAATATTAAATGGAGGCTAGGACAGAAATGGCCACACCACCACCACCACCCCTGCCAGCACTGGTAAATATAAATTTATGAGCTGAATATTTATGATATAGGGGAGGGAAGGCGGTGTTCTGTTATTTTAGTTTTCTGAGTACTGTGAGACATTGTCTAGGTGCCATCTGTGCTGTCCATGACACCAAGGACAATCCTGGAAAATGCATGTGGCCCTCAAAACAGTTTTCCAATTAAATGACAGTAACTAAAGGTTTTGCCCTAACAAGCAGAATCCACACACACACACACACACACACACACACACACACACACAACCACCACTATCATCCTCTCTCGCAATGCTACCATGGACAATGCAAGCTTACTGGCCTTTGTAGTTTTAAAGAGGTATTTGGAAGTGAATTGCGAGTCCTACTTGCAGTATTTACATCAACATGGATGCAACACTTATAGGAACATAAACCATCTGTAAAGAGGATTGCAGCACAATGCAGACAGTGAGAAGGAGCAGAATCAGAGTGAAAGGCATGAGGCACACACACCATTGATGGTTTTCACTGACATGTACATCAGATGGCAAACCATGGCAATTATGGTGGCGTCAAACTTCTGTGTCACAAATAAGCTACTTTGGTGCCAGTCATCTAAACAATATTTGGTCGGGGAAGGGAGGTCTTCCAACACCATAGATGTCATGTTATCAAGGAGAATATGATTTATTCTCTTCCTTGATCACTTGTTGCATTTGTAATCAACAGTGAAAATGCATTCAAAGTCTACCTTAGATAAAGGATTAGTCACTGATGCACTATCACCCACCCCTTCCCAGAATATGAGGCTAAGGCAGAGTACACTGTGGTGTGTGTGTGTGTGTGTGTGTGTGTGTGTGTGTGTGTGTCAGTGTGTTACAGACAGGCACCATGAGGCTAAAAACTAAGCCATCTTTATAATAAGCTTGAATAATATATATATATATATATATATATATACCCCATGACTTGGTACCATAACACTGCTGTAGTACAGTTTAAAAATAACCTGGGGTGCATCTTGCATCTCTGAATTCACTCCCTGCACTATAAACTATTCTCTGAAGCACTGTATCGTAAACTGAAGTTTACAACTGTTCTGCAAAGCAAAGGACTGTATGGGTTACTTCAGCATACCCCATATATTTATTCACATTTTACAATATTCCCCATGGTGCAGGTCAGGAATTGGTCTCTAAAGCTATTCTGCCTGTAACAGAAATGGATATGGTCACAATAATCCCATTCCCAGGCTTCCTCTGATCCATCCCCATATCTATAATGTTGTCTCATTTCTACACTTGGGTTCTCTCCCAAGGGAAGTATACTTCAGGCACTGTGCATTCCATCTTACTACACAAACCAAACACTTCAGCACTGCAAAAATAAACTCCAAGGAAGACAAAATGGCCACGGAATTTCAAATCCGTCTGAAACATTTGACAAATACATACAGTAGCTCAGTATCTGAGAGACACATCAGCTAATTGAACAGGTTGGGGGGGATGCATGGAGGACAAATAAATACAACTAAATAATACATTTTTTGCACTGTGCTAATGATGGGGGGTGGGGGGACAGGTACAATAACACTACTTATACCATGATTTTTAAACAAAAATGTGTATGGCACGATAGCAGCACTTGGCAGTTCGGCAATTAACCCACCACATATCGATCGGAACAAATCCCTCTGCACTGACAGAATCCACTGACTCAGATGAACTGGAGCTGTCTGAATCAGGAACTACAGCTACCCGTGAACGCAAGGGTTCAAAAGAATAAGGCACAATGGTACGAGTGACAGTGAAGTCAGTATCTGAATCACTGTCACTAAAAGACAACCGGCAAACCATTTTTATTATTATCTGTTGTCAGTACGATCTGGCAATGTGGTTACAGTGACAGAGCTTCCATTTAGTTAGCTGCATCATCACATTCGAGTCATGCAGACTTCCGCACCGCAACACTCAGTGCCTCATAGACAGTGGTGTAAATGGGGACAGAAATAGATAAGTTAATAACTAAAAAAATTAATTAAAAATGTACATTTGGATTACACTGTCATATTTTCAACCACACTGCCATTGTGGATGTCACAGAAAGAAGAAAATCAGGAGGTAAGTTTTTCCAGTCACCTTTAAGTTGCCATCTGTTAAATAAAGCCATACTGCACAATCCCAGTTCCTGTTCTGGACAATCTGATTCTTGCTTCTGGTGTGGAATTACTGGGGACCCCTCAACAGTTTAGATCTGGCATATGCCTAGCAGCCTCTACCCTGGACCTGGTTGTAAATTACAAAGGTTCATGTGTTTTTTTTCTTCTACCCCCACCCTTCTTCCTCTAGAAATGAGCTTGGTATACATACAAACACCAACGGTGGTACCAACCTTTGAATTTTCTGCTAAAAGTAAATGGCATGCCACATGTGGGTACTAGTGCCAGATTTTATGGGGGGTGTCCAACTTGTTATAAGTGCATAGGGGTTACAAAAAATGGGGGCTCGTCCAAAGGGATATGTTTTGGGTGAGAGGTAAATGCTGAGGGTATGTCTAGGATCTTTCTGTCTGGTGATGGTGCACCCAAAAAGAAGATCATTGCCAGAGAAGCAAAGTTGTGCCAAGAAAAATTCCACCTGAGAATATTTCGCTGCCTGTGTTTCTGTGAAGGAAGTGGAAAAATGTGCTGCTTTTGTGTGTAAAATGGAAAAAGTGGACTGTCGAGCTGAGCAATTATTGCCCTTTCTTGTCATTTAAAGTGTTTAAAAACTGTTAAAAGTTGCAAATTTCCAGAGAAAAAGATTTGTGGACTTTAAATACCCAAAAAGTTTCAAGTGTGTAGACTGAAAATTGGGGGAGTCGCTAAGGAAAATGCACCAAGATCTGAGTGAAAATACCTTAAAAATGCTTGCCCCACTGAAACTGCCAGATGAGGAGAAAAGTGATAGTTTGCGTTTTAAATTTGTCTTCTTGCTGATCGCTGTGCAGGAGTGCGGCTGAGAGAGACAGAGAGAGAGAGAGAGAGAGAGCTCATTTGCATGGCGTCATGTGATTGGTCCAGTGACTCTAAGTCTCTCCAGTTGCTTGAGTCTCAGAGTTGTGGAGCATTCAAAGAGAAGCAGCCAGCAGTGTGCGAGCAGTGTGGTAGTCCATGCAGCAGCAGGAGGAATCACTAGTGGAGAAAGCGTTTCCAAGCCAGCAGTTTTTCTAACTTTTCGCAGTACATCCCTGCTCAACCTGTTTTCCAACAGACAGTAGCAGTAGTCACAGTGCTTTTGTGACTGTTCTGCAAGTCTGCCAGCCCAATCTTTGTAAAGGCCTGCAAAACTGGCAACAGGCCATTCTACATCAATGGAGGGAACCAGCTACTGCCTAGTAAGTACCCTGTACAAAAGTAAAGTTGGATGGTGGTGCCGAAAGTCTGAAAACTGTGTAAGAACTGTAAGAGCAAATGCAGCAAAATAACTGAGATAGAGAGTTTTGTGAACTTTGTAACTGGACTGTGTGTGAAAGAACTGTTTCAAAAAGAGTAAGCTTTAAGGGAAATGATCCAACAGTCTCAAAAGAACTTGTAGCGACAGTATAAATGTGCTGAGTAGTGCAGAAGTAACAGTAAAATTGTGCTTTCAGAAAATCCATTAAAATGCAAAAGATCCCACAAGATTTCTAGCAATTTTAAACTGTGTGTGTGATGGAAAAAGTTGCAGTCACCATTTTGGGGTGTAGTCAGCAATGAAAACAACGCAGCGCCATTTTGGACAGAGTTTCAAATCCAAACAAAGTTTCAAGTGGTTGTGCTAATTGTTGTGGTATAAAAATGCAAAAGTCAGGCAGCCTGTTAGTGAACTGATTCAAGTGTGTTAAAGCCAAATCTCAATGTGATTACAAAAGTAGTAATGTGGGACTTGTGTGTTTATTTGCAGAAAATGGTGTACCAGCACCCACACTACCAGCTCCATGCCAGGACGTAGGTTGCCCAGCAAGAACAAGAGTTAGCTAATTCTGAGCCTCAGTATGACTGTGAGTCAGCACCATCCGAGGTAGATTTGCTGAACTTTCCAGTTAATGTGTGTGTTGTGTGCCTAAAGCTGGGGAGAGATGTTTTGCCAATTCCACATTGCCCAGACTGCCAAAAGTGATTTGGAATGAGTAAGTCAGGTGGCACAGTGGTAGCTAAAACAAAACACATCCATTTAGCTCCACTTGAACATTGGCAGGGGATCCTGTCAAATCAGAGCAGCAGCAGGCTGGGTGCAGTCAGAGAGAGACCCCATAGAGTTTCTCATGGTGTTCCTGGAAAATATCTGTGCAGAGTCTTTGCAAGGCCAGGAAGAAGTAGAATGTTTCACACCACAGAGGGTGGAGTTGGATGCTGCAGATGCAGGTTCAGCAGATTCTTGGGTGGCAGGACCAAGCCCAAGCCTCGTGGGAGAGTCTGAGGTAGAAGAAGCTTTGTGTTGGGAGGCCAATGCCTCTAAGGACAGTGAAGAATGGACAATTTCAGGAGCTGGTACAACTATCAGCTCCTGGGCAGAAAGTGTGGAAGAAGAAGAAGAAGCTTCAATGGCTATGGTGGGACCCAGTGAGTTGCCATTAGCATTAGCTTCAATGGAGCCTTCTGAGGAAGAAATGGAGGAGGGCTCCAGAGATGTGCCAACAAGTGCAGGGGTGGACCATGCTTTCACTCTGCACTGTGTGCTCAAAGCTGCCTTAACCAGGACTGACCACCCCCAAGCCATGCCACTAGTTTGTAGTTAGTCAAACGCAGCAAAGAAAAGAGAATTGTTCGTCGTAGACAAGCTGTGGCCATGCATGGACCTTGATACCCTTTCTTCTGTCACCTAATCTGGGAAGAAATTGGGAGAACAGGCATACCTGGTTGTGGGAGGAAGCTTGTGCCAACCTGCATCCTAGAGTAAACAAATGGGTCAGAATAAAATTGTGTAATGAAAGACTGTAATTCTGGCAGTGTAGCAGGGCTTTGTTGATTGATGCAGTAATAACTGTGGACAAGTCTGGCCAAGAGACATTTTACAATGTTATTATGGTGCATCCAGATGAGAAAACAGTCTATGCCCCACATCCTGAGTGATACTACCCCTGAATGGTGCCACGCATCAGTAATTGTGCCCACTTGCCAAGAAAATGCAACAATGCCAGCCTAGCAATCTGCCACTGAAGGGCAGCAACCCAGAGAGAGGTGCCTTTCTTCAGGTGATCCAGGTTTGTCTGCAGCAGCATCCAGGTTTGTCTGCAATAACATCCAGGTTCATCAGCCCAGCAGTAGGAGAAGATTTCCAGTCTGGGTCCAGTAGGAGGTCATGGAAGTATCTGATCTGAAGAGTTTGTCTGTCCAGCAGCTAAAGATCATCAGGCCACAGGTCCAGAGAGGTGATGTTGACATCCATTGTCACCTAGTAACTGGTAAGTTACTTTCTTTCATTTTAATTTGACAGTTTTCCTGCAATTGAGGATGTCCTTGGAACTTTATTCACCTATTAAACTTTCTTGAACTGGACTGCAGTGCTAGCAGGTTATGTGCCTGTCCAAGAGCAGTGCTTCGGCGGTCTGCAGCGTGGGAGAGACTTTATTTGTTGTGTCTTGGCATTCTGGACTCCTCCCTAGTTCTAGGACCTGTAGGGATCCCCTTCCCCAACATGTTTTTGTAAATGCTTTTATGTTTTCTATTTTTGTAATTTTATAGAAAATCCTTTTAAAAATGCTTTTGGGGCTTGTGTGGTATCCATAGTGGGAGGGTTTTGGTCACTGTTTAATTTTACAGGATTATGTTGTTTGCAGAATGTGTTTTTTGCAATGTTTTCTTTTGCAGGTGTTCCTGAAAGAAGACAAGAAGATCAGAAGAGGATTCTTGGGACTCATCAGAGTCCTTGTTCATGTAGAGTTGTTAGGTCTTATGTAACGATGTAGTACAATGTCTAACCATTTTCTGCTTTGCAGGTGTAAAGTGTTTTGTAGTTTTAGATTTTAGGAAATGTAATGCAATGCATGTTTCTAAAGTGGGCTAAAGTATTTGGTGTAACATGGTTTTTGGGTTTGGGCACCTGGTAGGTAGCATAGGTCAGATAGACATTCCCCAGAGGGTTAGGGAGATAGGCAGGTTGGTGGTTCTGATTTGTGATAGGGGTCACCAATGCTGTCTGTTAGGACATGCTTCAGGCAGTTTCTTGGAGCCACTGAGAATCCATAAATAATACAGTAGAAGGATAGGAGCTGAAGTTTCTTCAGTGGGCCTGTATCCTTTGGTGTTACCTGCCTGTACCTGGCACATGGTAGGGGAGGACCTGATCAACCCTCCCCATAGGGAGCATCAAAGAAAGAATGGCTTGGTACTAAGCCATGATTTGGCAGCAGACAGCCAGGGGTCTGATTGTGGTGAGTGTAACCACCCAGTCCCCTGGGGTTACTAGAATCCTATCAGTATTAGTGTTAAGCAGGTAGTAGGCAGCTGGTAGGGAGCTCATTATGGGATTCTTACACAATCACATCATTGTTTACTCAGCTAGCCTGAGAGAAGAATGATTATGTCATTTGGAACTCTCGCAGCAGCATAATCCTCTTCTGTATACAGCTGCTCTGGGGAGCTTTAGAATGTTGGGAACAGTGGACAGTTGGTAGTCTGAGATTGAGTTGGGAGTGAGAGTGGCAGGAGGTCTGCCAGTGGACTCTGAGTTGAGGGCCCAGGATTTCTCACCCTAGTGTGGATTACATTTTCCAGCTTCCAGTGAAGTGGTGGAGACCTTTCATCAGCAAGATTTCCTGATTTCTACTCCAAGTGAAGTAGAAGGAATTGCTATCTCAGTGGGTCCAAGGAACCCCCTGAAGATCTGTGTGTGTCTTCAGCTGCCCTTGGAAAGGACTTGTGTAGAGACTGTTCTGACATGCTACCCAGGAAAAGGTGTCTTTTAGTTGTTCCATGCCCAGTGGAGGGACAACTGGTCTGTAAGTTCTGTTTTAGGAGACAAGTTCTCCACATTCTAGGGGATTCATTTCACAGGGGTGTGTCTGCTCATAGAGAAGGCTAAATTGCACCCATCAGTGTCCCTCTTGTTTCACCCAAGTGAGTGAAAGAAATGCCTAGTTCACCCAAGTGTGTGAAGGGAAATTCAGTGTTTCACTCAAGTGAGTGAAAGAAAATGTTCAAGGTTCACCAAAGTGCGTGAAGGAAATGTTCAGTGTTCACCCCAGTGAATGAAGGACATGTTCAGTATTCACCCAAAAGAGTGAAATAGTTTGGAGTGTGTGTGGAGTAGCGTTCCACGTAACTGCAGTCATGGAAAGAAAATGTGTTCAGGTGTGTGGCAAGCTCCATGGATGTACATCGTTGGGAATGGGAAGAAGTCTGTGTTTCTTGAACTGCACTGCATGCAAGGAGAGTTTGTGACAGTTGTACCTGTTTTGCCTTGACTGACCCATGGGGGTCCACTACCTGCTTTAAGTTGTCATCTGTTAAATAAAGCCATACTGTACAATCCCAGTTCCTGTTCTGGACAATCTGATTCTTGCTTCTGGTGTGGAATTACTGGGGCCCCCTCAGCAGTTTAGATCTAGCATAAGCCTAGCAGCCTGTACTTTGGACTTGGCTGTAAATTACAAAGGTTCATGTGTTTTTGTTCTTGTACCCCCAACCCTCTTCCTCTAGAAATGAGTCTGGTATACATCCTAACACCAAGGGTGGTACCTACCTTTGAATGTTCTGCTAAAAGTAAATGATATGCCACATGTGGGTACTAGTGCCAAATTTTATGGGGGTGTCCAACTTGCTATAAGTGTCATGGGGGTTACACAGATACTGAACTAGAACATTAATTCCATTGTGTAATCTGAGCAAATCAATATTTTTAGATTCAAATTAATTTGTTTTTCAGTAGATATCAATTCAATTTTAGTTCAAAATAATCCTGTCCTACAACACCAGAAAGAAAAGGATCCACCACTTTATGCAGAATGGATTAATAACTTGAAACACATCATCATCTTGGAAAATCACATTGTATTGCCCCTTGGGTAATTGTACAAAGAGATATGGGAAAAGCATTTGAGCTATTAAATGTATAGAGTTAATTTATAATACACTTGCTATCAGTATGCCTAGTGGACAGTATTATCATATTTCATTCATTTTTCCCATAGTTTTGGCGTTAATCCGCGTGGATGTCTATTGTCAACATTGTCTTGTCAGTCTGTCATTTCTGTTAAAGTACTGTTGAAGAGACACAACTCCAGGACACTGTTTTGAATATCTCATTATCTTATTCATCTACTCTTCTGTATAGGTGAAGGTCTCAACATATTTATTGTATTGTAATACCAGCTGAGTCACATTTCTTTTTCTACATGCTGTACTGTATATCTTTTGCTGTTAAATCCATAAAATGTATTAGGAGAAACAAAATGTCCGGCAAGCAAATGTTTCCTTGACGAGCACTGTTGTTCAATAAGGTACCACTAGTAAACAAGGTATGATTCTGGAAATTGCGTTGTTTCCATGCATACAAGAATCAGAATGAAACTTAATTTCTAGTGGAATCAATACAGTAATCCTCAACTGAAGGTCCATGTAAACGCATTTCAGAGTTTGATTCTTCTTGGATCTGAATTAGAGTGAAGTACAGCGGATGAAGTACACTGATGTTTTTGAACCCAGTTATGCTTGTGAATAAATCTGATTGGAAGTTCATTTTGCATTTGTTTCAGTTTAAACTGCAACAAAAGGAATTAATTTAAAATTCTCTAAATGCAGTAGGGATCAATCACCGTGCAGTCAGTTCAGTGTATTGTCATCAGTCCAACAGCATGTAAGCCAAAAATCTCTTATTATCTGAATAAACTGCATTAATAGCAGATTAACTGATTCCTGCTACGTGTGAACATAGTACCTGAGTGCATCTTTATGTGGCTGAGATAGGCCTAAAATAAATACCCTCCACACACTGTTGGTGATGAATTTTCTACATCTACATATCTACTGACTAAAATTTGCAGTTTAGCAGGGAATATACTTCCATTTTTTGAAACTATTTTTTACACATGGCATGTCAAACTCAAGGAGAACTTCAGTGTCTATATAAACAAGTGGGGTTTACAGCACTTTAATTCATACTGTGCTTGGCATTCTTCTAGCACTGTCGGAATTGCTAAATAATGAAAGACTATATTCAGTCGTTTAAAGAAAAGATTCCAACAAAGGCATTACACTGAAAGTTGCTGGCATGAGATAAAAGTAGGCCCTATTCCTTACAGATTTGTGCCATGGGCAAGCAGTGGTAGAAACCATTTAACAAAATAGGGCCCAATTGTGTCAATTTTGTACAAAGTTACCAATAAAAATTGATGTTGCTGCAATCTTGGCAGTCACATTTACAGTGCAAAATTAAACTAAAATTTGGGCCCAAACTGTGGCTCTTAAAAGTCAAATATTACAGCAAGTTCCTTATTTCCATATTTGTTATCATTCTCTCTGATCCAGATTTTTACTTTTACACTTTATACATCCCAAGACCCCTGTGGCATCCCCCTTATATGGTTCCCTTGGGTTCCCTTCCTACCACCATGTCTGTGGTGCCTCCTCCCTCCTTCCCCACCCCGTACCCCCGAGCTGAAGACAGGCACCAGGAAGAAATAGTCTTCTGTAATGTTGGGCAGTCAAGGAGGTCATGTAAGCATTAATCCCAGATGAAGGATGCTTCTACTGGGGAATTAATGCATGGTTTTGGGGGGGTTGTGGCACGAGGCTGAAGGCCGAGTGCCTACAACCACCCAACCATGTATTAATTCCCAAGTAGAAGCCTCCTTCAGATGGGATTAATGTGCTTGTAACATGACAGAATTAGTGTTGGTGTGTGGTGCTGTGCAATATAGGACAGCTGACAAGTTGCAAGAGTTTAGCAGAAGTGCGTTTACTTAATGAGAAACATCTGCTACAGTAACACATACAGTGAACAATATTGTAGCAGTGAGCAATACACTTAATTACATACTTGTGTGTATATACATTGGAAATATTTTAAAGAGTCCTTTTGGAGATTGGCATACATTAGTGATGTAACCGTAGGTTGATTGCCATTCTGTTCAGTGGAAATCCAACGTTATCCTACGTTTTGACACGCACTGGACAAAATGTTATTTCTGCGATGGCAGATTTGTATGTGGTGCGTTGCATTGTGGGAACTATTCAGACTTCGACTTACCTTGTCATTAGGTGTTTCAAATATTAACTTCACAAATACTATAGCATATTAGTTCAACTTTTTATGACTACTAATGATTTAAACATTTAGAACTATTGTCATTTTGCTTTTAGTACTTCAGGTCTTTTCCGTCATCTGGCTCCTGTGGCTAATGCACTGCTTATGCTACTGCTTCATATCCAAGTACGAGCTGTCATAATTATGAAAATGTACAGTGCCATGCACTGTGAATGTGCTACAGTTATATGGGTTGTTGTACATTTGGTGAGATGTGGATATAGCCGGGTGTGACATCTTAGGATTTTCTGCGTGTCTTGCGTTACAGTTCTGTGCTTCCCTCTCATTATTTGCCATGATGATGTTGTCACTTTGTTGCTCGGTCTCGTGCTTACTTTGGTGCAACTCATTGTTATTCTAATGGAGCGGTTTTCACAGTGGCAAGCATCGGTACTGCTATTCAAGGTGGTGATTAATATTTAGTTGGAGCGGGTATTACCAGTGATTAATACCCGCTCCAAGTTTGATCAGCTGATGCATTTTGACCAATGCCTTTCTGTTATTCTCCGTGGATGATTCCTGTCATGTTACAAGTAGTGATTGGCACATGATGTCAGGTACTTCTGCACGTGATATCAGGGACACAGTTGGACATCTACTGGAGGAAAAGTGCAGGGAGTGTTCTGTGCTATTAGACTACCCTTCCCCCTGATTGCCAATGGGAAGTCTAGCAATAACAGGATACTGATTTTCCAGCCCAGAAGTGAGTGTGTCTCTTGGGAACTATGATCAACCTCACCACTGGATAACTATAATCTGTGCTCAGGACATAAACCTGCATAGAAGAAGAACATTCCTTCTATGTGTCTGGTGGGCTGACACAAAAAATCTCTTGTTTCTGTGGACACAAACAGCACCATTACAAATTATACTTTTTTTACACGTTACTGTCATATCTCAGCTTTCTCCCTCCAGGCCCCAATAAAGGCCAATTTTGGCTTTTTTTGAGAACTTATAGATTATTATTTTATAAATAATGCAATACAAGCTTTTAACTCACAGGATCAGTTGATACATCATATTTTAGCATTACAGTATTCGTCGGTCTCTCCTCTTTTTTTTTATTTAGTTATTTTTTAGATGTTTGATTCAGAGCATTGGTTTGCTTAACTCATCATGTATATGAGCAGCACATCTCTTTCTCATCATAACTAAACATCTACTTTGCTGCCTGTACCTCCCTATTTAACATGAGTCCTGGGAGCACATGAATGAAAGCCAAATTTGATAATACCAAGCTTGTTGATTTTCCATTCTATAATATGCCCCTTCCACCCTATGCAAGTCTACCATAATTTGGAACCATTCTACAAACTCCGGGTGCAAGGCATCTTTCCAATGGGTTAAGATAGCTTTTTTGGCACAATCAACCCCAAATTTACCAAATTGGCTATATCACCCAAATCCAAATTTAAGTACAGAGTCCCAAACAAAGCAATACCTGGGTCCAAAGGGAAATCCCAACCAATAAGTTTCCCGAAAAACGAAAATGCTTTTTGGATAATACTTCCAACTTTGGAAATGAGACTGGCATATGGTCTAAAGTTCCCCTAGCCCCTCCACATCTTTGACACATTTCTGATAAATTGCCATATATTTTATTCAGCCTTGATGGCATTAACTATGTTCTATGTATTATATTTATATAAATTTGCTTTAACCTATTATTTTTAATAGATATTTCCTCAAGATTAGCTAAGGTGTCCCAGACTGGATACTAAATAGGGAGAGACCTATCCTTTTCCCAAGCCTGTTTACGTTTAGAAAGGGATATAACTCATGAATTTTTACCAATAATGTTGTATATTTCGCCTATCGAATGTTTTAGGGATTCTAAACTCTCATAAAATTGTTCCGATACTCCCTTTTTTACTTGTAAAGAGTTCCCATTTAAAAAAAAATAAAGTTTCTCACCTGTAAACATGGAAAATAGGCACTTAAAGCTAGCTCCCTGAAAGATGCTACTTTATCTTCTATCAATAGATCCTCCACTATACATATCCTCTTTTCTAACTCTTTCTGAATTAAATCTCTTTTCATAGATGGAGGAAAAGTGTATATTATTGTAAATAGGAGTAAACTGTGCCAGAGAATCCCCTTCCCCCAATAATTTTTTTACTAGGTTCCATGCCTAATTTGCAGTCTTGGTTGGATACAACATACAAGGATATGGGTCAGATTTATTAAAATTTATATTTCTACCCAAACTGTGTAATAAAGTAAAGAAAGGACTTCTTTCCGCTTCCATACAGAAGCATGCTGGCATCTCCTGCCTTTCTTGAAACCAGTACCTTAAACATTCTAATTGAGCAGCCAAATAACATTGTTCAAAAATAGGCAATGACATGCCTCCCCTCTCCCTTGATAACTGTCATTTTTTGCAAGCAATTCTCGGTGCTTTTTGTTTTCAAAGATATTTTCTTATAACCTTATCCAATGAGACAAAATGTTTTTTAGGAAATATTATTGGCAAAGCCTGAAACAAATACCCTTGGTAAAATATTCATCTTGATAATATTAATCTGGCCTAATAAAACCAGTGGTACATTTTGCCATCAAATAAGACCTTGTTCACTTTTTTTAAGGATAGATAATAAATTCAGGGTATAGAGCACATTTTTATCCGAAGTAACCTGAGCCCCTCAGTACTTCAAATAAAGTTTATGAAATTTGTATAATGGATGTTCCTGACTAAGGACCTTGTCATTTGAAATTACCATAGCCTCGTTTTTTTCCAATTAGTTTTATAACCTTGAATGTTTACCAAAATCTGCAAACATTTGAAGTAAACAATCATAATCATGTACTGAGTCTCCCAAAAACAATAAAATATCATTTGCGTACAGTGATATTTTATGTATCTGCTCACCTATTTTAATTCCCTTAATCCCAGAGTAATTTCTGATCAAATACCCAAAGGTTCTATAAATAAAGTAAATAACAAGGGAGACAGGGGTCAACCCTGCCTAGTGCCCCACTGTAGCAAAAAATATTCAGAAGAGTTATGATTTAAAAACATAGAAACGTGATGGCAGAAAAGACCACCTGGGCTACCAAGTCTGCCCAAGGTGCCTAGCTGAAGGCTAGGACTTCATCCAGCTGACTAGTTCTTCATCCAGCACCCTACTCCCCTTCCCCCAATACCAGACCCTTGTGCCATTCCATGCTCTCTTAAAGCCATTTATGGTGGTCTCCCCTACCACCTCCTCTGGGAGCCCATTCCATTCACCACCATCCTTTCTGTGAAAAAGTTCTTCCTGATGTTCTCACTGAACCTACCTCCCTCTACCTGTAATGCATGCCCCCTGGTCCTCTTCTGCCCTCGTAGTTTGAGTTGTCCTAACAAAGGCCTTAGGAGAGGAGTGTATCATTTTTATCCACTCCAAATATTTTCCCTCAATGCCAAAAGCCTTCAAAAGATGAAATAGAAACTCCCACCTCACCCTATCAAAAGTCTTTCTGGCATCGAGAGAAAGCACCGCAAGATCAATATTCAAAGAGGGGTCCACTAAGTTTAAGGCCCTTCTAACATTATGAGTTAATCTCCTCCCCACTACAAGACTACTCTGGTCATAATGTACAATTTTAGAAATGATATCTGCAAATCTATTGGCCAACACCTTTGTGAAGATTTTATAATCATAGTTCAACATTGATATGGGCCTTTAAGAAATGCAAACATCCGCAGGCTTTTCCTTATTCAAAAGAAGAATTGTTGAAGCCTCATTAAAGGATGATGGAAAATCTGCCTGTTCCTGAAAATTCTGGAACAGATGAGCCAAAAGAGGGTCAACTCTGTTTTAAACACTTTATAAACTTCAGCAGACTATCCATCAGGTCCTGGGGAATTATTATTTGGCATATTAGATATTACTTTACATATCTCCTGCACCGCTGTTTCCTTGCTAAGACTTATTCTATCGACTTCTGAAATCTGGAGCATATCAATCTTTTTGTTATAATCCTGAATTTCTATCCCAGTTATAGAGCCGTCCTCATAATATAATGCCGCTTAATAATTTTTAAACTCGTTATTAATCTGTCCCAGATCTAATACCCTTCTTCCATCAGATGCAGTGACACAGTCAATCCTATTTTGATAATCCTGTACTTTAAGTTGATAGGCCAGAAGCTTTGAAGGTCTACAAAGAAATAGTAATTAGCTCTTGATTTATACATTTGCTCTCTGCTTTCACTTGACTGGCCCTATCTATTTTTTTCTCTTAGAAGCATCATCGTTATTTTAACGTCTTCCCCCTCTGTTGCAGCATATACCTTTTCTGCCGAAATCAGTTCCTGTTCCAGTCCATCCAAAAAAACACAATATTTTTTCTTAACATTAGATTCATATGATACAATGCATCCCCAGAAATATACTTTGAGGGAGTCCCTAACTATGGTCCAAGAAACCTCATCTGGGTGGTTCCATTCCAGAAAAGCCACAAGTTCCTTCTTTAAAAATGCTATAAATTGAGCATCTTGTACTAAAAGATTATTAAATGACCATTTCTTTGAAGAGAATCTATCATTTTTTGTCAGATCCAATGCCATATATTTTATTTCGTTTTTGTTGACCGGGTAAGTGCACTAGACAAATCCTGCCTATTTTCAGGCACGACCCGGGGGAGGGGGATACAGATGAATGCCAGCTGACTTTGAACCAGATTAAGCTGTTGGTGGTATTTATAGTGAATGAGGGAAATTTGACCAGGACACCGGGGAAATTCCCTACTGCTGCTGCGCTCAGTAGCCAGTGGGGGAGTTCGACGATTGCTGCAAGATGGCCACTATGGCTAGGTTGCTGTTGGAGGAGGAGGAGGTTGTGGTGTTGTCGGACACAAAGTCAGAGAATTTTCAAGGTTTGAGATGGAAGTAGCAACGGAGAGGAGTCGGAGGACAAGGAAGTATTTTTGAGGCACCAAATACAACGGAGGAAAAGAAGGAGGAGCGGTGCATTGAGGAATAGGGAGTTCTTGAAGTCGGCATTGGCGGAGGATCCTGGGCTATTGAAAATAAACTTATGTGCTCTGCGCCTTTAAACCCGGCAGCTAAGCCAACGTGAGTGTCGGGAAGGCGGAAGCACGCAGAACTGGAGGAGGATCGAGTTTATCGCGCTAGCAAAAAGGTACTGGAGGTGCAACGAGGGGTAATTCAGAAGAAAACGTAAAGGAGAAGATAAAGGAGGCAGCAGAAGGAGGCGAGAAGAGCCAGAGGTCATGGAACACAGGACAAATGGAGAATGCATGGGCAAAAGGAAAATTGAATTAAGAGGGTCTGTGAGTACGAAATCGCTCAAAGAGAACCTTCCTACAATACAGATAAATAAAGAGACTGGTTTGTTTTTAAACCCGGTAATACGGTGAGATGGGAATTCAAATGTGACTTATCAATCACAAATCGGAATACAAGAGGGGTTACAGAATTTTCTTTAAAAATAAATATAACTCAAAAGAGCTGCTAAAACAAAAAGATGGGAAGATGCCTGAGGATGTTGTAAATATTAGAACAGTGGAGTGAACACCCGGGAAATTTTGCAGCCAGGGGAACATGATGACAATTGGACTCCACAAGCAGCTTTAACAGCAGCAGGGTGGAAGAAATTAGGGCAGGGGATTTGGACTCCAGACTCTACATGGGATAAATCTTGGGAGTTAAATAAAGCTAGGCCAGAATGGCAGCCGGGGGCATTGAAAATGTGTTTAGACAATAAAGTGAAAAATGAGTCTACTAAAGAGGGAAAGGTAGAAAATACAACCAAACAAAGTGGAAATACTGTTATTCCCAACTTAGATATGGGGAATAACTTTGATGAGTCAAGGCCTAGGCCAGAGAAACCATTATTATCTAGTTTATTTGCACAGAGCAAGAGGGAAGCTGCACCACGAGAAATGCAGCACGTATAGATATAAGGGGGATTAAAAGAAAGGCCTAATAGAGTTTTGTAGGTAAAACATTAATAAAAGAATCTTTGAAGTTCTCTCCTAGAGATGTGTTCGCTTTATAAACATATCAGGAGAAGATAATTATGACATTAGTTTTCGGTCACCTGCTTTATTAGACCTCTTCTGGGAGAGGTATAACCAGGTAAAGTTTTCCCTTTGTGGGCCCCTTTTTGTTATCCCTTTATCAAAACCATTAATTAAGTTTGTAACAGTAATGTTTAGAAACGAGGGGTTCATGTAGATGACATCAAATTCTGGTTATCACAGAAGTGTGAAGTTCTGAGTGAGCCAGAACCGATCTTAGACTCTGAACAATTTTGGACTGGAGGATGGAAATTTAAAGTTAAATTGAGACAAGTGTCAGGAGGGAGCACATTCCAAACTCCTTTCTGTTGGGAAGGGATAGGGGGTCTGTTTTATAGCGGGCAGCCCAGAGCATGTTACAAATGTGGATGCTCAACACACTTATCCAGTGCTTGTGACCAACCAAAATGTGATAATTGTGGGGAAGTGGGACATATTACCATGTTTTGTACTAATTCTATAAATGTGATCTTGTGAAGAACAGAACCATGCATTTAGGGATTGCCCATGGGCAGCCCAGAATAAGACCTAACTGTGGCAATTTAGATCTAATTATTCAGAAAGCGCAAGAGGCTAACGATTCCAAGCTGGAGGTAGAAAATGTTGCAAAATCCCTTCTGAACCAAGGAGCACAGTAGAACCTCAGGAAAAATAGGGGTAAACAAAATAGAAACTGTTTCTGTTAAAAAGAGATGGAGAAGGTAATACCTAACCTTTACAGCCTGTGTGCTATGTTGTCCAAATGAGGAGAGTGCTGGGCCTATAAGCCCAATTTGCAACCCCTTTAGCACCTGTGGTGCTTAGGAGATCAAGTAGAGCATCTAAAAATACTTTACCTTTAGAAACAGACGCTTTGGAGACCAAAAATTCATATGCAGAATTATTTTGGGGATTCAGAGATGGACATGGGGATACAGATTCCCAAGTGTCATTACAAGATGCAGTGGCGCCTCAGAGAGAGGAGTATAAGGAAAGAAAAAAAAAGAAAAAAAAAAAAAGTAGGCAGAAGCTAAATATTGCAAGTCATTAAAATGGATTTGGTATGGGCTACTTTGAACACACATACTTCTTAAGGCACAGAAGAGACAGGCGGTTTTTCAGTTAATTCATGATTTACAAATTTCAATCTGTTTTGTACAGGAAACTTGGATGTTTGCTAAAACCAAATAGCTACCTTCACTAAGGATTGCCATGGGGACCAGCTTTCTGGTCCTTTGGGAAGATAGGGCAGATGGTTTAGGAATTCTTTTTAATTCTTTTGATTTCAGTTTACATAAATTAATAGAGGTTTGCCCAGGTAGAATCTTAATTTTAGAGGGGAAGTGGTGTAAGAACACCATAAGATTGATTAATATTTATAATCCACAAACTAAGTCAGGGAGGGTAAAGTGTTTTAAAGACATTCAACCATTCCTAGTTACTTCTATCCCTATTTTTTGGGGTGGGGATTTTAACTGTAACATAGTTGGGCCTGGAGGGGGGGAGATGAAGGAGAAGGGAAAAAAAATATATTGTGACACTCATTGTTTAAGGGACATTATTAAAAATGCGGATTTAGTTAATTGTCATAATAGTAGAGCAACTGGTCCTAGGGGCACCTTTTTCAAAAGGGGAAAAGCTTTACAATAGATTATCTTTTATTTTGAAAAATTCCAATACATAGCCCTCAGATTATTCCAGTGGAATTTTCAGATCATGCTCTGTGTTGTTAAAGTGGAGAGATTCAGAGACATAGCAGACAACGGAATAGATGGAAATTAAATACCTCGATTCTTCAGGAAAAGTAGTTCTAAACTCTATTAGTTTCATATTAAAATCTAGGCTATCAGTAAGCTTTTGTATCAGGACTTAGGGGTTTGGTGGCAGGAAACGAAGGAAGACTGTATTTTATGGTTTAAAAGTATGGGAAGAGACGGCAGACATCTGAATTTTTGACTATTTAAAACTTAGAAACCATTTACAACAGGTTCTAACATGGGAAACTCCTCTAGAGAGGATTTTTCAACACAAATTGCTGAAATCAAAGAACAAATGAGAGTATTTCAATATGACAGGACAAAACACTTCAAGCTCTGTTGGCTTAATCATTTAAAAAATCCGTGTTCGGAGACCCTTTGAGTTGTGCAAAACCTAAAAGATCATGTTTCACTAGATTTTTTAAATCAAGGGAGGGAAAGTATTTATAGTAAAGGCTATAGGAGACATAATTGCAAAACATTTTGGAACATAGAGTCTCATTATAATCCTACTTTAAACCAGGTTAAACAGTTTTTAGGCCCAGTTTCAGTAAAGGTGTGGATCAGAAGACTTTTAAAACATTAAACAACCCTTTACTAACTCCGAGATTAGAGAGGTTATTAATTCTCTGAAACTCAACGGGCCCCAGGATTAGATGGTCTTTCAAATGCATTTACAAAAGATTTCAATCAGAAATTGTTGATTGTTTAGTGTTGGTTTTAATTTCTTCTTAAAGGAAGAGGTTAGCCAAAATCCTTTTCAGAGGGTTTACAGACTTATATATATAAGTTAGGAGATAAGGAGAGTTTAAGAATTGAGGCCAATAACCTTGTTGAATTCTGACTACAAAATCCTCACAACTCTGATTAACAATAGATTTAAAAGGGTATCTGATGTGATGTTTACGCCAGTTCAGCATTCGGAATCCCCAATAGAAGAATTCATTCTATCTTATGTCTTATAAGGATACTATTGAGCAAGTGAATAATATTGGAGGGAAAGGAGTCATAGTATCTGTGGATCTAGAAAAGCATTTGATAGAGTTAATCATTTTTTCTTATTTACCACTTTAGAATGTTTTGGGTCCCTGAGGAAATTCAAGTTAATCAAAGGTTTATATGATTCAGCCCAAGTGTTTCCGTTCATCAAAGGAGAATTGAGAATGGTTTTAAAATTAATGGGGGGTCGACAAGGGTGTCCTTAAGCCCCTTTCTTTATAATGTTTCATTAGAACCACTACTCAGAGCAGTAGGCTCTCCTCCGTTGTGGCAGGGGATAAAATTCCCAGTACAAATCTATTCATTACCATTCAGGCCTATGCTGATGATATTTGCCTTTTTTTCTAAATATGCTCAAATTAAGTTTTTTTTTCTGTTTTAATACATATGCAAGTTTATCTAATGCTAAGTTAAATTTATAAGACCAAAGGTCTATTATTGGGTAGATTTCAACAAGAGTCGATTGTCTTTAACTCAATAGAAATGTCTTCTGAGCCCTTATCAATTTTAGGGTAATGTTTAAGCCCAGAACTGTCCCTGGACAATTGGACAGTTGTGCTAGATAAAATAGAGTCTAAAGTTAATAACTGGAAAAGGTTTAAGTTTACCAAAATTAAACGAATCCAAGTTTTAAAGCAATTTATATTACCAAGGCTTCAGTATTTAGCTGTAATTTATCCCTTGCCAGTACAGTTTGAGACAAAACTCTATAGTATTTGTTTCCAGCTGTTATGGGGGAACAGATTGAACCCGGTCAAGAGGGGTTGTACATATTTAGATAAAAAACAGGGAGGTCTGGGAATGGTAGACCCGGTTGTTTTTTGTTTTGCATTATTTTTTTCCTTTTCCTTAAAAGAGGGTTTAGGTCTTTCAAGATATCAGGAGAGCTTATTTTCAAAAATTTAATGAAACACTACTTTTCTAACTGGCTGCATTGTGCACCCAAATGGTCCCCAAGTTATTGGTACGGATTATTTTAAGCCAGCTGCACAGAAACTATATAAATGGAAAATTACCCAAAATCAAATAACAAGGTGCTCATCAAGGGCATTGTATAAGGAAATAATGTCTACATATTATTTTCTGGAGCCAAGTTTTAAAAATTGTCCCAGAGAAAGGAAGGAGGATGTTTTGGAACAACTGAACAACCCCAGGCTGCCAATATATATGTGGGAGAGTTTATGGCTCATGATGTATGGCAGATTGAATGTGAGGGGATCGGCAAAATATAAGGCAATAGAAGAGAGATCTTGCCCTTATCCAGAATGTATAAATCAAGAGGAGACGATGGAACATTTCTTTCTACAGTGCTCTTTCCCCACTAAATTATGGGTTTATTTAGCAAAAGTATGGGATATACCATGGTTAGCAAGGTTAAATTATGATATTTTGGTCATTGGGAGTTTTCCCCCATCTTTGAGACAATATGAGAAGGGTACTTTGCGTTTATTTTTTGCCAGTTTAAGATATTGCCTATGGCAAACAAGGTGCCAATGGGTGTTATATCAAAGGAGCCCCTCTTTAGAAGAATTCAGAGTTTATGCAACTAATGTTTTAAATAACATTTTTTTATCAGAAATGCTATTGTATAATGTGGATAAAGTGAGATTTTGGTGGAAGGGATTTTTACATTTTATTAAATATAAATAATAAGTTAGAGAAATAAATACTATCTATTCTGGTTTTTTCTACTAGGAATAAAGAGTATTTTTCTTTTTTTCATTTTTCATTTTTTAATTTTCTTCTCTTTTTTCTTCTTCTAAATGTTTAAGGTTGCATTTTTGGTTTGTTAGTTCCCAAGGAGTTTATGAGTTGTTATGTTCAAGATTTAATTATGGGAAATGCCTTTTTGCTGTAATTTGTTTTGGCTGTATTTTTATGTTTTGTCCTTTAAGTTTTGTTCTTTACATTTGGTTTCTCTTGTGGAAATGTATCCATGTGATTATTCCAATAAAAGTTACCCCTACTCTTTTCAATAAGTGACATGGGATCTTTAACATCCACCTGAACTACCACCAATCCAGGGAGATGGGACCTCAGTTTAACATCTCATCCGAAAGACGGCACCTCAGAAGTGCAGCACCCCTCTCATGCTGCACTACAGTGTCAGTACTGGGATATTAACCCAAGTGCCAGATGTGGGAACTGAACCCACAGCCCTCTGATCTCCCAGCCTCAGAGGTGAGTGTGCTACCTACTGAGCCACTGACACTGCCATATAACATAAAGCATGATCTGAAATCAAAATGGAATTATATCTAGCAAATCTAATTGTATGTAATAATGTACTGGTAACCAAAAAATAATCTGTTCTTGACAGGCAATTATAAGCTTTTGAAAAAAATATAATTTTTTTTAAATGTGGATACAAATTATGAAAAAGATCCACCAAGGCCAGTTCCTGAGCATAGTTATTAATTAACTCAATCGTTTTTATCTTCCTTTCTGGAGCTGAATGCGCTCTATCCAGAAGAGTAAGTGCAACATTAAAATTTCACCCTATTATTACAGGAGAGCCTAAAGTAGAAACCTGAAGAAATAAGTTTATAAAGAATGTTAAGTCCTCCTCATTTGGAGCATAAACACTTATAAATGAAATTTGTGACTGATTAATAACTCTTGCTTGTGCCTATCTCCCTTCAGGATCCACCTTTGAGTCTACCATCTTAGATTTTAAGTATTTTTTGATAAAGATGGCAGTGCCCCTTGCATTACCTGCAAAAGATCTACAAATTCCAGTTGCCTGGAAGAGATTAGAGAAATAGACTCTTTTCAAAATGTGTTTCCTGAAGTAACACACACAATCTATTTTCTTATTATTTAAACAATTAATAATGTGCCTGAATTTTACTCAGTTTTTTGGCTCCATTCAGGTTCCAGGCTAATATTCTAAGTATTTAGATTTAAATTGGTGCGAAAAAGAATTTTCTCCCCAAAAATCAGGCAACAGGGCATTGCTAATATCCAAAATTCTAGATAGTTTAACAGCATACCCACATTTCCAATTACCAAAAACCCTACCTATAACAAATTCCACACTAACTCTAACACATAAGTTTAGAAAACCTATTCCCCTCCCCCCCAATAATGGTAATAATTACCTTACTCAGACATACTACTTCAACCCAACTGATGTAATCTTCTGAAATCAGAAGATCATTCTCCCTTCCTTCTATCTTTAAAGAAAGCTTGCCTTAAGCTATGTACTAGATGTTGAAAATTTAGCTAACTCCCTCCACCTTAACCTTGCAATCCCTCTAAAATTATTTAATTGTACCTCCTTAGCAAACCGAGGCACCCTTCCCTAAAGCAAACAGAAAAAAGGGGAAGCAACAAAGGATGAATAAAATTCACCTCCGTCCCTCCATCATTATTCCCTAGTCCCTTGCTTTACTTTACCCCCCCATTTGTTTTTCTGGGCCTCCCCACCCCATTCTTAATATTACTCCTCTGTTCAGTACATAGGCTATATTTATGTATTAGATGCAGAAGGATCCACGACCGGACGTCGACAAAATTATTGTCAAATGACCGTACAGTGGAACCGTCATGTCTACCACATTTGCAGTCAGCATATGCAGTATAGCGGAGGCAGTATAGCGCAGTGGTCTAAGGCTCTGAGCTGCAAATTTGGTGACATCCAGCAGACCAGACCTGGGTTTGAATCCCACAGCTTCCACTTGCATACTGTGTGACTCTGAACAAGTCACTTAACCTCCTTGTGCTCCCAGGTCGCTCCTGTAAAAAAACTTTCAGCTTAGTGTGCTATACCTGGTTAAACAATTAAAAAAATAATAATAATATGGTTTCTCACTGAGAAACATGTTTTGCTTTGGGGGGCTTCACCCCCTGAACACCCTAAATGGGGGGGCTGTGCCCTCCACACACACCCACACTAAATATAATCAACTTCAAGTCAGAGCTGATTAGGGGAAGGGGTGCAAGACCCCCGCAATACAGAGCTGGGGTCCAGCGTTGACACAACAGTGACCTGGCACTGTAGTCACTGTAATGACAGTCACTGTTGACTTTTCACTGTCGACGGTGTATACCAAAGCAGAAGAGGCTGTGTAATCTTTCTGTGACCTATTTTGTATAAAATCTGCAGCTTTTTGAGGTGTTGAGAAAAAGAAGGCTTTTCCATCCAACAGAACCCGTAATCTTGCAGGGTAAAACATAGTGAATGGAATACCCTGTTTTTGCAGCTGATCCCTAACACCATCAAAGGCCTTCCATTTCATTAAGATAGAAGGGGCTAGATCAAGAAAGGCTTGGAGCTTCATGTCGTTATAAACAAGGCCTTTTCCTCTCCTAGCTTTAAAGAGACTATTTTCTCTCTCCTGAAACCGCAGTGGTTTTGCAAACATAAATCTGGGTCTTCCATCCTCCCCCCTGGGGTCAACCTCTGTCCAATTCAATTTTTTCATCTGGGAATTTCAAACCCATCACTGATGTTAACATTTGCTCACGATAGGGCAATGGGTTCCCCCTTCAACTCCCTCTGGTAAATTGCCTATTTTTATATTCCCTCGTCTTGATCTGGACTCCAAATCTTCCACTTTGCTTTTTAAGGCTTCTAACTCCTTATTAGCTATTGACAAATCTATGGAAACTTTTCGCATCAAATCTTCCACATTAGATAACCTCTCTTCAAATTGCTCAGTTCTTAAAGTGACCATGTTCAATTTCTCCACTACAACTGTGAATTTTTTGTCCAAGCAAGAAACTAATATTTGCAAAACCAGTTCTTAGCTCTTCCAATAATGTGTTGAATGCAACCCTGGCCCACCCAACTCCCACACTGACCCCTCCTGCAACATCTGGGCTTATGCTCCAGGGCTGAAAATTGTGCACATCAATGTGTGTAGTCTTCCATCTAAGTTCCCTGACTTGGAGGCATGGGTTGCACTATACAAGCCCCACATTTTAGGACTTTTCAAAACCTGGCTAAAGCCCCACCTTGATGACACCACTTACCAGCTATTCGGATATTCCTCCCTGTGGCATGATAGGCTGGGCAGGAAAAAGGGTGGTGATTATGCACTATTCCTTAGGGAACCCCTCTCAGCCAATATTGTCCTCTGCTCAGATCCAGCCTCACCTAGCGAATGGCTCCTATCTGAAATTACCATGGGAGCCTATAAGAAATTCTACATAGGCTGCTGCCACAACCCTTCCTCTGTTGGAACTGTGGGCCTTGACAACTTCCTTTTGGGCCTGAGCTCTTTAACCCCCCACAGGGATGCAATTCTCCTTGGTGATGTTAACTGAAACTGGCTGAGCACCCACCAGTCTGACTGTGCCTCCCTCCTAAAACAACACAACCAGGTCCAAACTATTACACTTCCCACCATGCAAAATCCATATATAGGCACTCAATCCCTTCTGGACTGGATCATTACCAATAGGGATGAATATGTACTGCATGCTGGTACCATGGCAGACTCCATCAGTGACCACTCCCCTACGTATTTCCTCTGGTCATCTAAATTCAAATGTCTCCCTCCCAAATACTTGTCCTTTCTCAATTTCAGTAGCCCCAACAACCCCAAACTCCATGAAGAGGCTGAGTCCTTGGACTGGTCTGCTCTTTACTCACTCTTCAGTGTGAAACAGGCAGTATCCCTCCTCACACAGACCCTCTTGACCCTGCAGGAATGACACTTCCCAATCACTACAAGAAGGGTCAGAGGTGGCTGCTTACACTGGGTCATGAAAGACCTCCTTACCCTTATGAAGGATAGCGATCATGCTTGGTCCACATACAAAGCATCCCCCTCCCCTGTCCTATGGGATGCCTACAGGTGCCGGAGGAATATATGCAAACATCTGGCAAAATCCCTCAAGCAGACCCACTTCCATAATCTTTAACAAGCTAACCTTGGAGACCCTAGGAAATTCTGGGCATCCATCAGCTTCCTACTTATCCCCCATTTCAACAAGGCTGCCCTGCAACTTAACTCCCCAAATGGCCTTATTACGGATCCTCTGGAAATGCCTAGGGCTTTTAATGACAAAAGTTCTCCGACCTATCCCTGTATCAAAGTAAACTACCTAAGGGCCAATCAAATAACTTGGTCCACCATCCAACCCCCCACCTACCTCCAATGGGCCAACCACCCAACCCCAGATTCCCACTTTCTTCTTCTTCAAATCTCTCTCTCTTAAGAGCTGACACAGCTAAGCTCCTCAAAATCCTTCCAAACCATGGCTCCCCTGGTTCTGATGGTCTATCCCCGGTCTTCCTTAGGCTCATCTCCCCAGCCATCATTGAACCACTCACTTGTATCTTTAACCTTGCCATCTCCTTCTCCTCCATGCCTGACCCCTGGAAGACTGCAAAGGTGATTCCCATTTCTAAAGCCAGGGACCCTCTATCTATGGACAACTATCGTCTGAGCTCCATCCTCCCCCACCTAAGTAAACTACTCAAGAAAGCTGTCCACCATCAACTTGCTGACTACATAGGCAAATACAACCTCCTGTGCAGCCAACAGCATGGCTTTCAAAAAAAACACTTCTCCATCTCTGCCTTCGCTCTTCTGACCAACCACATCTTTAATAATACAGACCATGGTAACGCCACCGGAGCAGTCTTCGTTGACCTCTCCAAGACTTTCGACATGGTAAACTATGCCCTTCTCCTCTCCAAACTATGTGGCCTTGGCTGCTGTCAAGAGGTTACTACTTGTTTCAAGAGCTACCTCACCACACACTCCCAATTTGTGTGTATTGGCCCTGCCCACTCCCCCACCCTGCCTGTCTCTACAGGTGTCCCCCAGGGCCCCATACTGGCCCCCCTGCTATTCTCTTTATTTATAAACTCCCCCCCGGACTGTCTCAGTTGTCACTCTTTCTCCTCTATGCTGATGACCTCGTGCTCTTTCACAGTGATAAACCCCCAGACAACATTTCCTCAGTTCTCTCCCAAAACTATGCTGTGGTCTATAAGTGGTTCACAAATAACCTCCTACTGGTTAATGCCAAAAAAACAAAATCTATGCTGTTTGGATCTAAGCCCTTCCTAGCTAAATACAAAACTCACCCACCTCTCAACATTGTGTCCCCTGATGGCCAAGCCCTTGAAGAAGTGTGTACTTTCAAATATCTAGGAGTTATACTCTAACCCCCTCTCCTTTTCTGAACACATCTATTCAGTAGTTTGAAGGTTTCACCAAAAATTAGGTGCTGCCTATAGATTCCAGCAATACTTCTCTCCAGAAACCTGACTTGCCATCGTACAGGGAAATCTACTCCCTATTCTGAACTACTGCTCCCCTAGCTATGCCAGGCTGCCCACCACCCTCATGGCCAAGCTCTCCTCTGCCTATAACAGTGCCTGTTGTTTTGCCTTGCTGGCCACTTTTACCACACACCATTGTGTCCTTTGCAACTTGCTAGGATGGCTTTCACTGCAAGGTCATTTCAACCTAACCCTGTGCTGCATGGTGGATTCCACCATCCGTACTGGCCAGGTATTTCCCCTTGCACCCTTCCTTGCTGTATGAACCTCACACCGTAGCCTCCACTCAAACAGCATCCCCTCCTGAATATTCCCAGGATATCTATCAACATGGGCGGCAGAGCTTTGTCTGTGACAGCCCCTACTCTGCAGAATAAATTGTCTGCTGAGCTCCGCTCCCTCGACACCCACTGCCAGTTCAAAACCTGTCTCAAAGACTAGCTCCTGATGACTTTCTGCTGCCACTGCTTCCATGGATAGTACACTCACTCTCCCGACTGCACCTCACCAGGGAATGTGTATGTATATTAGGTCAATCGGGAATCAGTTAAGCTGGCCTGCTTGTGCACTTCAGTTTTAGTACCTATGTTTGTTAATCCTGCCTCCCACCCTCCGCCCCACCCTTCCCCTCCCTGCCCCATACTTTGCTACGCCTTATCCCTCTTTTCTACTGATACTGAGACTACTTGTTTGTCTCCTATTGTAACTGTTGCTGACAGAACTGTATGTTTATGCATACCCTTACTTACTGTAATGCCTAACTGATGTATGGTTTATGGAATCCTGTATTTTTGTTGCTCTTCTATTTGCTATTCCCTTGCACTATTGTAACCTTTATCTTATTTTGTTCTTTTTGTTTTTGTCAACTGTTCCATGCTTTGTTGTTTGTTACATTAGTTCCTGTGCCACAGTATGTGGCCAGGGTCATGCCTGAAAATGGTCCCTGGGATCAGCGCACCTACCAGGTTACCAAAGTCATAAATAAATAATGATTGATATGAAAGACCTGAACTAGCACCAGGGTCACTTGTGCCTTCAGAATTTTTGTTAGAGCCCTGGGAGTCATGATGGCCCACTGCATTTGGGTAGGGGGCCAAAGTCTGAGCTGATTGCTGCTCAGAATTTTTCTTTTTTTTCCCCTTCTTTATGCTGCTGCTCCTCAGTTTTATCTTATTTTTCCATTTTTGTAGCTAATTTTGTTTTGGGGAGGGAATGAGTGGCAAAACATTTTTTTGCAAACAGGGAACTGCAGATAGGTGATAACTGCTGAAACAACGTGCGTGGGGTTTTAACCCCTATTTTATCTGAACTAAACCCTGAGCATTCCTACCCTGTTTCAGATTCTGCTCTTTCACTCACATTCACCCCCAAGTTTTTTTCCCCTCTTCCACTTCCCAAACTGTTTTTCCCCCTCTGCAAACTTAGTTCGGCTACTGGTACAGATATTCTTGACCAGGAAGAGGTTCCAATATATTTTTTTTTTTTTACAACTATCCGTATTCCCCACAAATGAAACATTCACCTTCACTTCCTGTATTGTAACAGCCCCAGCCAGTTGTTCCATCACTAATTCTGCAGAAATGCCCCTTCTCACAGTCTTATCTCCAGGATGAACAGTCCTTTCTTTTAACCAGTTATCCACATTCTCCACCAAGCCATGACCAGAGAAACAAGCCTCTTCCCAAGGAACAGTTACCTGAGGTTCCTCTTGTACCCCTCGTGGCGTACTCACCACTTCCAAACGGGTCAGTTCACCATTCACATGGGTTTCCTCTTTCAACACACACACTCTCCTGCCAAAGCAGAAAATAAAGAGCATGTACCTGTAGCTTACACTGCAGGCCAGTCACCCGTTATTACCTGACCCGGAAAAACATTCAGACCTGAGGGTAACTGGGGCTGTCTCTCGCTCTCCACAAGCTCGGCATTCCGGCATCTTCCTGAAGTATGTTTCTTCTCTGTGCTATGCAGACAAATTTCTCTGGACCATCTGTAGTGTTTGAACATGCCCTCCTTCATGTTCAAACCATCCAGGCACATTGAAAGATAAAGGGTCAAATCTCTCTTACACCTTCATTCTCGAGGTGTAGTGGGAAGTGCTCCGTGCACACAGCTGCTGCACTCTGCCAGCAATTTTGCTTGAGCTCTGCCTCTGTTCCAGCCGACAGTCTCTGCTCTAATGTTGCATCATATAAGGGGTAATAGGACTATACAAAGTAATTAACATAGGTATACTCTTTAGTAGCCTACAAGCAGTCAAACGTGGAACATTTTAAGCAGAGGTTAACTACAATATTCAGATACCATAACCAGGGCCCCTGGTGTTCTGCGGCAGCATTTTCTAATTTCTGTGGCAGGGCTCCTTGATTTCTGGGGCAGCATTTTCTGATTTCTGTGGCATGATTTATTCATTTCTCTGGCAGAATGCAGTCCTGTCACTGGCTAAATGTGATGTGATGTCATTGATGACATCATATGCTGAGCATAGAGGAGGGGCTTCAAGATAAACGAGGTGGGAAAGAAAGCCTGACCCTATGGAAAAACAGTATATTTATATGAAAATTCACCAAAAACAATGAATTCTGCAGCACTATATATATTCTGCGGCATGATGCAAATTCTGCGGCAAATTCCACAACCGCAGAACCACAGAATTCCAGGGGCCTTGACCATAATCAATTGTGTAAGGTGGTAATGTTCCTTACAAACATACATTGGAAGGATAAAAATTCTAGTAGACTCCTAGTTGGAAATTCACACCGTTTTCTATGTAAATTACTGCCTCTCTTCCACTATTTGAGAGACCTCCTTTTTTTCACAAACTGTCCTAAACAGACCTTTTGAACTATACTGTAGAACTGTTCTTCAAACTATTTTTACATATGCGTAAATATGCCAGTATGAGAAAAGTTAGAGCAGTATCAGAATTCATATAGAAACTGATTAGTGATCAGTGCATGTGCATACTGTGATGGGAAAGACAGCTGCATCTTGAAGAAGAAACCTCATGGGTATAAGCCCTTTTATTGCAGAGATTCTATATTGGAAACAAGTACAGAATGATAATGCAATAAGTCTCTCATTAGTTCAAGAAAATTTCCAATCTCAAGAAAGCATCGGTATCTGTCTGCTGCATACCTACTGTCCCCCCCCAAATCAAAGAAAAAAGGAGGGATTAGCGTTGGCCGACACAGTTCTGAAATATTAACCATTAAACTGTCACTACTGAGAAAACTCAAACTTGGTGAGAAAAAAAAAAAAAAAAAACATGTCCAGAGTCTCTTTTTCAGACCTCCTGTTATGCTGTCTCATCGACCTTTTTATCAAATTGTAGTGCGGTCTTTGTGGCCCATTTCCAGGCTATGGTTGAGTCTGAAAATTAATATACTTTCCTCTGTATTGTATACAGAGCCGTGTTGGGAGTAGAAGAGATTGGGCCACCCTGAGGACCCAAAGTTGTTGGCGCACACCATTAAGTGGCTTTCTCTGGGAGCAGGTGCTATAACTGAGGTCAGAGAAGATGCAAAAATGTGTTTATTATCAATTCGAAGTGGAGAGCAAGCTCTGGCAGCAACTAAAATAAGATCTCGGGTCACCATGCTGCCTGTTGCTCCTAAGACAGTTCTAGAATAATTTGAGCTGTTAGATTTCATTCTGGGGGTAATTCTATAAACTAGTGTTGCTCAGATAGTGCTTCTGTGGATCCTACCGCTATCTGTCAGATAGTGCTGGCATCCTACCTAGAATCCTACCAGAAATCCTACCAAACACAGATGTAGGATCCAGGGTCAGATAGCAATGGATCCTAGGTCAGATCTAGGGATCCTAGGTATGATAGTTAGGATCCGGGTTCAGATAGGGATGGATCCTAGGTCAGATCTAGGGATCCTAGGTATGATAGTTAGGATCCAGGGTCAGATAGCAATGGATCCTAGGTCAGATCTAGGGATCCTAGGTATGATAGCTAGGATCCGGGTTCAGATAGGGATGGATCCTAGGTCAGATCTAGGGATCCTAGGTATGATAGTTAGGATCCAGGGTCAGCTAGCAATGGATTCTAGGTCAGATCTAGGGATCCTAGGTATGATAGTTAGGATCTGGGTTCAGATAGGGATGGATCCTAGGTCAGATCTAGGGATCCTAGGTCAGATAGGATCCAGAGTCAGATAGCAATGGATCCTAGGTCAGATCTAGGGATCCTAGGTATGATAGTTAGGATCCGGGTTCAGATAGGGATGGATCCTAGGTCAGATCTAGGGATCCTAGGTATGATAGTTAGGATCCAGAGTCAGCTAGCAATGGATCCTAGGTCAGATCTAGGGATCCTAAGTATGATAGTTAGGATCTGGGTTCAGATAGGGATGGATCCTAGGTCAGATCTAGGGATCCTAGGTCAGATAGTTAGGATCCAAGCTGGATCTGTTGCTAGGATCCACAGGATCCAAAAGATTTGTAGAATCCATGCACTGGATCCTAGAGGACAGGATCCATGGTCAGATAGCACTGCTGTCCTGCCACAGCAATTATCTGGCAAAATGGGAGGTATACGTTGGTATCCTAGTTTTTTCGATACTATCTGAGTAACACTACTATAAACTTCAGTGGCATTAAGTTCAGTTTCAATGTTCAAATATTCAGTCAGCCAGTTTTGTATCAGTACAGAAATATTCCCCCCTCAGACTGCTCTGGCAACCTCACAATTGTGATATTTGCTGAAGGGAGCTGGTTTTCTATATTTTCCAGCCTATGCTTTAAAACAGTATTTTCTTTAATAAGTTCTGTGGTGGTACCTAGAGCTTTAGTTGCCCTCTTATCAGTGCTATTGACTTTTCATTTCATCACATCCATTCATGCAGTGTGCATCTAACTGTGGCAGAATCGATTCCATTTTCTGGTCCATCACGCATTCCATTCTTAGGATGGCTGGCATGCCCCCTCTCCTGTGTGAGGCACTGTGCTGTTGCTGGTGGCTGCCTGCTGCATGGATTGTAGGTTTTGGTTTCAGACCCACAGCTGTTCCTTTTGGTTGACCCATATTCATAAACTCACACAGGTTATAGTTCTACTATTTACTCATTGACTTGTATTGTATTTTTCTATGTCATTGTCATTTTTATGCAACATGTTAATGCTTACCCATAATTCTGCACCTGAATTTGTACTGTTTTTTCAATTATGCAATCTGTAACTACCTATCTGTGCCAAAGGACCTCCTTGTGAATGAGTTTGCTCGACAGAGTTTTCCTACAATAAACTTGAACTTGAACTATCTAAAAGTATTTGATAAATTCTCTGTTTTAGTCAGTTTTTAAATAAAGTGTAGATTCTGATCTGGAGATCTGAGCTGGAATGCATGCTGTCATTACCACTACTTTCTGGCACCCCCAATGGTTGGCTTTTTTTATGTGAAAAACTTTATTGAAGATTTTGAAAATATAGTGTAAATAGGTGTGGCCTATGTATTTCATATACAGTATTCCTGCAACTGTATATAGCATATATAATATAAATAAATCAGGTATATCAAAACTCTTGTACAGTATTAACATGCAGATCATGTACTTTTACCACTGTCTCTTAACATTTTATTTTATTCCAATTCTGAAGTCAGCAATTCCGTCCGGGTTCTTGGTGCTACACCGCCCGAGGTTGGATCGTAGGGGCGGGGGTGTGGCCATTGGTTTCAGATGAGAATTGAGCCTTGTGGATGTGCCAGTAGGGGAGACTTGATCCTTTGAATGTATCATGGGCGCAGGTGTGGAGTGCAGGATTCTACTCGTCTACCATCCACCCGGGGAGAGAGGCAATTCCTGCAGGAAGTCGCGGACTTCATCATCAACATGGTGTTGGAGTCCCCCAGATGGATGGTTCTTGGGGACTTCAGTGCTTGGGTCAATGATGACCTCTAGCAGTTTGGTCAAGACTTCCTCCAGCTAGTGAATTTGCTGGGCTTCACACAGGTGATTACCTCTGCGACCCATCGTCATGGTCATTCCTTGGACCAAGTCCTCCTCCTAGGTATGGAGACCTCTGATTTGGTGATGGAGCCAGTCAGTTGATTGGACCATCACACCATAAGGTTCAATTTCCAGCCCCCCCCGGATAGGTCTACCCCTACAGAGATTGGTCCGGTACTGCCCTTTAAGGGGTTTGTCCTCTGACGGCTTAATGGTGGTACTGGACCTATCGGGCTTCCGAGGAATAGCAGTGACCCAGATGCCTTAGTCCAGGGTTATAATGATGATGTGACTGGGGCTGTGGATCACTTCGCTCCTGTCTGTGTTCATCCCCTTACCCAGTGCCCTCGGTCTCCTTGGTTTGATGGGACCTTGAGGGAGCTGAGGAGAGTGAGACGAAGGCTGGAGTGTTACTGGTGGAAATCGGGCCTGGATGACAACAGACTTAGTTTGGTGGCCTGTTATAAGGACTATCAATTGAACTATTTCCCATAAGAAGGCAGAGCTCCTGTCCAGGGAGATTGCTGCAGCACAGAATCAACTGGTTTGGCTCTTTCAGACTATGGACAGACTGTGCAATCCAGCCTGTCTGCAATCTCGGAGAACACTGTCGCGAGAGAATTGTGATGAGTTTGCTTGCTTCTTTGCCAATAAGGTTGCTGACATCAGGTCCGAGATCCATGCAGTGTGCCCCAATAGGGCAGACGGTGGTCGGCAGGAAGTGGCGGCTCCTCAGTCTGCTTGGTCTGACTTCAACCAGTCAGCGATCGAGGATGTCATGAGGATTATCCAGCTTTTGCGGCTGACCTGCTGTAGTTTGGACCCAGGCCCAATGTGCCTCTTGGTGGGGTGCGTTGAGACCATCGACCCAGTCCTCACCGAAATACTCTGGTGTTCACTAGATTCTGGGGTGTTTCCAGACACCCTGAAGGAGGTGGTAGTGACACCTCTTCTCAAGAAACTGTCTCTCGACCCAGACTGTCTTGCTAACTACAGACCTATCTCTAACCTTCCCTTTGTGGGTAAGGTTATTGAGAAGGTGGTCGTGCTGCAGCTGGAGGATCACTTGACCATCCACGACATCTATGATCCTCTCCAGTCTGGATTTTGGAAATGGCATAGTACTGAGATGGCCCTTGTTCGAGTCCTCAATGATCTCCTAACAGCAAGAGATCAGAGGAGCTGTTCCATCTTGGTTCTTCTTGATCTCTCGGTGGCATTTGACACTGTGGACCATGGGCTGTTAGTTGAGCACCTGCGGTTAATCTGTGGACTGTCTGGTACCATCCTCAGATGGTTTCACTCTTTTCTCACCGGCAGGTTTCAGAGAGTTGTCTCCGGAGTTTACTCCTCTGACAAGATCTCCCTGCCATGTGTGGTTCCACAGGGTTTGGCGCTATCTCCCATGTTGTTCGCAGTGTATATGCTGCCATTGGGAGACATTGTAAGGTGGTATGGGATGAGATTTCACTGTTATGCAGATAATACTCAGCTCTATCTGTCCTTTGTGCCTGATTGGAAGGAGCTATCTCGAACTTTAACAACTGCCTATCCGAAATCAAGGACTGGATGAGTGCCAGCTGGTTGAGGTTGAACCCAGATAAGACTGAGGTTTTGGTGGTGGACCCAGATCATCAGGTAGAGGTGCCATCAGAGGGGCAAGAATCTGGGCTTTAGCTCGGTGGTCACCAGCTGATGACCTCTGAGCAGATGCGAGATGTGGGTGTGATTCTTGATGATGGACTGATGCTTAAACACCAGGGCCTGGATATTCAGAAGGGTTGCACATGGCGCAACACGGATTTAGCCATCGCATAACAGATGCTCTTGGCGATATTCAAATGGGGATTGAGCCTGGCACAAATCCTGATGTGCCGGGCGCATCAGTATGTATGTGGCAGGTAGGGGCGTGCCCATGATACCCGCACATCCCGGTTATTCAGCCCAGGATGTGTTGAGCTCTCATGCACACAACCCCTACTTGCGCCCGCACACAGGTGAGCCAAAAAAGGAGCAACAGCTGGCCACTCACAGGTGAGCTGCCGTATTGCAGGGAGCAACACGGTAGCTGCCACCTGTGGGTGGCCACCCAAGCTCCAGCTGCACCTACTGGTGGTGTTCTCCCATGCCCGATCGCTGGGCATACGATACAACACAGTCCTAAATCCCTGGTGGTCCAGTGGACCGCCGCAGCCCGATCGCGAGGCGCCAGTACAAAAATAATGTCACACCAAGCCAACCCTGGTGGTTTAGTGACACCCTCCCCCACCCGCCCACTGGGCCCCACCGCCCCTCCTCCCCAGTCAGTGGCGGGGTGGCAGCCCCCACGCTGCCACCCCCGCCACCCACCGACTCCACTGTTTATAGGGCTGTACCATTGGTCCACAGCATGAGCCAATGGGCGTGCAGCCCATACCATACTACACAGTCCAGATTTGTGTTTATATACTTATTTACATGTATTTATATGTTTTAATGATGGCTGTTACCCGACCCTGTTCTAACCAGGTCCATCTTGTAAAAGAGCTCTGCTCAATGATGTTCGCCTGGATAAATAAAGATTTTGATTGATTGATTGAAGAAAGAATTTAAAACATATAAAAGAACAAGATTATAAGAAGCTCTGAAGGAATTGGCTAATGGATGTAATATCCCCCAATGAGTGACTATGTCACCTGGATAATAATTTGAGAGAAGCGCATGTTTGAGTACAGACACTAAGTGCAACAAAATAGCCAGTTCCGTGAAGAAGAGACTGATTTTTGAGGCAAGAAGGCTGGCATTGAAAAATAAATTATGCATTAAGAAAGCAGTTTGCAGTGGTTCAGTTTTGTGAACTTTCAAGTCTGGTACCCTGGACAAGATGGTAGGATAACGTTTTAAAAGGATTGTGAAGAAAACCTAGGCAATATTGAGCATCGTATTGTTGTTACCAGGAATACAATCTGCATCTAGTTTACATAATGAAGATTAACAGAATCCCATTCCTCTGTGATTGTATTTATTAAATTGGCCAATAGCACTGTGACTAAAGCATTCATAGCTGACCAAATGACCCATCAATTCTTGCCATTCATTGTAGAAGGGAATGATATTGGAATGCCAGTTCAAAAGGAGAAGCCTTTTAGCTTTGAGGATAGCTGTCTTAAGCCAGTCTCCTTAAGATGTTAAAATACGAGGAATTTGTGCTGTTCTTAAATAGAATAGTAAAGAAGATGTGAGTACAGGAATAAAAAAAATTCTGAGTTACTAATAAACATACAAACATAGAACTTAGCCAGTGGAAGAAGGTCATGTGATCTATCTAGTCTTCTCAACTGCAGAATCCCTGATACAGAAATTACAGTGGGCCCCATCCCCTCCTTGCCAACCCTGGCTCTCCCCTTCACTCTGTCCCACCCTCTCTTAAACCTCCCACATCTTCTGATGGATGACCTCAGGTGGGAGCTTATTCCACCCTGACATCACCAGCTCTGTAAAAAAGTGTCTTCTGATCTTCTTCTTGAGCTTGCCCCCAGCAGTTTGTAACAGTGCCCTCTTTTGGTCTTGTTTTCACTGAGCCAGAAAAGGTCCCCAATATTCACCTTGTTTATACCTTTCAGGTACTTGAAGTTTTCAGTCATGTCACCTCTCACCTTCCTCTCCTCTCCTCTCCTCTCCTCGAGTGAGCAATATTTAGTTCTCTCACTCTGTCCTCAGATGCCCTGTCCTGCTGTCCCTGAATGATCTTTGTCCCCTTCCTTGGTACTGCCACAAGCTGGTTGATATCCTTCCTCTGGTAGGAACTTCAGTATTTCACACCATACTCCAAATACAGCCAAACTAAGGATCTGTACAGTTGTAGGATAACCTCCACCCTTCTGCTATTGAACCCTCTAGCAATACAGCCCAACCCAATATTCTGTTAGCCTTGGCAGCTGCTTTTCTACATTGCATATCCTTCTTCAAGTTGCTGGTAATGACTGTCTTGAAGTCCTTTTCCTCCTCTGATATGGTGACCTTGACCCCCCCAGACTGTAATCGGCCCTTGGCTTCTTTCCTCCAATGTGCATGGCCTCGCATTTCTTGCCATGGTAACATAGTTGCCATATGCCTGGCCACCTCTCCAGCATTGTTGGGTCTTCTTTAAGGTCCTGCACATTTTCATCTGTGTCCACTCTCCCACAGAGCTTGGTGTCATATGGCAAGAGGCAGATTTTGCCTTTAATGTCATCCCCACTGTCATTAATGAACACACTGAACCACATTGGGGCAAGCATTGACTCCTGTGGGACCACACTGATAACTTCCCTCATACCTGAGAGTACCCACCAGTACAACCCTTTGGGATCTACTACTGAGCCAATTTGCCACACAATTTGTTAAGCTGCTGCCCTTCCCTAGGTCCTCCAACTTCCTCATCAGCCTCTTGAGGGGCATCGAGTCAAAGGCCTTCCTGAAATCCAAGTATAAAAGGTCAATGGCCTGGCCCTTGTCCGTTGCCTTCATTATCCAGTCAAAAAAGCTGATCAGGTTGGTCTGACAGGCCCTCCCTAACATGAACTCATGTTGTTTCTCTTCCTGGAATCCTGGAGTTGTTTGCTTCAAGGAACCTGACTAGCCTTTCTTCAGAATGGTCTCCATCAGCTTACTCACAGTGGAGGTTAGATTGACCTAGTAGTTCACAAGATTCTCTCTAGGCTCACTCTTGTGCAGCGGTACCACATCTGTGGTTGTTCAGTCCTGTGGTACCAGTCTAAAGAACTGTTGAACGGATCCAACAGTGGATCCACTAGTTCCATCAACATTCTTGGATGCATGCAGGGGACTTTTTCACCTTTAGAGACACATCAGCTCCTCTTTTTAATCCTGCTGTCTTTTATCCCATCCTCCATCATGTCACCCCTCCCCCATCCTCCCTTGCGGCACTGGTCCATCCTTTTCTTTAGTAAAGACAAAGCAGAATTATTCGTTTAACACTTCCACCTTCTCTTTACTGCCTTCCACCCACCCTCCCTTTTAACTTCACTATGCCTACTTTCATAGTCCTCTTATCATTGATGTCCCTAAAGAAGGCTTTCTCTCCCTCCTTGATCCCTTCTGCAATGTGCAGCTCCTTCCTAGCATTAGCTGGTCTGACCACCCTATTCGCCTCCTTAGCTTTCTCAAAGTAGACCCCCTCATTCTCATGCTTTTAGGACTTCCTGTACTTCCCATATGTAGCCTTCTTGGAGCCTTCTTGTCCCTCACTGCCTGGCTCACCTCTCTGTTGAATCAACTTGGTCTCCCGACTTTGGAGTTTTCCTCCTTCTGCTTAAGGCAGATGTTAAGTGTCTGCCATGATCGCTTCCTGGATCACTTTCCACTTTTGATCCATTCATATATCTTCCTTAAGGCTAGCTAGGTGTCCTCTCAATATCTCACCCCCTCTTACAATAGTCGGCCTTCCTACGATCCTGCACTCTCGTATTTGTGCTTGATGTTTCCTTCCCCATATCAACTCAGAACCACACCATTCAGTAGTCACGGCTCCCCAGTGTCTCCTCTACCTTGATGTCTCTGACATGAACCCTGTTAGTTAATACTAGGTCCAGAATGCTTCCTCTCATGTTCATTTTGTCACCACTTCCTGAACCAGGACCCCGACCTGGACTGTGACCAGGATAATGTGGCTGTTGGCACAGAAAGTGGACGGGACACTTCAATCCACCTTGGGTATAATGAAGTCCCTCATTACCACTACTTCACCCCTTTCTGGTGCCATCATGAGCATGGCACCCAACTCCCTGTCCCAGTCCTCATCTTGATTAAGTGGCCTGTAAACTACACCCAGCTTCAGTTTTTATCCTGCTGCCATTTGGATCTGTACCCACATCACTCTACTTTCCCTTCCAGCATTTCCTCTCTAGTGACAGTAATGCCCTCACTGACATATTGTGCGACCCCCCCTTCCCTTTCTCTCTGTCCCATCTATAGAGGGTATGCCCTAGAATGGAGAGGTCCCAGTCATGGTTTGGGGTAGTCAAGGTCTCAGTAGCTGCTGCTGGTTCCAAATTCCTCTCTGTCATTGTGGTCTGAAAATTGTCCATTGTTTCCCCTGAGATTTCTAACATTCAGGAACAATATACTCCACCACTCCCGATCCCTTCTCATCTTTCTCAACAAAATGCCTCCCTCCTCAACTGCTTGGTTGCCTGCTCCCTCCTTATCCTTCCCTTAGTGAGGAGAGATGTGAGGAAGTACTACTTTGTGGAAATGGTGGTGGAATCTTGGAATAGTCTTTTGGCTGAAGTGGTGGGTGCGAAAACAGTCAGGGGATTCAAGCAGGGCTGGCACATAATGAAGGGAATTGTGGTTACCAGGGGTGACAGGACCAAGGAGGAGACTAGAGAGAGGATGGGGAGGGTTAGTACCCTGGAGGAACAGTAGGTTCCAGGGATTATAGGGAACTTGGGCAGACTGGATGAACCTCTGGTCTTTTTCTGCCATCATTGTCTATGTTTCTATGTTAGTCTTCCTTCTTGCTTTCACTCACTCCAAGCCCCCTTATATTCTCCTCACTCACCCGCTTTAGTGACCCACCTGTGCTTTTTACCTGTGGTGGGTGGATCACCCCCACCTTAAGAAAGCTCCACCCCAAGCAAACACCTTACCCCCGTAAGTTTTGTAGTCAAGAGAAATCCCAGAAAGTGTGTGGTAAATGAGCATTTGGGTGTTTCCATCTCCAACATTCTAAGTGGGACAAAACCCTTTATTATATAATACAGGTGGTTTTCAATTACCATCTATGTAGGTGTTAAATTTGACTCGGGGAAAATTGGGAAATTGACCAATTTGACTCAGCCATCTTGGTATGTAACTCAGACTTTCAGTCTTGTTTGACTATATTCAAAGAGCACAGAAAAGAAGTTAACAAAGATTTAAATATTCTACCAGCGACACTTTTAGAATTGGCATGCTAAATATTCAACCAGTGATCGAAAGGATTAGGCTAAGGGTGAAGATTTATTTCATTTTATGAGCAAGTGGACCAGGTCAAAGACCCATTTTCAGACATGCCTAGAGAAAAGTGGAGTACAATGACGGGAAAGACATACAACTATCAGCAGGCACAAAAAATATAAAGTGATAATACGTGAACTGTTCACAAAATAATACAAGTATATATTGCAACAGAAGTGTTTGTACAAACAATCTTTGAATTTTTGCATGAAAATCATATTCTTCCAAGAGGGATCACAGTTTGACATTAGTTAGTTTAATAACATTGGTACATAATGCATGAAGGAATGCTCCGTAACTTTAATATTAGACATCTTTTCTTGGAAACGTTTGACTTAGGGTTACCACCTGTCCCTACTTTCGCAGGACAGTCCTGATTTGGGCAGCAGTGTCCTGCGAAAAAACATGAAAAATAATAAATTTCCTGACATTATAGTACAAAAGAATGTTTTCAGACTTTCCTCTAAATATGGCCAAAACTATACTATCTTAAGTAAAATACCTTAAAATGATTAGAAACACTAGGGAACATCTGAAAAATGGCAACACTTAGTCTTAATTCTGATTATTTAGAGAAAAAATCTGTTGTGTTGGTTGAGGTTACATATTGTCCTGCGAAAAATCATGTTTCAGTAAGAAATGTCCCACTTTGTGCTTCTTAAAAGGTGGTAACCCTAGTTTGACTGTGGATTTACAGAAATACTTTAAATTACCTGCAGACTGTATTTTATTACTAAGTACCTTTGTGATACTGGTAGAAAATTTCCTTTTCACGAAGTTCACAGTCCCTTGATATAGTCTTAGGAACAGAGGAAGAATAACACCTAAATGTAAATATGAATCACAGTGATGAGTTAACTTTGGTAACACTGTTGCAAATCCACAAATATTATTAAATGTTGTGCTATACGTCTGCAGTGCACAATCAGATAAGCCATAGGGTAACATTAAGTTATATTCAAAGGCAGGTAAAGAAGCTGTTTGGCTATAATTCTGTTAAACTTCTTTTGTCAAACTTCATTGATTTTTGTATTAAAAAAAATACTTTTCTTTTCACTTTCTTTGTAACCATATCCATACGATCAAAATATATAAATTCATCCTTTTTTCTGGATCATATAGAATCATAGAATCATAGAACTTGATGGCAGAAAAGGACCCTTTGCCCATCAAGTCTGCCCTTAACACCCCCATAATCTTGGAAATTTAAAATCTGGTCTAGTGTTTGCCTCTTATATTTGCCCATCAGACCTTAAAATTCTTACCATAGTTTCCTGCACATCTAACTTCTGTCTGGTCCCAAAGATCAACGTTTTGTTCTCTTTTCATTTAGTAGTATTTTATTTCATGCAAACCATGTTTGTAGTCTTGAATATACATTCTGCAGATGTTCCTCTAGATCTGCTCCTATTTTCCCTGTGTAACCCCTTTACCCCTGGGCAAACAACAGATGACATTTGGCAATTGATAGTCGCTACACACTTCCCTGGCTAGGGAGCTTTTCTGGCTTGGATCTCAGGTGAAAAGGGGCACACAAAGGAACATTTGTATTTTTTATAGGGTACTGGGGCAGGCCATGGCATTGGGGGCACCAGAAGCTTACAGTCCACTCACAGAAAACTGTATATAATAAAAGGTATCCTATGACACATCTGGTGTTCTTTATTTAAGTGGAGACTGTGAAGCTGAGCTTCTGGAAGATAAAATGATTGACTGGGGCTGCCAAGGGAGTCCCAAACAAGTCTACAACCTGGGCTGCCCAGCTTCTAACAAACCTCTAAAATACTAGGATCCTAGTAACCCTAGGGGAAACCCAGGGATTACACTCGCCACCAACAGGAAACCTTGCTGTCTGCAGCAAGGGCGTTGGAGTGCAATAGGACTTCCCCTCCGGGCGTCTTATGGAGACAGTTGCTCACCCCCTTCCCTACCTATGACCAGCATAGGTAGGCACCACAGAGGTCTAGGAGCCATGCAACAGCTACCTCACACCCCAAACTTTGAGGTTCCTCCATTGTAACACATCAGGCTACCAGAGACAGCTTCCTGATGGAACGAGAATAACCTCCCACCACCACTGGCAGGGTTTACAGTCCATCTCACACCAGGCACTCACTCAGCTCCACCACCAGGTGACCAGGTGTTTACTACTGCTACACTTAGGGGTACCCAGAACATACCTTTCCATAACCTGGAAAATAAACATAACCACTTTTTAAGAACATGCACATCAGATTGCTATTGATTTCCTAAAACATTGAATATTTCATACTTTGTACTGGTAAAAAGGTTTCCTAATCATACATGTTAAAAACATTTAAAAACCATTTGTAGCAGATTTAAAAAAAAACAGTCCCTGAAGCACTCTCGAGTGCTCTGGTAGAGTCTTCAAGTTCCTCTTCTTCGGTTGCTGCACCTGCAAAAGAGCAGGTAAAAACACACAACTACATATTACTTGAATCTAAATGTTTTTGTAAAAAGGATTTTTCTATGAAAATGTATTTTGTGTGTGTGTGTGTGTGTGTGTGTTTGTGCAAAAACAATGTAAAAAACATTAAAACATGGAGGAACGAGAACCCTAATAGTCCATCTAATGATAAATGTTCTTGGGGCTGGTACAGTACATCCCATAAAGTGTCTCTGCTGAACAGATGGAACAATTTCTAGCAGTTCCCGGATGGGCACACCGCCCACTAGAAATGTCCAGAAATAGATGTCCAATTGTACCAAGATGGAAATGTTGTCCACAGTACCCCTCGGGTGTGTTACCAGGTGTAGGTGTAACAAGCATAACTGTCAAGAAATAACAAAAATGTGGCCCTACCAGTTTTTATGTGAAGGAAGATCTGGACCTCATGACTGCTGCCAGCTGGAACCTCCTTCTTCAGCTGGAACTGCTGCATGCAGACCTCATGACTCTCTCCTTCTCAACCTCTGAAACTGGAACCCAGGTGACGGCATTGTCCCTCTTCTTCTTTGAGTGATGAAGCTTGCAGTGCCAGTCATCCTCCTTTTCAGCCTGTGCCCTGCAGAAAGTGTGGCCCACTGACCACAGCTTACAGTCTCTTTTCTTTTTTGCCAAATATGGCAACTTTGCACAACTCAGGCTCCATTGAGGTGCCTAATCTGGTTTCCTCCAGTCGCTCTCTTTGAGAGTACCAATCTGGGTGAGGCCGGTACACAATGATGCCATCTAGGCATTGCATAGGTATACTGTGCACAGCCTGCCTCCCTTCCTTGTCTGTGATAATCACTGCATCCATGCATAGGGTGCAGCCAATCTTCCACATCTTAATGCATTCTTCACACCTTCTTTTTTAGTTCTGCGGCACCTGCAGGGGGTCACAGGAACCATCAGTCCATGGCCATTCTTATGGCTTCCTCCACAGGTCAAGTCTCATGGAAGTTCTCTATTTCACACTAGACCCATTGTAGCAGATGTGGTACTTACCTCTGAAGACCTCCTCTACTTTTCTCCTGATGAGACTTTCTTCTTTACTACTCCTGGGTAGACACTGCTCACCAGACTGACGGGGAAGTGGCCAGATCTGGTCGTTCCAGGCTTCCTGGCCCCAAGGTGAAAGGACACTGTTGTAGTCCACCTCATATTTGTTCTTGGCTACTGAGGACTCTTCTTGACCAATGGTAGCATCAGAAAAGACAGTAATGGCATCCAGCAGGGTGGACTCTCGGGGCTATTCTCTGAATCCCAGATCTTCTTCTGGTTCCTCCAGTTTCTCCAGGGCATTGGGGTCTACCTCAAGCCCCTCTTCTTCTTTTTTTGCTGGAATTGGACCAATGTGAGGGCCAAGGCCACACACCTCACCCTCTTGTCCAGGCACCCATGCCCCGGGGTGAGGTGATAGGCAGTGTCCAGTGTTGACACTGCCCAGCTCATCCCCCAGATTGTCTACTGGCTTCTCCCTCCCAGGCTTTTCCTCACCTGGAAGCCTGGCTCCTGATCCAGAATGGTTGGCTCTCTGGAGCAGCTGTAACAGTTCTTCACAAAATTCTTCTGGCTCTTCGTGTTCCTCCTCAGTTGATTCCACATTAACACCCCATCTGGCTACCAGTCAGCCATTGCTAGCTTGGACCCTGACAGGCCTAGAGGGTTGGCATAGTCCATAGGTCTCTCTAGAAGCCTTGCAGTGAGGTATGGGCAGGAGGTCCCTCCCATAATGGTAGCACACCACACGACTGATACTGGCCATCCAGGTAGCAGCATGTCATCTGGAGCCCCAGCATGCCCTGTGCTTTCCTCTAGCCCTCTTAGCCGCTCTTCCTTCTGGCTGACCCAGGCATACGCATGTGGCAGATAGCACTTTTCTCCACTGCAGTCCATGTTCCTGGTTGCTGCACAAAAACACACAACAGTTTAAGCTGAGCTGGTTGCACTTAACACTGGCTTTCACATTGCTTGTACAAGTTCGGGGGGGGGCAATGAGTCTGAATGCCACTCCCTGCTCCCATTCTTTACCACTTAACTTTTGCATAGTAACTATTTTTGATACAGTCCGCTTTACTTGGAGGTTTAACAAGCAACTTGCCACTGCAACATTTCTATTGCTCACTGTGCTTAACTGCACTCAGAGCTGTGCACGCTGAGCTTGAATTCACATTGCACCATACATAGGCCTCACAGTCTTGTCCCTGAGACCTCAGCCTGCCATTTCCTGCCAAACAATTTCTCCATACTCCTCTCTGCACTTGCAATTATTTGCCTGCTGCAACCTGCATTTTATGTTTTGACTCTATCTTTGTCCCCTACCCAATGTCCAATTTGCATGCAAAAACAATCACTTTTACAGTTGGTAGCTGCTTGAGGGATTTTTGAAGAGTCACAGTTCAAAAGTACTCACAGTCCAACTAATTCTTTGCAGCTTTTCCTTTTCCACCCTGTTCTGGTCAAACAGACCACAATTGCTTGATGCTGAGCACAATTCACTTCTTGGGTGGTCCCGACTGTGGCGACTGACTCCCGAGATGTGTTACACCTGAGCAAACAAACTGACGGATGCCCCCCACTTCAGGGTCTGCCTGTCACCCACGCCAGATGAACATAAATACAGTCCAACTCCAAAAGTTTCCACATGGCCTGAAGTCCTCATCTCACTGCCACTGTTACATGACCTCCAACTTCCAAAACACATTGCGCCCATTCCTTTACACAAAGAACTCAGTCCAAAGGGGCAGGACTTTATGGCTTGAGCCAGTCATTCAATGCCATGCAAATTAGGGCAGGGGCATACTCTCTCTTTCCTTTCAAGTGCATACTGGCTCTCTGGGAAGGATTTCAAGCTGGAGAAAACACACCTTTTTTTTTATTTCGCCACTCGGACCGCAGCTTGAAACCACTTGCAATTTCAGTCAGCATTTCTTCCAGCAAGTGCACTGCCACCAAATTCATCACCCCAGGCCATTACTTGAGGCAAACATACCCTGAAATCACTGAACAAGCCCCCCACCTTTGTGTAACCCCCTTTACCCCTGGGCAAACAACAGATGGCATTTGGCAACTAACAGTCTCCACACACTTTCTTAGCTAGTGAGCTTTACTGTCTCGGATCTCAGGTGAAAAGGGTCACACAAAAGAACATTTGTATTTTTTACTGAGTACTGGGGTGGGCCAAGCACTGGGGCACCAGAAAGGTACAGTCCACACACAGAAAGCTGTCCACAAGTGAACTAGGGCAAGTGATAGGTTTTATTCTGACAAGCTTCCCCGGACTGACAGAACATTTGCCCACAGAGCTGCAGGTACAGAAACAGGTAAAACAAGTCCAAATTTCATAGTATGAAACTACAAATCTCAGGTTCAGATCCCACCCCTTACTATGGAGGGCTCCAAACTACATTTCTGCCCATCCCTCTTCTGGGCTATGGACATGAAACTACTTTGGGATTACTTATCCCAGGTGTGAACACTCTGGCTCCCCCTATCACCAAAGTATCCAAATCTATAGGATTCTTCCACTAGACAGCACACGTCATCCAAACTGCATGCAGCAATTTCAGTGGAATTATTCTGACCACACAAGCTTTCTCCTCCTTAGCCAGACAGAAGCATGCCAGCTCCATCTCTGGACAGAGGGGAGGCATCTCTTTCCCTTCATCAGAGCCATACTGCAAAGGCACCATTTGTGACTGAAACAGTCCTTCCACAGTGTCTGAAGTACCACTTCCCAAAATGTATAGGAATTCCCTGAGCTCCTAGAGCAAATCCTGACCATTTCCAACACTGGGCAGCACTTCATTCTTCAAGTCTTCTTCAGGTAGCAGGGAAGGTATCCCCAGAGTTACTCATGGTTGCAAAATTCATCTCCATGCATGAGTCTTCACCCCACATGGGTGTGGAACTGTAGATGGCCATCACAACTACTCAACGCTGCTCTCTTTTAGCCCACATTAGGACTGACAGGGTCAAGGGAAAGGATTCACCTTCCCTGAGGTCCCCCTCAGTTAGCCCCACACTCTTCCTCTGCCCACAGGCAGAAGGCAACTCCCTACTGCAGCAAGATTCCAAAGTGGGTTATCCTGCTGCGAGAGTTCCATCCACTTGGAACCTCTGCCAAGTGATTGACAGGGGCTGCCATGGGAGTCCCAAACAGGTTTACAACCTGGGCTGCCCAGCTTCTAGCTAACAACCCAGTAAAATACCAGGGGCCAGATATTCAAAACTTAGCTACATCCACTTGGAACCTCTGCCAAGTGATTGACAGGGGCTGCCATGGGAGTCCCAAACAGGTTTACAACCTGGGCTGCCCCGCTTCTAGCTAACAACCCAGTAAAATACCAGGGGCCAGATATTCAAAACTTAGCCCCGGGGCAAAATTAGCACTGCACGGTGTGCTAAATTAGCCCGGAATGATTTGCATGCTATATTCAAAGGAACAGCCCCAGGGCAAAAGCAACTGAATATAGCATGCAAATGAAGCGGTGCAAACAGGGCTGGGAGTACAGTGCAATAATAGCCCAGCAAATAAGACAGCTCTGAATATAGCATCGGGGAAGTGCAAACCACAACAGCAGCCCAGTGCACAGAGATGTGGAGGAAGGTAAAGGTGAACTACGTGGCCAGTGTGTGTGTGCTAGCAAAGAAGTGGATGCACCAAAGCTGCAAACAACAGTGCAGGCCAAATACTGCAGAACTGTGTTATGGTTCAGACAGGTTTGCATGATGCAAATACATTTGCACAGCACTAACACATCTACCCAGTGCTAGGATGTTTGCCCGGGGCAAAAATTTGCTATATTCAAAAGTGACATGCAAATGAGCCTACTTAGGCAGTCCATGGGCAAACATCCATATTAGCATCTCATTATGGCCTGATTTGCATGTAGATTGTCGAGTGCTATTGCAGGGTCCCACAGCTCCACCTGTAGGTCAGTCTGACAGTACAGGGGCAGTCTGGGTCTGCTCACAGTTCCACCTGTAGGTCAGTCTAGAAGTACAGGGGCAGCCTGGGTCTGCTCACAGCCCCACTTGTAGGTCAGTCCAGAAGAGCATGGTGGTAGCTGCAGGTTGCGTTTGTACACAGTGGCATAGACTATTGTGCCCCAGGGGACTACACAGCACAGGCACTGGTGGTGGTGGTGCTCCATGCAATAGTCAAACTGTAGCTCCTGCTACAGTGCATAGCAGAAGCTACAGTATAACAAGGTGGTTGGTAGTGTGAGGGACACAGCAATACCTATGGTCTGTAGGGCAGCAATGACTGCTGCACTCCACACAGTGACAGGCCCATCTGGCAGGTGTGTTGTGACAGTGGACATTACTGTCATGCTGCCATGTGCCCCACAGATGCTGCATCACTGGCATGAGATACTCACAGTGACATACACATGGCTGGCTGTGTGTGCTGTGGTGTCTGTACAGATGTGTGATATGTGGCCTGGGGGAAGGCATATACCATCAGACAGGCACACTGGTGTTGGGGTATTCCCTACATTGAACCATTTGCACTGCATGGATGGTCCCAGCCTTGTAGCAGCACCCAGTATGTGGTGCAGCCTGGCCACCTGTACACTCTCCTCTCAACACCCTCCACATCCCCAGTGCTGCATGCATGTGCTGGATTGTGTTGATGCACCTCAATGGGGGGGACTGGAGGTGTGTGTTTTATGGATACACACCCAATGTGTACATTGGGTGCTGGGGCACCCAACAATGCCTGGCATAGTTGTGACAGGTGCTAGATCATGGCAGCATAGGAGGTGCCATCCATGTGCAGCATGTTTCTTCCATGTCTGGTTTCTTTCTATGTTTAATATTTACTGGTCAGGGTCAATAAACCACCGCTGGCAGACCCTCGCAAATTCCATAATGCACACTTGTGAATTATGGGGTTCCGTAAACCATGGTTCTATGTTGCGCAAAGTCATGCAAAGCTGCATAAAGTCACACAAAGCTGTGCAAAGTCATGCAAACTCACTTTTGCACAGCATTAAGCACCAGTAAATATAAAAAGTAAAACATGGGGAAGTCTGGGAACTCAGATTTTATGCACACCCTTGGTGTGTGATGTCCAAAGATACACGTCTCGAGCTTCACTCTTGGGGTTTATTTTATTTTATTTATTTATTTCAGTTTGGGATTAATACCTTTGAGTCAAGGACTCATTTTCAAAGGTTCCACATCAGTGTTGAACAAACATTACAAAAATACAAGGTCTACAGAGAAAAAAAAAGAAAAACATTGAAGCATATACACAGGCAGTAATAGTAAAATTTGAACTTATACACATCAAATTAGTAAATATTAACAGATAGACTGAGTAAATAAGAGGGGGTTGGGGGGGAATCAGCCGAAGGTGGCATCATCTGAGATGGGAGAGAGGTGGATCTTTCAACCAAGTGAGGCCATCATCAGGTAATTGGGGTAGGGGAGCGGTTTAAGAAAAAAAGTGGCATACAGCAGAAAGATGTAGAGGGGGATAGGTAAATGGAAAACTGGGGGAAAGGTACTATCACATTAGCGCATGCAGGTGGGATCGTCTGAGGTGGTAGAGAGGTGGAGCTTTCAACCAAGTGAGGCCATTGTCAGGTAATTGGGGGTAGGGGAGTGGGTTTAGAAAAAAAGTGGTATATAGCTGAAAGATGCAGAGGGGGTAGATAAATGGAAAACTTGGGGAGAGGTACTATCACATTAGCGCAGGCAGGTACAATTCATTTTAGAGTCAAGGAGAGATTTGAGCCCAGCTTTGAAGGTACTAATCTTGGTAGTATCAGTGAGGACAGCAGGTAGTTCATTGTACCATTTCTGACCTTGATACAGGATGGAGTTCTGGGCAAGTTCATCCTTTAGAAGGGAATCACCATCTTGTCAGTGACCACACTACGGGTAGATTTCGTTGGGATGGCCAGTTTAAAGTGTTCGCCCAGTGTGGGGGATGTCAGTCCAAGCAGTACTTTTTTTAGAAGTAGGCAGGTTTGGTATTGCTCTCTAAGATGGAGTGGGAGCCACCCAGTTTCAGTGTACAGTGAGCAGGTACGGGTGTCGAGAGTAGCCCCCAAAGTAAAGATGACAGGCCTTATTGAGGAGTGTGTTGATCCTGCTAAGAGCAGTTTTTGTGCCTGCCCCATATATAGGCAACCCATAGTCAATGGTAGACAGTATTGAGCTACTGGTGGCTAGTTTGAGTGCATCTGGTGTCACTGAATGTCTGTGATGATAAAGTACACCAAGTTTTATATTTGCAGTCTTGATGACAGAGTCAATGTGGTTTGAAAAGATGAGCATGTCATCGAAGGTAATGCTGAGATATTTGAAGTTAGATACTTGGTTTAGGATTTCACCCTTTTGGTTATGAATATGGAGGGGCAGGTATTTTTGTTTGTTTTGAGAGGTGTTGAAGAGCATACTCTGTTTTTTTGACGTTCAGTAGTAGCTTGTTTTCCGTAAACCAAGATTCAAGTTTATGAAAGCTGCTTTGGAGTTCAGTTGTGATGGATTGTTGGTCTTTGCCAGCCACTGAGATCATAGACACTGACTATGAAGGGGCTGAGGGGCTGAAGCCCCCCCCCAAGAAGTTGAAGTGTGGGCTCTGCCCCCCTCCCCCCGGGCCAACGCCTGATCAGAATTATGGTATTTTTTTTTTTTATACTTCACTGATTCACTCACTGCTGTCTTCAGGAGTGGGGGTGGGCCAGTGCTAGTGGGAAGGTGGGGAGGTGGGAGCAGCAGTGTGATGTGCCGCCACTGTCAGTAATTAATTCATAACCCAGGCCCAGCTTTTTTATTATTATGCACAGACTTGCAGTGCGTGCCATTGGTGGAGGGTTCGTGGTGCAGTCCAATCACATGGTTTGGCGTGAAGTACGTATGCACTGTGACACCTCCAGTGTGTGCTGTTGTTCTTTGGCACCAGACAGATCCACCATTTTAGTCCTCCTCAGCAGCAGGCATGGTGGGTGGTTTGATTTTGAGGACTGGTGGAACTTTGGAAGCGGCAGGACTCTGCGGGTGCAGAGAAGAAGTAATCGGTTGGTAGGCAGTAGCAGCCCGGCCCGGGGGTGAGCCTGTGTTGTGAGGGGCAAGGGGAGCCATTCCTGACCCATTAAAGATTAGGTGGTCCAGTGATGGTTGTTGTCAGGTAGGGTTGAGAGTCTGTGTGGGGCTGACTGCCTCAAATAATTAGCACCAGGGCCTGGGGCCGTGCTCTGAGGAGCAGAGCCGGTGAGAGTCGGTGTGGAAGCTAGTGGTGTGGCGAACAGACAGAAGTGAAGAGGGAGAAGGAAGGAACACCAGATCTGCAGCTCACATTCAAAATACAAAGGTATTGTAATATTTTCAGTGGAGAAAGATAAAAAATGCCATTTCACTGGCACAGTGCCGTGGTGGCATCACTGGCGTGGGTGTCTTTCAAAGTTCCAAGAAATTGATGCCTACTTAAAATTAAAAACAAATAATGTAGTTTAGTTGAGGGGGCCATGCTCACTTCCCTATAGAAGCTTAGACAAATGCAGCAACAGGCCAGCATAATTCAATTTACTGTACAAACCCTCCTGAAGCATCTCTTTGAACACATATACATAGGCAAAAATTACTGTTAAAAACAGTCTTGCAATCATTAGACATTCCTGCATCTATCTGACCTAATGTTTTTCTTGTCAATTGCTAGGCACTTCATCAGAGAGGTGCTCTGAATCTGAATTGACGATGAAGCATCCAGCATTTGGCAATCAAGAAATGTTAATGGTTTGCTATTCAATATGAATTGGGACTTTGGTATCCAATGCTAGAACCAGAACAGCCAGAAGAACCATTACAAATCAGAATGTCTGTTCGATGGAACAGGTGCAGAATGCGCTGTTTTCTCCATTGAGTGTAAACTCTGCAGTGCTTGCCTGTGACTTGTCTTGAACAAGTTGGAGGCAGTATTGCGCAGTAGTTTTTAAGGCTTTGACTGCAAACCTGGAGACCTGGGTTTGAATCCCACAGCACCCACTTGCATACTGTGAGACCCTGGTCTGAGCAAGTTACTTAACTTCCTTGTGCTCCCAGGTTGCACCTGTAAACAAGCTTCAAGATTAGTTTGTCTCTCCTGGTTTAAAAAAAAAAGCTACAACCAGGTAGAAAGAGTAATATCCAGAATGACCATTCTGGCTGGAAGAGAAAGAATGCAGTGCCTGTTCCTCCAGACATTCCATTTTTTAGCTGGTTGCACAGTTGCACGTCCAACCATTATGGTTCCAGTGATCTGGATTTCACCCCTCCCATTCTTTTCTCCTGCACTAGAAGCTGCAGCATCTTATCAGGGTTATCAATTCAGTATAGATGTTTTTGCACTATGGCTTTTGGTTTTTGCATATGAACTCATCCAACTTAAGTAAAGGGTGATGATTTGTGAATCTATTAACAATTCCGTTTGTATACAAGTTTTTAAATGCAAAACATGATTTATTTACTTACACAATATTTGTATAATAGCTCTTGTGTATGATAAAACCATCAACTATTCATTTTTATTGTAAGAAAGACCATCTCCCCACCATGGAGTGCACAGTATTTCGGGGGATATATCATCTGTATGTGTTCTCATGCAGTCATGCTGTTGTTTGGGTGACAAGGCAAGACAACCTCAGGCTCTTCCAAACCTAATGCCTCCTCCCTCCCTCCCTCCCTGTGTGTGGTTGCCTGGCTGAAAAGGAAGACCTTTTGTGACTGTCTTGGCTGTCTAACCTTTTTTGAGGTGAGCTGAGACTAAAATAGGTTAAAGTTACATTTATTTATTCAGTTTCAGGCTCCAGCAGCACGTGCACATCAGCAAGCATAGGCCCATGTGATTTTACACTCCCATCTCTCGAGTCCCACCTTGGACTTGGTTAGGCTGAGTGTGAGGTGCTTAGCTCTGTTGTGTTGTTAGCAGTTATTACATACTGTAGATTTCTGTGATTGTTGCCTATAGAGGGCAGTAGGGAAATCAACTAGGGTCCCCCTCTGACTTTTGCGAGGGGGAGGCCTCCAGGGCAATAACCCAAGATGGGGAGAGGTTGCAGCATTGCAGAAAAAAACAAAACAAAAAAAAATGTTTATGTTTGTTTTTTTAAATGTTCATCCACCCCAGTACATGCCATACTAGTACTGCAGAGCACTGTGTCACTGAGTAGCATGGATTATCAAAAGTAGGCTGTCAACAAAACCAGTTTAAATGTACACATTACACATGACACACTGATCGGAAGTATTACCACAGGCAATCAGTTGTATTATTTCTGGTATGCAAAGTGTTATGATATGGGCCATTTTTACTTTCTTGCTGTTTATGTTGTCCATGCCTCATATACTGCAGTTGAAATCCTGAAATCGATCTGTTGGTATCTATGCATGTAACAAGGCCTTGGCTGTTTACTTTCGTTAGTGTCTGTGCCTGTATCTCAGTCACTGATCCCCGCCCCCACCTAATATTGTTGCAGTGCCTTTCTAGAATAAAGATTTACATCTGACAGATAACGTGAAGACTCACAACAAAAGCAAATGGGCAGCCTATCTGCCTCAGAGCACAATAATCTGCTATCTGAACAGGCATCGGAGTATCCTGATCTAAAACAACCCGCATATTTTGCTAGTGTAACTGCAGCATACACCTATGGTCACCTGGCATCATGCAGTTTACATATTTTAGTTTGGAGGGGGGAAAAGTAGGTGAGTTACATCACCTGTGTCTGCACAGTTTGCTGTGGAGTGGGTCAAGGACGTGAGTGACAACACAAGAAGCTATGCTAGTAGCTGGGGAGGGGATCAGGGTGGGTATGTGTCACCACTGGAGTCTGCAGTACTTGCTGGGGAGTGGGTCAAGGTGGTTGGTGACAACACCAGAGGCTATGCCAGGACCTCGGGAGGGGATATGGGTGGGTAAGTGACACCACTAGTGTCTGCAACCCTTGCTGGGGGGTCAAGGTGGTGAGTGACACCATCAGAGGATATGCAGGTAACTGAGGGGAGAAGGTGGGTGAGTGATACCATCAGTGTCTACAGACTATAACACATGCTGGGCATTAGGTCAAGGTAGTGAGTGACACAATCAGAGGCTACACCAATAGCTGGGGAGGCAGGCAAGGTGGGCGAGTGACACCACCAATGTGTGTAACATTTGCTTGGTAGTAAGTCAACATGGTGAGTGACAACAAAATACAGGCAAATTTGGGTAATGTGCTGGCATTGAAATGGTGTTTATTATGCTGTGCTACTTCTTCAGTAAAACCCCCAAAATGCATTACAAAACCCCTAGAGCTGGGGCTTTGGTAGCCCCAGGCCCCGGCCATTTTTGAGCCCCGCCCGGCAAAATGAAAGTTGGCTCCTATGACTGAGATCACTGCATCATCAGCATAGAGAACAGTGCTTGCTGAGCAAGCCATTGGGGTGGAGTTGATGAAGAGGCTAAAGAGTAGAAGACCGAAGACTGACCCCGTGGAATCGTTAGGTGCACCTCCTTAGCAGCAGATAAGGTATCACCAATTTTGACTCGTGATCTGTTAGAGAGGTAGCTGTCAAACCATAGTACCATATTTGGGGATAGACCTGTAGACAGAAGACAACTTAGGAGGAGATTGTGATTAACAGAGTTGAAAGCCTTCGTGAGGTCGATGAAGACTGATCCAACTCCTGACCACTATCCAAGGTGTTATATAGTTGGGATGAATAACCAACTAGAGCGGTGAGTGTGGAGTGCTTTTTAAGGAAGCCGTGCTGTTGTGGGCAGAGTAGGTTATGGTTATCAAGGTATTCAGTAAGCTGCTCCAAGACCATTCTTTTGAGTACTTTCGAAAGGGGAGGAAGGATGGATATAGGTCTGTAGTTGGATGTTTGGGTTTTATCCCTCACTTTAATGACAGGCATTAAGTTAGCTGACTTCCTTGCATTTGGAAATACTCCTGATTTTACAGAGGCATTAAACACGTCTAAAGTAAAAGGGTGGTACATATTTCCTTGGAGGGTCTTGAGGGGCAGTTGGGCATTGCTGAACATGCATATCTTTGAAGTAGCCACCAGGGAGTACACTTGAAAGGTCAGTGAATGCGTTGTTGAGCTCATTAGCAATTTTGATGGGTTCCTGTAGGGGCCCCTTCACAGTCAACAGTAAATCTGGGAGGGTCTTGGGGGCTTTTCCCATTAAGGATTTAAGAGAACACCAAAAGCCTCTTCCAGAACCCCAGGTTTTGGTTAGTAGATCCTTATAGTAGGAGGCTTTAGCCTGTCGGATGAGTCTGGTGCAGGTGTTTCTAGCTGCCTTGTAGGTATTAAATGCAGCAGGTGTACCAACTGCTTTTTCCATATGCCAAAGATTGTTTCTGTTCTTCATAAGTCCAATAAGGGAGTTGGAGAGCCAGGGATTGGAGGTTCCCTTAATTGTTTTAGTTTTGTATGGTGCAAAAATATCACAAGCACGGTTGAAAACCATTATGAAGCAGTTAAATGCCTCATTACCATCTATATCTCCAGCCGGCGGAGACCAATCCAGTTGTGTCACATACAGCTTGAAATGTTCAAGCAGTCCAGGCCTCAGGCAGCGGTTTTTGCACACCTTGGGTGAACTCTTGGGGCTTGGGGTTTATGGGGCATCACACACTTCGGGTGTGCATGACATCCTTGTTAACCACACTTCATCATGCATTATTCTATATATAATTACTGACCTTCATTTTTTCCCATACAGAAAGCCGGTTATAATTTGCGGTTATAACGACAAACACGCCCTAGCTTTCTCTAGGAAAACCGTGAGCCATCAACACCTGTAAAACAAACCACATTTAATCTGAAACTCATAGTCTGTCAGCTGACTTCCTCCTCTCGCTGCTTAAAATCAACCCTCCAATGTCCTCTATATCACAAAGAAAGACGAACAAGACGAATTAAACTAAAGTAGAAACTTTTCACATCATCCCTAACACACACTGAACAAGTCTCTTTCTCCCCACAGGCATCACGAGCTCTTTAAGCAGCTCGCTATGAACAGCATAACCATGACAACCGGAACCCTCACTTAGCAACTCAGAAATGAGTAAAAACCGAAAAACTTAAAATAGTCTTACAAAATCTTTAAATGTTTTCTTCATTTAACACCATTTCTAGTTTCAGAAACAAGATTTACTTCTCATAGAAATTGCTTACAAAATGGACCTCGCTGTTTCAAGTACTGTAAGTTAACTCAATTTCAAAGACTAAAAAAAAAAAAAAGAAATGTAATTTAATCATTCAGTTAAAATCCATTTTACTATTACAAAGTCCTTTAATAATATACAGTTAATGAATCAGAGTACTGCACACTGTTTTGCAAAATGGCACAGTTTGTTAAATAAACTTCCTATGGGAGAAAAAATGAAGGTCAGCAATTATATAAAATATAATTTGGAGAGGTGGTTCAAACTCGAATTTTTCACACACCGGAAGTGTGGGATGCCTTAATAAACCACTCGGGCTTCACCCTCGAGGTTTATGTGGCATCCCACACTTCTGGTGTGCGTAAAATTCTCATTATAACCACCTCCCCATACATTATTCTCTATTTTATCACCTTGTTGTCCGGGTAAGCTCACTGAGCCAAGGCACATTGTCAGTAACCACCCAGAGCCACTACATGTTCGGCTGAGATGATACAGAGTACACTAAATACTGTACATATCACTAACAACAACATGCAATTCATAATGTGCAACACAGTGTCACATTGCAAACCATTTCTGCTGCAGATGTTGTTTCATCTCAGTTCTATCAATGGCAGGGTGGTTGACTTCTAAGCAATATTACTATATTGTATTCCACAGTTTGGCTGCCTGTGCATATGGAGTGGCCCAGTGTGGCCGACCGCCCACACTGCCTCCTCATTGGCTGCATACAGCCTTGTTCTCTGTTGCTGCTGTGGCCATGCCCCCCCCCCCATCCTTGGTTTGCCCAGAGTTAAGACTACCTTTTCCTGGGCAGTAATTTGCACAGCGCAAAGTGTTGCACAAAGTCATGCAAACACACTTTGCATGGCGCTAACGCACTGAATATAGCATGTATTCATATACACGCCTCTTTTCTTTGCACATTACATACATTACACCTTTGCCCAGTGATAATGCAGTTTGCACATGCTATTTGGCCTTTTGAATAGAGGGGACTTACGCAAACCTGGTGCAAACCTGGCACAAATAGTTTGCACCCAGTGCAAAGTTTTGAATATCTGGCCCCAGGGTCCTAGTAACCCTAGAGGGAACCCGGGCAGTTACACTTGCATAGAATAAAACTGTGTCATTTGGGGTACATAATTGTTGATACAGCCAAACAAACTTTTGGTATATTATTAATGAAGATGGAAAACAAGAGCAAGTCTAAACTGTGGGATCCCTGCAGTGGTTTTCAGTAAAGAGGATTTAGTTGTACTTATCTTATTAATTTTTTTCTACCAAACAGGTAGTACTCAAACCACATTAAGGTATAATCACCCACCCCAGTTATAGATAACTTTTTAACCAGTATGGCATGGTCCACCAGTTCAAAGGCCTTGGTCAGTTTGATAAATATTGCACCTGTTAGTTAGCCATGATCTATGCTATCATAGATATCTCCTATCAACCAGACCAAGACTATCGATGTGCCAACAAGGCACTGGGATGTCAGGGGTACGCCTGCATCCTCAGCACGGATTGGCCCACACCTATCCCACCAAGTGACTGGCTACAGGATTCAGATCAATGGCATAGGAGACCCCAAGGTATGCTCCCTCCTGGAAGCATGTGTGCTAGTCATTCTCGGAGCCCCAAGAGTGGCATGTGGTCCTGAACATCTCACAACAGCAAAGGTGACAGTGCAACATTGAGGGGGACCCTAGAGGTTACCAGAGTGGGATCTCAGGTCCTCCAGATGCATCTTATGCTAGTGGGGCCTGTGGCTGAGGATCAGGGATTTGCCCATAGTGTTGGAATTTAGACAGCCCACCAGGAAGGTGCGGGTACTCCAAGGAGGAATTTCCTGAAGGGATACTCCCTGATGACTGTAAAATCTACCAGTTCTTTTCTACAACCTTATTTTATACACCTGGGAATTAAGGGTTGTACCAAAGTTCAGATTATTATTTTTTTTTTAATCATTTTTGATTTTCTTATACTTGAACACATTATGTCCTGTGTTCTGTGTCATCTTAATGATATACTTACTGCATTAGTTCTTTAAACACTGCATATTAAACTGTAATAATATAGTATTATGTTATCTGGTTTTAATAATGTTTATAAGTATGATCATGATTTTGTACACTTATTGTAGGGATTAGTTGTTGGTGTTGCCATCATTTTGTAATAATTTAATCTATTTAATAACTTATTTTGCACACAACACTTTGTTGGTTAGGGTATAAATGGTATATGCCACAAGATAGTAGAATTCCTTGAAAAATCACCCGTACTTGGCACAAAACACTGTAAGTGGAGTGGGAGTGCTGCTCTGCTGTTTGTTTGAATAAATCTATGCATTATTATCCTAAAGACTCATGAAGATGTGTCCTGTGTGCCAGTTTCTGTGAAAGCCCAGCTGCTTGATGTTACCATTCAGTAAATAACACTCCTCTTCCAGAACTGGGATTGTTGCCTGACTGAATCTGACCCCAAGGAATCCTGGTGCAAATGGGGTATCAGTTGTGGGAAACATTTATTGGACAATGGTTACAGACAAACTGTGTGGACCCCAGGGGGATGCCATTTTGTGAATTCTTAGAAACACAGAAACATAGAATCTGTTGACAGATAAGGCCCATACAGCCCACCTAGTCTGTCCATTTCCCTCCTCATTGCTGCAGCCCCAGATCCTATTTGATCTGCAGCTGTTCTGCTCTGCACATCTCCAGGGTACCCTTATGTCTATCCCATGCACTCTTGAACCCTTGTATTGTTTTCAACCCACCTACTTCTGCTGGAAGGCTGTTCCATGGCTCCATCACCCTTTCAGTAAAAAAATACTTCCTAACATTACCCCTCATGGCAGGCCAATCAATAGATTTCCCAGGTTTCCCAGACTTCCCAGGTCCAAGTGCCATTGCAGGGTCTCTGGGAAAGGTGGGACATTGTATTGGCACCTTTTATAATCCAATCAGTTGTTGAGGACAGTGACTGGCAAGCGGGAAGACCAACTGGAACTATGGTTTGAAGCCTTGAATATAATAAAAAGGACAACCCAGGAGGAGTCAGTTCTGTGAGGGATCCGAAGAGAATGGATGGTGTGTCTGCAAGTCAAAGTGCATCATCCTGAGGCATTACCTATTTTTCCAGATTCACAAAATAGATGATTTGATACCTTTTATTAGACCAACAGAGATTTACATAAAATCTTTAAGCTTTCAAACCTATAAAGTCCTTCTTCAAGGTTTTTCTGAAGAAGGACCATGTAGGTTTGAAAGATTAAGGATTTTCTGTAAATCTGTTGGTCCAATAAAAGGTATCAAATCACCTATTTTGTGCAAATTTTTGTACAAGGACCAATATGGCAACAAACTATTTTTCCAGAAAATTATAATACTGATTATGAAAAATTCCATACAACCATAGGGAAGGATAGCTTGATTTATTTAGGAATAAACCTATCTAATAAAGAAAATAGTCTTCTTGCTTTAAATCTAAACCTGCTTATAGAAATGGTTGGGCAGGATTTGGAAAGATGGAAGGGCCTCTCCTTATCATTATTAGGTTGGTACAGGTAGTTAAAATAAATATCCTTCCACCGTTCTTATATATTTAAAGCATTACCTACAGGTATTCCCATGGAGATTTTTAAAAAATAGATAACACCCAAAGTAAATTTATTTGGAAGAATGGAAAGCCAAGATAAAAAAAGGGAAAACTATATTTAAATAATCAACAACTAGGTTTAAAATTCCCAAACTTACAATATTTATTTATTTTTGACTTCGGTAACTGGGTAAGTAAGCTGATCCAAAGGACCATTTTCAGCCACGACCCAGGCCACACAGTGGCAGTCAACAAGTAGAAATACAATATAATGGTGCTGACAAGCAGAAAATACAATACATGGTACAGTGCACACCTCAACATGAGGTCAAAAATACATGCAGAGTAGTTCGGTCAGCACATACAGTAAAAACCAGATCCAGGCAAACATGTGCAGGTAAACAGAAATTCAATAAGTGGTACAAGGCACACCTCAACCTGAGGTCAGAAAATCCATGCTGAGCAGTTCATTCAGTACAGACAGTAAAACAGAATACAGGGAAATGCAGTCAGGGGACAAATCAGGCTAAATTCTGGAAGACATTGGTAATACTGCAACACAGAGAGACAAGCTAGGAAGGTGATAGGCAGGCACCACACTGTGCATTCTAGTGGCAAGGGTAGCTTTTGGATCCTAGTGTTGTCTAGGGAAGTAGTTACTCAGACAGGAGCCAAGCTCTAAGGTTAGTCTTGAAAGACAGGTAGGAGGGGATATTACCATCAGGTTTCAATGACAGAACCCTTGAAAGAATATTTTAGTCAAAATCATCCTCCATGGATTTTTTTTGAAATAGGACAGCCCCCTAGTTATAGGTTAGGACAGACATTATTTCAAAATTGGAGTAACAAAAAATGTTAAGCAGTATAGTGCAGTGGTTTAAGGCTCTGAGTTGCAGAACTGGCGACTTAGGTTTGAATCCCACAGCCCCCACTTGCTTACTGTGTGATCCTGAGCAAGTCACTTAACTTTCTTGTGCTCCCAGGTCACACCTGTAAACAAGCTTCCAGCTTAGTGTGTCTCTCCTGGTGTGTGTGTGTGTGTGTATATATATATATATATATATATATATACTGAAATTACTTTCATGAGCAAATTTGGCATGCAATAAATAAAACTTTGGGCTGACATATTTTTTCACCACTAGTGGAGAACAATTATCATCCCATATTCTCCCTTCCACATAGGAAGACTTGATCGAATTTTGAAGCTAATGTAATTTGAGATTTATTTGAGGGGAATATGATTAAATCTTTTCAACAGTTGCAGAACCTATATGGAATACCCAAATATATATATATATATATATATATATATATATATATTTTCTTTGTTATTTACAGAGGCGTACTTTCATCCATGCACTCAAAATAAAAAAAGATTTGTTTGGAAAAAAATTCTTCGATGAGTTATTGGAAACAGTTCCAAGTAAGTCTAAGCTCATTTCCAAATCATATAACTTTATTATTAATAACCAGAATATTAGTACCCAGACTTTAAAAAATAAGTGGGAAAAGGATTTACAGATTAATATTTCTGAAGACAAATGTCAATTTATATTAAAAACTTGGAATTTGGCAACTAATAACAGAATGACTCAAATTCAATATTTTATTCTTAACAGAATTTACTATTCTCCATCATTATGTAATAGGTTTAATGCAGAAACATAGAAACATAGAATGTGATGGCAGAAGGAGTCCACTGGGTCCATCTAGTCTACCCTGGACTTCTGTTGTTTTTTCTAACCCCCCAACTTCTCTTCAGTGTGAGGGCACCCCTGTGCCTATTCCATGCATTCCTGAATTCCCCTACCGCCTTTTCCCCCTACCACTCCCGGGTGCAGGCTAGTCCATGTGTCCACCACTCTCTCCGTGAAGAAGACCTTCCTGACATTGGTAGTAAACCTCCCTCCTTTTAGCCTCAGATCATTCCCTCGAGTTATACTGCCCTCCTTGAAGTGAAAATGTATTTGTTTATTTGTAAAAAAAAAATTGGTTTACAACCTTGAGCCAGAGGCTCATTTCCAAAGGTACCTCATCACATTGAGGACAGACAAAACAAATTTAGGTTACAGAATACAAGTCACTGACTTAGAGTTACACAGAAAGATTTCATACATTATACAATTTAGTAGCAGTTACAGTGAATACAGCTGAGCACATGCTGGTTTTATCAAAGGCAGGATGCATAGGGGAGAGGTGGGGGGGTGAGGTGGAGTGCCGCCCAGTGGGCGTTGTCAGGAAAATGTTCCTGTGTTTGCACCTTATTTACACCTTTTATGTATTTGAAGATTTTGATCATGTCACCCCCCCTCTCCCTTCTCTGCTCTAGGGATACATGTTTAGTCCTTTCAATCTGTCTCAGTCTCTGTACAACATTTGATACAACCCCTGTACTATTTATGTCACCTTTCTCTGTACTGTCTCTATGTGGTCAATGTCCTTTTTGAGGTGAGACCTCCAACATTTGACACAGTACTCTAGGTGTGGCCTGACCAGTGCTCTGTACAATGGCAGGACCATCTCCCTCCTCCTGCTCATGATTCCCCTTCCAGTGTATCCCAGCGTTCCACTGGCCTTCAGTGCCGCCTTCTTGCATTGTTTTCCCACTTTCAAGTCATCTGAAATCATGATTCCCAGATCACGCTCCTGGTTGGAGGCAGCTAGTCTTTCGTCTCTCAAGTAATATGCCTTCTTTGGTTTTGCAGATAGATAGATAGATAGATAGAGGTTCTATGTGACAATGGCAATTGCAGAATAGGGATAATCATTTCGGTGAGTGTACATCACCAAAAATGAATTACGGTAATGTACACTCACAGCAAACTGCAAGGTGGCAACAGAAATTACATGTATGTGGAGGGCTGTGCCCCCTGTACACCCCTACTTAAAAATTTTCAACTCCAGGAGAGTGTATGTTGGGGGGGATTTCTTAAAAAAATAACAAGCCACCTGCCAGCACAAAAAGAAACACACCGCACCGGACCTGAACCCTGCACCCCCCCCAACCGACCACCCTCCCCACCACGCTAGCTGACCAGCTTGGCAGTTTCCCGGCACAATCCCTCCTACATACCTCCCTTGCCCCCCGAACATGTGTGCACACACGTACATGCATGTATGCTTCCCAGAGCCCTACCTCGCCCACCCAGGTATCCGGTCGATACTCTGCCATGTAGTCCTGAACATAGGTGCTGTGATTGAGTTGCTCTCTTTGAAAGTGCTCAATTGCAGTCGCTGTGACCACTGGATACCATAGATAGATAGATAGATAGATAGATAGATAGATAGATAGACAGACAGACAGACAGACAGACAGATAGATAGATCAATATTTTATTTTATTTTTATGGCACTGCTTCCCGGAGGCTCAGAGAGCTGCACAAATTCATAACAACAAATTAAAAAAATATCAAAAAAATATCAGCAAAACACATTGCAGAGTAAATACCACAATAAAATCAGCATAAAATAAACACTAGTACATCACAGATCTATCAGTACAATGAATAGCACAGAATTTCAGCTATGAAGGCCAAAGGCCTGACTAAACAGAAACGCTTTTAAGCCCTTTTTGAAGGTTTCCACTGAGGGTGCCTCCTTCAAACAATTAGGCAGTGAGTTCCTCAGGGCTGGCGTGGTGACCAAAAAAGCCCTGTCACCTGACTGCCGCAGCCTAGCCCTGGGAACCACTAGGAGGCAATCATCGGAAGAACAGAGAGTGAGTCATGCAATGGGGAACCAGGAGGTCTTGCAGGTAGCCAGGTCCCTGGCCATTTATGGCTTTACAGGTCAGTAACCCGACCCTGAAGACAATCCTCCACCTAATCAGCAGCCAGTGCAGTCTGCGGAGCACTGGCATAATATGTTTGAATCTTAATGCACCAGTCAATAGCCTGGTTGCCGCATTCTGCACCAGCTGCAGATGGTGAAGGTTGACTTCAAATATCCCTAGGTAGAGAGTACTGCAGTAATCTACCGAAATTTGATAAGACTGTGCACTAGGGTCTCATGGTCCTCAGATGGTATCAGAGCTCAGATCCAAGCAATGTTCCTCAGATGGTAAAACCCACTTTGGACAATGGCCGACACCTCAGCATCACATGTCAAACCATCATCAAGGAACACACCCAGATCCCTAACCTGTGGGGAGGGGATCAAAGGGATAACCCTCAGCTTCAAGCCAGGATCATTTCCTAATCTTCCTCCATCCCATCGATGACCTGGATCAACCACCAGTACTTCCGTCTTGTCTGGGTTGAGTCATAGCCAGATACAAGATATCCAGTTCTGGATCTCGGCCAGGCAGGTGTTAAATACAGAGGATGCCATCTGGTTTCCAGGTGCACAGGACAGGTAGAGCTGGGTATCATCTGCATAGAAGTGAAAACCTAGCCCATGCTGCCTGAAAATGTCTCCCAATGGCAGCATATACACTGTGAATAACAGAGGCACCATGACTGAGCCTTGTGGAACTCCACAGTGTAGAGGCATCAGGTTTGATGAGGATAACCCCATTTTCACCCTTTGTACTCTACCGTGAAGTAGGATCTAAACCAGATGATGACAATGCCAGTTAGTCCACACCATTTCTGCAAATGGTCCAATAACACCTCATGGTCCACAGAGTCAAAGGCCACAGAGAGATCAAGGAGAACAAGGATGGTCCATTCTCTCCATCTCTCATTATTAGGAGATCATTAAACATCTTCACCAGGATAGTCTCTGTACTATGTCCTTGCCTAAATCCAGATTGGAAGCACTCAAAAGTGGCTGAGGGAGTGAGACAAGCCTTAAGCTGAGTGGCCACCACTTTTTCTAAAACCTTCCCTAAAAATGGGAGGTTTGAGACCAGTCTGTAGTTGGTGAGATAGTCCAGGTCCAATGAGAGATTCTTCAAAAGGAGTCTAACCAAGGCCACAGGGAAATCCCCACTCCTCTAGGAACACTGGATGATCTCAGCCACCACAGATCCAGTCAGGTCCACACATCCAACCAAAAGTAGGGTTGGACCTAGGTCTAGGTCACAATGGGTAGGTCGCAGCTTAAGAACTATCTCTTCCACCTCCTCCACTCCCACTGGATCAAACTCATCCCAGACAAGAGGGATACCCCAACACATCTCTGGCTGAATCCCACAAGGTACATGAGCAGCACTAGAGGAGATCTCAGTCCTGACAGAGGACACTTTGTCGGCAAAGAATACAGCAAACTCATCGCATTGCGTTAGAACTAACTCCCCCCAGTACAGAGACAGGCTGGGTGCAACAGTCTGGCCACCATACAGAAGAGCTGAGCAGGTCTATTCCTTGCTGCAGCAATCTCCCTTGACAATAAATCTGCCTTTTGGGGAAAAACTGCCCTCTGATAGTCACCATAATGTGACTTCAGAGCCAGTTTGTTTTCAATCAATCTGGATCTCCTCCAGTGATGCTCCAACCTCCTGCCATTTATCTTTAACTCTCTGAGCTCCCCATCAAACCAGGGGGACCTCCAAGTAGATAAGGGCTGGACATGGACAGAAGTTATGGAGTTGAAGGCTGCAGCAACAGTCTTATTATAGGCTGCTACCACCTCGCCCCCACCACACAAGCAGCTTCCACAGACGATAGATCCAGCACCACCTGTAGTCCTTTTGAGGATAATCCCCATAAAGGGCTGTACGGAATCATCTCCACAGAGGACAGATACTCAGGGGGGACCCCAAACATTAACTTCACAGTGCTATGATCTGACCAAATAACCAGATCAATCCTGAGGTCATCGACCCCAAGACTCAGTATGAACACCTGTTCCAGAGTGTGCTTGTGCAAGTGGGTCACTGAAGTGACAGTTTGCAACAGGACCAGAGCCTCTATGCTCTGGAGGAGATCCTGCCCGAATGACGAGAGTCTGTCATCGACTCAAGCGTTAAAATCCCCCAGAACTAACCATCTGGGGGATTTCAGTATCAGGCCGGCAATGAACTCCCCAATCTCATACAGAAACTTCCTCTCACCACCCTGTGGTTGGTAAATAAGAAGGATTCTGTAGCCTGCCCCAGGACCCTCCCTCATGGCAACACTCTCAAAAGACCAGGTGGAACACACCGGTAGCATCGTGAGGCCCATGCTGGCTTTAAAACAAATGGCTACTCCCCCATCTCTGTAATCCTTCCTCGGGGTATGTACCACAGAGTACTCATCTGGAATCACTGTCTCCAAAATTGGTGTAGCATTTTTACCCAGCCAGGTCTCTGTAATACAAGCTGGTTAACCAAGGAAATCAAGTTTGCCGTAATAGCGGTCTTGTTCCTCATTGACCTGGCATGGCAAAGCACATCCCAGGACAGCTGAGTGGAAGCTGCTGGACCACTGGTCATCTGCCCACTATCCAAAGTGGGGCCCTTGGGTATGGGAACCAGACAGGGAGGACCCTTTCCAGTATCCATTTCACCCCAGGGCGCCCCCTGGGCCTCACCACCCAAATCGTACACTCCCCAACAGTGACTCCAGTGCCCCTCCGCACAGACCTCCGTCCCCATGCAAGTCCCACAACCCTACACCTCACATATGTATCAGCAGGCAAAGGGGGGGGGCTGATCAAAAGGCCAGAGGCTGCGCAGATGAGCCGGAGAGTAACTGTACCTTACAGGCCTATTCCCTTGACACATCCTGACTGTCACTAAAATAACAGATTAAAATACTAAAATCCATATTCCTCCCGATAAATAATCCACCCCAACTACTAAATCAAATTGACTACTTAAAAACACCCAATTCTATCACTCAATCACATTCATCCACTCACACATAACACACACACACACACACAACACAAAATGGAAAGACCTGCCCCCCTCCCAACCCAAGTAACAAAATATCTCTATCTCATGCAGTTAAAACTTTACAGCAGCCACAATATACCTATTTAATATAACTGTAGTCCAAATGGCTGCAAAATTATTTGTGAGTCTCTCACTACCCACAATGATATAGGGTCCTGAAAAACCGAGGGGCTCTCACCCCCTTCAGTCACTTCAGCAAACAGATGTATATCCTATAAATAAACATTTAAAAGGCTCTCTCACAGCCACAAAAAATAGGTGAGAATGTAGCAGTTTGTCCCCTTGAATGTGCTCACCACACTCAGGAACGAGAAAATAAGCAAGTGCATGACTTCACACTTTTTAGTGTTGAATCTCAGCTGCCATGCTCCAGGCCATTCTTCAAGTTTATTTAGGTTTGATTCCATCTTGCCCACTCCATCTATGGAGTCCACCCTGTTACATATCTTCGTGTCACTGGCAAATAGACACACCTTCCCCTCTAGTCCATTTGCAATGTCAGCTATGTAAATATTGAAGAGTAGAGGCCCCAGCACTGAGCCCTGGGGTACTCCGCTGGTTACCTTACCCTCTGACGATACTGCGCCATTTACCTGACCCCTCTGTGTTCTACCCTGCAGCCAATTTTTTACCCATTTTACCACTTTCTGTCCTACTCCTGTGAAGTCTAACTTCTTTACTAGCCTTCTGTGCAGAACTGAGTTGAAGGCCTTGCTAAAGTCCGGGTAGACCACTTCCACCTCCCAACCTCTATCCACGGCCTTGGTAACCCAGTCAAAAAATTGACCAGATTTGTTTGGCATGACTTTCCCATCAAGAATCCATGCTGTCTGGGGTCCTGCTGCCTGCTGGCTTTGAGGAATGCTATTATCCTCTGTTTGAGCAGTGACTATCTATTTTCCTACTATACACATGAGACTTACTGGTACCTACATAGGCCTTACATAGAAATATCTATGTGATGTAACAGAGGATGTGGAGAAGTAGCAAAAGTGGCCCATGTATTGATACTATGTCCACTTATCTGACCATTTTGGGTACAGGTTTTGAAACAGATTGAGGCAATATTAGGAATGAATCTGCATTTCGAACCTGAACTTTGTATGTTAACTACATCCTTATTACAAGTTGTTCCAGAAGGCCAGAAACATTTTTTGATTTGAATGCCAAAAGGTGTATTACTTGAAGGAGGAAAGACTTAAATATTCCAAAAACTGACTTATGGAAAAATGTATTTTTAGAAACTATGAGGCTGGGGAAAAAAACATTATATGCTTAAAAATCAGTTATCTAAGAATTGTAAAATATGGGGGGGTCCACATAGCTGTAGAGGAGGGTACATTTTGAAGGTATTCTTAGGATAATCTTGTGGAAGGTTTATATTACATACCTAACTATACCACAAGCCTGCTATTTGTATAATTACTTTTCTACATTGCATTTATGAGGGGCCAAATGCAACTGCGCAGTGGGGTGACCTCTCAGGTGTTCAGTCTCCCCCATTCTTAATGTCATCATCCGTCCCTGCTCCATGCTGCGCTTCTTAAATGGCCTGCCCATACCCCTATCTTATTGCACTTACAATTTGTGTCAATTGTATTTCGATGTGACCATTGTAACTAGTGTATTCCTGTATCTATTTGCATCCTGTTTGAAACCAATTGTATCTCTTGCACTTGTTAATGTCAGCTGTACTCTACATATTCCATTGTATCACTTCCTTTCTCTAATCTGTATTTTTAACTGTTTGTACCACTTAATGTGCCATCTTTATGGCCCAGGTTGTGCCTGAAAATGGTTCCTGGGGTCAGCGCACCTACCCAGTCAACAAATAAATAAATAAAATACACTGTGACTTACATAACAATGAATGTGATATATTTATATATGCTATATAGACTGTTTAAATCCTATAATCGCTATTATCTCATCCTCTGTCTTTTAGGATATGGAATTGTTATAGATAGGACTGTATGTTATTAACATTTGTTATATCCTAGTCTTGTTTTTATTTGCATATTCAAAAACTTAATAACTTTTTTTGAAGGGCATCATCCCAGGCTTTGTGTCTGAAGTAGCAGTCATTCAAGCAACATTTTTTTGCGATGGCATGTGCAAGTGACTACAGCTGAAGATCAGTGTATAGCCCTTGGTGGAGGACAACAGACTCATACTTTTGTGAGCCTAAAAGATGAGCATGTGGGCCTTGACAGTGGTATGGAACTGTGTATGACCTGAGCCCTGATAGCTGAGAGTCATAGAGGTTGAATAGACAAACACAGAAACATAGAATTTATTGGTAGACAAGGACCACGGCCCACCCAGTCTGCCCAGATGGTGTCTGCCTAGCCTGTCTTCACAGACCCTAGCTAGCCTCTGGTGATCTTCCCTACTCAAAGCCCATTTTCTAATATTCCCCTATCTGTATCCCATGCATGTTTGAAGCCTCCTACTGTTTTCGCCTCCACCACTTCCTCTGGCAGCTTATTCCAGGTATCCACCACTCTTTCAGTGAAGTCATACTTCCTCACATCCCTCCTAAACTTCCCTTAAACCAAAGTAAACAATGCTGCAGTATCCCAAGGAGCCATCCCTGGTAACTGTGAGTACTGTCTGGATTTGTCCCATTCTACTGATCTGTAAGTGAGCATTTACTTTTGGTTTGCAAGTTGGCATCAGGCTGGATTGCAAATACTCTGTTTGTAGAGGTTAGGGAACCATTTTAACAATTGCATGGCCTTTGGGGGGAATTAGGCAGCCTGTTGCAACATTGTTCAGCAATTAAATACACTAATGCCAATGAACCTGTAGCAAATTCTATGGGCCTACAATGTTCCAACACTGGGTAGCTAGGAACTGCCATGTGGGTCTTCTAACTAACTTTACTTAAGGGCCTGCTATGGGGGGGGGGAGTAGTGCCCTCCAGTACAGAAGGATCCATCTGCATAGTGGTATTGTCAGAAAAATTGCCACAAAATAAAGAAGGGCTATGCCTTGCTGGGCTTTATCTGCAGCAAAGGCATTGGTTGTTTCTCTACTGCACACCTGGTAGGGCTTAACAAGAAACAATGATATAGTCTGAGCCTATCCTACATGGACAACAAATTGGGACTCAGTAATTGGGAGAATGTCAGTGCTTGCTTCTTCTGTTGCAGGGCCCAGTGTGTTAATAAGCCTGCACTTTATGCTACACTGTTATCATTATTGTCTGACCATCTACTGTGCGTGCTATTGTGGGAAGCATCATTATATTGTCTCAAGAGGGATTGATGGGAGGCACTTACTACTGTGGTGAGGTAGGTAGGTACTACATCCCAGTGGGTTGTAGTTGTACCAGGTTGTCAACTAACCCACTACCAAATCTCTCTGGGTGAAGGCACCACACAAACTATTTCCTGTAGATACCCCCTCCCCATATAAGTAGTTAAGCTAAGCACCCAGGAGCCATCTTATCATCCCTGGTGACTCTGTGGTAATGAAAAGTGGAGGCCCTATCCCCCCTATAAGTGTATTTTATTCCTTGAAGATACATACATTCAGCTGCAGCAAACAGCCAAGCAATCCATACTGTTAAGTGCAATGCAAGAAGTTAAACCATGTAATATACCCCTACAGATAGGAGTACCATGCTTACTGTCATCCAGAGCAATGATGCAGGTTGGTCGCCATGCTGCCTGGAGATTGTATTCCACTGCTTTTGTCTGCAGTAGGGTTGCCACCTGTCAGGATTTTTACCTGGTCATCAGGTTTTCAGACTCCCTATCAGGTAATCTGGTTTTGCTCTGTGTTGGTGGTCAGGTTTTTGATCCATTTTGAGTGCTCACATACTTTTGAAACGGATTTTGTCATCTCATTCATTGCATTTGTGTTGGAACAGTTTAAAAAGTGGTAGGACCAAGGATGTAAGGGATAAATTCTCCCCTATTAAATACATTAACATGATTGAAAAAACTAATAGGGCCACTTATGAAAGTGGTAGAGCCATGACCCTAATGCCCCCCCCCCCCATTCTGGCACCTATGATTCATTAGGCGCACACACAGGTCTATGTAGCGGAATAACTGTTACGAGCAGTATTCGTTACATCCCTTATTGTTAAAAGCATTGTTTCATTCCCTTGGTGAATGTTCGTCCAAACCGCAATCTCTGCTTCTTGCGGTTTAAACGAACGTGTTTCGTTTGATCTGGCTGTGTAAAACAGCCATTCCGGTACCACTGCAGAAACTGCCATTAGAGCAGCAAACTCTGGGGGAGCCGAACAAATGGAGGCGGGATTAGCCGGAATACTCGCAGGGGTGTAAAAGGAAACCTGAACGCAACAGAGTACATCGGCACCACACAGGTAATGTTTATTTCATTTTACAAATCTGTGTGTAAAAGTGCCTATTGTTTCAGCTACATGTCCAGGTTACAGACAAGTTCTGTTGTCAGTATAGCCCTTTGTTTGTGAAAGCAGTAAACATGGGAGGTGTAAAGTATGGCCATTAACACCATTAGCACTTACTTAACCTAATCCTTTTGTAACAGTAACAGAGCCAGTTGTCTTCCACTTCCATTTGCTAGTAAACATTTTCATCTCTAACATCAGGCATTTTTAAACATTTTAAATTACTTTTTTTTCCCTCAAGAAAACAGTATTGTCACTTCTTTGGCTTTGAAATAGTACTGCGGACATTAGCAGGAAATGGAGCCAGGAAAAGATATAAAGTACCCATTACCGGAAACAGCTTCTTTATTATGTATTATTATATACCATGTGTACTGTTGTATGCTATTTACAGTATTTCCCTTGTCTCCCCCCAGATCATGTCTGTAAATGAGATTTCTTTTATCTCTGTATGTTTATCTGGTAAACCAATGTCAATAAATAAATAAATACATGAGTAAATAAATATTTTTTTTTTTGGTTTTGTTTACCGGGTAAGGTGCACTAGCCATAGCAATTACTATTTTCAGGCACGACCCGGGAGGTTAAAGAACAATACATTGGAAGCAGTGACAATATAATAATTACAGTACATAATCTGACAATTTTTGAGGAGCAAAAATACAGTACAAGCATGAGAAATATGCAAAAGGTAGGGTAAAATACAATACAGTTACAAAATAGGTATGTAGGAAGGCAAACATATTAATGAATGACTAGCAGACCCGTAGCTAGGACAGCAAGATGGGGGGGACAGAAAGAATGACAGAGGCAGCTACCAGTCACGCTTCCTGTCACGTGATTCGTCAAAAATGCAGTGTCAGTCAGATGTCAGAACTAAGCCTTGTTTTATCTACTTTAACCTACTTGTAACTTATTTAACAGACAACTGTAAACATGAAAGTGCTGTGCAAGGTTAACAGTATTCATGAAACTAAAGTTGAAGTCTTCTTGGATAGTGTCATTCGAATTCTTCCACAAAGACATCCAGGTTGAGACTTGAAGTCACATCGTTTTCATATGACAGGAGAATGAGGTTTGTCTCTCATTCATGAGTCATACTCATCGTCTGATGTGCTAAAATTCTTTTCAAACAAGAAAAAGAATTCTCACAAGCAGCAGTTGATGCTCCAAATAGCAAGACAGCAATACACATTTCAAAAATACATAGGAAAGCTTCCTTTAATTCCTTGGCAGCACCGAGAACATCTTCAAATTGTTTGCACTGTTTCTTATCCATCAGTGCCTTGAATACAGCCACTTCAGCTTTCACTTTCACAATATCTAAGTCAAACAAGTCAATCAAAGCTTGCAGAGATTCCATTTTCAAGAAGTCAGGGGAGCGAGTAGAATACAGAGCTGACAAGCTTTTGTCTAACTCAGAGTTCCTCTGAGAAAATCTCCTTTGCAATTCATTAATTGTTTCATCAATGAGTCTGTGATAAATCTTGGACCACTGGTGCTCATTCAAAGTTTAAAATCCTGGTAAATGCTCAGTGATGACTGAATCTTGAAACTTTCTAGGTAGCACCCTGGCTCGTTTGGCAGCACCCTGACCAGCATGATGTAATGCCAGTGTTTCATTCCATGCACCTTTCAAAATCAGGTGCTTGGATGAAATATCTGCTACAAAATCTTCAAGCAGTTCTCTCTTCTGTTGAAGTGTTTCACAGGAAACAGTAATCAATTCAAGTCCCTTAGCAAGGTGCATCAATTCCTTTTGAAGGTAATTATTCACCAGATCAAACACATTCAAAATCATTCTCATAACCTCTGCCAAGAACAGGAATTGAGATGATTTTGTAACTTCCAATAGCCCTCTTGCGTCAACTGACAAATCACTGTAACCATTTGAAAACTGTGACGGAACACTCTGAATGTCTTCCAAATTATTGAGGACTACTTACAAGGTTTTCAGGTGACCAGTCCATCTTCTTTCTATGAGTCTTTGCAGGTGCTGAGCTTTGTACAGCACACTAACTTCATGTTTGTGAAAAAATTTGTACAGAGTTGCAATTTGAGAACATATCTGCCACTGTGCTGCTCTTCTCACACACATGAGTAATCACTAGATGTAACTGATGATTCAAGCAGTGTGTGTAAGAAATTTCCTTCTCTAGTTTCTCTTGCAAAAGCTTTTCACATCTCCTTTCCATCTTGACATAATGGAAGTGCCATCAAAGCAAGAACATAAAATAGATCTGTTGTGTAATATCTTCAGAAGTGAAGCCATACAATTGTGATACTCCAATAAGTCTCTCCTTTGGCTTGCCATCAACATAATATCATAAAATAACAGACACATTTTCAACGTTCACAGCATCCCTTGTGATGTCAGATTTCAGGCAGAAGAACTTTTTTTCTCAATAAAAGTTTTTATTTTTTAAAAAATGTTCAACACTACAAGTTCATATATATCTCAAGATTACATACAAAAATAAATACAGACCTCTTAATGCAATATAAGCAATGAGCTGTTATTAACAATGCAATATTTTCCTACCTGACAGAACTTAGAGAAAGAGGAAAGACAAGAAAGAATGAAAAAAGGGTAATATAAAAGAAGAAATTCATAATCACAGATGACAACAAGAAGAAAAGAATAGCGAGAAAAAAAAAACGAATTACTAAAGAACTGGACACCAGTCAAAATAACCAATCTGCTTTATGCCACCAAATACAATTTTCATAATATATGTAATCCCCTTAAGAATTCATCTGTTATGAAAATAGCATGTTAATAAGTTAGTTTTTTATATATTGCTCACCCGTCATATATCTACTAGCAAATTTGTGTGAAAGACTGTTCAGAGATAGAGCCAATTTCTCTGTTCTGAGATCCTCAAGAAATTGAGCTACACATTCTCTAAATGATGGAATTGTCTCTTCTATCCAGTATTTTAGTAAGCTGTTTCTGATTGAACCTCCTATAAGAGAATGTTTTTGTTCCTGCATCCAAACTTCCTCTTCATTAAAATGCCCTAAGATGCAAGTGTTTAGTGTATTTTTTTCTTATAGTATAGGAATGTTATTAAAGTAACTTATTATTTCTTTCCATAATTTCAGTACCCTGGGACAGAACCAAAGCATATGTGAAAGGGATCTTCTTCCTTCTTCACACTTATAACAAATAGCATCCTTTCTCAGTCCCATTTTATTCAAATGGACAGGAGTGAAGTAAAGATTGTGTAATGTCTTAAAATGCATCAATCTGAGATTGGAAATCTTCTGTGCCTTACCTGCAAAAGTCCATATTTTGGACCAATCCCATTCTTCTCCATTTGTCAGTGGGCCTCTGGATGTCTCTAAAAGAGAGTCATAAATTGAAGAAATAGACAGGGAGAGGTGCATTGAAGCAATGAATGATTTAGCATCCTCAGACAATGTCAAATCTTCCGATAACAGTGGGAGTACTTTTTGTTTGAACTCTTCATAGAACTCCCTTCCTATATCTGTTAATTTATATTTCTTGGCCAATACTTCAAATGTATAAAATGCATTCCCACATACAATGTGCTGAATTTTATCTAGCTTTTTACCAACCCATTCCTGTTTCACCAAAGACAAAAAGCTAAAACTAAAATTAGAATTGTCCCAAATTGGTTGTAACCTTGACAGTGGGAGGTCATATTTAAAAGTATGGGATACATATCTTAATATCTTGATGGAATCTATCATAATCTTGTTATGTGGAACTGAAAATTTCAGAGCAAAGAAAATGGAATTTAGGCTGATGCCCAGATTTAAGCATATCCTTTATTCTATTTGTATCCACTCAGGGATGTACCAGTCTGAGTCAGAAATTGAGAGCCACTTTGATAATTGAACTAACCTAGCTGCCAAGTATTATAAGAATATGTCGGGGTATCTTAAGTCCACCCCTATTTCTTGTTCTAGTTAATTTGTTATGTGCCAATCTTATTTTTTTGTAACCACATATAAATTTGGATAGTTCAGAGTTGATATTTTCCTTCCATTTTTTATTAATGGCACATGGAAGCATAATGAAAATATAAAGAGTTCTCTGGAGAAGCATTATTTTAATTGTTTCAGTCCTTCCCCAGGTACCCAACGATAATTTATTCCATCTTGTTAGAGACATCAAGAGGTTTTCTTTTGTAATAGTTAGGTTCTTAGACATTGTTAAAGATATGTTTCTGTATAATCTTATTCCCAGACACCAACATAATCCGTAGCCCATGACAACCCTAAACTGAGTACCCTATTTTTACATTTGCTATTAAGATGCAGAAAATTAGTTTTGCTTAGGTTTAATTTGCATCCAGATATTTTCCCAAATTTGTTTATTACCTCTAGGACACTGGGAATTGAATTTTCTATATCAGTCAATGATAGCAGGAGATCAACTGCATAAACAAATGTGCGTATATTGAATCCAGCTATTTTAACTCCGGAGATCCCCTCATCCATATTGATTTTCTTTATTAAAGGGTCTATCATCAAACTGAATAACAGAGGTGATAGTGGGCATCCTTGTCTGGTACCTTCTGTAATTGTAAAGAATGGTGAGATTATTCCATTAGTGATTACAGCCTATGTTGGATTATTATGTAGTAATTTGACATATTTTATAAACTTTTCTGGAAAAGCATATCTATGTGATACATTGTAGATATGAGGCAATAAAATCCTAGCAAAGGCTTTCTCCACATCTACAGAAAGGAGTCCACAGGATGTATCTAATTTATTCGCGATACTATTATATGAAAAGTCTTTCTTATATTGTCTGATGAGATTCTTCCTGTCATAAAGCCCGTTTACTGTGGGGAAATTAGAAAGGAAATAACTGATTCTAATCTAGCCAACAAGATTTTGGCTAGGATCTTCATATCTGTATTTATCAGGGAAATAGGTCTCTAATTATTGCAGTCAACTGGGTCTTTTCCTTATTTGAGTATCAAAGTGATTAAGCGCCTGACATGATCATTTGAAAGTGTTCCTTACTCCAGTGCCTCCATAAATACTTTCTTAAGGATGGGCGCTAATTCTTTTGCAAAAGTATTGTAAAAGTTGGTAGAAAAACCATCTGGGCCAGGGGTCTTGTTTTTTTTTTAAGAGATGCAATGGCCTTCAGTATTTCAGAGATAGAAATGTCTGCCTCTAACTCCACTGTCTGATCTTCAGATAATGTCCTGATCGGCAAGTCTTTTAAAAAAGTCTCACTCTCTTAATTATTATTATAATCTTCTGATTTATAGATATTTTTATAAAATTCATAGAATTCTGTGTTGATTTTTTTTAAATCTGTATGTATTTCTCTGATGTTTGTTAATGATCTCACTGCTGAGATGACTGTAGAGTTACTATTTTGTTTTAATCTCATGGTCAACATCTTAGATGCCCTTGATCCTGTGTCTAGGTAAGTGAGTTTGGCTTTCCTAATTGCAAATTATGATTCTAAGCTAATTAAATCATTATATTCATTTTTCAACTTCATCCACTCATCCCACAAGGTTTCAGTAGCTACATTCTCCAACTTGTGTTCTATGTCTTTTAGTTTTGTGAGTATTTCACTTTGTAGCTTATTTCTTTGCTTTTTTTTATAAGAACACAAGCTTAGCAACGAATCCCTAAGATAGCATTTAAGTGCATCTTAGACCATTCCTTTGTTTGTTTCATCTAACTCATTCAACTTAATGAAATCATAAATTTTATTTCTGATATCTGTGACTGTCTCTGGGTTGCCAAGCATCCCATTGTTGATTCTTCATCTTTTGGACCTATGTGAATTCTGTATCATGGAGATATTCAAGAGCACTGGAGCATGGTCTGAAATAACCAGGGGCTTAATAATTGCATAATTGACTCTACTTACCAGTGATCAATCAAAAAGTAGTCTAATCTTGAACCTGACTTGTTACATGGAGACCAGAAGGTGAGTGGGTCAGGTTTTTGGTGCAGGGAATAGTTCCAAAAAAGCAGGAGTACTGATTCTAGTTAATAGAAGAATTGATTTTAAGGTATCCCTGCAGATAGCTGATAGTGAAAGACATTTTTTGATTGTTATGGGGCAAATTGATAGGGAAGTATTTACTTTAATTAACATTTATGGTCTGGTTGCTCCAAGTCATGATAAATTTAATATCATTCAAAGTAAGCTAATAAATAATAGATATGCTAATATTATTATAGTGGGGATATGAATGCTATTTTAGATCCTACTCTAGACAGATCCAGACTTAGAAAGTGTAGGTCTAAGGCAGAACATGATCTAAATGATCTGATCTTGACACATGACATGATAGATATTTGGAGATTACTACACCCAAATGTCAGGCAGAAGAACTTGACATCAACATTGTTTTTAATATCTGCAACAATTATCTTGCAAAAGCATTTTTTTCATAATGTCAAGTATTTCATTTTGAATTTCACCAGAAGTGTACTTTGCATTTTTTTAATGGTTTTCAGAATATTCATGAATATAGGATTGTGCCCTGCAGTAAACTTAATTAGGTTGATGAAAACTCCTGATGAATTGTTCAATGTTAGATATAACTCATCAAACTTGATATCTTTATCTCCTCATAGATGCTGCTCATATAGGACAGCAAAATGAATGATTTTACCCAAGGTTTTTACATAGTGCCTATTCCTTTCAATTTGTGCAGATGACACCAAAGCAGCAATTGTGGCACCTGTGGCCTCTATTTTCCTTGCTGCAGTCCAGTAAGTCAGTGCATGTAAGTGGATGAAGCTGTGCTCATGTTTGTTGAGACCTTTCCCTTGATAAACAGCTTTTTTCCAGTTGTAAAATCCAGAGGATATAAAAATCATATCAGTTCCCATTCCACCAGCATTGCCAGGGCATGCATACACCTGACAAGGAAAACAGAAGGCCTTATCAGCCACAACTGAGTATTCCAACCATGGTCAGTTCACATACCATTTTCACTAAAACCATGCAGCATTCCTCCAATATTTGTTTTAGGAAAATTATTTTTGGGTTGAGCTAGTTCTCGAGTTCCAAGATCTGATGGTAATGAATCATTCCTGTTTGTAACCCCAATATGTTCTTCATTATCATTAACACATGTTGAAGTGGATTGTGAGCTTGGTTGAGTCTCTCTATGAGATGCATGAGCACGAATAACAAATTTGTCCATTTTGAAATCTACCTACACTACTTTGGAAATGACAGAGAGGAATGAGGTCAGTGTTAGCCACCTAAAGCAGGCTAGCTAGCCACACAACTAAGATCAGCAAGTTGGCTGGGGCAAAAAGTGAAACTTTAGAATAAATGTTGCGTTACCCCTTCGAGTTTCTTAGGCCACACCAGTCACCACACAACAGCATGCAAGAAGGGTTGTCTAGCCCACTCAAAATGTGCTATGCACTCCAAAATGTGCTGTGTCTGTTTTATTTTCTTTACAAAAAGTGTTTTTTATATTTATTTTTAGACACACATCCACACTACAAACAGTGCACATAGTCTCTGACAGACTGAGAGAATAACTTTTCAGGAGGCAGCCAGAGGCAGATACTAACTAGGTACTGGTAGGTACTGGTAGCAAATTAATACTGTGTTCCAAGAAATGATGAGCTCTGTGTTTTATTTTCTAGAACACAACTCAGAAGAGATGGGGCTGAGTGGGGCTGTGTTTCTAATACAATTTGTTGCACACTCCAAAATGTGCTGTCTGTGTCTGTTTTATTTCTTCACAAAAAGTTTTATTTTATATTTATTTTTAGACACAGATCCACACTACAAACAATGCACACAGTCTCTGACGGATTGACAGAATAACTTTTCAGGATGCAGCCAGAGGCAGGTACAAACTAGGTACTGGTAGGTACTAATAGCAAATTAATGCTGTTCTTGTTCTAGACTAATTCTAATAATCACTCCACGTACCAGCAGTCAGAGATAGTAGCAGTCTGTCCTTATCAGAATTAATCCTTCTTCTCTACTCTCTGTCTCCTCCCCTTATATGTTGGTCTCCCTCTCTGTCTCTTTATTGTTTTCGGTCTTTTTAGTACAACTGTACGGTACAGTGCAGTGCTGTTCCTGGAATTTTCTTGTCCCTGTGACTGTCCCCTCAGCTTAGCACCTCTAGATTCTCTCTCTCTCTCTCTTTCTCCCCCTCCTACACACTAGCATGGTATGCTCCTTGTCCTGGCTTTACTTATGAGCAACCATGATCTGCACTTCAACACTAAAAATCATTTGTTTTTTTTTCCTTAGGCAAATAGGTAGTTTTACTTGTGCACTGTATACTTATGTGGGCTGGGCAACAAGCCTTGTACTAGTCCCTTTGGTCTCTTCCTCCCTTTCATTTATTTTTTTTTTTTTGTACCAGTCAGTGTAGTGCTACAGGGAGGTAACAACAAACCAAACACCAAGTTATATCATACACCCTTAGCCTGTCAATTCTTTTCTTTTTTAGTTAAATTCTTTCTTTGGCTTCTATTATTTTAGTTTGTCACCTTTCACTATATACTGTTTTGGCAGGGACTATGGGGAGTGGAGAGAAAGTTATACCACCCTGTACACTCATCCACCTGTTGGTTCTTTTCTTTCTTTCTAATTAAATTCTTAATGGCTTCTATATGATTAGTATTAATAGACTGTCACAGTTTTTACTTTACTGTATAATATTCTACTATTTTATTTTGGCAGGGAGAAAGTTACACCCTACAGCCTGTCAGTTCTTTATTTATTTTAATTCTTTCTAGTTAAATTCTTACTTTCCTTGGCTACATCTGATTCCTATCCTATCAACTTCTGCTAACTCAGACAAAAACACAAACTTTTTTTGTGTGTGTTTTTTACCCTAAATTGAAGGCCCCAGTAGAAGAGTTCTACTTCTTTAGTCCAAGTAAAGAAGCCCAGTCACACAGCACTCATTCCACCTGGTGTTCTCTGCCAAGCCTCTGGCAGAATCTATCTAGGGCAGTGTTTAAATCTAGCTTCCTTCTAGCTAAGCCACTCCCCCTACTTAATGGATCTTTCTACATGTAATTAAATTTCACAGATAACAATCCCATTCAGTCACCTGAGATTTACACCTAGATAACTGCTTCAGATAACCATTCACATCAGCTAACTCAAACACACTAACTTTTTTTTTGTTTTTGGTTTTTTACCCTAAATTGAAGGGCCCGGTAGAAGAGTTCTACTTCTTTAGTCCCAGTAGAAAAGTCCAGCCACACAGCACTTCTTCCTCCTGGTGTTTTCTGCCAAGCCTCTGGCAGAATATATCTAGGGCAGTGTTTAAATCTAGCTTCCTTCTAGCTTAGCCACTCCCCCTACTTAATAGATCTTTCTACGTGTAATTACATTTCACAGATAAAAATCTCCTTCAGCCACCTGAGATTTACACCTAGATAACTGCTTCAGATAACCATTCACTTCAGCTAACTCAGACAAACACACAGCACTCCTTCCTCCTGGTGTTACATAGATACATAGATACATAGACAGTGTTGGCAGATAGGGGCCTATGGCCCACCCAGTCTGCCCATTTGAGCTTGTAAGTTCAGTTTGTTTCCCTAGAAGTCTGTTGCACCTTACCCCGACCTCCAGAATTCCTTTATGTCTATCCCATGCATTCTTAAATCCCGTGATTGTTTCAGCCTCCACCACTTCCTCTGGCAGGGTGTTCCACTTGTCCACCACCCGTTCTGTGAAGAAATTCGTTCTCATGTTTCCTCTGAATCGTCCTCCCTCCAACTTCATCCCATGCCCTCTAGTCCTGGAACATCTTTTTTGCTTAAAAATAGTGTTTTCCTGCAACCTGTTCCTCCCTGTAAGATACTTGTATGTCTCTATCATATCCCCTCTCTCCCTCCTCTCCTCCAGAGAGTACATGTTCAGTTCCTTCAGCCTGACTTCATAGGACTTGTGATGCAATCCATGCACCATCTTTGTTGCCCTCCTCTGAACCTTCTCTACCCTGTCTATGTCCTTCACTGGGTATGGTCTCAGAACTGTACACTGTACTCCAGGTGGGGCCTCACTAGTGTCTTGTATGTGGAATTATGACCTCTCTTTTCCTGCTGGTAATGCCCCTGCCTATACATCCCAGCATCCTATTTGCTTTACCTGCTGCCTTGTCACACTGTTTCCCTACCTTGAGGTCATCAGAGATGATAACCCCAAGATCCTTTCCTGCTTGGTGCATGCTATATCCTCACCCCAACTGATATATTGTGCCAGGGTTTTGTGCCCCATATGCATTATCTTGCACTTCTTTGCATTGAATTTCAACTGCCAAACCCTGACCATTCTTCAAGTTTCTGCAGGTCGCTTCTCATTCTGTCTACACCCTCTGGTGTGTCTACTCTATTACAGAGCTTTGTGTCATCAGTGAACAGTGAAATTCTGCCTTCTGAGGTCCTGCGCCATGTCACTGATGAAGATGTTGAATAGGACCGGTCCCAGCACTGATCCCTGTGGTACCCCACTGGTCACTCTTCCCTCTGTGGAGTGACAGCCATTTACCACCACCCTCTGTGTCCTGCCACCCAGCCAGTTACCTACCCACCACACTACTGTCCTGCCCACCCATATTCCCCAGTTTGTGTAATAGTCTTCTGTGGCACAGTGTCAAAGGCCTTGTTGAAGTCCAGATAGGCCATGTCCACTGCCCTCCCTGATCCACCTCCCTAGTTACCCAGTCAAAAATTCAATGAGGTTGGTCTGACAGCGGCCTCCCTTGGTGAAACCATGCTGCCTTGGGTCCTGTAGTCCATTGACAACCAGATGTTCCACCAATCTCTCCTTCAGTAGTGCTTCCATGATCTTCTCCACTACCGAGGTGAGGCTGACTGGTCTGTAGTTCCCTGCTTCCTCTTTGTTCCTACTTTTGTATAAGGGGACTACATCTGCTGTCCTCCAGTCTTTGGGTACCTCCCCTATTCCCAGTGATTGGCTAAACAGGATAGCCAGAGGTTCAGCCACCACCTCTCTTGGTTCTTTAAGGACCCTAGGGTGCACCCCATCTGGTCCCATTGCTTTATCAACTCTTATTACTTCCAGTTCCTTCAGGACCCTTTCTTGTGTAAAGGGACTTGTGTCCATTTCTGCACCATTCTCACCCTTGTACTCCCTTCGGACCCATTACCCTCCTCTTCCTCAGTAAGGCAGAGCAGAAATACCTGTTCAGTATGTCAGCTTACTGTTGTCATCTTCCATGCCCCCATCCTCCCCTTCAGTCTCACTATCCTCCCTTTGTCTTTCTTTTTTCCTTATGTACCTGTAAAGGTTTTGTCCCTCTACCACTGATTTTGCAATGTGTTCTTCTGTCTGAGCTTTGGCTTCCCTTACTGACCTCCCTGACTCCTTTGCTTCTCCTGGTACTTCTCCCTATCCCCTTCTGCCTGTGTCTTTTTGTATTGCCTGAATGCAATCTTTTGGCTTTCACTTTCTTTGCTACCTCTTTGGAAAACCATAATGGTCTCCTCTTCCTTTTCCTCTTGCTAACCTGCTTAATGCATAATTCTGTTGTTCTTGTAATCCCCATTTTAAATACTGCCCACTGTTCCTCAACCCCTGATTCCTGTCCCATTCCCTTAATGCCTCTTTCAAGTATCTCCCCATTTCCCAAAGTCTGCCCCTAAAATCCAGGATCGTGTTTTTGTGTGGTTTGGTTCTGCTCTTTCTGTGATTTCAAACCACAATGACTGGTGGTCACTGTTTCCCAGGTGCTCCCCACTGTTACCCCATCCACTGCCCCTGTTTGTGAGCACAAGGTCCAGTATTGCCTTCTGCCGAGTTGGTTCCATGACCAGTTGCTTGAGAAGGCACCCTGAAGGAGTCAGGATAAATCTGCTCCTAGTTGATGCTGCTGCTGGGATGCTCCAGTCCACGTCTGGAATATTGAAGTCTCCAACCAGTACTACCTCACCCTTGTCTGCCATCCTTTGGATGGCTAGCATCAGCTCCCTATCTGTTTCTTCCTCCTGGGCTGGTGGTCTATAGACCACACCTGTGCGGATGGCTGTCCCCATTTTCCTTTCCAGCTTAACCCACAAGCCAAGCTTGCTTGTCTTCGTCTGTCTAACTCTAATCTCTCTGGATGAAGACAAAGATCCAAGTTTAATTTGGAAGGAAACAGGAAAGGATGGAAGTTAACGTGAATTGCACTATTAACAGGCTATTATTTCTTATTCTAACAAAAGTTAAAACGAGTACTGCGGCCTGTCTGCTCTTCCCAGTAGTCCACTGTCCACGGCTCACTCCCACCTTCCCCTGCCTCAGATCTCAGGCAACAACTGCTGGTCTGCCACCCGACCTCTCAGGCCTCCTCACTTTAATGCATGCCACCCGTTCGCCCAGCCACACATACATACTGCGCAGTCAGATCAGAGGGGAGAAGTGGACGAAGAATTGCTATGTGCTGCTGCCAATGCCTAAATGTTTTCTTTAACTTTGGCAGCACTGGGAGACACACACAACTCTCCTCTCTCTTGGCCCCCACCTGACAAGTTAAACAGACCAATTCCAGTCAAAATACTAGAGACACACATGTTCTCGTGACTCTGTCAGAGGGACTGATGCACAATGCCGCAAGCAAGCACGCTGTCTCCTCCCCTCCCCCTCAGAATCTCCAAGTCCGCCTAGTAGCCTACCAAACCAATGAGGGCCAACAATTTTATCCAGTGTGGACTCGGCACGGTCAATGGGGTACACTTATCTGTAAGCCAGGCCACCGATTTGGTGTGGTACCTGCCACTCAAGATTCGATCCACCCAGTGCCTCTGAGTCTGTTCTCTTCCTTCTCATCTCATGGCTGTGTGGCTACTCACTTGCTCCCCCAGCCCGTGAGGTGCTTAATGTGAGCTCTCTCGGACGTTGACTCACGTTAGTTGCTATGTTATAACACCAGGCCTAGTAGCCCAATCACATGTTTGCTGCTGTGCTGGGTCACATGACAACAAGTTTGGACTGAGTAGTACAGCAAGCCAAGTACAGAAGTGGCCAGTGTCTTCAATTGCAAGTTCACCAACTTATCCATTTACCTAAATAAACTGTCAACTGTCCAACCGCAAAGCCCAGCCCTAATACTGGATCCATTGCCAGATCCGCTGCCATCCTCCTCCAGCTCTGCCAATCACCCGCAAACACCCCCTTTCTATTTTAAAGCCACCTCCATACACAACACAACACAACACAGTTAAGCTACTCAAAGTTCTACCTAACCGCGGCTCCTCTGGAACCGACGGCCTATCGCCAGTCTTCCTCAAACTGATCTTTCCGGCGATTGCCAAGCCACTCACCTTCGTCTTTAGCCTTGCCCTTTCCACCTCCTCCATGCCTGACCCATGGAAGATAGCTAAGGTTATCCCCATTCTTAAATCTGGTGACCCCCAAATCCTCCGATAATTACCATCCAATTTCCATCCTCCCTCATCTTAGTAAACTGCTCGAGAAAGCAGTCCACAATCAACTCACTGAGTACATAGGCAAACACACCCTCCTATGCAACCAACAGCATGGCTTTTGCAAAAATCATTACACCACCACTGCCCTCTCCCATCTGACTGACCACATCCTCTCTAGCATGGATAATGGTAAAGCCACCGGGGCAGTTTTCATCGACCTCTCTAAGGCTTTTGACATGGTTGACCATGCTCTCCTTACCTCCAAGCTTAGCCTCCTTGGTTGTTCTCAGAAAGTCACTAACTGGTTCACTAACTACCTAACTGACCGCTCACAATATGTGTGCAATGGCCACTGCCTGTCTCTGTAGGGGTCCCTCAAGGCTCAATCCTGGGTCCCCTCCTTTTCTCCTTATTCGTCAACTCACTCCTCTCAGACTGCCTCAACTATCACGCTCTCCTGTATGCCAATGACCTTGTCCTCTTCCACTGTGACAAATCCACAGCCCCAATCTCCTCTGTTCTCTCACACAGCTACGCTGTGGCTTACAGCTGGTTCTCAAAAAACCTCCTCTTAGTAAATGCCAAAAAACTAAATCCATGCTGTTCGGATCTAAGCCTTTCCTTGCCAAAACTAAAAATCACGCCCCCTCCCATATTCTTACCTCAGACGGCCCAGCCCTAAAGGATGTCGACACCTACAAATACCTAGGCATACTACTTGACCCCTCCCTCATCATCGCTGACCCTAGAAATTCCCTTGTCAGAAGGTTCCATCAGAAGTTAGGTGCTGCCTGTAGATTCAGGCAATATCTTACCCCTGAAGCCACACTAGCCATTGTCCAGGGTAATCTTCTCCCTATTCTTGATTACTGTTCTCCTATTTATGCCAGGACCTCTGCTACTGCCATGGCCAAACTCTCTGCTTCCTACAACAGTGCCTGTCACTTTACTTTATTGGTCCTATTCTCCACCCACCACTGCACCCTCTATAATACCCTTGGATGGCTACCGCTGCAAGGCCACTTTGAACCTAGCCCTCTACTGCATGGTGGACAATATCATCTGTATGGCTCAAGAATCCCCCCTAACTGCCCTCCTGACAACCCGAACTCTACACCACAACCTCCGCTCTAATGGTATCCCCCCTCTAGCTGTTCCTTGGGTATCCACCAACATGGGTAGCAGAGCTTGGTCTGCAGCTGCCCCCTTGCAGTGGAACAAACTGCTGGCCAAACTCCATTCTATCAACACTCACTCTAGCTTCAAGTCCCACCTCAAAATCTGGCTCCTGACAAATTCCTCCTGCCGCTGCTCCCAGGGGTTACCCACATACCCATGCTAGACTACCCACGCTAGACTACTCCCTAGCCCACAACTGTTACCTCATTGCCTTGTTAATTATATTTCCACGGTATACATAACTTCCTTGCCTGTACAAATTGTTTATATTTTTTACTGTATTTTCCGTGTATTACATTGTATTGTGGGTACATAGCGTATATATTTTCTTACTGTATATTTGGTGTATTACATGCCCACTGCACTATGTATCATACCTTGTACACTGCGCTTACGATTGTTTTCTATCAAATCTCTTCATGTCCCATATTGGAACCTTGTACTCACTGTTCTCAATGGATTTATGCAGCATGCTTGTACACTGTGCTTAATATTGTTGCTTGTATCTATTCTGTTTTATGTGCACTACAGTTATCTTGTATTCACTGTCACCCTGCGCCATGTGTTATGGCCGAATTGGAACACCTGAAAGCGATCCCTGGGATCAGTGCACTCACTCGGTTATCAAAGTCATAAATAAATAAATAAATAAGCAAGAGGGAGCGAGCACTCTACTGGAGGAAGCAAGTACTGCAGTGACAGTGAGTGCATCAATTTTTAGTGCCAGTCTTCTCTCTACTCTCACTCTGGATAATTGCAGGGGGTGGGGAGCCTATTAAAAATCTGGACTGGTCTGAAAATTTACAGGGGGGCAAAACAAATTACAGGGGGGCAGTGCAGTCCTGCGCCCCCCTGTAGCTACAGGACTGATGACTAGCAAGAACCTAGGAAGGCAAGGCAGGGAAAGGAAAGTAAGTTTAACAGGTAAAGTACAGTATCTTAACATTTTTGTTGACGCTGCCCTCCGTGGGCAGACCTCGCTTGGACCTATGGACAGACTGCTGAGGCTCAAGAACCAAGCCACGGACCCCTGCTAGGAGCTCCAGCCCCCTGCATGCACTTCCACCCCAGGCAGCCCTCCATGGGCAGACCACGCTCAGACCGATGGACGGACCGCCAAGGCTCAAGAACCAAGCCACTGACCCCTGCTAGGAGCTCCAGCCACCTGCACACGTTTCTACCCCAGGTGAGCAGCCAGTCTTTCACCGGAACTCGCTCCATGAGGCGATTGGAGCATTCAAAAGCACCGCAGCCTCCCACTGGTTGCCGCATGCTGCCACTTCAACCCCATTGGTCAGGGGCTAAATTCCACAGAAAAGACTTCTCAGGCAGCACTGGGACCTCTATAGCACCTGTTTTTTCCTCTAATTGTACAATTACATCTGTAAATGTGTGCATGTTAAGCTATTTTAGAGTGCATTCTACTGTGTTAATAGATTTGGGTAGACTAGAGTAGAAATCTGTGTTTAGGCATGCCAGTACTGCCAATGTACTTAGATGCTCAAGTGCTCCTGCTCGAACCTGTGTCACCCCTGTTAACTATGCTCCCAGCTTAAAACTGTGGGATTGTCTCCTCCTTTCTTTTTTTTCTTGTTTTTCCCCCTTGCCTGTGTCTAACGAGTCAGCATCTGGCAGTACCTTCCTTACCTGCCTCCCTAACCTCAGGTGTTTTTTCCTTTTTAAACTTGCAGGGAACTCAGCCAGTTTGGTGCACTTTCTTCCAACCCTTTGTCTGCCTTAATCACGAGTCTCTCGTCTTCCCCCCTGGGCAGAGTGCCCTGCGCTCACGCCTCAACCTGTCTTTTTTGTCTTGTACCACCACTCACTAGTTTACCTAATCCTGTTTTTGTTCCCCATACACTTAATTCTCAACCCTTCACTTCCGCAGGCAGCCCTCCATGGGCAGACCTTGCTTGGACCGATGGACGGACCGCCGAGGCTTGAGAACCAAGTCACCAACCCCTGCTAGGAGCTCCAGCCACCTGCACACACTTCTACCCCAGGTGAGCAGCCAGTCTTTCACCAGCACTCGCGCCGTGAGCCGACTGGAGCAATCAGAAGCACCGCAGCCTCACATTGGTTGCCGCACGCTGCCACTTCAACCCCATTGATCAGGGGCTAAATTCCACAGAAAAGACTTCCCAGGCAGCACTGTGATCTCTGTAGAACCCGTTTTTTCATCCCATGCGCCCTCCCCCACCCGCCACTGATTAAATACACTTTCTTCCCGCACCAATTCTCAGATGCCTCTCCAATTGGCCACCTAATTCCCCCTGTTAATTGGCCATCCAAAGCTCAGCCTGCAGCCAATCTGCTACTGGCTGTCTATCCCTCAGCTCGTACCCCTTCCACTACAGTGCTCCTGAATTTCTATGCACTATCACACTCTGAGCTCAGGAATCATGTCCCTCCTGCCAGGACATATACTCCTCCTTACTACCCTACTCACCTGCCTCCCACCACTCCTGTCCTCCTAAACCTTTCCTTTTCCACTGCTGCTGTTCCCCAGATCTGGAAGCATGCCATCATCATTCCCCTCCCCAAAGGGGGTGCCACCACCTCCCCCTCAAATTACCGTCCCATCTCCCTCCTCCTTGCTCAACCAACTCACCTCCTTTCTTTCTGAATCCAGTTTCTTCATGCCATTCCAGTCCGGGTTTAGGAAGGATCATTCCACTGCCTCCTCCCTGATTAGACTCACTTACACCATCCTCACTGGAATGGACAGAGGGCTGATCACCTCGGCTATTTTCATTGACCTTGCTAAAGCATTCGACACGGTCTCCCACCCCTGCTGTTAAAATGGCTCTCGGAAGCTGGCCTCGCTGACTCAGCTACCAACTGGTTCAATGCCTACCTCTCAGACAGAATACAATCAGCTAGAATTTCAGACATCACTTCCTCCTCCCTCCCCATGAACACTGGAGTCCCCAAGGGTCAGTACTTGGACCCATCCTGTTCTTCATCTTTCTCAACAACCTCCCTCCAGTGTGCTCCTCTGCTTCTATTCATATGTATGCAGACGATACTGTCCTTTTGGCCTCTGGCTCCTCCTCGGGTGAGGTAACAGCCAACCTCCAGGCTCACTTCAACAAAGTTCAGCTATGGCTCAGCTCTCACCAGCTCTCCCTCAATACTAAAAAAACTATCACCATGACCTCCGGCACTCGGCAACGTCTAACCAGGCTCCCTTCCTTTCACACCCTTGATGGGACAGTATTGGAGGACGTCACTTCCTTCCGGTACCTAGGGTATGGCTCGACCGTCACCTGTCCTTCTCTGACCACATTGACACCATCATGAAAAAACTGCGCCCCAAGCTCGGTGCCCTCTACAGGAACCTGCTATAGCCTCCCTCTAACTGCTAGCTGTGAGCTAGTGCAAAAGATGATCCTTCCCTCCTTCCACTACTGTGACATAGTCTACAGTGCTGCTCCCAAATGTTCCTTACCTAGACTGGACTCCTTTTTCCATGCCTTCTGTCACTTTGCTCTTGATGCCACCCCCCGGACCCATCACTGCAAACTCTTCCATTCCTTTGCATTCCCATCTCTCGAAAATCACCGCCTGTGGCACTGTGCTAAATTTGTAGCCAAATTCTGGCACAATGCCCTCCCATCCTACCTCTCTTCATTACTTTCCCCAGCTCCCTCTCCTACCCATGCCTTCAGATCCCTTGACCTCCAGATCCCAATGTGGAAGACCACTATCGGGCAAGCAGCCTTCTCTTATTGCTTCCCCAAACTCTGGAATGAGCTCCCTTCTCAAATTCACCATTCCTCCTCTACCCACTCCCTATCTACAGTGCTGGCAAAGTACCTCATGGTAAATTGCTCCTGCACTTGATACCTACATGTGCCCCCCCATGGCCCCTCCCCTCCTGACTGCCTGACCAGTGGCACCTAGCTTATGCGTTGGAAGATGGCTTATCTAAACAAACTACAGCACTTCTTGGTACATGTTATTGTCCTGTCTTAAATTGCACTTGATACTTTGACTTCTCACCTCAGTGTTATCTCAATCCATGTGCCACCCTACAGTTATCCAACGTACTCCTTGTGCTACAGGTGTAACCCCCCTGCAAATGCAGGTTCCCAAAAGACTTCCAGGAGCTTGCTTGAATGCTCCAAGCCTGAATGGTGTTTGGCGTTTAAGCCATTTATCTGTGAGTGTTTTTAGAGCCTCTAGTACTGTCACTTTAAGAGCTGTCTGCTTGCAGACATAATTAGTTGTATGGGGGACTGTGTGTTTTCTGCTTTGAGTACCACTCGAGCTGCTGTCAATTCACTCCATTTTGCAGTCACTAGGAGTGCAAAGGGAACCTATCTGAAAGATGTAACTGTTTGCAGAAATCATTTAGAGTAATAATGAAAATACAGTTTGTCTAACCTGCTTTCTTTGCAGTCAGAACTGTGTTTGCCTAGTTCCCCATTCTAGTTTTGAACTGCTGAACTGGACCAGTCAGTGTGGGTTAAGGTAGCTTAAAATGGTGCCTTGGACGAATCAGAACTTGGACTGTAATCTGAGCCCGCCACAAGAGGATTGTATGGGCAGTGACTCTGGGAGATGTAGTTTGGACTTGGCGCCTTTTGGACCAACAGGGCAGTCTATTGTGAGTGACAGCCAATCCAGCCAAGAACTGGGAGGAACTCAAAGGAAGTGCCCGTTTTGTCTGCTGGAGTTTCAGTTGAGCTCTGGCAGTGAAGAGAGGAGCCCTGTGCTTTCGATTGTGCAGTTTTAGTCGGAAATGCGTGAAGGCCCGAGTTCGGTCTGCAGCTTGTGTAACTGCTTGTTAGGACTGAATCCGTCCTGTGAAGAGAATCAAAAGGTATCTGAAGAGTAGAAACCAGGCTCACCCTGTAGAAGACTGGAGAAATTGCTGAACTGCGCTCGGTCTGTCAGGAACTGAATCTGCTGTGTGTTCTTCTGGGTATTGTGCAGTAATTGCGATCGAGATAGAGAAGCAGCCTGCCTGGTATAGTACTTTCTTTTTACCATATAAATGTGTGAGGAGGCTTGTGTAGCTCAAGTGAATCCTGCTGCCATTAAAGGACTTTTGCCTGTTACTGTGTACCATATAAATGTGTGAGGAGGCTTGTGTAGCTCAAGTTAATCCTGCTGCCATTAAAGGACTTTTGCCTGTTACTGTTTACCATATAAATGTGTGAGGAGGCTTGTGTAGCTCAAGTGAATCCTGCTGCCATTGAAGGACTTTTGCCTGTTGCAGTTTGTCATATAAATGTGTGAAGAGTCTCGTGGTGCTCAAGAGTAGTCCTGTTGACGTCGAAGGACCTTATCTTGTTTGGAGGTCGTGAGTACTAATTCAGGGTCGCTCCCTGTTGAATTGCCACATTGACTCCAAATGGAATTACTGTACTGCTGACTGTTTAACTAATTTTTCTTGTCTCTGTGTGAAAGGGCCCCTACCAGCTGCCACGGTTTGGACTAGCCACTAGGGCTTGGGTACCCAGGGACAGTAACTGGTAGGGATAGGTCTGTGCACAGAGCCATAGGTAGATGAGTAAAGTGATAAGCTAATTAACCTGATTTCCCTCTGTCCTTGTTATATCCCCCTAAATAAATCAGAGCTGCTTGTTTCAGCAAAGTTATACTGCCTGAGGTATTTGTCTATGTTAAAGTATTGTACTGTGATTGTTGCACTGTATCTTCTTATTTTACAGGGGGTCCCAGTGCCTGAACCAGTCCTGGGGGTAAGTGTATACTGTAAGGTAATTCTGATATACTGTGTGGGCCACTAGAGGGAAGAAGGAGGTTGCAGTGTCCCAGAGGGCTGTGACCAAGTTAGTTTAACTATTGCAAACCCTGACCTCTGGGTGGAGACACCCACCATCGGATCCAGGCCCCTCAACCTGTTAGTGGCAAATCAGGCAGGGGTAGTAGCCCCTGGGATAGCGCCATCTAGGGGTTACACAAGTTTAACAGCATTCCAATGCCGCTGTAAATGTCTAAACTATAAATAATGCCTTCCTTGTGCTGCTTGTTGAACTGTATTGAAATGCCATACCCCTATTAATCTCTGTAACTGTAAAACTGTAACTCTACCTCTGTAACTTGTACAACTGTATCTTCAGTCTACTGTAGTCCTTGTTAATTGTAACTCTTGATAACCTGAGAGTTATCTCCCACTGTACCCCCACCCCCCCAGGTCACACTGGGAGTCGAGCATCTTCTTGCTCAGTGTACCTTTCCTGGTGAAACAATTTCAATAAATAAATATAGATATAACAAATGGCCTTCTAGGAGGAACAATGCATGATGAGTCATGAAAAGGGGTGGGGCTAGGGGAGGAGCTTAGGATACGGTTTTTGCCTCATTCAAATGTGGCCACCCTAGACTATGCAGGCATTTGCATACACAAAACCGGGACAATAATTATTGGGGAAGGGTAAACCTAAGCATAATAACTGTAGTAAATGACATATTATACCATGTACCTCGGACACCGACCAATCAGATAGGCAGGCTGGCACCTTATCTGCGATGATTATCTACTGATAATCACCACAAAAGGTGCCAGCCAGCTGCATGTTCAAAAAAAAGCAATCCGATGGCAAAAATTACAGAACTCCGACCGCCATCTTGTTTCCCTGCTAAGCGGAGACTGTAAAACAGCAGCTCCATACATCAGGGGAAAGTAAACGAAAACACTGACTGCTCTACCACTGAGTCGCTTATTTAAGCATTATAGCAAGTGCTGTTTTTTTTTAAATAACAAAAAAAAACAGTACTTGGTATAATCGCAATAAGCCACTTGGGGGATCTGGGTTATTGGGGGATTTACCACGGCTGTCGCGGATTTACCCACTGGGCTAAACCACTCCAGCCGTGGTAAATACCCCGATAACTCACGCCCTCTCGTGGCTTATTGTTTAAACAAACTAAGGCCCTTTATTTTAAAAACAATGGATCATATGGGAAGAGTGTGTGGTGACGAAAGAGCATTTGATTGGGTCATACCTCTCAACCTCCTGCCTCATAAATCAAGTACAAGGCTTAAAAAAAAATCAGGGACAAAGGACCAAAATCAGGGACACCGCTTCAAAATTGGTGATATCCACTCAGGCAGTTGTTAGAATATGGGGCTTAGTGTAAAATTTATTTTCTAAGGAAGAACAAATCTGTAACTAATGTTTGACTTATTGTGCTAACAACCCGCACTCATACCTCTCAACCTTTTATCACCCAAATGTGTGACAAGAATACTGTGGAAATAAGTGCACACATGTATGTAATGTTTGTTGATAACCTAGCATGTTACATTATTATGTATTTCTGCTTACAGGTCTCAGTGGTCAGAGTGGAACGTCACTTTCTTAATGTGGGACAGAGAGTTTCTGAGGGATAAAATGAGCGACGTACCTCGCAATGTGTGTCAGTTGAGAGGTATGCCCGCACTGTCTGGTCACGGAAACACAATTTTTATGAGGGACGGAGTAAAAATTTTTGAGGCAAAATTAGGGACAGTCGAGATGTATGGTTGGGTGCTGGTTAAATGTGGGACACTGCTCTAGACGTGAGACAGCTGACGCGCCTGTTTTTAATCGACCCCATAAAGAAAACAGAACTACATTTCCCATCATCCAGTTCCGGTCCTGACGTTATCCTAACGCGACGCGAAGTAACGTCATATGTGGGACATGATTTCCAAACAGGTAGAAAACATGGCAGATGTTATGAATGTTGGAGTAAACCTGGAAGCTTTTTCTCAGGCTATTAACGCGATTCAGGCTCTCCGGTCCAGCGTAACCCGCGTATTTGACAGCCTTAAAGATGGAATGAAGAACAAAGAGACCCTGGAAGACAGAGAGAAGGCCTTCATTTCGGAGTTTCAGGATAACCTGCATGCTGTTAACAGGGACTTGAAGTGAGTGTTAGAATCCCAGGAGTTTCTTATGCACAAGTTTGCTAGCTAATTCTTCCTGCGTCGTTGCTGAGCACTTATTATTTAAAAATATTTTTTGACAGTTTAACCGAAACCATATTGTAAGTGCTTAGCCTCTTATCGGCAGATTGTATAATAAATGTGAAATCAAATGATGCGCGCATGAGGCTTAGATGTAGCTGTCAGATAAGCACCTGTAGCAGCTGGAGCAAAGAGCCACTATAGATTAAAAGTCCCTTGAAATAGCCTGATTGTGACATGTCGTGGTGTGCCGACTTCATACATTTCACTCACTGTAGTATTCTTTCAGGATGGCCAGGCTAAAGAAGCATCATCAGGTATGCTGTGGGGTCCTTCTTCAACCTTGTCTTATAGATGGAAGAACTGGGCACTGGGACATTTATTGATTTTTTTTTTTTTTTTCTCAGAATCTCACAATGAGTACATGGCTCTAGTAGGATTTGAACCTGGGTCTTCACTTCTAACTATTAGACCACATTACCTTCAGTATATCTCTGTGTTCCATGTGGTCAATGAGAATTAATTAACACATATGTAATATGCACCTCGACCACAGGTTTACTGGTATAGCAATAGCCTTAAGGGCTGAATCTATCAGCATGGAATGCTGGGATTATGAGTGTTGCAAAGACTTCTTTCAGGCAGTCTTTTGTAGCCGTGAACTAGGAGCAGCAGCATGTATGTATGCAGTCGGGCATGACAAGTTTGTGCATTGTGCTGATAGTCTTGCAGGCCCAGGAGCAAAGTAAGTGCCTGAGAGCCTTTAGCTCCTAGAAGTCCAGTTAGGTTAGCACCGTGCTTTTCCCTGGAGTATGTTATAGTATATTTGTCCCTTATTTTGTGTATGGATTTCTATATGCTGCATTTATCTTTTGTAAGACAGTTTAAAGGTATTTGGAAGTTATTGTAGTATTGTTCTGATGTCACAGCCATACTACAATAAATTTTCTGCATTGAACTGCACACCTGTCTTCTCCCTTGAGTGTGCATCTAACAGTTCTCTCACAAAGTGTAGCTGAGGGTTAGTGGTGGAGGCTGGAGCAGTGGCTGTGGATCAGCATATAGAGAGCGTAGCGGGAGGTGGAGGAGGCTAGGGCAAGAGTGCCTTCCTCCACCAACCTGAATAGTCACTCCTGGGGCTATGTGTAAATTCCCTGATGTTCTCGCTAGAGCTTTGGGGGGAGGCAAAAGGTTAAGGGTGGCTGGAGCTTCAGAGTAAACCCACATCAGCTGTGTGACTATAAATGTCTGGCATGGTTTTATTTAAATAATAAACACAGAGGCAAAATTGGGGGAGGTACGTGGTTCCCAAAGGGGGGCATTAAAGCAGCAGGTCAGCATGCAAGCATGGTTTGGGAGGGCAGCATTTGTATAGTAGCGCAGAAGCACTCAGTGGTTAACAGTTACTGATTATTTATTTTTTTACAAAACCATATACCACAAAAATAGATCCACAAAGATGAAAAAGCACCCGTAACTACAGAGTCGCACAAACACACTTTTTGTTAGGATAACCAGCTTACTGTTTATTTAAAGTGCACAGTGCAATAAAAGCCAAATACCAACCATGGCAAAATACCATGAGGCGCCACAATGATGACATCACAGCTTCGGCTGCGAAACTGCTTACGTTTCACTCGGACTGCAGTCTTTTGCTTAAGGAAGCTTGGTGCAGTCTGAGTGAAATTTAAGCAGTTTTGTGGCCAAAGCCATGATGTCATCATTGTTGTACCTCATGGTAATTTGCCATGGTTGAGTGGTGTTTGGCTTTTATTGCACTGTGCACTTAATTATCTCAACATAAAACGTGTTTGTGTGACTCTGTAGTTATGGGTGCTTTTACATCTTTGTGAATCTGATTGTGCACCATATTTGCACTGTAACACTTTTTCCTGGTGCTCTATGTTCTTTGTTTGACGTACCACAAAAATAGTGTATGGGCAGCCGTACACAAGGCTTCTGTTTCCAGCTTGGGGTTGAGATGACATCATCTTCACTCTCGTGGTCCCTATGATGTTATCGTAACCCTTCAATGGAAACACAGCTCTGTTGCATATGGTTGCTCCTATACTATTCTATATATTGCGCTTATAAAATGGTGCTGTGTATTATAGATGTATGAAGCAATTAAAATAAAAAAGTCGAAAATGTAAAAAAGTTAAATCATTTAAGTAATGCTCCCTGAAATATTTAAGGGTGGCTGAGTGGTCTAATGCGCTGCATTAAGGTCGTAGCCTCCTCTGGAGGCATGGGTTTGAATCCCACTTCGGACAATTGTTTCTGTAATAGGCAGGGGAAAATAGGGCAGTCTAGATGGGTCTACCAGTAATTTTCTGCTGACAAGTCTTATGTTTCTGTGTTTTTATGCTGCCACTTGGCTTTTTTTTTTTTTTTTGCTTTAGGACTTTTGTCCTAATGTGGCTTCTCAGTTTTTTTTTTTTTCTTTATTCTGTTTTTGTAGTTTTAACAGTACTGCCCCTGTGAGAGAGATGAGAGAGCATTTGTAAACCAAGGTTCTTACCATTTTTCAAAACACTGTCTAATATTTGGGGCAAGGGCAGTGAGGCAGGTGGAAAATAGCACTGAAAGTGGAAGTGCGAAGAAGCGTTGGCAAGTCGAGTTTATAACTTCATTTAAAACAAACAAAAAAAAGTTTCTGCAATTTAAATGCTGGCAAATGATGTTTGAAACTACAAAATAATTTGCTCAAAGGAAGCATGAAGGATGGTATTGGAGTACTGTGGAGAGGGGGAACTAGAAGTGTTAGCGCAATCATTTAAAATGCATGTAACACAGAGAACAAATTGTGTTTACAAAAAAAAAAAAAAAGAAGAGTCAGATGTGGCTGCTTTATAAATTTTAGGATTGCTACGCTTTGTCCTGGGTGTGCTAAGGGTCACTTCCATTGCCAATGGCAACAGTAAATTAAATCTGGCCAAATGTTTTATGTTCCAGTTCGCCACTTTGGCTAAGGCATTTGGGTATTACACATATTTATTGTTCAGTTAACCTGATATGGTGACTAATTCAGTTGACACATGGCTAAAAAAAAAACTGGCATATTTCAGCCACAGTGCCTAAGATTTTTTAGACCTCGTGCTTACTTGCTCTTTTGTTTTTGTGTGTGTGAAGTGGAGTACTTGGCCTAGCCGAGTGAGTGATGGGGATATGTGTGTGTGTATGTGTATGTGTGTGTGTGGCTTGTACCAGTCAGAAAACAAGATTAACAAACAAACAAACAAAAAAAAAAAACTATTTCAAAGAAAGTAGCAGGACTTCAGTTCGGTTTACTTCCTGATTATTTAGATTACTGTGTTTTTGCTACCGAGTGATGGGGAGCAAGCTAGGCTGTGGGGAAAGTCTTGGTATGGGGGAAGTGACTTTTTTCTTTGGGGGGGGGTAATTTCTAAACAGTGACTCAAAGATTTCTTTAATGTCCTGCATTCTGCTTGGCAGAACTTGTTTTAACCCGTGCATTAGACTGACCTTAAGCATGAGTATCAACCAATCAAGATGCAGGATTTTCACTGCCAATTTTATAACTATTTATTTATTTAAATGGTTTCTCCAGGTAAACATACAGGACTACAGCAAGCATTTTCTTTGCAGATGTAACCTGGGGGGAAGGAAAAGGGGGAACATAATGAACCATCGAATGATTTTCAAATCAAAAAAATACAAGTGGGGCAGACTTTTACACGTTTACAATAAGAAGTACAGAATTGGTAGGGAGAAGTGTACACAGTGGAACATAGGTAATACAAGACAAAAAAGATCAAATACTAGCAGACTGTGATAATTCACAATGAACAGTCAGGTGCAGTCACAGTGGGGCTCAAGCAGAAGCTTGAAGGGCTGTTTAGCAGAGGGGATGCTGGTTTGCGGCAGCTGCCCAAGGCAAGGTTGTTCCATACCTGTGGAACTCTGTAGTGCAAAACATGCTGACCCAATTACTTTTGCACTTGAAGATGAGGAACAGGTTCCCAGCATGGAAATGAAGGTAGTGACTAGAGAGTGGAGCAGCGGTAAACAGGTTGGTTAAATAGCTGGGATAGGTGTTGAACCACCTATACAGGCAAGATTTCTGAGGAGAGCTTTTGACATTTTGTTGGTGATATGTTGCAGTACAGGTAACAGTTTAGCACTTATACAGTTCTGTGTTACACCAGAAAAATGTGACCGTTCAACATCTGCAAGTTTCACTTTGTGCAGTAGTCGAACAATAACGACATTTACAAAAGTGTAACTGTGTTGACTTCTGGTTCTTCTTCGAGCAACAGTGGCAGCTTAAAAGTGAGCTCTTACTCCCGAATCACCCTCCAACCATCACATAAATTGTATGTGAACCCAATAATACTTATCCAAAGAGGAACAGTAGATGGGATGGCCTCGACACGCATGGAAATCGGGAACTAGCAGCAGCAGAATGGAGCGATCAGCAGTTCTCAAATGCAGCCCCAGCAACTTGCTTTCCCGGGCCTCCAACTTTACATTGGGCTTGGGGGAGAAGATTGCGATGCCCACTTGGCTGTCTCAGCCTAAGCTAAGAGCAGTATGACTGCTATATTAGATATGCTACAGTGGATTGACACCAGCGTCTTGGACATAAAGCAAGACTTTAGGAAATTAGAGCAGTGCATGGGAACCCCAGAAAAACTATGCCCGAGCTAAAACAAGGTGGAGACTGCTTGAGTGGGGCAGTTTTGTTTTTTGCAAAAGGGAGAGGGAGTTGACGGCATGGGGAGAGGATGCTGAGGCTTGGGCGAGGAGAAAAAAAAATCAAGATTCTTTGGTTTCCCTGAGAACTCCGAACAACCAGACATTTATGCATTTCTCATCTCCCGGCTCCAACAGGAGCTACTGCTTCCAGAAGACTACTCCATCGAAACAGAGAGGACCCATAGAGCCCTGGGCACTAAGCTTACCGGAGATGCAGCCCCCCCAGGCAGTGCTGGGTAAGTTTGCTTTCTATTACTTTTGGAAACTTGTTCCAGAAAGCTCTGTGCAGTCACTAGCAAGGATGGAGAAGTACTGGAAAAAGTAATACACCTTACAGTTAACAATTACTTATGTTTTTTTTATACAAAAGAAATACATAACTGTAACTAATTTATTTGAAAGTAACTAATAACTAACCTATTACTTTCAAAAATGTAATTTATTACTGTGATTTATTTTAGAAACAGTGAAAATGTATTTTATTTTGTTAATACTGTCTAGGGCTCCATCTTCCATGTGAGAGGTAGTTTGATTCGAGCCTTCTATTTCAAATTTTCCAGGTAGTGAGAGTGCCTGGTTAATCTGCTTTTTATTATTTTATTTTAAACCTGCCTTCGTGAGAGGTTGTGCAGGGATATTTTGTTTTACTGTTTCTGGGAATAACTGAAATACCTGACTATTATCCTTCCCACTTAGCCGTGAGCTTTTTTCTGCTTTTTTAAGAAACTGTGTGGATCAGATACTGTGTGATTTTATTGGTTAAGTATGAACCTCTTATTAGTTTATTTTATTATTTGCCTCTATCCCTGGTTGTGAAAGAACTGGGGGGGGTGGGGTGGATGTGTCTTGTATTTTTATGTTTGAATTAATTGAGTTTCTTTCAACATTTTGGTTTGTGTTTAGGATTTATGTTTAATTAGATTTATTTTGGGATTTATTTAGCTTAAGTTTTTATTCTGATTATTATTTTGGTTTAGTTGTATTATCGTGGCATGTGTCTGCCCATAATCCCCATGGTGGTGCGCTATTCATCCTCCTTGCTTCGTGCCCTCCGCCCTTTCTATCCTCCCCCTCTCCATTTTGATACATACCAGCGCTGTAGAGCGTTGGGAATTGCTCGAAGGAGAGGGCGGAGGTTTGTGAACCAGGGAGGATGGACGAGGGGTGCCTTCGTATCCGGGTAGTGAGACCTAGAGGGCGCCCTGGGGTGAAATGGAATCCAGATCGTGGTTTGCCCTGTCTGGTGTCCATACCCAAGGGCACTACAGAATTTGGTAGGCAGATGGGCTTGACAGCCCTCGAGGTTCATTCAACCCGGGCGGTGTTATGCAATGCTAGGTCCGTCAGAAACAAGACCGGCATTATTGCTGATCTTGTTGGTTCGAGGTGGACTTAGCTTGCATCACCGAAGACCACAGCTGGATGAAAACTCAGGCCCCACGTTGGAAGCCTTGACTCCAGCCGGGTACTCGGTGATACACTGCCTGAGATTGGACCGCCGGGGTGAGGGGGTTGCAGTCTGTTTTAAGACGGAATTGGACCTCACGAGTGTAGTTGTGGGGGAGACTGAGTCCTTTGAGTGTACAGTGGTAGCGGGCATTGGCGTTCGAATCGTACTCATCTACCGTCCACCAGGTGATGGGAAATGGTTCTTACAGGAAGTGGCAGACTTCATCGTTGACATGTCGTTGGAGTCGCCCAGATTGATGGTTCTGGGTGACTTTAACGCCTGGGTCGACGATGAACTCTCACAATTTGGTAATCACGTCCTTCAGTTAATGATATCTTTGGGCTTTACACAGGTGGTTTCCACTGCTACCCATAAATCTGGACATTCTCTGGACTTAGTCTTTCTCCTAGGGATTGATATTACTGATTTGGGGGTGGAATCAGTCGTATGGTCAGACCACTGCACCGTGGGATTCAATTTTATTTCCCCCCTGAGAAGGCCTACCCCTGTGGAGATGGCGAGATACCACCCTTTACGGGATATTTCTCCATAGGGCCTTGCGGCGGTTCTTGACCTCTCGTCCCCCGCGTTGGCGAGCAGTAGTCAGAGACCTTGGTGACTGCCTATAATAGGGCGTTACTGGCTCGGATACTATTATTGCTCCTGTTTGTGTATGCGCGCCTCTCCCTTCGTCCCAAGGCGCCCTGGTTTGACGGGACGTTGAGGGAGATGCGGAGACAGGGGCGAAGATTAGAACGCTGTTGGCGCAGATCTGCCAGTGATACCGACCGCCTTAAATTGATGGACCATTACTCTGTCTATTAATCTGCATTCTCCCATAAGAAGGCAGAATTCCTGTCCAGGGAGATTGCTGCTGCTAGGAACCGACTGGCTGAGCTGTTTCGAACTGTGGACAGGCTGTGCAACCCAGCTTGTCTAAAAGTTCGGAGAGCTTTTTCGCAATTAGAGTGCGAGGAGCTCACTCGCTTCTTCGCTAATATGGTGGCCGATATCAGGGCAAATCTGCATCCTGCAGCTTCTAAGGGGGATGCGGTTGAACAATGCCTCAATTTTCGTGGTGTTCCTTCAGCAGACCTGATTTTGTTGATGTCATGAGGATTATCCATGGTATGCGCCCTACGAGCTGTAGTTTGGATCCTGGACCGACTTCCCTAATATTGGGTTGTTGTGACATCATCGGTCTAATCCTTGTGCAAATAGTCTGGTGCTCCCTGGACACGGGTGAGTTTCCTAGCTCCCTGAAAGAAGCGGTGGTGACACTGCTCTTGAATAAAGCTACCTTGGACCCAGATTGTTTTGCAAACTACAGACCCATCTCTAACCTACCCTTTATTGGGAAGGTGATTGAGAAAGTAGTGGCGATCCAATTGGAGAACCATTTAACCATCCATGACAAATACGAACCCTTCAAATCCAGTTTTCATAAAAGACATAGCACCGAGACTGCGCTGGTTCGGGTGCTTAATGATCTCTTGAGGGCGAGAGACGAGAAGAGACATTCTATTCTAGTTCTTCTTGATCTCTCTCTTCAGCTTTTGACACTGTGGATCACGTGGTGCTGTTAGCACGCCTGAGGCAGATCTGTGGAATATCGGGAACCGTCCTCGGATGGTTCACCTCATTCCTCATTGGGAGATCACAAAGAGTTGTGTCGGGGATTTTTTCCTCTGGCCCAATTCCTTTGTTGTGTGGGGTGCCTCAGGGTTCTGTGCTGTCTCCCATGTTATTTGTGGTGTACATGCTACCCCTCAGAGACATTATAAGATGGTATAAGCTGAGATTTCATTGCTATGCTGATGATGCCCAGTTATACCTGTCTTTCGCCCCTGACCAGGATGGAGCTCTCTTGGTGTTTAACAATTGCCTGAAAGAAATCCAGGATTGGATGGACTAGTTGGCTGAAGTTGAACTCAGAAAAGACTGAGGTTTTGGTTGTGGATCCGGGTTGTCGGACAGAGAGGTCGCCTGTTGGTGCACCCTCAGGAATTTTTCTTGGGGGTGTATCACTCCCAACCTCTGAACAGGTGCGTAACCTAGGGGTTATCTTAGATGACAGGCTGACACTACAGTCACAAGTGTCAGCGGTCATCAAAACTTCCTTCTACCACCTTAGGAATATCGCTAGAGTGAAACACCTTGTTCCGGCTGACTCGTTACCAATGTTGGTCCATGCCTTTGTGTCCTCACGCTTGGACTACTGCAACGCCCTGTATTTTGGGCTTCTGGGGTTGAAATCTGGCCTCCAGCTAGTGCAGAATGCAGCAGCACGGGTTTTGACTGGGACAAGCAGGTCTTGCCACATCTCCCGGTGCTGCGTGATCTGCACTGGCTTCCTGTTAGGTGGCGGATCACCTTAAAGTCTGTTTATTGACTTTTAAAGCCCTACATGATCGGGGTCAAACCTATCTGAAAGATCTCCTGGTTTCTTACTACCGGGCCGAACACTCCATTTCACATTAGCGAGGTGCTAAGAGATTCCAAGAGTGAGCCTAAATTCATCTGGTTGTAGAGCTTTTCTTATGCTGCTCCCACTTTGGAATTCTCTACCCCGCCAGTTGCGGGTTGTGCATCTCCATGGAGGAGTTCAAGAGGAATTTAAAACTCACTTGTATCAGTCTGCCTTTTAGATCATTGATTGTGATGTATCATTCTGAGATTGAAGTTTTTTATCTATGTTTATTTGTGTTTATAATCTTTGTACAATATGTGAAATTGGAGCAGGCTTTAGAAATAACATTATTATTATTATTATTATTATTATTTTTGTATTGTCTTTGTATAAAAAGAAATACGTAACTATAATTGTAAGGTGTATTATCTTTTCTAGTACTTCTCCATCCTTGCTAGTGACTGCACAGAGCTTCCTGGAAAAAGTTTCCAAACGTAATAGAAAAAGTAACTTACCCAACACTGCCCCCAGGTTGATTGTAGCAAAATTCCTCAAATATCCTGTGAAAGAAGACTTTTTGAGGAACCAGATCTTAATTTCAGTGGGAAGTGTGTCTTTGTGGACCAAGACTTTCCAGCTGATATGATGTGGAAGCAAATTTTCACAGTGATTAAACAGTTGAAGGAAAAAAATGCGAAGGTACAAATTCGGTACCCAGCAAAGATTGTGATACAGAAGGAGTCTGGTGTCAAGACCGATAATTTGCTGCTCCAAGTGACTAAGACATTGGAAACCCTGAGCATCTCCCTAGCTGAGCAGCAGGAAGATCTGTATAAGAGACAGACATTCAGCAGATGGTTTATTATATTGCAGGTTATGGGAAGGCATCAGCAGCAGGCTTGCAGCTCCGGTTTGGAATCATGCCAGCACTGCATGCAGATCTGAAACATCAGTAATAAAAGCCGCAAATCGCCAAAAGAAAAACTCTGCATTCCTGTCTGAGTGAGTACCTCTTTGCTGAAGGTGTTTTTCTTATCTACATTGTCATGGATCCACCACCAGGAGTTTTATCCCCTTCCAATGTAGTGCTGTGTAGATTTTATGGGCCGCTACCATTCAGTAACTGTTGCTTTGATACTGGGCCTTGGGTACTTAACTTATTCCTGATGTACCATGTTCCACCAGTTCACAAGGACGGTGCAGGGCTCCAGATGGTGTAACCTGTTGGTTTTATTTGTTTGCTACTGCTCTTCATCCCGGTTATGGGATGGAGGAGTTTGTGCACTGAGGTGTGGTTGTGTGGAGGAATAGAGTATAGTACTGAGGATAGATTATTTTCTGGCAGGATTTCTGCAGCAGCACCTGAAATTGTAACACCTCTCAGTGTATCTTTTGTATGACATCACGTTGTGGAAGGTATGATGCATAACAGACATGGCCGATAGAGACACTGTGGGACTTTTTATTGGGACATTCAGCCACATATTATATTGGGGGAGGGGGAGCTGCAGGTGGTTAGTGGGCTTGTTTTTTTTTTTTTTTTCCTTTTCCTTGCAGGTTGGCCTATTCACCGATTGCACCCACCTCCTCGACCACAGTGGTTGTTTTGCCGACTCTGCTATTGCACTGGCCTCGCAGCCCCCCCCAGGGATGAACTAGCCTTGTAGCTTTTATATTGATTGAATAGCCCAATGGGGCCAGAGATAACATCAGAATACCAGGACTACTGCCTTGATGGGACTACAACTTGTGATTATCGCATTGGTACTCGAGGAGAAATAACAAGGTGGGGGGTGACTGACAAAGAGATACCTACTTCTGCTTTGGATTTGGTGCTCTGATATGTTGTAACATTTTATGTATCAAAGTTGGTTAGAGATGTCTGAGCAAAAGAGTGAGTGTGTGTGTGTGTGTGTGTGTGTGTGTGTGTGTGTGTGTGGAGGGGGGTCGATGGAGTGGGTGACCTATGAGGACATGAGTTTGGTAATTGGAGATTGGCGGCATGATATCAGTCATACCCCCTCGTTAGTTAATAGTTAATTCAGGTCACCTGGGTTGGACCACCCGAACCACCTACCCCAAAGGTATAATTCACTATACTGCTTTGGGGGGGGGGGTCTAGGACTCTTGCTTTTGTGTGGCTTAACTCTGCTACTGTTTTTGCATACTCTGTAGTGGGACTGTCAGACAGTGGCAGAGGTAGTATGGTAGAAGTGTTGACGTAAATACCGTATGTTTGCTAAATACTACAGAAGTGTACCTGGGGGTCCGGAGTGCTACAGTATTGCTGGTCCTTTCACCTTTTTTCAGGACTCCAGTGATTTACTGCCCATTTTGATCATGGCAGTTCAGATACGTGTTGGAGACAGTGCTCGCAGAGAGGCCAATATGAGCACATTCTGTGGAGCTCTCCTAAGTTGACAGGGTACCGGCATGACATAGCACAGGCAGTAGGGCAGGTCTTTGGGATGCTTCCTCCAGGAGACATTAGGTTTCTTTTTCGGAGACTGTACCTCAAGGGCATTAGAGGGAAGGGGAAAGAATACCTATACAAAATTCTAATAGTGGCTGCCTCTAAAGCTGTGGCTTCAACCTGCTCCCCCTATTCGTGAAGGATGGTTGCATAATTGCAGACAAATCTTAATGATGGAATGGCTAACAGTCAAACTTAGAATTAAAATAGAAAAGGCCAAATCCTGTTGGTTACCCTTTTTTTAACTATTTAGAATTGGTAGAAGGTACCACAACTCTGGATCAAATTGCAAATCTTCTATAACCAACGGTATATCGATACCTGGAAGGTCTATTAGTCATGATTCCCTAACACCCCATGGTTTTGATTTCTTATCTTGTTACTTGAATACTGGCTTCAGTTTGTACCAAACGTCGGAATAAAACCAGGGAAAATAGCTTTTAAAATGACACTCCATAGTCTTTCATGGAGCATGCCCCAACACTGTTCCTATAATTACATCACAAAATGTCAGGCACGGGGCAGATCGGAGAATCAGAAAGTGGAAGGGATCAAGTGGCTAGTCCCTCAGGGCCAAAATACAATCCCTTCCCTAGGATGCTAAACAATGTTTTAAACTGCAATGGAGGAACTATCATGTTTGTTAAAATTGCTCACTAAAAATAGCGAGAAAGGTGCTCTTTAAATCACGCTGTAATGTGTCCGCAAACGTGTTGGTGCTTTTTTTTTTTTTTCAATTTAATACTTTATGCTCCTTACCTCATTGGCTGGGGGTGTTGCCTGTGGTGCCTGTTTCAGCCCTGCAGCCTTCGGTGCTCCACCATTCGCAGCTCCTGTTCTCAACCTCTTCCCCCTGCACGCAACCCAGGTCTCGACCCAGCGGGTACGTACTTCACACACTGGGGAGTTCCTGATGAGCCAGGCTGGAGGGAGAATCCTTGGTGCGTCCAGTGTGGCGCCAGTAGGCTGAGGCTTCATCACACCAGAGGATTCTCTCCCCCCCCCGACACGGGTGTGCAATGATATCTGGGATGTTGCAGTGCGTGCATCCACACGCTGTACGTCCGATATCTGCCCCGCCATCCCCATGTTCTCTGAGCTACTGCTCACCACCACCCCGTTGCCACCAGGAGCCAGTGTTGCAGTGGCTCTAAACTCTCCACCCTCCCCAGGAGAAGAGAGCTGTCCTCTGGATGCTCAATCCTCTCCTCCCCGGCCGATCTCCCGGCAACCTGAGCTCATTCCCGACCCCAGGTCGCCGGTGTGCTTTGAGGTGTTGCCTCCAGCGCCTCAACCCTCTGTGCCACCGGACCGATGTGTTAGTGCTTCTTAAACCATTTTAACTTGTTTAAAACGATTCAAGAAGCCTAGTGTGTACTGAGCCTGAAAGAGCAAAATCAACCCTGCAGCAGTTGATTCTCTAACCCATTATCTCCCCTCCACCCAGTGTTTGAGAAAATGAACTGATTTGCTCCAATTTAGTTATTAGGAAATGTGCCCTTGTTTTACTACTCTTGCTTTCTGTTGGTAACATTGAACCCAAACCTGGTCCTTTCCCAGGTGAGCATGATGCAGACACTGCCCCCCCCCAAAAAAAACATACCACATCCACTGTTCATGTAAACATTAGACGTTTATTACCAAAGTAGATGAACTGAGTACATGGGTGTTGGGGAATGATTTTGATCTGGTCACAGTGTCTGAGATGTGGTTATCAAACAAAATATCTGATTCAGAAATCACAGTTCCAAGCTATTGCTTATTAAGACAAGATGGGCTAAGAAAACGTGGATTGTGGGTCCTAATTTATTACATGTCTTGTTTTTCCATGGTGATTGATGATTTCACGTAAACTTACTCCTACTTAAAACATTTTCTGTTGTGTTATGTTTCTGGAGTGCCAAGTACCTATTGTTGGCTACTTTTTACAATACTCCGGGTTATTTAGAGAATTGACTTACTTTATTGTTTGGGTTCAGGCAGTCCAAACGTGGCACAAAGTAAATCCTTCTCCTGGGAGATGTAATATTAATTGGAATAATAAAGCAAATTGGAGATGTAGAGACCCCCTTGAGAGCTTGACACTTATGCAGGTGATTTCCTCAGCTACCAGACTAAAAGTCTGGCACCAAGTCCCTAATAGACTGGATAGTACCTTCTAGACTGGATCATATCCATCAAGCCTGTCTTTACCATTTTTAAGTGACCATTCTGTGGTTATTTGCTGATGGAGTGCTTGCAGGCCTTGTTCCCCGCCTTTGCATGTAACCTCCAGATCCATTCATAAGCTGAACATTAGTGAATTCAGGAATGCTGTTTCACAGATTGATTGGCCTTTTTCCATGACATCGCAATCTCAGTATATTTTTTTAATATTAAAGGAGAAGACTACTGTATATTTCTGATTTGGATATGTCTGATGTAGTTATTGTACATATGTCAATAAGAGATCAGTCATTTCTGCTGTTGCAACACATATCTAGAGTCTGAGGCTCTGACACAAGGTAGTAAAATGTCAAGCAAGCCTCCATTTACATGCAAATGGGTCACTTGTAATACAGCCCCTCCCATTCCCTGATGTCACTGCAGCAACAGTGCAGAAGTACACATAAGGGTATCAATGCTGTCTATCCTGATTTTAGTTTGTTTGCAATGGCTTAAGACAGTTCTGTCATGCAACTCACACAGGAAGTGGTACTTGTAGCCTTAATACTGCAAGTGTAGAGCAAATAATACATCTAATAGTATTTCATTCACATGAAACAGAATCTGTTGCTTTGTACTGCTCCTTTCTCTCTGTGAGACAGTTGCAACATGTTGTGGAAAGCAGTAGCAAGAATCAATCAGACAATCAAACAGTCAGTCTAGCAGTCAATGAGTTAATCAGTATTGCACCAGGTGAACACCCTTGAGAAGATTCATTTAAAAAGTAGGCCTGAGCAGTTTCCCAACGGATCACACAAGACTGAATTCCTCCTTTGCACAAATTATACACCCCCCTTTTAGCAGCCTGAAAGTGGAGAGCTAGATCACTTACTTTATAAAGTGTATTGTTTTAAATTTCAAATGCTCCTTACATCTGGGTTTCTGACTAGAAATACCAAGACACAGAATGCATATGACGTGGGAGGAATGATCTAAGCAAATACAGAGCACTACAAACACTGAGACTGATTAGTTTCTTTACCTGCAACAGCTGAAGTGTAGCAACTGATTTGTGAGGGACATCCTACTTCAAATGCTGGCATTACGGGGGGTGCTGCCGCAGCTTGTTTTCAGTACCTTCAAAGTGAAGTGCTGTAGCTCTCACATCACTGCTAATGATTTTTATTGGGAATGAGGGCACTTTTAAAGTCATGGACCTGAGGGGCCATCACAGTTCCCAAGGAGGTTAGGGGAACTTGTTAAGGGTTAGAGAGTAAGAGACTTTAGTGGGATTTGAACCAGAGTTTCCCAGTTCCTGTGCCTGTGCTTTAATCACTAGATTACCGTTCTTCCATATGCTGCAGCTGATGTTGTCCTGGTAACCTATTCCTTGATATAGCTGAACTCTTCATTGCCTTACATCAGCCATCCAATCACTGACTGCCTAGTTGCAAAGGGAAAGGGGCATTTTTGCAAGATTGTGTCTCACTGCTGGTGTCAATCAAAACAGAGAATGCTAACACGCACAGAACATAATACAACAGCTATATAATACCACTTAAGACTCTCTTGTTGTACCCAGAGTCATTTATTGGGTAAACTGTTTTTGCTAACAGAAACATTAACACAATACATACAGGCACTTCCTTATAGGCATACTGTATATACATGTTAAATCAGTGCTGCATCACACTCATGTGGTCCTAGTTCCTATTAGATCTGCACTTCAGGATGTGCACAACACTTAAAGGGTTCCCCCATTACTCAAGTGGGGAACCAGACATTGTGGGTTCTGTTTACTGGTGGAACAGCATTTAGTGCTGCACCATTATCTGTTGCTCTGATGACATCATCCTCCAGCAGCAGTGATGGTAAAATGGAGGACAAACACATTGATAACTTCTGGGGGCTGTATATTTTTATTTATAATCTAGATTTGGACAGCAATAGGACTGCTGGCAACTGGAGGAGGCACACAACAGTTACACATAAGGAGTTGGGAAAATATGGGTGTAAAACTATGGGAGACTTCCCCTTTAAACTTTTTATTGAACCATTTCCAATTTTACAACACATTTAATTTGTTGTATTCATATTACAGGTGTCCATTACATAAACAAACATACAGAGATAAGCAGATGACTATATTATACATACAGTTGGGTAACTGGGATAATGTATTCACAGAGGATGGAGTAAAGTGGATATGTTTAAACCTAGATCTATTTTTTTTTTTTTTAGTTTATTGAAATATTCAGAAAGACCTTTGAGTCAGCGACTCATTTACAAAGGATCCACGTCTTACATAAAAGGATACATGGACAGAACTTGGAATACAGATTACAGTAAAATTACAAATAACAGTCAGTGAGGTTACATAGTTGTGCAGTTGTTGAATAACGGCAAGTTTTGTTTCTTAGTACAGCCATAATAGTTACAGAGGTTCTATAGAGGCTGATGGTCATAGGGTTTCATAGTTACAATTTGGTACAGGGAGTCCGACAATAGTTAGTTTGATAGCTGCATATGTCAGTCTGGTGTCAAGGGCAGTCACATTGGCTAGAGGCATGAAGGTATTTCTGTAGCTTGGATTTATAAGGGCCAAGCCTTAATTCATTTGTTATATGACTTTGGAGGGTGTTAGTCCAGGAGGAGGCCCTGTAAATGAAGGTTCGCTGGAATTGGGAAGCCCTTAGCAGTTGCTTGTTTGAGCTGCGGGTTTTTTTGATGGGGGGAGTTGGGCGGATAATTTGGTTTAGGGTAGGTGGGGTGAGGCCTAGTAGTACCTTTTTGGTCATAAGGCAGGTGTGGTACCTGATTCTGCTATCTAGGTTTAGCCAGTTTGTGCCACTATAAAGGGAGCAGGAGTGTGTAAAACGATAACATCCAAGGATGAGACGGCAGACTTTGTTTAAAACGAGTCTGAGTCTGCTTAGGGTGGTGGATGGAGCGGCACTGTAGATTAGGATGCTGTAGTCTAGCAGGGAGAGGATCGAGGAGTTTATGGTAAGTTGTAATGCTTCAGGGGTGAGGCAGTGTTTGTATCAGTATAGTACCCCTAGTCTGGAGCTAAGGGCTGTTGATAGGTGTAGGATATGTTGATTAAAGCTGAGGGCGGGGTCTTGACTGATCCCTAAGTATTTAAAGCTCTTACTTGTTCTAATGGGGTCTGATTGGCTGTGAGGAATTGGGGGCAGAGGTTCTTGAGTGGGTTCTGGGCGTCCGCGAAGAGCATGACTTTTGTCTTATTGTAGTTGATAATAAGACGTTGAGTGGTGAGCCAGTCTTCGACTTCACAGAAAGAGTGTTGGAGAGTTTGGTGGAGCTTGGGGGGGTGACGGGTCAGAGGTGAACAAGACCGCATCATCTGCGTATAGGAGTAGATTTCCTGGCATGACGCTGGGAGGGAGTTGAGGTATAGACTGAAAAGTAGGGGGCCAAGTATGGAGCCCTGTGGGACACTGGAGTGGATAGGGAGGTGGGGGGAGAGGACAGGGCCTACCTTGACTATCTGCATTCTATCGGAGAGATAGCTGGTGAACCAGTTTAGGGTGTCATTGGAGAAACCCGTGAAAGCCAGGGTGTTAAGCAAGAGGGCATGGGTTACAGTATCAAATGCCTTAGATAGATCCACGAAGATGGCGCCTGTGAGGTGGCCTTGGTCCAGGGCTGTGTGGACATGGGAGGTAAATTCAAGGAGGGTGGTGGTGGTGGTACTGTGGCCCTTACGGTAACCGTGCTGCTGTCCGGATAGTAGGTTATATTTGTTAAGGTGGTCAGTAAGTTGGTTGGCGACTATGCATTCTAGTGCCTTAGATGGGGGGGTAGGATAGAGATGGGGCGGTAGTTGTTTGTGGATGTGCGGCCACCACTTTTATGGATGGGTGTGATGTAGGCCGATTTCCAGTGGGTAGGGAATTTCCCTTGACAGAGGGAGCGGTTTAGAATGTGGGTGAGTGGGGCTAGGACTTCCTGGAGGGTGAGACGGAGAAGTCTGAGGTCCAGGGAGTCGTGATTATAGTGATTTTGGCTAATAGCTTTTAGGGTTTGGCAGTCTCTGGGGTAAAGGACTCGCTGGTAGAAGGGTGGAGCAAGGGGAGGATGCGCGGCTCTATGTAGGTATCTGTTAAGACATAGTGTATTAGGCCGTGGGTTGACGTCATCCATTATGGCCTAGGAGATGCAAGAAAGGGGCCAATATTTCATTGTACAGGTGTATTTTACTTATGGCGGCATATGAGAGGCATTCCATTGAGGCTATTTGGCCAAGGGCTTGTAGCCAGTCATTGAAGGATGGTATATTTGCCATGCACCAGTTTATAAGCCGGAGTCATTTTGCTGCAGTGGAAGAACTCATTCGCTATTGAATAAGGCAAGTTTGACCCTGCTGAGGGGATCTTGTCATGCCTATAACAGCAAACTATTTATCCAGGACCAATGGTTTGGGGAGTTTTAATGGCAAAATTTGGTGATTTGCTCCCAAAATGAACAAATTAGTGGGCAAGACCATAAAATATGGGATAAGGAGCCTGAACTGTTAAAATACCTCCAAAACATATTGTCTGAAAGTGTTCCTTTCTGGTGGAGGAGTAGCGGACTTCTGTACAAGTGATGTAATCCTCAGTAGATTTGATAAATCTATACATGAATTTAACAGGGTTTATAATCACTTTGCCAAACAAATAAATGTGGCCATGCACTCCAGAGGTGAAATAAATAGTATCAGACAATAAAGTAGCAGAATAACATACTAACATACTAAAAGCCAGCAGAATGGGCCTAATGGTCTGTCATGTCTGCTCAGTAACCAGCCACCTAGTGGTTGCTCGCTATTCCGCCCTCCCCATCCCCCAAGAGGGTCTTCATTGGATTTGGAATCCCCTTGTACATGTCCCACCCCTTCTTGAAGCCCTCCACTGTGCCTTCCTCCACCAGCCTCTTGGGCAGCGCATTCCATGGCTCCACCACCCTCTCGGTGAAATAATGCCTCCTATGTTTCCCTCCCCCCATAATTTCCCCCCTCAAGTTTCCACTCATGCCCCTCATTTGCCCCTTTTTTAGCCTAAATGAGCTTTGTTTCTGCTCTGTTATTCCTTTACATACTTGAAGACTCCTATCATGTCTCCCCTGGCCCTCCTCTCCTCCAGTGTGTACATCCCAAGCTCCTTCAATCTCTCCTCATAGGTCCTCCCCTCCATTCCCAAAATAGTACTGGTCACTCTCCTCTGAACTCTCTCCAACAGTGCTATATCCTTCTTCAGATGAGGTCTTCAGAACTGAACCCAGTACTTAAGGTGCAGCCTGACCAATGCATTGTACAGAGGGAGGATCACCTCTCTCTTCCTGGACGTAATTCCCCAGGCTATGCAGCCCAGTATCCTGTTTGCTTTGGCTGTGGTTCTTCTACTATTTTCAGAGTTATTCATTTTGACGTCTACCACCACCCCTAAATTCCACTCACCCATTGTGGCTTGCAGTGTGACCCCCGGGTGTAAACATGGCCCAGATTTCTGATCCCCAAATGCAGTACCTTGCATTTCCCGGCATTAAATTTCAATCCCCACCTCCTTGACCACCCCTCCAGGGTATCCAGATCCCTTTGGACTACCTCTCTTGCTTCTTCCTAGTCCACCAGTGCTCCCACATTGGAATCATCTGCAAAGAGACTTAGCCTACTCCTAACCCCGCTCCATATGTCCGAGACATAGGCATTAAACAGGAGTGGTCCCAACACTGAACCTCCATTACCCTCTGAATTCTCCCCCAAAGTCAATTTTCAACCCACTTCAGCTCCTGTCCTCTCTTTTCCCATCTCCCCTAGCTTTGCTGTCAGCCCTTTATGGGGTACTGAATCAAACGCCTTGCTAAAATCCAGGTACAGGACGTCAACTGGCCTATGTCTATCCAAAGCCCTCGTCACCCAGTCAAAAAAACTCCACAAGGCTGGACTGACACAAATTCAGGTTTAATTCACTGCAGCTCCAGGAAGGACTATAAGGTTGCAGACACCATTAGCCAGCAGCCTCGGCACTTGGCTTCAGTCAGCTTCGTCAGGAGGCTGACTGCTGGGGTTAAGAATGTTCTATATATAGTACAAACAATTAACACAAAGTGAGAATTTTCAGACTTTAACATAGTTATGCACACTTATCTCCCCATCTGAATGCATAGAAAACAATCATAAACCACTATACGTGGAGGGTATCTTGTACCCTGTATTTTCATAGATTCAAAAAATAATAACTTAAAAAGGGGAGATGTTATGTGAAAAATTAAGTATGCTGGAATGTAAAGAAACAAAAAAATGTATAAAAATTTTCAAAACTAAACAACGGGAATTATAAAGAGCACTGCCTATGTAAAGGAAATTATTTTGGCTGTACTCCATAGACTATGAAGAGTCACTGTTTATTGTATCTCCTAGAAATACATGTGTTGAATTACACACATTCTTGTGAGGCGGACTGTTCTTAATATAATTCTTGAATGACCAAGTCAGAAATGTAATTATTACATAAATACTATGTCGTCTCCCCCCCACACTGATTTTTCTTTCTTTTTGGAAGTAAAACTCCCTGACTCTGAGTCGATCTTAATGGAAATGGAAAATAAAATCCTAATTTAACATCAGTTGGCTAGCTGCTGACACGGGGGGCCTCAGGGATGCCATCTCAGAAGCCAACCTGGCACAGCTGGTAGTCTTCCCCCACCAAATATAATTATAAAACTGGTGCAAGCACTCTCCCGGACTGGATACTGACCAACCATCCCTCCTGCATCTCGGATGTTTCTGTCCTTCCAGATACACTAAGTGACCATTCCCCAGTCATCTGCGAATAGTCAAATAAATTGTGCAAGCCCCCCACAAATTAATCAACAGTAGAGTCCTCCCACGTGGTCAGTTGAAACACCTCAAATTCCACCTCTGACAGCTCAACTGGTCTCCTATATTCAACGCTTCTGATGTCAACACTGCCTTGGATTTCTTCAACTCCCTCAATGCTGCCTGTGACACCTATGCCCTTTTCAAAAGGCGTAAAATCAAAGGCCTTTGCAATCCTTGGCTCTCTGCTGAACTACTTATGGATCTGAAAGCAAGGGACCTCCTCTGGCTTCCGGCACGGGCCACTGGCAATCAAGCCGATATTCAGAACTACAAACAGGCACGAAACAACTGCACTAAATCAATCCACCAGAAGAAAAATGCATACTACAGAGATACCCTCATGAACACCTGGGGAAAAGGGAAATCCTTCTGGGACAATCTTAAAGAAGTAAACTGGGAAGCAGTCAATAATCTCACCTACTATGTTGGTCATTGATGGTGGCATAACTTTTGTCCCTATCACAATTGCAAATACTTTCAATACTGCGTTCTCTGACCTCAGTAGTGTTCTCCCTTTGGACTTCTTCAATGATGACCACCCTCCTTCTCCTACCTCCAGCCCACAACCCCCTCCCTCCAACCGCCCACCGTCCTACTCTAAGGAAGTCAGGGCACATGAGGTCTGTAAATACGTGTCTAATGCAATTGCCAAATCCAGAACTAGTGGGGACTCGCTCAACCTCACGCTGGTGTCCCTCAGCCTTGATGAAGTGCTGCTTCCACTAACAAGAATTTTCAGCCTTTCCCTTGCCCTCAGCCAGTTTCCCGACAGATGGAAATCGGCCACAGTATCCCTGGTCCACAAAAGTGGGGACAAGGACCTGCGTGTGAACTACTGGCCTATCTCCATACTCTTCTTCCCTGCCCCCCCCCAAGGCCCTTGAACGTATGGTATCTGACCAGCAAATGGAATACCTGGATAAACACAACATCCTCTGCCCCCAACGACATGGCTTCCATACAGGTCACAGTACTACATCTGCCCTCCTTGAATTCACCGGTGCTATCCACAGCTCGTTGGACAACAGCCTCCCTAACCGGGTTGGTCTTCATGGACTTGACTAAGGCTTTTGACACTGTACATCATAAACTATTATCACACAGCTATATTCTGCTGGGTTCTCACCTGAGTCCACTACCTGGTTCAAGAGCTACTTGGAGAACTGCTCCCAAAGAGTGAAAATAGCTGATATTCTCTCAGATGCACGTCCTGTTCACTCAGGAGTTCCTCAAGGCTCCATTCATGGGCCACTTCTTTTTAGCCTCTTTCTGAATGATCTTCCACAATCGTGTCCATCACAAATCCTCCTATATGCAGACGCCGCCGTCATCCTTTCCACTCACAAGGATCCGGGCCACCTTCAAAAGAATCTACAACTTGCCTTCACCTCGATTGAAACTTGGTTTAGTACACATAAATTGGTTCTTGGCTATTAAACAAAAAAAAAAAAAAAGGAAAAAAAAGTCCATGCTCTTCTGCAGCCCGCACAACAAACACAGAATCAATCTCAACACGATCAAAAACTGCCTTGGTGCAGCCCTCGAACAGTTTCAATCCTTTTAATATCTAGGAGTTACCATTGATTGTCACCTAGCATATGCTATGTACATTGACAACATTGCCAAGGCTGCCAACACTCGCATTGGCCTACTCTTGAGGCACAGGCAATGCCTTACCTCAGATGCCTTAAGGATTGCAGTACAGAGCACAGTAATCTCAATAATCGACTAGGGCCTGATCATCTACGCCTCTGCCTCTGCCACCGCCCTCAGGCATATATCCATTGCACTAAATAAAGCTTGCTGTCTCATAACCGGTGCCCATCGCCTCACCCACACATGTGATCTCTATACACAGACTGGGTGGCTTCAACTTTCAAACTGGATCAAGTACCAAATCTGACTTATGGCAAAGAAAATAACACTAGGTCTTGCTCCATCAGGTGTCCAAGCTCTCCTCTGCCCAGCGCGGACCACTCGTATCGCCAGGGGCTATGAATCCCAACTACTGCATATCCCATGTTTCCGCACCACCCAAGGGCAAAGATCCTTTGTGCACAGAGCTCCCAGCTGGTTCAATGGTCTCAACTTTGTCATCGCCTCAGTGCCAAAGCTTGGTCCATTCAAATTCAGTCTCCGTCACATTCTGTCTGCATCTAGCTCCTGTGACTGGCCTTCCTAATTGTTCTCCCCTCTTTGCTCTTTCCACCTTGCACTAACCCCCCCCAACTCCCTCTCCCATACTCCCACTCATCCTCCCCTCTTCCCACCCACCTCCCTACCTCCTTGTAGCACTTAAATTGATATTTGACAAGTGCCTATGGCTGCACCCCATTAGTGTGTCTCTCTCTTCCATACCGTGTTAACCCTGTTACCAGACCTCCTCCTGGCATTTTTGCCACTGTATTGAATGTATAAAACTGTATGTATCTGCCTGTAACCCACTGTTATACTGTTATTCAATGTCTTGTTTGAATTGTACCTCATCTGACATGGAACCTTTGTGAAAGAGCCCTGGCTCAAAGGTACTTGTAATCTTAGATTCAAATAAGAAAAAAAAAAAAACAGGATCTTTGTGCTTAGTAAAAAAAAAAAAAAAAAAAAAACACTGTTTTGACATAGAGTATCATGATGGTTTAATAATCCAAGTTTTTTTGACTTGGTCATTTCTGACTTGGTCATTCAAAGATTAATGGATGAGCGCAGTCGCACTGCTGCTTATCCGCCTTTAGTAATAGTAATTAGTCTTTCTTGTGCCTCTCATTTTTCTGTTTCCCAGCTTTGTAGCTTGCTAGAGCATTTTTAATTATAATGTATTATCTATTAATTTATATTAAGAACAGTCTGCCTCACAAGAATTTGTGTAATTCAACACATGTATTTCTATGAGCTATAATAACAGTGGCTCTTCACAGTCCATGGAAGAAAGCCAAAATAGTTTTCTTTACATTGGCAGGGCTCCTTATAATTCCTGTTGTTTAGTTTTGGAAAGTTTTATACATTTTTTTTTTTTTTTTATATTGCAGCATACTTAATTTTTCACATAACATTCTCCCTTTTTAAGATATTATTTTTCCAATGTATGTAAATACAGGGTACAAGATACTCTCCACATATAGTGGTTTATGATTGTTTTCTATGTATTCAGATAGGGAGACAAGTATGTATGACTATGTTAAAGTCTGCAAATTCTCACTTTGTGTTAGTGATGTGTTAATTGTTTGATATATAACGTCCTTAACCCCAGCAGTCAGCCTCCTGACGAAGCTGATTGAAACGAGGCGCCGAGGCTGCTGGGCAATGGTGTCACCAGTGTTGTAGTCCTTCCTGGAGCTGCAGTGAATTAAACCTCAATTTATTCTGCTACTTTATTGCCTGATTCTATTTATTTCACCTCTGGAGTGCATGGCCACACTTATTTGTTTGGTACTGTCCTTTTGGTGTGCTACACTGGGCCTTTGCTCCTCTCAAACTTGTGATGTGCTAAGTATGTTGATTGTTTTATAATCGCTTTGCCCCTGCCTGTCACTTGAATACAGTCCAACCCCGTTTATCCAAACTACTTGGGGGACATCTGATTAGTTCAGATAAACTAGAGCGCATGTGCTGACGAGCATCAGACAGCCGGACAGCAGAATCTGTAGACAGAAAACAAATAACAAATCACTGTAGATCAAGTACAAGGTCTGGTGGGGGAGGGATCTCGCTATGACTGGAGCGAGGATTCTGCAGGGATTTATATACAGTATTTTTTTAAGGAAGAAGGTATTAATGTTGGATTGTAATTATTAATTAGATAATGTAGGTTATGCACTACATGAACCTTTTTTGACATGTCTGGAGCCTAGCTAGATGTAAAGAATAAGTTTAGCTGATCAGTAACTAGTTTTGCAGTAACTGGGACAGTAAGGTGAAGATGTTCATGGGACAGATCATCACATCTTGTGCATTTAGCCGTCTTGAGTGTAGTTAACAATGTAACAACCTTAAACTTAGTTACAACATTCAAGATTGCCAACAGAAGTAGACTGTAACTCTGTACAGATACAGCATCTTTTAGTCTCTTATACTAAGAATTTTAAAAGAAGACTGACACAGATCTCATTCACTTAAACACCTCCTAAAACCACTGCATTATAAACAAATGAAATGTTGAGAGGTAACTAAGTTGTCAGGGGGCTATTTAAAATAATGTTTTAACTTAATATAGAAACATAGAAATTGTTAGCAGATAAGGACCACTAGGCCCATCCAGTCGGCCTGTAGGTCCTATACATTGTATGTGCCCACTGATCCTACATAATCAATGGCTTGTCATCACTCCCTCCCCTCTCAGGCTTCCCTTGTGCCTGTCCCAAGCATGCTTAAACCCCTCCACTGTGCTTTCCCCCACTACCTCCTATGGCAGACTATTCTATGTGTCGATTACCCTTTCTGTATAGAAAAACTTCCTCACATTACCTCTTAATCTACCCCCTTCAATTTCATATTGTGCCCCCTTGTTCTAGTACTTTTTCTACATTGGAAAAGCTCCCCCGCCTGCACCTTGTTTATGCCCTTATGGTACTTGAAAGTTTCAATGAAGTCCCCCCACTGTCTCCTCTCCTCCAGTGAGTACATATTGAGGTCCCTTAGTCTCTCCTCATATGTTTTGTGGTATAAGCCCTGCACCATCTTTGTTGCCCTTCTCTGGATAGTCTCCCCCTTATCTATGTCCTTGCGCAGGTGTGGTCTCCAGAACTGCACGTAGTACTCCAGGTGAGGCCCTACCAATGTTTTATACAATGACATCACCACCTCCCGCCTTCTGCTAGTGATACCTCTGCCTGTGCACCCCAGCATAACAGTGGCCCTCCCTGCTGCCTTTGTACACTGCTTTGATGCCTTAAGATCATCAGAGATGATAACCCCCAGGTCCCTTTCCTCCTTGGTGACAGTCAGCTCCTCTCTCCCCAACCTGTAGCTCTCCCCAGGGTTTCCTCTACCCAGGTGCATTATTTTGCACTTCTTTATATTAAACCTCAGTTGCCACATCTTTGACCATCTTTCAAGCTTCTCCAGGTCCCCCTTCATTTTCTGCCCCCCTTCTGGAGTATCCACCCTGTTGCAGATCTTGGTGTCCTCTGCAAACAGGCAGACCTTTCCTTCCAGCCCCTCTACAATGTCACTAACAAAGACATTGAACAGGACTGGTTCTAGTACTGATCCCTGAAGTACCCCACTGGTCACCCCCCCCTCCCCAGATTGTACCCCATTTACCACCACCCTCTGTCTCCTGTCTGTTAACCAGTTCCTAACCCAGTTCACTACCTTGTCTCCTGTGCCCAGACTACTCATGTTGTTATTTAGCCTTCTATGTGGGACAGTGTCGAAGGCTTTGCTGAAATCCAGGTAGGTGACGTCTACTGCTGGTCACTGATTTAATGTTCCCTTGTCTCCCAATCAAAAAGAACTATTAGATTAGTTTGACATGACCGTCCTGCTGTGAATCTGTGTTGCCTCAGATCCTGTGCACCACTGGATTCCAAATATGTCACTTTCCTTTCTTTCAGCAGTGTCTCCATGATCTTTCCCACCACTGAGGTGAGGCTGACTGGCCTGTAGTTCCCTGCCTCCTCCCTACTGCCACTTTTGTGCAGTGGGACTACATGTGCCCTCCTCTAGTCCTCTGGAACAACACCGTGTTGAGTGACTCTGTGAAAGGCCGCAAGAGGTGCTGCTAGTTCCTTTTGCAGCTCCTTTAATATCCTCGGGTGGATGCCGTCTGGCCCCATGGCCTTATCCACCTTAAGCTTTGTGAGTTCTTCCAGAACTCTCTCCACTGTGAATGGACTGGTGTTCCATTCTCTTCCCCCATTGTCTCTGCACCCCAACTGTGGTCCTTGATCTGCCCCCTCCTTAGTGAATACTGAGCAGAAATATTTGTTCAGCAGGGTTTTAAATAATTGATTAGCAGTTTTTTTTTCTTGGGACAATACTAACTGTACAGAAAGCATTTATATAGGTTTTCTAGAAGTGTTATGTTTGTTAAACACAGTGAGGCAAGTGCTATGCATTTTCACAATGTTACAGAGCTTTTATGAGCAAAACACTATTCAATTTTTAGAGTTAAATAAAACCCTGTTCAGTATTTCTGCCTTGTCCCGATCCTTCTCCTTACACTCTCCCTCCTCCCCTTTGAGTCTCACAACCCCCCGCCGTTTTTTCTTCTTTCACTCATGTACCTATAAAATGCCTTATCCCCTTTGTTTACAGACTGTGCTAAGCTCTCTTCTGTCTGCGCCTTCGCCCTCCTAATAGCCTTCCCTGCTTCTGTCTTAGACATTCAAGGTACACCTCCCTGTCTTCCTCCCTTTGGCTCCCCTTACATTTCCTGAAACTCAACTTTTTAGCCCTGACTTTGTCTCTTACCTCTTTGGAGAACCATAGTGATTTCCTACTTCTTTTCCCTTTGGTCACTATCCTAAAGCATTGGTTTGTTATATCCACTATGGCTCCTTTCAGTTTCTTCCATTGTTTTTCCACCCCCTCTACTCTCTCTCCCTTCCCCAGGACTGCTTGTATACATCTGCCCATTTCAGTGAAATCTGGCCTCCTGGAATCTAATACTCTTGCTTGCTTGTAGCTTGATTGGGTCCATGTCTCCATGCTGAACCACACCATGTGGTGGTCACTGGACCCCAGCTGCCCTTCCACCTGTATTTCTTTGACTCTGTACGCATTGGTCCATACCAGGTCCAGAACTGACATGTCCCTGGTTGGCTTATGCACCAGCTGCCTGAATCCAACCCCCTGCATGGATTCTAGGATGGCTGTGCTTCTGGCTGAAACCGCCATCTGGGTGGCCCAATCCACATTCGGCATATTGAAATCCCCCAGTAGCAGGATTTCACCCTTAGTTGCCATGTCGTGTATGTTCTCCACTAGTTCCCTGTCTGCTTCCTCCCTCTGTGCTGGAGGTCTGTAGATCACCCCAGTGCGTATCGCTGTTTCATTCTCTGGCTCCAGGGTGACCCACAGTACCTCGGCCTCCCCCTGTCTTTCCTGAACTTCTGTAGCCTTTATACCATCTTTGATGTACAGGGCCACTTCCCCACCCTTTTTACCCTCCCTGTCCCTCCTGAGCAATTTATAGCCTGGTACATTGACTTCCCAGCCATGATTTGCAGAGTACCATGTCTCTGTTACTGTTGCTATGTCAAGGTCTTCATCTGCCAACAAAGCCTCCAGGTCTGGAACCTTATTTCCTAGGCTATGGGCATTTGTTAGCATGACCTTCCATGTTTTACAGTCTGCCCTCCCTCTGCTTTTGTTCTCCCTATCCAGCAACTTCCCCCCCCTCTCCAGTTTCTTTTCCTATGTGCTCCTGCTGCCCCTATATTATTCATTATACATTCTTCAGCTGCCTGCCTGTTTTCGCTGTTCCCATAGTTGACTTAAGTTCCTGCATGTTCTCATGGGGGAGTGTTCTAAGCTTCCTGGCTCCTCCCCTTGGCCAGTTTAAATGCTCACAGCTGAAGCATGTAAACTTCTCACAAAGGACCAAGGTCCCCTTCTCCGACAGATGCAGGTCATCGTTCTTATATAAGCTTGCATCTGCGCAGGTCAGGCCCCAGTCCCCTATGAAGCTAAAACTCTCCCTTCCACACCAGTCCTTCAACCAGGAGTTGAAGGTACGGATGTGGAGTGCCCTAGCTTCTCCTGTGCCCTGGACAGGTAGCATCTCTGAGAATGAGATGGAGCGTGCTCTCTGTTTCAGGTTTCCCCCGAGCTTCCTGAAATCATCCTGGACTCTGGCTAACTCCCTCCTTCTCCTGGCCAGGTCATTGGTCCCCAGGTGGACAATGACATCCAGCTGCTCTCTCCTAGCTATTGCCGTAGCGATTTGTTGGATCCACTTCCCATCCCTCCGTGCAGCGCATCCTGGGAGGCATTTGACCTCCCTTCCTCCCCTGCTAGGTGACCATGACTCCACTCCCCGGACAATAGAGTCCCCCACTAGGAGAAGCTTCCCACCCATCCTCTGGGTTTCCCTACTTCCCTTCCCTAGGACTCCAATCTGGAGGACCCTCCCATACTCCCTGGGTGCAGCCTCAGGTTCCTGAGTGGGGCTTTCCTGTTTCTCCAAAACAGTGTAGAAGTTAGTAAGTGGGACCAGTTGGGGGATGTGCTTTGACCCCCCACCCTCCCTGAGCCCACAGTAGTCCAATTCTCTCATCCGTGGCATCCTTTGAGGTAAAGGCTGTGGACCCGGTGGTCTCTGGGTGGGGGTGGATGCTGCCTTCAGCTTGGCCAATTCTGCTCGGAGACAGGCAACCTCCTCCTTCAGCCCAGAGAGGTGCCTGCAGATAAGGCAGCATCGCAGCCTCCAGAATGTCTCCCTGAAGACTGCCCCTACACAGTCACTGCACTGCACCACTCCCATCATGTCTGATTCCCTCCTCAATCAGCTGCTTACTTAAGATGGCTATTTGATATCCCCCAAATATATGTATTATTTCTGTTGTGTTCTGTTATGTTATGCGTCCTCTCTTTCCTTCTTCCTGTATGGATGCAGGATGTTGCAAAGCCCTATAGGACTCACCCAATAAATGTAGGGCGAGCCCTGGGGCAGGTGGGTTGTGGTGTGGGAGTGTGGGACTACACCACAGGCTGTGTGCAAAAACAGTCAGCCAAGGAGTCCTCTGGCAGTGACACCTCACACAATCACCAGCTTGTCTGCTAGAATCCCTCAATCCTGCCCATACTAAATTTAAAAGCACAATAAATGGCAGTTAAGAACAGCCCCCAAATACAATTTCAAACACACACAAATGGCAGCTAAGAACATATTTCAAATTCAATTACAAACACAATCCTCAGCCAAGGCCTCCTCCTCCCTCTCCACTAACTAAAGACTAACTGAGATGGCAGTTAAACATCACATTCAAACTGCACTAATCCCTGTAATATGATGCCTGCACTTAAGGCCAGACAGCAACTTTTTTTTTTTTTTTGGTTAACTCTATTTTTTCACTCCCTCCAGACTCTCTCCAGCATGGGCTCTCAGACATCGGCTTCTCCCTTCCTGCCTGAAGTGTGTCTCGCTCGATTCCGGTCAGGGCTATCCTTCTCCATCACCTGTGCAGCATACCCGAGCCCCCCGGGTCTGTGTCCTCCGTGGACGGACCGCCACCTCCTACCGGCGCCCTATCTAGAGAATTGGTGGGGCAGCCTGATGCAGGGGAAGGATCTGGATCAAGCGTCCTTACGCCCGGCGGTGGATGTGGTGCTGATGCTACTGGCCTCGCCTTCGCCTACTAGAGGGGGGAAGGATTTTCTACTTTATTTCCCCCAGCGAGGGCTGTGCAATGTCACCCAGCCCATTACGTGCACACACACGCACATGTCCAGAGGGCAGCCGCCCAACGTTGTAACCCACTTGCTGAGTCCCTGCAGCTGTAGTACACCCAGCCATCTCTGGGAGTCGCTATGTGTGCGGAACAGTCCTCTACTCCTTCCCAGGAGAGGAAAGCAATCCTACAGACACTCCGTCCTCTCCTCCCCACCGACCCGAGCTCGTTCCCGAACCTGGGTCTCCCATATGGCGCAAGGTGTGGTGTCCAGCGCCTCAAACCTCTGCGCCACCGGGCCAGTCAGACAGCAACTTTTACACACACAATCACCAACTTGTCTGCTAGAATCCCTCAATCCTGCCCAAACTAAATTTAAAAGCACAGCAAGACATTATGTTAATTAAGTATGACCCATTTTCTTTTGCCAGAGGGACAGGAGCTGTATTTAATGGCTGTTTTCACCTGCACATCAAGTTGAGCTGTCATTTACACTAATTGCTGGAAGCTGTGAATTCAGTTAAGCATATAGGTAGCTGAAATTAAACTGAATCACTTGTAAACAGCAGTTTTGATGGTGGCAGTTGAGGGAAACAGTGGAACTGAACACCACTTGTAAATGGCTGTCAGCACTACAGTTGGGGGGACACAATGACAGTTCGTTAGATAGGGAAGTTCAGAATTTTGGGGGTCAGATAAATTGAGGTTGGACTGTACTAAAAATAGAAGTTGGAAGTGGTTCAAATCCCTTGTCTGGTACAGTGTTTTTTTTTTTCTTTTTTTGCTTGTCCCCCATCCCAGTCGGCCCTCGTTTGTGCCATCCTCCAGCCACAGGTCTTACCTCCCTTCTTCCCCCCACAGCTTTCCCTCCATGTCAGGGCGATGGGGAGACCCTTAACCCGCCAAGAATGGACCCAGTTCAGGAAGGTTCCTTCTGTCAGAATGCAGCATACTGGTCAGCTGCTCTGCTTCCACTCCGCATTATGCGGGACCTGGCGTGCCAATACCCAGACACTGCTAGGTGTCAGGCAGGCGCCAGTCTCCATTCCCCACCTTCCCTGGGAGAGGAGAGCTGTCCCCTGGATGCTCAATCCCCTTCCTCCCCAGCTGACCCATGGTAACCCTGCTCACACTGTGAACATGGGTCGCTGGTGTGGCAGGAGGTAAGGCATGATGCCTTAGCCCATCTTGCTACTGGGCCTACCCTTTTCTGGTATAGTTGATGCAGGAGAGAGAGACCGAGTTTGGAAGGCTTTTAGGAAACAACGTTCAAATCCAGCATTGGTTGAATATAAAAAACAAAACAGAAAAATCCCCCCAAAAACTAAGGAATAAATGTAAATAGTTGGTTAGAAAGACAAAAATGGAATATTAGTTAAACTCCCTATTTCAGTTTTCAAATGGGCAACAAGCCAATTTGACGGATACTAAACAATCTCCTGGGAAAGACCAACTTTATAGAAATAACACTTCTGACTAGTGAACAAGTTAACTTGACAAATCCCGTAGAAATGTCTCAATATCACTTTTTGAGGAGCTGCAAAAATTACTCTGTTGGTTGATGTGTCAGATCTTAAACAGATTGGGACTAGCTGTTGTGGTTCGTATACTGGGTTTAAATTAGTACATTAACTCTGGATTAAACTTTAAAGTACCTTATACATATAAACTGAAAGGGAAATGTCCACATCCCTCAAACATCAGTACTGGGTCCCTAGAATATGCAGTTCTACAATCGCTATGCAAAAGCAACTTGAAAAACAAAAACTTACCGGTTATTTTTAAAGTTTAATAAATGCGGCTGTCCCTCTTCCATTTTGCATGCTGCTTGACTGCCAGGGAATGCTTCCTACTCCCGCTGCACCGGAAGTGACGTTTTGCACGGGGAAGCAACAGGCTGTTTACATTGTGTTAAGTGTGATGTCCGTAGTTACCTATTTTCCTTTTCCTACCTCCTTAAAATCTGTTTTGCCACACCATGTATGTGCCAGTGAATAAGTAAGCAATAATACCCAACAGGGTAGGCTTTATTGGGAAATACCGGACCGCCCAGGGGTGTAATGATGCCTGAAGCCACAGGCGGAGGGCCTTATAGCCCCTGGAAGGTCTGGTATTTCTCAATAAAGCCCACCCTGGAGGGTATTATTGCACTTAGAAAATGGGCACTAAAAAAATAATTCCAATAAAACATTTTTAATTAAAAAAAAAAAAAAATTAGTTTGTTTTGTTACAAAATAGTTCCTCAGCCTGCTTAGGAATTATGTGTGTTTCTTTGGGAGTGAAGGACTTTTGTCCTAGTAGAGACTCGGTAGTTTACCAAAAAAAAGTGGTTGAATACAGTTAAAACGTGCGCGAGTACCGGTGGGGGCTTGTTTACTAAGAGAGCCATGTGGCTCGGTAACTTTATTTTAAACCTGCCTGTGTCTTTCTGTGTGTGAGCAGCACTGCTTAGTGGGGTTGATGAAGGAAGCATGGAGGTATGGTAGGGACCATTTGTGGATCGCTATCATTCGTTTTCTGTGAGAACTGCATTACCAAGAGTGGTGGACCATGGCAGAGATTAAATTAAGAACGTCCAAAACAGGTAGATACCAGTATTTATGTTCTGTAGTGATGAAATAGGGTGCTTTAGTTAGTAACCCCTACCATTTTGCGATTGGCTCGACTCCCCCGACACCGAGACCTGTTGCCAACTTGCTGGAAGTACTTCATCGGCCAGCTTTTGTGGAAGCAGGAGCCGCAGCAATTACTTCTGTCTGTATGGAGATAACAGTGTGCTGTGACACACAAAAGCTTACGTTTTCTTAAGAATGTATTTTTTAAAGTCATGGTTTGACCCTGGGTGTGATGTGGAGGGAGTTCTCGGTGGGGAGGCTGCACCTATCGGTTTCCCGCTAAGTGGGAGATAAAAATGGCGATCAGATGGTTTGAAAATTTGTGGTGCCCAATAATAGACTGAGTAATGCAGCACCCCGAATTGGCACTTATTATATAGCGGGCTGTATTGAAAAATAAATGCATGCTGAGCATGGCTTTTAGCCAATCAGCATGCTTTATTTTTCAAGCCCATTTTCTAAATGAAAATTATCTTCAGACAACTGTGTACTGATCTCCCCAGCACTATTTAATATTGATATTATACAGTTCTGTGAGTTGTTGGCAGCTCGCTGCACCAAGTGCAGTCGCACACGATGAGAGTGAAGTGTCCAGTGCCCTGTTTCAGTCTGTCCATTGCAGTTTTTGTGTTCTGTGCAGTTTATGCCTTGGGAGATAGGAATAAAAAGTTATTCTGAACTACCAGGCGATGTTTATAATATTGGGTGCCTTATTATTCTGTTCCCTATCAGACGGAATGTCTTCGCACATCTGGATTACTGTCATGTGGTGTGCTGTTTTGCTTTATTTCATACGTGTTTACAATATTCAGAATTGTTTTGTGGTACATATGAAAACAGCAGCAAACTGCACTATTGAGCTAGCTTGCCTGTATGTGCTTCCTTGTTGTGCTGTTCGGTCCATGGAAGCAACTCGCTGCACAGAATGTCAATTGACAAAGTGTTATTGGCATTGGCTGATCTTTTGCATTGTGGTCGTTCAGTTTCTAAAAATGTTGTAGGCTATTGCCTGTGTGTTTACTAAACAGCTTCTTCTCTGAAAGCACCGGAGGAAAGGGCATGCTGCAATTATGTCTAGCAGTCACACAGGCAGTGATGCACTAAGTGATTAAGCACGCTCATGCTACATTCACCACTATGTACATTCAGATGAGGTGAACCTCTTGCATAAAGGGTGCAGTGGTATACTGAAAGGTTTTGTTCTTTTTTTTTTTCTATGTACGATTTTTGGAATTTTTCCCCCTGACCAGGGGCACTGGCACTCGAGGCAGATGCGTGCATGAGGAGGCGCACACACACTCTGGGCACTGACTAGGCCTCTCCATACCACCCCTGGCAACTGCTGCTGCCCCCTCCCATCTACGCTACGCATCAGACCTCCCCCCGATGGGAGTGAAACTACGGGGGGGGGGGGAGAACAATCTCCCCAGGAGAGGAGAGCTGCCTTTCAGCTGCTCAATCCTGTTGCCTCACCCTCCATGTTGACTCTTCGACCCGAGGTAGTTTCCGAACCCAGGTTTCTGGCGTGATGTGAGGTAAGGCGTCCAGTGCCTCAGTCCTCTGTGCCACCGGGCCGGCATACTGAAAGGGTTTTGCAAGTGCTACAGTGCTGCTGGGGTAGCGATATATAATGGTAGTCTGCCTTCCACTCCAGATTATTTTCTTATTTTTTAACCCATTAAAGCAGGAAATTTAAATTGTTACAGAGCATTACTATTAGTGCATAATACATTATGACTTTGAAGATAACTATTATAGCTATTGGTTGTGTACTGTGGGTTACACGAGGAAGGGGGGGGAGAGAGAGAGAGAGAGAGAGAAAATGGGTTTCTGTTCTGGAGAAATGGAGCCAAATAAATGTCATTTGGCTTAAATGCTTCCAAAGTGAAAGTCTAAAAGGCTTCCCAATGCAGAAGCAGTCTGTCAAGATCCCCACCTCTTGCATTGAGAATTACTTCTGAATGTCCTTAATTGAAAATAGATGCTTCAGAGAGCCCTCCTCTAGATTCAGTGATGTGTTTTGCCAAGTCTTTTTTTTTTTTTTTGCATTACCCTAATTTGTGGCTCTAAGATGTTCCCAGTTTCTAGTTTTAAAAATGTCTGATGGTCTTGCAAATGTGAAAAGTATTACAGTTACATGTAGCCATATATACAACTGTAGCAGTGCTACAGTTAGTAACTTTCATAATACAATATTCCATTTTTGAATTAGCACTGCCGACCTTGGTGCCAGATATGACCACTGTAGAAAATGTTACATTCTTCCTCTCCTAAAAGTAATAAAGAAAGGGGAGGGGGTGTCTGTGCTACATCTACTAGTGAGGTTTCAGTATATAGAATATGCCAGGTTTTTGCAAGAGGTTCCTGTGCTTGTCTTGATTTAGCAGTAAACACAGTAACAAACTTAACCCTGTCCCTTTCAACTGCATTTCTCTTTTGTCTAAGAGGGATTCCCTATGGGTATCATTAGCACAATTCCTAGCTCTTTTGAATACTGTCATTCTACCCCTTCACTCAAAATCTGTCATGTAACTCCATCAGCTGAACAAAGAACATTTGTTCGTCACTACATTTGCAGTGCATGCTAAGAATATGGCTCTAAGGGATATTTTTGATGGTGTGATGGGGCTGACACCTACTAGAGTGTAGGATGGTATTCCAGTCAGCTAAAGGCCAAGGAATTATTAACACAGATATGACACATTCAATCTAAATTAAGCCTAAATACATGTGAAGTGGCATGGCTGCACCTGCACAATCTACAGGCGAAATATGAAGACATAAAACAGAGAACAGGCAGAACATGCGCTCTTTCGTACTCTCGCCAAATACGTCGACCAAGGGGAGAAGGCGGATAAACTTATGGCTCTCCACCTGAAACAGCAGAATGCAGCCCATCTAGTTAAACTATTGGTGACATTCAGACTCAAGCTACACATTGTGCGCTGAGGGAGATTGCTACATAGATTCAGCAGTACTATCAGAACTTATACACAGCCGATACCCCAGGCCCAGAGAGTGCAGACATAGCCGCATACTTAGACAGTGTCACTTGGAGGGGCGTGTGTTGGAACCACTGGGCATGTGCGGCAGTTAGGCAGCAAGGCATGCTGTGACGTCTCCCCTACACCCAGTATAGTGTTCCTTGGAAAGCTCGATTTGAAATTTATTCAAAATGTGCTTTAATACTGGAATGTCTTGGGTAAAGCAGCTTGGTGGCTGATGGTGGATTGCATTTTACTTGCTCATCTTTTATTTTCTCGTAGCGGTGTGGTTCAAATCGGTGGGGAAGCTAAGGATTAAAGAAGAAAGGGGGAAGGAGGTTTTATGACTCCATGTGCTATATGTATCACACAAGGGTGCAACAAATATTGTAGGTGAGGAGCCTTCGTGTTGCTGGGCATAAAGTGTGCAGAAAAAGGATTTTATTGAGCTGCAGTCTGAATAACATGATACTCAAAAGCATCATTCTCTTAAGCCACTCTTTGGCTTCTGTTTCCCAGTGGTGGTGGCATTTCAGAAGGGAAGGTGACAACAGGGAACACGTGCAACTATAAATTTACAAGCATTATTTGCTGCAGCAGTCAGCTTCGAGGAAGATAAGTAGCCAAATGGTAATATTGGTTCAAGAATTTGCTGAAACAAGGTAATAAAGCAAAGCCTTTTCTTTTTCCTCACTGACAAGGGAGTGGGTAATTCAATGCAACCCGTTATTCTTAATCTTTTCCTCAGTTAACTATAAGCTGTACTTTTTCCTCCTCCTTCCCCTACCACCGTGATTACTGAATAAATGCAGAGGCCTACCTCTGAACTTGGGGGACAAAACACTCTAAGATGACCAGGGGAGGGGTGTTTGAGAGGACTATTGGTTTATATGGTTCTTAATTAACATGAAAGGAATTGATTTGCTTGCTTTGTGGGGGGGTGCACTAGCCTTCACTAATGTTGGTGGGCCAAGTTGGAAGGGGAAGCATCAGGTCTGGGTCTTTGGTACATGTGGGTTGGGGGGAGGGGGCTTTCGTTTGTGTTTGGGAGGGGGAAATATTTACAAAGGCAGCTGCAATGTAAATAGCTTTGTATGGAGAAGGGTTGTGCGGAAGTTCTCTTCCTCATTTGTTAACTTCACTTGCTTTTATGAATGGATCAAAGACTTCTTTTGTAACTTGGAATGTGAATGGTATCCAGTCAGCAGTAAAGATATATTTATATTTATAAAATGGGTAGGGAAATTGCTTGGGGATGCATTGGATATTTACCATCACATGGCCGTACGTATATCAGAGCGTGACCGCACACCTGCCTCTCCCCACCAAAACTATTTTGACATTTTATAAGCTAGATAAACCACTCTGAGGTTGTGCGATGCGCACCCTGATATACGCATCGCTTTGTGGGTTGACGCACACCAAGGTGTGCATATATCAGTGTGCAACCGCACACCTCAGAGTGGTTTATGTATTACATATAGATAGATAGATATATAGATATAGAATACTGAAATATATAAAAGAAAAATCAGTGGATATTACTTTCCTGCAAGAAACTTTTCTTAAAGAAAAACATTTAAAAAGGAGTATATTAGAGAAATATATTTTTCCCCCAGTGCAAAACAAAAAAAAGAGTAAAGAGGTTGCTGTATTAGTGGGGAGGAATTTTGCATGTAAAGTAATTGACAGCTGTTCAGATCAAATGGAAGAATTATTCTGATTAAGGTAGTAATGGGTCATATACCCTGTGTTTTTGGGTCTCTTCACATGTCTTTTCAATAGTAGTAATCCTATATATCTTTATTAAACAGTTTACTGTGTACAGGAGTGTTAACATGTAGTCCTGGGAGGATATTATACTGGATTATGATATAGGTATGAAAATATAAGCAATTTCATTGGTCACTGGCCGTACGATAAAGTGTCTAACAAACGTACGGGAATAAGTCTGGCTGGGCATTGATATGGGTGATACTACCACCTTAGAACTTTCAAAATTGAAATGGCATCCATTTTGTTCCCCACTAGCCCCAGTAGCTAAACACAAAAGTAAGCAGGTCACTGTCATCTGTGTCACAGTCCAAAAAAAAACTGGAAAAGCCTTGTGACTGCCACAGTGTCTTCCAATCCCACCTGCTTGCCCCCTCCACTCGCAGTCCTACTCAATAGCCAACCTGCCAGCTGGTAGAACTTCCTTCCTTGCTTCCCATTTTTCACCTCATACTGTGGTCACAGATGACCTTCTGAACGTCTTTGCCACATGTTTAAAAAAAAAAAAAAAAAAAAAAGTTATTACTGCTGAGATGTCTTCCTGTTCTGCCCACCTTTCCGCTCACTCGCAGTCCTTCTAAACCTGCCGAGATCTCTTCCCATTCTGTCCGGCCGGCTGCTAGCTCATAGTCCTCCTTAACCAGAGCTGTCACATGCTCGATACTTCCTTATTTTAGCCCTCCCATTTCTCTTATTTTTGTATGCGAAAAGTTTTTGTTGTTCTTTTATGTTGTTCCTTTGTTCCTATCATGCTAAATCCTTACCTCTGTTGTTCCCAGGCAGCTACAGTTCCGCACCTGTTTCCCCCGGGTGGCTCAAACATTTCAGGCATGTCCTTAGTGCGCTGCCTGCTGCTCAAACAAATAGAAATCCCTGCCAAAAAAAAAAGGGATCAATACGATTGCCCAATTATTAAAAGCCTGACAATTGTTTGCCCATATCCAAATTCCCGACTTGTTCAAATGACCGCCAGTAAAAAGACAGAGTGCTGTAATCCTGACAAACCGTGCCAGAATGAAAGGAGTTTGGTACTGAAAGGAGTCCTGACATCTTAGCCTTACAGACCCTGACTGCAACCGTTCATACTATTCAGGCTGTCATCTAGTATAATTCAGGTCTTTATCATAGCTCAGGATAAAGAGCATGTTCTGTTCCTGTTTGTGTTACGAAATACTGCCTGTTCACATGATCTCTTTCTTGCATCTTTTTGCAACTGCTTACATCTGTTTTATTCTGAAATATTTTTTCGAAAATATGCACTACCTTTGATTTGATCATTCTGAGGACAATGACCCCCAAGAAAGAGAAAGTGAAGAAACAGCCTCTGAAGGCTAATTGCCAGTGCGTTTAAAATCAAAGAGACTCCCCTGCATGGTCCTGGGCAGAATGTCAAATTACACTGTGAACAGAGGCTTTATTCAGCAGCCTCATTTTGCATTTAATGGTATTGCTATGCTTTCCTCCTTACCCCCGCTCCCCCCAACATGAGCTCTATGCTCAGTTACAGCCTGCCGTTTGTATGCTCCAGTTCAATTTGTAGAGGAGACAACAAGGTAAGCATTTTAATTCTGTTCACAGTATTCAAAGGCTGATGGTCTTTTGTTGTTTGGGAAATCGGGTGTCAGTCAGTAGAGTGTCGGTTATTTGAATGAGGTCAGGAAATCGGACATGGGATTTTAAGCGTCAGGAAATTGGGAGTCGGTTAAACGTACCAGACCCCCCCCAAAAAAAAAACACATCCATTGTGTTCACTTCTCCAAATACCAAACGGAACTGCAGTTGGGGGGGGGGGTCAATGCCATGACAACCACATAACTAAAAAGACAACTACAGCAGCCTGCCCAGGTCAAAAGTCCTCCACTTAAAAAAAAAAAAAAAAATGGCGGAGGAACTATTTTATTTAAATTAAAGAAAACATTTGTTTATTACTTAATACAGTTATATTTACTTTTCACATGCACCTATAATTTAGATGCCCACTTCATAAGCACAATAAGCCACTCCGAGGTGTGTGTTAGACAGTTCTAATGCTTGGCTAGGGGACTGGACACACTCGGCCTACGACCTCGTGCCCCACTATGCCCCCTAGCCATGCGTTAGAACTGTCTAACATACACCTCGTTGTGTCTTATTGCTTACTAAATCACTACTAGGAAAAGAATGGGATAAAAATATAAATCAAGGGCTTTGAATGAATTTATTAAATGTAATGATATGGTTGACGTTTGGAGAGAATTGAACAGAGAAACTCAACAATATACACATTATTCCTGTAAATATGTAGTAAGCACCAGGTTGGACTATATCTGCACTTCCTGTCCTTTTATAGGCGCCTTTACAAACGTTTCTGTAATGGAATGACCATTATGGAACTGGTATATTGTTATCTCCGTTGATATGTGGGGGGGAAAAGTGAAATTCTTTCAATACTAGATCATAATAATATTCTGCTTACTACTTCAGAGAGAATTGCATATTGCTTTGTTGTCTTTTTTTAAAAATCTGTATAGTTCTTAAGGAACACCTCCAATTGAGATCATGGATTATTATGACAAGTTTTTCTGTAGGGACATTCTTACTGAAGACGAAAAGCATGTTTTAATCTTACATATCATATCACAAAGGCAGAAATAAACTACATTATAAAGACAATGGCTAAAGGAAAATGTCCTGGAGAGTATGTTTTTTTTATAGAACTATAAACATGCATGCAGGAAATATTGTCTTCACTCTTACAGATGCTTTTTCAATCCATTCAAATATATAATACAATTCCAGATTCACTTAAATTAGCCTTCATTACTGTTACTCAAAAACCTGGAAAAGATAATAAAAAGGAAAAAGGAAAATTACAGACCCATTTCCATATTAAACAATGATTATAAAATATTTGCTGAAATATTAAATAATGTTACCAAGTTTACAGAAAACAATTCATAAGAATCAAAGATTTATCCCTACCAGACAGATACGAGAGTTTACATAAAATACAATACATCACAGAATATTGACAAAAAAAAACTAAGAAGGCGAGCTATCTGTATACATTTAGACACATCTAAAGTGTTTAATATGGTTGAATTACATTGGCTATTTTTGCATTAAAAAAATGAGGTTGGCCAGCCGATATAATTTAACTGGATAAGAGCCCTATTTGGACTCTTCAAAATCCAGAGTTAAAATAATCGGTAACCTGACAGATTGCTTTCAGTTGTACAGAGGCATCAGACAGGGGTGCCCTATTATTCCAACTTTATTTGTTATGACACTAGAAATATTTATTAGAAGAATTCTGAAATAATCCAAATATGAAAGGTGTCATAATGAGCACACAAACAACTAAATTACAAGCCTGTGCAGATCATATTTTGCTGATGTTTTGCTGATATTGGAGGATCCCCCTGACTAGTTTAAGAGAACTAAGATAGGCGATTGGCAAATTTTCTAAGGTGCTGTCTTTTAATATGGACTCAAGGATGCTTTTACTATATTTAAAGCTACAGTTAAACAAGATTATATGGTTTATTTAGGGATTAATACATCAAGCAACATTAACAACTATTACAAATATAATCATGCCCAACTTTTAGAAGAAGTAAGTATAAAAGAATAGATAGGCCACTGACAGAGCAAAGGCCGATGGCACACTTTATAAGGTAGAAAAAGAAATGGGCAGACTGGATGGGCCTTGCGGTCCTTATCTGCCGTCAACTTATGTGTTTCTAAGGGCTGACAAAGGTTACCGTTATCATTATTGGGGGGGGGGGATAGAATTATTAAAAATGATTGCCATCCCATATATTGCATACACCCTGCAGGCAATACTTACCAAGGTTCCTGAAACCTGGTTTAAAAAAATAACTAAAATTTTAGAGAATTCATGTGGAATGGGGGAAAAAGGCCACAGTAGCCTAGAATAAACTTTTGTCTGCCTAGAAAGGATGGGGGTTGAGCATGTCCAGATCCAAAAATATATAATCTAGCATATATGATTAAATGTTTTATCACTGGCAATGGATAATCAAAAGGACCGTATGATAGAAGACGCTTTACTTAATATACAATATGACAAAAAAGCTGGAAAACTGTCTTTATTAAACTTATGATACATACCCTCCAAATGTTTGTGCTAAATCAAGCACAAACATTAAAGTCCATATTAGCGACCAATACCTTACCCAAGTGGTAAAGGAAAGTACAAGGGCCAACTACAAAACTGGCACTAGCACCCTTACAGACTGGGTCCTTATCACCCACCCACCCAGAAAGACTCAAGGAAGTCAGTGTTGCCTGATGTCTTAAGCGACCACTCCCCATATACTGTGTGCATGGTTCTCCAAAATGAAAAAGCCACCTCCGAGAACTACCTGTAGAGGGGTACTAAGGAAGGGAGCAGCTAGTGAATTTCAACACCAGCTGGCCCAAGTAGACTGGAAGCAGGAACATTTATAAGTTGGGGTGGAAAATGCTGTCAGTAATATAGTCTTCCACAAAAAGAATATTTCAGTTAACTACAAATCAGAAGTCTTTTTAAAAAGGAGTACACTAGAATGGAGAGAGCACCAAACTGGGACATTTATACAGTCACTAGAGAGGGGTCTGAGTGGGTTTCTTATGATGGGGCGCAGAGGATTGTTTGCTTTTTTAATGTCACATTTAAACAGGAAACATGGTAAAATGTTTAAAGTTAGACCAAATAGGCTAAAGAAATGAATGACTAATAGAGAAACAATGGGGAAAATCTTCTCAGATCTATGAGTCAATTCACAGCTTTAAGAGATCCATTCAATATAAGATTCTTAACAGCCTATTATACTCCATATAAATTGTATAAGGCTAAACTTAAAGATGATGATACTTGTTGGCACTGTAAGAAAGCCAGTTCAGATAGTTTTACATACGCTTTGGGCATGTGATTTGGCTCAGAGCTGGGGGAATAAGTCTTTTTCTGTTACTGAAAACTTGACTAAACAACAATTAGAGAAAACACCCATCAAAAATATATTAGAAGATTATAATAAGACTCTTATGCCCATTTAAGATTATCGGATTATAAGGGCAAATAACATGGCCATTAAAAGACTAATGCTAGTACATCACAATGATGGTACAACAGCATTGCTTGTCTTTGAGCATGCACAAGTTGTGATGCTTAGAACTTCTGATAGTGGCCGTGGCGGTTCCATGATGGTACATAAAGTTCAAATCAAACAGTAAGTGCCGATTTTGTTTTTTAAATCTTGCCTGGAACACAGCAGGACACCAAAACAGAGGCTATGGGGACGTGTGACAGGGTTGAATAGGACCATGTCCCACTTGTTATGGAAAGAGTTTAAATGCAGGAATCTGTTCTATTTCCTTTTCTGTTTCTTCTCTGTCTGGTTGTGCAACCAAATTTTCCGTGAGGCCTCAGACTTGATCACCCCGACAGTCTCGTGTTTATTTACCTCTCACTGTCTCGGTCTTCCCTTACTGTATCTTTTCCTCCCTTGCATATCTGCTGATTAAAAAAAAAAAAAAAAAAAATATGCAAATCATTATGTAGAAATGTAACTGATATTGGGATCCCTTTGTTTAGATATTTATTTATTTAGGGATTCGGATCATACCTTTGAGCTCAGAGCTCTTTTACAAAGGTTCCACGTCAAACAGTGACAATGGCAACAATAACAAACAGTTTATATACAATACTCAAATAGTGGGTAGCTAGTATACAATAAGGTTACAGTGTCATTCATAGTACCAATGGTGATCGTACAGCATCAAGAGCATTCGACTTGGGTAAAGGACAGTGTTTGTATGTAGCAAAGGATATAAAGAGGTGTGACACCTAGCATGAGAGTCCGAGGAAGAGTCAAGGTGAGGGGGAGAGTGTGTGTGGCCCAAAGAAGTAGCTTTGTCTAGGAGGTTGGGAGGTAGTGGTAGTAGGTTAGTTATAAGGTGGCTCCAGTGGGCGAAAAGGCACAGGGGGAGGAGAGGAAGACAGAGGGATAGGGCAAGGGGAGAGGGGTAAAGGAAGGGAAGGAGAGGGGTGAGTGGGCATTATGGGTGTTAGAGTCCTAGTGGCAGTCACAAACTGTCCTAGTAAAAAGGTGTTACCTTAGGTCATTTTTGAATTGCGAGATGCATTAGAGTTTAGAATGTGCATTGGGATTTCATTGAGCCATTGTGGGGCCCTATAGCTGAAAGCACACTGTCCCTGCACAGTTCAACAGAAAGGTGTTGATAGGGCCCCCCTCATCCTGCCTCTGGTAGTATAGCTGGTAGCACTTGGTGTTAGGATGCTAGAAATGCATGGTGGGGGGGGGGGGTTATCCATTAGCACCTTTTTTCCAAGGAGACATGTTTGGAATGTAATCCTGTTCTTTAGTGGCAGCCAATTGGTCTGCTTGTATAAGGAGCAGGTGTGGGTATTTCGATCTGTAGCCAGTGTGAGCCTACTTGCCTTGTTGAGGGCAATGTGAATTCTTATTTATATTATGTAGTGTTACTGTTGAAATGTATATAATTATAGTTTGAGATGACTGCAAAAAGCTGTTGGGAACTCGAGGTTACCTTAGTGCAATTTTTAAGCCTTTTACAGAAGAGCTGTGAAAAAGGGACACAGAGATTGAGGGAAAACTCTGATGGATCTTTATTTTATTTTGCCTTTATAAATAGTTATACTGAACAAGTTTTATTTTTTTATGTCACTGCTACTGTAAATAAATATTTTTTGCAAATTTTACAACTGCTCCTGGTTTTTCCTGTGCTTCCTGACCTGTGCCTCGACGACAGGGCAGGGATCCCTGACATCGTGGTGCGACTGCCGACGTGACCAGCAATTTATTTACTGTTGCTCATACGCTATACAAGACAATGGATGGGCAACTGTGAACAACAACACTGCTGCTCACTTTTCGAGGTTGTATTACAACCGAAAACCACTCAAGCTTCTCTCTCTCTCTCAAGGTTTACATGGTTGTCATGACAACCTCTTGAAGTGAACAGCAGTGTTGTTGTTCACAGTTGCCCATCCATTATCCTCTATGTTCTTCTATATTTAAACTATTTATTGCCGCATGAAATTATCACATAGTTAGGATTAATAGTGAATTGTGGGCATAACTTGATCAGTTTTTTGCTTACTGTGTGCACCTGACTTGGAAAATTCAATAAAAATTTTTTTGTGGAAAAAAAAAAAACTTGGACAATATCACTTTGCCCACTCCAGAACACCAGGAGTGGATGGCAGCACCCATCAAAAGACTGGCCCTGGACAGAGCTCCTGGGCCCAGTGGATTTTCCGCTAACTTCTGCAAGGCCCTTGACCCAGAACTGACTCCGGTCCTAGCTCGTACATTCACGTACATGCACACTAGTGGTCTCAGTGATCCATCACTAATGAATACCATGATCACCCTATTACTGAAACCCGGGGAGGATCCAGAGCATGTCAGTAGTTATTGCCCCGTATCACTGATTAACCAGGATATAAAGATTCTCACTAAAGTATTGGTGACACAGGTTAACAAAGTTTGGGATTACCTAATTGGCCCTGAGCAAGTTGGCTTCATGCCAGGCATGGTGTTAATTGACCACCTGAGGAAGCTTGACCATATTTGCTCCACGTCGGGGGAGCTGGACACCCCCACGGCCCTGGTGTTTCCTTTTACGCAGAGAAAGCCTTTGATTGAGTCTCGTGGTCCTTTCTGTTTGCTGTATCGGCTAAGTTTGTCTTTCCCATCGACTTTATCAAATGGCTTAAGGCTTTCTTTATACCAATCCACAAGCCAGGGTATTTTGCAACGGGGTCCTTTCTGAGCCATTTGCTCTGACTGGGGCACCAGACAAGGATGCCTTCTTTCTCCCCTTCTTTTTAACCTGTATTTAGAATCAGTAACTCACAGACTAGATACCCATCCCATCATACAAGGTATCATATTTGGCCATCTCTCCTATGTTACCTCGGTATGTGCCGATGATATCCTTCTTCATGTCACCCACCCAGTCGGCTCCATTCAAGCAGCTGTAGACATTATTTGTGAATTCGGGTTCTTGTCCAGATAGAAGCAGAATCTGAGTAAAACTCAGTTAATGCCTTTAAATGCAGCGGTCTCAAAGCAGGAGATTACCAATCTGGGTCTCTCCTGGGCTCCTAAGGGGCTAAAGTAATTGGCAATAAAGATATATTGGAACAAGGCTCTCATGAAACAAAAAACTTAGACGAGCTAGTTATCAAAATAAAACAGGATTTGAGTAGCTGACGCACCCTTCCCCTTACCCTATGGGAAGAATTAACATCATTAAAATGAATATATTGCTGAGGGATTTTATACCCACTTAATATGATGAATATTTGTCTCCTCTTCAGATTGTTTCACTCACTTCATGTAGTCATTGCCAGCTTCATATGGGCTGACAAAGGACATCATAGGTTTTTATCTTATGCTAAATTGGCCCGTCCTAAGCAGCAAGGGGTCTTTGTTTACCTCAGCTTACTATATATTATTTTGCCACACATGCCAGTAAGTATATTATGTGGTTGAGGACTGACCGGCTTACCAGCCACAGTGACTCACTATCGAACAGCATTTGGCCAAACAGGCATGTGTAGATTTGGCTGCACTCCTTTATGTGTCTCCTAGAAACATTCCCAAGTCTCTTAAAAACTCAGTTATATGTACATCCCTTCAGGTGCGACACCAGCTCTTTAAGTTCTTGAGCATTCCTTACACTAATGACCCCAATCAACCTCATTTCTGCCATCCCAATTTCAAAACTGATGGGTCCCCTATTAAACCTGCTTTTTGGATGGGGCTGCACATCCCTAATATTGCATATTTGACATTGGAGGGTAGACCCATTCCCCTTAACACCTTCAAAGCACAAACCCATACAAATGATAGAAATATGTTCAAATTTTTATGAACTTTTCATGGAGTAGTTAGCTATATTAGTCCTCTGTCTTATCAGTCACAGGATAGTGACAACATGCTCTCTTTATATCAAGCACCCTTACAACAGTGCTATACCTTTCGACTGTGTGCAACACTCTTTCCCCGCTCTCCTTTCAAATCAGATGGCAATTCTCTTTTACTGGCAGAGGGAATTTTGTGATAGGCAGATTAACTAGGAACACTTCTGGAAGGATGTTTTACATGCATATGAAAAATGATAGGTCAAGACTGATGCAATTTATCATTAATAATCTTTATTATGCACCAGTAAAACTGCACAAACTGGGTAAATTGCAGAGTGATGTCTGCACTAGGTGTAATGAACAAGTAGCTCCCTGCTTCATATCCTGTGGTACTGTGACAAAGCACATGGCCTTTGGGATGTCATCAAGGCAAAAGGGGACCCCCCTGCTGGGCTTAAGTGAGCTCTTCAGTCCTGAAACATGTGTTCTGGGGGATCTTAGCAGCATACCGGTAAGTGAACGCAGATATTATATAGCAGTTATTTCTGCATTGGTTAAAAAAATTATCTTAAAACATTGGTTACATCAGGAATTGCCCAGCTACGCAGAATGGGTATCATGATCTCTTATTTAATTTGAGAATTGAACAAGTAAATGACTGCCAACTTTAACAATAGGCATAAATCCTTTGAAAAGAGATTGGGAAAGTTGATTACTTTGTATCCAATCACTCAAGCTGGGGATTGAATACAGTAGCTCTCCACTTGACTCATGGGATCGAGAAGCTCAGAGAAATGGATAAGGTGCATTGCTGCATATCTGGACTGGGGCTGTTCCCATCTTCTAAGGTACTACCACTACTGTATCATTTTTAATTTCTCAAATGAGAAATTCCTGGATGTATATAGTTTATAAGGGGTAGGGATGTCATGTGTTGTCTTGTTTAATCTTGTTTGTGAAATACTGTGTCTGTTTTGTTTGTGCTGAATAAAAATCAAATATTATTTTTCAAAGAAAGGATGGTGATCCTGTTAGTATTTTTTCTGTATAGGTCTATGATTGTCTGTGATAGTAGCATAATGTTAATTTAGTTGGAAACTATTTGTAATTACACCTTATCTTTCTCTGGGTAGATTTTGAAACTTTTTTCTTCTATGTTTTTTTGTATTTATATTTTTAGTGCATTAAAAATAAGTACTTTTGACACTATATTGTGTTTTAACTGGTTGCTCACTAGACTCTGCTACTGCTCCGAATTGTATGGGGTGTCCCCTTTTAAAGCAGAGAGTGTAACGAATAAGAGTTGGATGGGCAGGGCCCCCTGGAGAAGCCAACATGCGAAGCATTGGGGTTTCCTGCTGGTAGGGAGTCCCCCCAATAAGACTTTGTGGCAACTTATGTTATATTTTATCAAACTTTTCATGAGTGCTGTGTGCTGAGGTTTAGTATTTATCACCAGCTTCAGTGTGCTGGTGCCGTGTGCGTTTTCTCCTTTTCTGTAATTTGTTGCTTAGCCTGAAGTTGTGCACCTGCCCAGTTGAGATTAAAATTTCCAATTATAATGAATTTGTTCTTCCATTTAATCTCATAATATGCTTCAAAATATTTGAATCCTTATTACTAGCTTTAGGTGGACTAAATATACAGGAAATACAAATCTGCTTACCATTTAAGCCTCCTAAAAGTAATCTTAAAGTTGGAAATTCAGTTTGACTATTAAAATGCCCTGCATCTATAATATTAACTGTCTTTTACATAAAATGCTACCCCCCCCACCAAGATTACAAGCCTGTCTAACAACTACGACATCTTTAGGGTATCTTTGAGGATTTAGCCACGTTTCAGTAACAAAAAAAATTGTTGAATGCATGCTGCCATTTCATGTAAGTTTAATTGAATGCTCCTAGCAATAGGATGAACACAAATGCAATTCAGTTAGTGGGTTTTGCTCCCTCCCTCCCCATGCCGATATTTCAGTGAACAAAGATCCGAGATAGTTAGCACATCACAAGCAAGTAAAAAAAAAATAATAATAAATATAGCTGTAAAAAAATATATTTTTGGAAAAAATAATTTAGTTAGATGTGCTTTCCTCCTGAGTCAGACATTCAAAGCAAGTTATTTTCTGGAAAGTATTCCAGCAATCCAGCAGTGAGAAAACTGGTAACCATGTCAATTTTATAGTTTCATTTGTTAGTAATGTCTAACTTCTGGGTCGTAATTTTAAAATGCTTGATGAAATCTGAATCATCCAATGAGGCAACATAGTGGGTCCTTTTGAGCAGCTTCTAATATTACACGTCGAACAAACCTAATACAGGCTAGCTCAGGGTGGTGTTACGGTAGAGCTACGGCCTGCTATAAGCCAGTGACCTGAGACTGTGAGCTGTCTCAGGTTGCTGGGGGTCTGCCGGGGGGGTGGTGAAGTAACTGACGGACTGCTGTTCTCTCCCAGGAAGGGAGGGTTGTTGGCTCCACCAAAAGACTGCCACTAGGTAGAGGCTTGGTGGCAGTGTGGGACGGGAGTGGCATGAAGGGAGGAAGCTAGTGGACTTCTGCAGCATGTACGTGTCTCCACGTGCACACACCAGCTAGGGATGGGAGAAAACCTAGAGGAAAGAAGGAAGGTGAGGCAGATGTGTATGATGCCCTGTGTACCATCCCTCCACTTGCATCGCCACCTGGACCTTGCCATCCCAGATGTAGATGAGAGCCTGGGGGACAGGGATTCATTCCCTCTCCGGTTCCTCTGTTGGTGACTGCCACTGAGGACTCCTGCTACTCGGAACAGGAGCCACTCATGCATAATTCTGCTCCTGCAGTGCTCCTTTTCATGGGAGGCTCAATTCAATAGTTTATTTGCAACAGTTAAGATAAAATACCACTAATATGGTTTATGCAAGAGATGTCTGCTTAGTGTAGTTTATCTGAACATTATTTTCCTCAGTTAAATGGTGGCAGCCTTTTGATTTAGAGTGGCATCTTGTATGATCTTCGAGGATATCTCCTCCATTTTGCTAAGTCTTTGTAACTGTAAGCTGTCAGCTTCAGGACCCCTCAGAAACTTTTGCTAGCCAGGGGCCCCCCACAGTGATGTGCAGCGTTCACTGCCTGTATATTGTGGGCAGCCCTCTCACTCCTCAGTTCTTTCTCCCACTGTCGATCATCCTCATCAGACCCACTGAGAAACAACATTGAAATAGCCATTGTTGTTTATTTTCTATTTTGTGGATATTTTTCATCATCATCTCTGTATGACACTGAAGAACAAAGAACCTTTGTTCCAATAGCTACAAAATCTACAAGGACGACACCTATTTATATGTGTTTTTTGGGCCTATCTCATGATGTGAGGGCCTGTGAGATCCACCAGAGTTTAAACTAGGCTACAAGACGACACTGACAGAAGGTCTTGGAAACCTTCAAAAAGCATTGAAAGCCATGGAAAAGGCTGTGAGTTCCTTTCCTGCTTCTTCCTCAGTGTTGACTAGGAAATGATCGTTGAAGTCGTATGACAAAAGTCGTCAAGACCCTCTCTTCATCTGGCAATAAGCACAAGATAGTCTGCTTTGCTGATGAGGTCGATGCTGCCATTGAAATCAGGTATGTCCTCCTCGTTGCCCGCTCCAGCCACGTCAGCTGCAGCCCCCCCGACATCAGTGAGACACCAGGGTCGGGGCTCGGCTTAGGTACTGCCATATCTACTATGGATAGTACATCGCCACTGTTTGGCTCTGACCCTTCACAGGTAGTCCCAGACTACTTTCAGGGTGCCATTGGCTCCTAGGTTGTGCTGGTGTCATTTTCAGACTTACTACCTCACCTTCTGCTGTCCCTGCTGCTGGTAGGTCTGCCATTGTCATGGCCACCTGAACCAGGGCCTTTGTCAATGAATTTGAGAAACAAGGCAGGAATTCCACCTTCTCAGCCACTGTATAAGTTGCCAGCTGCTTCTATGGCTCCATTGTTGTTCCTGATGATGACAAAGGGGTGGAATATAATCCTGACCTCATGGACACTGAGGAGGATGTAGAGGAGGAATGCAGGGGTGAGGAGCAGTTTGAAGAAGGAAAATTGCATTCTAGCTCCACCCTATCATCCTGCAGTTAGGACTCTGTGGTCCTTCACATATATCCTGCATTAGAGGATGTTGCCTTTTCTCTCTGGCTTAGGCCCAGCACCCTGCCTGCAGTTCAAAGGAAGGTTGATAAGTAGTACCCTTCTCCATCTGTCAAGCCTTATAATGCTGCACGGCCTGAAACTGACTCTATAGTCATTATGGCTGGTTATGATCATTCTAGGACCCCTAGGCACATAAGTACTTTGTTTCCATACAAATAATCTAGGAGGTTGGATGTAATGATCAAACGCACTTATGCCTCAGCATCCTTAGGCCTGAGGATTGGTGATTACCAGGCTCAGATGTTAAAATATCAGAATAGTCCTATGGAAATCTACACATACTGCAATACAGGCTTTACTTGATGGTCCTGCCAGTACTGACTTGCTTAAAACTATATCAGGTGGTTCTGAAGTTGGCAAACATCTGTTACATTTAGTATATGATGTGTCAAATGCCTCTGCCATAGCTGCAGTCTCTGATATCCGCATTAGACATTATGCCTGGCTCAGAGTAGCTGGTTTTGCTACTTATGTGATACAGGCTGTTTTGAATGCTCCTTTTAGGGACTCTAAACTATTTGGAAGTGAAGTTGAAAATGCACTTTGTGACCTTTAGTCCTCCAAAACAACTTTAAGGTCTATGAAATCCCTTTTCCTACGCCAGCCAGAGGGTGTCATAGTGAATCTTTTCATAAACCTGCTGCTAGAGGTAACTGTACATACCATCAGCAGTTCTGTGGTAGAGGTGGTGGTAACCTTCTGGTCCACTGCCCCCTCATACCCATGCAAAAGCATACAAAGTTATCTGTCCTGGCGGCCCTGCCAGCCCCGGTTTCACCTGACTGTCTTCCGTCTTCCCCCCACTCAGCTGTTGCCTCCAGTGGTGGGGGTGGAGGATCTTCCTGCATCTGAACCAGTGGAAGGAGATTGCTGCAGATGAGTGGGTGCTGGAAATTATAGAAAAGGAGCATGCTTTGGAATTGATAGAAACCTCTCCAGTGCTTCCTCTGCCCTGTTCCACTTACTCTCTGGGCCACTTGTCCCTTTTAAAAGAGGAAGACCAGATCCTGTTTCAAAAACATGCTATCGAACCTGTTCCCTCACAAGACTGGGACAAAGGATTCTATTTCAGATACTTCCTGGTCCCAAAGTGGACAAGGAAATCTATGTCCTGTGCTGGATCTTGGAGACTTCAGTCTGTACATCGAATACAAAAAGTTTCGAATGGTGTCTCTGCAAGCCCTGATGCAAAGAGGGGACTGGCTCTGTCCCTGGACATGAAGGATGCATACCTTCACATCAAGATCAGGCAGTGCCACAGACTATACCTCCACTTCCTGCTGGAGAGCAGGCACTATCAGTTCCGAGTGTTGCCCTTTGGCTTAGCCTCTGCACTGAGGGTATTTACTAAATGCTTAGCAGTGGTTGTGGCAGCCCTAAGCAGGGAAGAGCTTTAAGTCTTTCCTTATCTGGACGATTAGCACCTGAAGGTCAGTTCCAGAGACGCTCTTCTGCACACCTCTTAGGGATCAGAGTGACTGTGCCAAAGTGAGTGCTGACCCTGTGCCAACGCCTGCAATACATTGGGCGGTACTAGACACGAATGGGGGTGTGCCTTCCTGCCAAAGAACAGGATAAGACACCCTTATTGCTCAAGTGCACTTGATACACAGGGGTCACTATGTCTCTGCCAGAACAGTGTTACATCTCCTGGGCCTGATTGCTGCTGCCATAGTAACAGTGCCATTTGCTCAGCTCCGTAGGCGAATCACACAGTGGACACTCTGGGCAGAATGGGATCAGTTGACAGGTGAGTTGGAACAAATGATTCTTATGAAATTTCTGCTTCTTTGAGCATTACTATGGTGGCTGAACCTTGACAACTTACTCAAGGGCGTTCCATACTTTGTACTAGCTCATTTACAGATACTCACCACAGATACCTCTGCTCTGGTTGAGGTGCTCATCTTGGCTCCTTATTATGCGTTAATGTTTCGGATATGAGAGCTGTCCTATACAACCTTCAGGCATTTCAAAATCATCTTTGCCCTAGTCCTTGTTAATCCTGATGGACAGTGTCAGTGTAATGCACTGTATAAATAAGGGAGGGCACTCACTGCTATCCCCTGTGCAGGGAAGCAATGAGAGTGTAGTACTGGGTAATTTCTCATGGCCTTCTGCTGTCGTCTGTGTTTCTCCCATTTTCCAAAATGTCTTGGCAGACAGGCTAAGTAAGTCTCAATCCCTGTTTCACAGACGGGAACTGCTGACCTCCATGGTAAACGACCTCTTCGTAAGATGGGTCATCCAGAGCCTGACCTTTTTGCACCCCCACGCAATGCAAAACTGCTGCACTTCTGCTCGCTTGTTCCAGTGCCTGGAGTTTTTAGATGACATGTTGTTCCTCTCTTGGACTGGGAAATTCCTGTATGCATTTCCCCCAATTTCTGTCATAGAGAGGGTTCTGCTTAAGCGAAGAGTGGCGAGTGCTACTCTCATAGCGTCTATGGCCTGACCAGATATGGATTCCACTCCTACAAAATCTGGTGATAGAGCCTCTTGTTCCTCTGCCCCGTGTTGGGATCTGTTATCACAGGACTGAGGGTGTCTGGTCCATCTGGACCTTGAGTCCCTACATCTGCATACATGGCCCCTGAAAACATAGCCATTGCACATTTTGGGGTGTCGGTTAACATTGCTGATATCTTGCTTGCGGCTAGACAGCCTTCTACGAGACATACTGATTACCTGAAGTGGAAGTGTTTTACTTTGTGGACCGCTTCTCAGAATTTGGACCCTTTTACATGTCCTGTGAATTCTGTTTTGGAATACTTGCTTTCATTATCTGATTCAGGTCTTCAGTATTCCTCTATAAAGCTGCATTTGGCTCCCATATCAGCATTTCATGCCCCCGTTGATGACAGTATGGTTGCACAGTTAGAAGTGGCCCATATTTTTCTGAGCAGTATCCTTCATGTGAAACCGCCTGTCCATAATCCAGTCCCCCCTTGGGACTTGAATTTCATACTTGGAAAAACTGACCTTGGCTCTTTTTGAACGTGCCGTGATTTAGTTGTGGCCTACGTTTTCTTTCATGAAAAATGTTATTCTTAGTTGCCATAACTTCTGCTCGTAGAATTTCCAAGCTTCAGGCTGTAATTAATCAGCCTCCTTATTTGATTTTTCACAAAGACACGGTCTCTGTGTATACCAATTTAAGTTTTTACCGCAGGTGGTATCGGAATTTGCACTGAACCAAATGACCTATCTTCCTGTTTATTACGCTGAGCATGCCAACATGGGAGACACATTGCTCTATACTCTGAACGTACATAAAACACTGAGGTACTATGTTGAGCACACTCAGAGCTGCAGAAAGACTTCTCACCTTTTTGTTTCATTTGCCCCTGGGAAAGAGAGAGTGCCTATATCCAAACAGTGCCTGTCCAAATGGCTAACTGTATAGTTTTTTGTTATAGGGAGTATAGATTCATAGGTTCATAGGTAAATACAAGCTCGGGGGAAATGGCCCAAATTGAACTCGCCACCAATTATCCTAATGGTGGATTTTGATATTTTTTGTCGCCCATATGATTATCAGGGTTTACCTTGAACTGTTCCAGGTTTGCACTTGTAACCACATCATGTGGTAAGGAGTTCCAAATTGGTGCTACCCATTGGGTTATAAACTTATTTCTTTTTACTGTTTTATTACTCTTCGTTTTTAATTTTAATTTGTGGGACCTGGTAGTACAAGGGCTAGTGTGCCATTCCAAGCAAATTGTTTCAAACAGTGCTTGGTCCCGAGTTGCTCTATATACTACACAAAGGTCACCCTGTAATGACTGATATTCGAGTGAGTAAAGCCCAAGAGTTTTTAGTCTGTTATCATAACTAAGATTCTTTAAACTGGAGACATTCCTAGTCAGTCTTCTTTGAACTTTCTCAACTGCATCTTTATCTCCTGAAGACGTTGGGGCACAAAAATCCAAGAGGGATCTAACCAGGCTTGAATATAGGGACATAAATGTCAGCAACCAGAAGTACTTAATATTTTTTAATATACAAGAAATCATACTATGACATTTTTTGATTGCTTTATTAGTATGCACAGTGAATTTTAAATTGTTTGTAATATGAACCCCTAAGTCTCTCTCTCATTTAACTTCCTGTAATTGGATGTTATTCAAATAGTATGTAGCCAACTTATTATTTTCACCGATATGCATAACCTTACATTTAGATGTATTAAACGTTAACTTGTTCTCAGTTGCCCATAAGGCTAGGTTATTCAGGTTTGATTGAAGGGATATGACTGATTGTGTATCATTAACAATACAGCCTAACTTGCTATCATCAGCATATTTGTTAATCCATACCCCATTATTGGTTTGCATGGAAACTATCAGAATATTAAATAGTATGGGCCCCAGTACTGAGCCCTGAGGCGCTCCGCTAGTAACCTTGCCCCAGAATGACCTATGCCCTTTAATATTAACCTGTTGTGATCTATCTGTTAACCAGGACTTAATCCAACTGATAATATTTAGTAGTATGGTAAGGAACTTCCTGGTGCTGTTCATGGTCACTCCACAAGGGGTATGGCCACTTCTGTTGTTTGCTTCCAGCATGTCCCTGCTGCTGACATATGTGCTGCAGCCGTATTGAGCACTATACTTACTTTCATTAAGCACAATCGTCTGGCCATCATCTGTCACCGATGTGCTGGATTTGGACTTGTGGTACTGCAAGGCTTTCTGTCCTGATCACACATCAGACTGCACCATCCTCCCTAGGTGCTTTGTAAAGCTTGGGAATCATTCCAAAAGTGTGGCCCAATGGAGGAGATATCCTAGATGAAAATGGAACAGTTTTATTTATTTTCCTTCCTTCCTTTCAGTGTTTCACTAGGAAAAAACATTCTGAGCTCAAATAGCTAATTTCCAGATGTGTCCTGGGGGGAAGGGAATTGGGAAATTATATAAACAGTGGCACAAAAAATGTAAATACAGCGAGTACATTTGGATACAATATACAGATGGGTATATACAGTGTGTGCAATATACAGTGTCGGCAGATGGGAATCTGGGTACAAAACAATGTACAGGGAGGTAACACAAAAGTGCAATATACAGTGTCGGCAATTTAGGAATATACAATAATTGCACTATACAGTGACAGCAGTTACAGCAGATAAGCAGTTTGCAGCAAATGAGAGCAAGGCCAAGGCACGTTACTGATAGTGGCAGGAGGTGAGGGAGTGGAGAAGAGGGATAAGGGAGGGTTTAGAGGGAGCAGAGCAAATGTTTAAAGGGAGAGAATCCCAGAGTTTAGGAAAGTGGAAAGAGAAGACTGATTGGCCAGCTAGAGTTTTTCGAGGAGGGAGCTTGAGGGAGCAAATCCCAGAGTTTCGGAGAGAGTAGGGAGTCAGGATGGGGGGTAGAGAGGGTAGCCAGAATTTTGAGGTAAAGGAGGCACAGTGGGACAGATGTTGATCCTCCAGGAAAGGGAGGGGAAAGAGAAGAATATAGAGTACAGTGGTAGGTGCGTGTAGGGCAGTTGAGAGCAAAGCGGCAGAAGGAGTGGAAGAGAGGATCCAGTTTAGCCAGGGAGGACTTAGGGGCGGCACCATAGACTAGGTTGCCATAGTCAGAAATGGGGAGAATCATCTTGGTAAGGATGACTTGGCAGGCAGGGAGGGGGATGCAGCTTTTGTGCCTATAGAGGACACCAAGTTTAGGATGGAGCTTTTTCTGAATGGCATCTATGTGCTGGGAGAAATAGAGATGACAGTCAAGCCAGACGCCTAGGTACTTGAAGGTAGGCACATCGTCAATAGGGACTCCATCTAGGGTGTAGAAGGAAGGAAGGGGGGGCCGTGAATTTGGAAAGCCTTGGTCTTGTGCCAAAGCACATAGAGACTGTCTTTGGCATTAAGAGATAGCTGATTAGACTGAAACTGTTGTTGGACTGAGTCAAAATCAGGTTGGAGCTTGGACATCAGCTCGGCTGGTGATGAACCAGAGACAAATAAGGCTGTGTCATCTGCGTACATGTGTATTAATGCAGAAGAGCAGGCAGATGGAAAGTCATTTAGAACGGTGGAAAATAAGAGTGGTCCAAGTACGGAGTATTGGAGGACACCAGTGGTAATGGGGAGAGGGGGTGGATATGGCACCTCCAAGCCTCACAGACTGAGAGCTACCTGTGAGGTAGGAGCTGAACCACTGAGTGGCGGGGGCAGAAAGACCGGCTGATCTGAGTTTGTGGAGTAGGAATGAATGAGAGACACTGTCAAATGCTTTTGCTAGATTGACAAAAATGTTATTTAAACATTTGATAACCAAGAAAGGCACATTGAGCTGAGGCGTGTTTACAGATGTGACCCGGGGAAGGGGGAATGGGATATAAGCAGAAAATACATGAGATGAATATACAGTTGCATAAGTTATACAGCGAAGTATTGTACATACAGATGGACTATATACAAATAGTATCATACAATTCTGAGGATTAGATTACTATCTACAAAAAACATCTGGCGTGAGGCTGGGCCTGTGAGTGGCTAGGAGAACTTACAATAACAGTAGCTCTTAGAGAGAATCTCCAGGTTTGGGCCATAGCCTACCTCTCTCTCTGCCCCCCTTTTTTTCCTGTGGGATGAACCAGATGCTGTGCCTAAGGTCTTATTCCACACATTCTGGTTCCACTCCCATGCGTCTCCTTGTTTGCCTGGTACTGGTTTTTGTCTCCTGGTTCCTCATTGTAAGAGGCCTTATGAAGCTTATTTTTGGTGGGTACCTGAGGAATGTTGGGCTGCCCACGTTATACAGGCAGCGATGCTGCATATCAATGTGGGTGGCTTCGGGCTAGTAAAAGTTTCCAAGTGAACCTGATGCTGACGGCTTGAAGTTTCAAATTTTTGGCCCATTGGAGAGATTCTCTCGGAAGATCTACGCTTACAGTAAGTTCTTATGTAACTGTTTTCTTTCCAGTTTTGACCTCTCTTATTCTTAGAGATTCATACACTGTTTTGTCAGTGCAGAGCCCAATGGTTACTATTAGCCCTGTTACTAACCAAAGTCGTTTGCTTGCCACCCTCTTTTTTTAATTTTTTTCTAGTCACATTCTGAAACGCCATAAAAATCTGATATATATATATATATATATATATATATATATATATATATACACACGCGAATATACATAGTACATTAGATAATTTGCTAGTGGTCTAAACAACTGGGACTTACTGCATTTGAAAATATTGGAAAGGTGCGGGAGCATGGTAGCAACTAGAGGCATGCGCAGCAGCTAGTGGCATGGTATTCTTCCTTGAACTCCTTGAAGCCGATAAAGCCTGGTACATTCTGTCTTTTTGATACAAGTGGTTTGCTGCAGAATAAACCCTAAAATAAACCTTTTAGTAAACTGTTTAATTAAACTTTTGGTCGGCTTAATAGAATCTTGAGCTCCTCCGTTGGTGGGTCGCAGTCGTTGATGGCATATGGCAGAGATATGGGACAATTAAAAGGACAGCTGTAGAACGCCAACCGTGGAATATTAATTGTAGGTGCAGAAGTCTGACATCATTAAGTTAATTATATGACTGATGCTGTAGCCAAAAAGTGTTTTTTGTAGTAGCCCAATTTTGATGCGGCCGGGGCAGCGTTGCCGGTGGACCACATAGCATGTCCTGCAATCCCAAGTAAGCAGCAGTACATCCGCAAGAACCTTTTGCTTAAACAAGCAAGAAAAGAAATTGAATTTTGTACAGTTTTGTACAAGGAAGCTCTTTCATCTTGAAAATCGGCAATATCTGAATGACCAGACCCACTACCCAGCAAACAGTACACAATGCTCAATTCAGCTCTATGGCCTCACAAGTATAAACAAAGAAACTATCTTGTTTTGAGGGTCAATGTAAAACTATTTACAAATTATTAATTGCTTAAATGAATGTGCTGTCTGAATGATTTGATTTATGGTCAGTCCAACTAAAGAAAGACAGCGGCCATAGTTAAATATCAATAATTAAGACCAAACACTGTTAAATGTTAAACTACAGAGGAGCTGATAAATAATTAAATAATATATTACATATCAAAACAGTGGGGTTTAGAAAAGCGACACTTCAAAAAATGGATGCTTGAACAAATGTGCAAGTAAATAAGTCAAAGCTCAGCATCCATACTGTTGGAGCCTTAAAGGGACAGTACACTGAATGTTCAGTCTGATCTGGTCTCAATTCAGGCTACCACCGCTAGCAAGAGAAACTGAAGTCTTATCAGTATTGGAAAAGAGAAGAAACAGAAACTAACACAGTTTTTTTTTTTTTAATAAAAGCATTAGCAGCAAGTACATAAAAATGTATCAAACAAAAGTTCATTAATAAGATAAAAAAGACTACCTGGATAAATGCATTTACTTAATGCAGAAAGAGAACAGACTACAACAAAAAAGACAAGGAAAAAAGTCAGCTCAAAAAGATGATACAAAAAAAAAAACAAGAAATGATTAAAATCAAGAAGAAGGACTGACTGGATAATTCTGAAGACTCAGTTAAATTTGATAAATCCCAAGAATCGGGAGGGCACAAGCTGAAACCTCATTATTACAGGCTATAAGTCAAGCGAAGAAACAAGCTCAGATAAGGTAGTGTATACCATCACATAAACTGAAAACAGACAATGGAATGCCACCCAAGAACCAAATGAAGCCTGGTACTGTGGCATCCGTATCAAATGAGATGGCTCAGAGGACCAGATCCAACAAATGGTGAAGGACGAAAATTCTGGGAAACAAGATAACAAGACAAATGGAGAATCGAGCAAAAATGAAGGCACATCAAGTCAGGAACAAAAAGAAGGAAAAGTATCTGTAGAACCACCATCTTGGTTAAAAACACTGATAGAGAATACTAAAAGATTCAAGAAGATGTAAAACCGCTGACTCAGTTTGCCTCAAAAAAAAAAAAAAAAAATGACACCTACAAGAATCTATCAATAACATCAAAAGGAAGCTGGAAGAAGATTCTAAAAGGATAGAAGAACGTGAGAGTAGACAATCAACCCTGGAAGGTAAGTTGAAGACCTAGTGTACTGCCTACAACTAATATTAGTTTTTAAAAGCAGTCAGCCATTACTTTTTTTTATCTGAGGTACTTTTTCTTTTCCATTTGGATAATTAGAAGATTGTTTACCTGATGTTGGTAGATCTGATCTGTGGGACAGTACTCTGCCTGGCAACTGACGTATCTGTCTCTATTCCCCTCACTACATCAGCATTCTGACCTGCCTGACGGGGACATCACTGCTGCTTAGGAACAGCCACTCAGTAGCTGCCAGGTCAGTCACCTGTTATGTCACTGTCAGTGAGGTCACAATGCTGATGGTGTGGGGGACTAGAGCTAGATATATCAGCTGCCAGGCTGAGAACTATTCCACATATCCAACATAACATAATCACATAAAAAACTTTCTAGCGAGCAAAAGGAAAAGAAAAATACTTCAGAAATAAAAAGTTACAACTGACTATTTCTTAAAATTGATATTATTTTCCTATCTGTTTTTGTTCCACTGGCTCTTTAAATCCATTATTACGACAACTTAAGGCACTACAAAAACAGCATACATTGTTAAAATCCAAGCAAGATGAACAAGAAAGCAGCAAGATGAAAAAACATCAGAATATATGGAATCTTAGAAATAGAAACAGAGAAAAAAAAAAAAGATGACAGAAGCAGACCAAGGGTTCATCTAGTCTTCCCATGTGTTCCTTGGACTTTCTCAGATCCCAGGACCTAACCCCTCCCCCCCTTCTGCCTAATGCCTCCTACTGCTCCCGTTGCTTTTTTTTTTTTGAAATTACTTTTTTCCCCTCCTGTTCACCCTCGCCATTCCTCTCAATCAGGTCGCTCAATGTCTCCCATCCCTCACAGAGTCTTCCCCTAGAGTGCCTCTTGGTGGCTCCTACCTGCCTCTTCCTCCACAGAGCACCTGCATAGCGGGGTCTGCCCGTGATGCAGACTGGAAGGCCGAGGCGGCTGTCACCCAGGAGCCCCGAGGTTTTTCGCTTTCTTTTTTCCTTGTCCCTCCCTCTCCCTCCCACTGAGGCCTTGGGCTCGGGTGGAGCGTGTATACGCCACGCCTGCCAAGTGCCTGATGGTCCTCCCTCCTGGCTTCCCAATGGAAGCTGCCATTGCCCCGGGAGTTGGTGCTTCCACCGGCTCTCCCGGACGTCGGGTGTATTAAACACTCCTGGTATCCCTCCCCAAAGGAGGAGAGCTTCTGTGGGGACGCTCAATCCTCCTTCCCCCTGCCAACCCCCGGTGGCCTGAGTCCGTTCCCGAACCCGGGTCGCCGGCGTGGTGTGAGGTGTGGCGTCCAGCGCCTCAACCCTCAGCGCCACCGGGCCGGCTGCTCCCATTGCTTTTGATTGCGCTTTAGCCTTGTCTCACCTCAGCTTGAATGATGTCACAGACTTTGCTTCCACTACCTCAGTTGGCAGTTTATTCTATGGCTCCATGACTCTTTCTGTAAAATAGTGTTTCCTGAGCTCCCTCTTGAAGCCCCCAACCCTCAACTTCCACTTATGCCCTCTAGTGTTAGAGTCTGAGACTCTGTTGAACAGGTCTGAGGATGGCACCTTATTTACTCCTCTCAGGAACTTGTATGTTTTTCAATCCTATCTCCCCTCTCCCTCCTTGTCTGTGAGAATAATATTTAATGCTTCCAGACACTCCTCATACGAGTGCCATTGAAGGCCCAGGATCATTTTGGTTGCTCTTCTCTGAACAGCCTCCAACCTGTTTATATCCTTTTTCAGATGTGGACTCCAGAACTGGACACAGTTGCTCCAGATGGGGCCTTACCAGGGACCTGTAGAGTGGCAGTATTACCTGCTTCCTCCTGCTGTCTAATCCCCTCTCTGCGCACCCCAGCATTTTGTTGACCTTGCTATAAGCTTTGTTGCATTGGCTTGTCTGTTTAAGGGTGCTGCTTATGATGACACCTAGGTCCCGTTCTTGCCTGGTGCTGAGTTGGACTCCACTGAGGTGGTACTCTGTCTTTGGGTTCCCTTTACCCAAATGCATCACCTTACATTTTTTTGTGTTGAACTTCAGCTGCCAGATGTTGGACCATCTTTCACGCCTCTGTAGGTCTTTTTGTAGGTCCTTAACTGCCTCCTCGCTGTCAACCCTTCCTTCTAGCTTGGTATCATCTGCAAATAGGGCAATTTTGCCCTGAATACCTATGTCGATGTCACTGATAAAGGCATTAAACAAGACTGGCCCCAACACTGAGCCTTGGGGCACACCACTAGTGACCGCGCCTTCATCAGACCTCACCCCATTGACCACTATTCTCTGATCTTATTTAGAAATAGAGCTCTTGCATAAAGGAATAACCAATAGGACTGTGCCGTCAGGCACTAGGACCCCATGGAAAACTTCTAGCTAGCAGTCCAAGGCAGGGAACCGCCCTGACGTAGGCTCCGCCCACAGTGTCAGCCACTGTACAAACGGGGTGGTCCCCCGGTGCCACCTCAGTTCTTTTCCTGCCGTTGACCCAGCATCTCTGCTCCACGGGCACCTCCTGCTTCCCATCGACCACCATTTTTTCAAACGCTTCATGCAGTTCATATCTCTCGAGTAATCGATCGCCTCTTTGTCTGCCGAATCTAATTCTACTACACAGTGGCGAAAAGTGAAGTGTGCATGCGGCAAACAAATCTCGCTTAAAGACGGCCATTCAGTCTGCCTGTTGTGCCTGGGACCAGAGCACAAACTGGACGATTGCCCGCACTGCCAAAGCTTCAGTAAGCGTACTCGCATCCACCGCCTCAAGACTCTCAAAGCCTATCTACTGGAACAGCACATGGCCACGATGAAGAAGTCACACTCTGGGCACAGCTTCTCCTCGTCCTACTCCCACGACGTCTCTCTGAAGGAGAAGAAGCATTCAGGGTAGCATCATAAGAAGGACAGGTCCAGGTCAGACCCACGGTCCCGTTCCCCGCTCAAGACTAAGGCATCAACCTCTGGCTGGAGGTCGAACTCTGCCCCCCTCCCCCCCCAGGTCACTAGCCCACTAGCCCTCCCAGGGGGTTCGATCACTAGGCCTCCCGTCTCTTCTCAGATGTCAGGCGGGAGTTCAGAGCATGGGCCTTCTCAGGCCCCATCTGCAATTTCTTTGGCCATCAGACTCCACAAACATTCATTAGGGTCTAAGGCCGAGGACTTGGCCTCTTCTTCTTCATCATCAGCAGGGGTCTGTATGTGCTCTTCCATCATTAATTCCTCGTCCTCCGGGTCGTCAGCCAAGACTGATGACCAAGACAGGCCCTGGGGTGCCGACTTTTCCAAGACAACACCCACGGTGCCTGACCAGTCATCCACCTTACCTGCGGACCGACAACAGCCTGTGTCTACTGCTATCTTCTCCACAGTGTCGTCAGGTAAGACATCTACCTCTCGGCCATCAGTGCCCAAAGGGCCGACACCAGAGGATCTGATAACGCTTGACCTGACGTCTGGCCCTGCAAAGCCTCTAACCACAGTGCCCGACTACCAGGCATCTGCCGACCCACTGATGCCTGGCCCCCAGGAAGAGGATCAGGTGCCAGTTGATCGGACCGACGATGGCCTGTTACTAGGGCTCCCACAGATGCCAGGCCTGCCGCCGGTCCCTTCGGGCTCAGTCGATGAGATGCCAGATCGGCTGTCCTGGTTTGATGGTCCCCTTGGCCGAGGTAGGGGCACTTTTTACAAGCTGGTGGAACACCATTACGGGTGACTTCCTTCCCAAACCGGAACTTACAAGAGTGCCAGGGACTGTCCCTCATCTGCAGCCAATGCCTCCCTCCAGTTCTCTGCCACCCCCAACGCTTGCACGCCTGACTCCAGGTGGCTCTGATCATGGCTCAGACAGAAGTCAGAGCCATGGACGCCATACCTCCTCAAGGACTTCCTCACGTAGGAGGAGCAGGCCTAGGGACTGTCGCTCCCATGGATGGAGTAGATCCAGGGGACACCACTCCGTGCATCACATTAGATTCACTGATCGCCGCACCAAATTTTCATGGGGCTACAGTGGTTCCTCCTCTTCCTATGACTCCTCAGAGGATGACCTTCCCCTGCCATCACTGGATCCCAGGAAGAACTCTCTGAGGTCACCTCCTGATGATCCCTACTTTTTTTTTTTTTATACTTATTTATTGCTCTGGGGGACCAGGGCATCTCTGAGTGCTCACTCGACCAGTCGCCTCTACTCCCCCGGACCCCAATCAGGACTTTCCAGCCCCCTGGATCACCCCCATGGAGGGCCCACCCCACCTACCTGGTGGCCTTTCTACAATTAAACGGTCAGTCCCAGTGGAAGGCCTTGGGTGACCGTTGGAGGGATTGTCCGACATTGAGGATGTGGGCTGGGTCCATGGAGCTCTCGTTGCCTCCCTGGTCCTCCGGGGATTTTTCACTTAGGTTTCCCCCTGAAATGGCATCCTGGCACTGTGTGCCGACTCCTGTTGATGCTCCACCCCACATTGCTGTGCTGCAAGTTCCTTGCGATGCCCCCGATCTTGATCGGGGGCTGTTAAGGAGTGGCGCGTAGCCAGGATCCCTCTCCGGGAAAAGAGAACAGTCCTCCGGATGCTCAATCCCTTCCCTCCCCTGCCAACCCCCTGCGGCCCGAGTCTGTTCCCGAAACCCGGGTCCTGGCATGGCGCGAAGTGTAGCGTCCAGCGCCTCAACCCTCCGCGGCACCGGGCCAGCCCGAACCCAACTTTTTGGAGGTGATGAGGCACATACAATTCCTCAACCAGTGGGAAACTGAGGACTTGGACCCAGAGAGGAGATGCCTAGCAACGTTTTTGGGGTCCACTGACCCCAAACCACTGGTCAGCCCCCCTCTGGTAGAACCCTTTCAAGATGTAACTAAGCTGGCTTGGAAACATCTGACCACTACTTGGGCGGTACCCAAAAAGGCTGGCAGTGCCCAAAAAGGCCAACTGCCTGTACAGAATCCCCAGGAACGAGCCACACATAGGCGAGCAGCCAAAGGTGAACTCTGTGGTTCTAACAGCGGCCCATGGAAGATCGCAGCAGCCCAAGCATACCAGCTCCCAACCACCGGAAAAGGCATCTAAGAAAATAGATCAGCTGGGGCGGAGCGTATATGCATCTTCCATCTGTACCATCAGGTCCCTAAATTTTTTGGCACACATGGTTATGTACCAGAAGTGTCTGTGGCAAAAGGCTACGGACCTAGCCAAAACCCAGCCAGATTCGCAAAACAAGTCTGAGCTTCTGGCAGTGCTGCAGTCTGGTTCAGATGTGGGCAAGCTTGTCCTCCAAAGTTCATATGATGCAGCAGATACTGCAGCTTGTGCTGCTGCCTCAGGTGTATGCCTCAGGAGGCACTCATGGCTACGAGTGTCTGGGTTCAGGCAGGACCTCCAGGACACTGTTTTCAAGGCCCTGTACTTTTCAACCCAGAGGCCAAAAAGATAATTACAGGCCTGCAAGATTCGGGGAAAGGCTGCTCTGATGTACATAAAATGTACTAATAAGAGCCCTATCCTCTCAGATGCGGGCTCTTTTGGAGGTATTGGGGACAGCAGTCAAAGAAATGGCCCCAGTGAGGAGGGTTTAAAAGGAAAGCACCCCCTCAGACAGCAGGCTCTCAAACAGTGCACTGTGTAACAACCCAGAGCCCCTCTCCCCACCCCTTCCGCCTCAGCCTGACTCCTTACCCGCCCCCCCTTTCTAGCAGAGCTGTCAAGGGAGGCAGTAGGAGGGCAGTTCTCCCTTTACCTCTCAGGATTGTCGAACATCACCACAGATCAATGGGTGCTACAGCTCATAGAAAGGGGCTGCACCCTGGAATTCTCTCAGCTACCGCCAGACAATCCACCAGTCCATGCAACCTGCTCCCCATCCCACGCAGGTCTCATTTGGACGGAAATACAGGCCCTCCTGTCCAAGCGAGCAGTTCAACCAGTGCCAGAGCTCCTGAGGGGCACAGGATACTACTCTCGCTTCTTCCTGGTTCCGAAGAAGACAGGGGATCTTCATCCCTTCCTGGATCTTAGTCAACTGAACTTCTTTATAAGAGTACAAAAGGTTCAGGATGGCGACACTCTTTGCTATGGAGATTGGCTGTGCTCCCTGGACATGCAGGACGCATACATGCACGTAAAGATCCTGCCGGCCCACAGGAAGATCTTTGGTTCACGTTCGAAGGTCAGCATTACCAGTTCTGGACCCTTCCTTTTGGCCTATCCTCGGCCCCGAGGATATTCACCAAGTGCCTGGAGGTAGTAACAGCCACTCACAGGAGGCAGGGGCATTATATTTACCCCTACCTTGACAACTGGCTGCTGTCAGCCTCCACTAGAGAACAACTCTGCCAGACCCTGCAGGCACCTTCAGCATGTTCATGGGATAACTTTGAATCTTCCAAAGTCCGCTCCATGGCCATCTCAGAAGCTCTAGTTCATAGGAGCCATGTTGGACATGGTTCAGAGGAGAACCTTTCTTCCAGTGGACAGGGCAGATCATCTGCAGGCACTGTCTTGGAAATTATTCTTCATGAGCCAGGCTCCAGACAGAACGGTCCTACAGCTCCTAGGGCACATGGCTGCTGCCATAGTGACTGTGCCTCTTGCCCGGCTGCACATAAAGACTCTTCAATGGAACCTCAGAGTGCAGTGGGATTGGAGAAGCGACGATCTTGACCAAAAGGTCAGGATCTCGAAGGCGGTGCATCAAACCTTGTCATGGTGGCTGGTCCCCTCAAAGTTGTCGATAGGGGCACCATTCAGCATCCCCTCTCCTCAGCAGGCGGTCACCACAGATGCTTCAGGCATGGGATGGGGTGTCCACTTTGGGAGTCAGCAGACCCTGGGGTCTTGGACTCAGACAGAACGCTCTCTACACATCAATGTTCTGGATTTGAGAGCTCTCCTATATGCCTTACAGGCGATGCAGAATGACGAACTTCCAGGCACCATTCTAGTCCAGATGGACAACATGCCTGTGGTGTTTTTATATCAGTAAGCAAGGGAGAACATATTCTTACCCCCTTGGCAGAGAAGCCATGAGAGTCTGGTACTGGGCAATAGATCACAACCTGAAACTATTCGCAGTACACATCCCAGGTCTTTAGAACACACTGGCAGAAAGCCTCAGTCACTCACAAATGGGAGCTACTTCAAGACATAGCAGACAAGCTATTCGCCAGATGGGGGACTCCAGAGTTGGACCTCTTCACGTCCTCATTCAGTGCCAAACTGCTGAGTTTTTGATCGCTGGAGTCAGGGCCTGGTGCTTTTTGGCAAGACACGTTGTCCCTCTCTTAGACCGGGAGGTTTCTGTATGCCTTCCCCCTTCTGCAGTGGATACTGCTCAAACTGCAGTCAGAATCAGCAGTCTTGATACTGGTGGCACTGTTCTGGCCCAGACAGATTTGGTTCCCGCTTCTGCAGCAGATGGCGGTAGAACCTCCAATTCCACTTCCTCTATCCTCTCGCTTGCTTTCTGCAGGGCTCTCTAGTTCACCCCGACCTCAAGTCTCTGTATCTCCACGTATGGCTCCTGCAAACCTAGTCAGGAGCAGGTTTGGGGTGTCTGAGGGGGTAGCAGGAGTGTTAATGGCCGCTAGAAAACCATCCACTAGGGCCACGTATGCCATGAAGTGGAAGTGGTTCAGCCTCTGGGCTGCTGCCCGCGACTTGGGTCCATTCTTGCATGAGGTAAAATGGGTCTTGGAGTATCTGTTATCCCTGTCTGACTCAGGCCTAAGCTATTCCTCCATAAAGGTACATCTTTCGGCTATCTCAACCTGTCATGTACTGGTGGATGGTAAGACCTTGGCACAGCTTGATCTGTCACATACCTTCCTATGAGGTATCCTGTACATTAAACCTCCCATTAGGGACCCTGTCCTTCCATGGGATTTACTTTTTGTGTTAGAAAAGTTAACTTTGCCCCCCTTTGAACCAGCTGCGGAATGCGAGTTCCGCTTTCTCTCTTGGAAAGCATTATTTTTAGGTGCTTTCACTTCAGCCCGGAGGATTTCCCAGCTCCAGAATCTGATGTGTGAACAGCCTTATTTGGTTTTTCACAGAGACAGGGTGTCCCTTCGCACGAACCTTAACTTTCTACCAAAGGGCGGTGTCAGAGTTTACCCTCAACCAGGATATCAACCTGCTGGTTTATTGCCCAGAGTACTCTAACAAAGGGGAAGCCTTGTTGCATACCTTAGATGTACATAGAATTCTTAGATACTATATCGACCGTACTCTGTCCATTAGGAAGTCGGACCAACTGTTTGTTTCTTTTGCCCAATGGATGTTGGGAGCACCAGTCACCAAACAGACCATGTCACGGTTGTTGATTAACTGCATCGTTTTCTGCCATGAAGAAACGTGGAATACCAGAGGGATCTCATCATTCTTCGCTTATCTCAGGAACGTGTCAGCAGCTGATTTGTGTGCTGCAGCCACCTGGAGTTCAGTGCTCACCTTTGTCCGGCTCTGCACTTTAGACACTGGTTCCAGAAGGAGGGCAAGTTTCGGTCTGGCAGTCCTCCAAGGGCTCTTTCTTTAGAGCCCAGGGGTATTACAGTTTCCACCACTCTTCTGACCTGGTAACATTCCAGTACTGCTTGGGACTCAGTCCTATTGGTTATTACCTGCTGCAAGAGCTTTATCTCGAAGTAAGATAGTACAGTTATGTAAGAACTTACCGTAACAGTAGCTCTTCGAGAAGAGTTCTTGCAGCAGGTATGCTTTTCCTCCCTGAATCTCTTCGGTTGTACTTTTTGGGATGATAAAACCTCCTCGGTTTGATCCGTCCTTTATGCTAGCCAGGTCTCTGGCAGGCGAACTAAGGTGGCACCGGGGGACTGGCCCTTTATACCATGGCTGACGTCATGGGCGGTCCCCCACCTTGGACTGCTAGCTAAAAGTTATCTGTGGGGTCCTAGTGCCTGACGTCATAGTCCTATTGGTTATTACCTGCTGCAAGAGCTCTTCTCGAAGTTGTACTGTTATGGTAAGTTCTTACGTAACTGTACTTCTTCTGTCCATAAGCCAGTTACCTACCCAACTGGCTATGGACTTGGCTGCACCGTGGTCCTCCAGACTTTTTTGTTGTGCATCACCGAATCAAAGGCCTTACTGAAATTGAAGTAGAGGTTTTCCACTGGGTGGTCTCTGTCTAGTTCCCTAGTGACCCAGTCAAAAAATGTGATCGGTTCATTTGGCACGACCTTCCCGCCACAGACCCATGTTGCCTGTCATCCTGCAAACCATTCTTATCGAGGTACTCTACAAGCCTTGCTTTATTAAGGTTTCCATTAGTTTCCCCACTACCAAAGTAAGGCTGACCAGTCAGTAGTTGCATGCCTCCTCCCAACTCCCTCCCTTGTGGAGAGATACCACATCAGTTCTTCTCCAGTCTCCTGGCACTACCACAGACTAAAACAGAGTGAAAACCCCAAGTTCAGGGGAATAGTACTTGCCCTAATGCGTTTCACTCAATAGTGAGCTTTTTCACATTCTAATGTTCCAAGAGCAACAGCTGTAAAACTTCTTTGCAATGAAGACAAATTCAGAATAATTCAAGCTCAAATTGCAAACAAAGGTTTTAAATATAAAGAGAAAACAATTATAATCAAATAGATCTTCACATTTGATTTTTGGACAATAAGAAAACAGTACATTCCCTTACAACATAAACTGTGGACAGAAAAAATAAAGTCACCTGTCATATACCCGGCAAGATTTAAAGCCTAGTTGACCAAGCAAGCTGTGTTTTATAACTTAAAAGATGAGGCATATCAGCATCTGAAGATAAGGTTGCCACAGCTCTTTCAAAATGGGTGAACTTTCTGGACTGAATTTCCAATTTGATGCATTATAAGTTAACCAGTTATTTTTTTCCAATTTTTTTTTCCTTCTTTTTCTGCAGGACAATTATTGTAGCAATAAAATATGTTTTGGGGGAAGGGAATGGTTGCTGTATATTGCCTTCTAGTCCCAAGTGATAGGGGAGATTTACAAAAGACAACAACCCCAGAACAAATGCCCTGAGGCAAGGGTTATTATTAGGGTATTTGCAGTTGTGTTCCGCTTTGAAAGGAAGGGGAGATGCCTGACAAAGGTCATTGACATCATTTTGGGAAGAGGAAAGGCAGAGATGGGGAAAAATGGAAGTAGTAATGATAGGAGCACAGCAGGTACGAAGAAAAAGGTTTTTAGAAAAGTAAATGGAGATGGAGGAAAGAGCAAGAAGAGTGTGGAATTAGAAAAAAATAGCCCAACATAGGACAGGTGTAGAACATAACTACAAACATGACACATAATCTAAAAGTAATTACTTGGAATGTTAATGGCATCAATTCTCCCCCCAAAAAGGTATAAAATTCTGCACTTTCTGGCCAAACAAAGGATGGAAATTGCATTATTATGGGAGACTTATTTACTGGAAAAAGAAATACTGAAATTGAAGCATAGCTGGGTAGGCTGTGTACTCTTTTTTTTTGGAAGGGAATAACAAAAGCAGAGGAGTGACACATATTGATTAATAAAAGCTGTCAAATCAGTTCTAGAAACTAAAAGAAAATGGTGAGGGATGTATAATAGTATTAAAAACCACATACATTTTCGTTATGCATTCTTCAAGAACTGTAATAACTTCATTGTATATGTCAACTGAGAAATTAAGTAACTGGGAGGCAGAAGATATATTGTTAGGGGGTGACTTGAACAGTTTGATGGATCCCTGCTTTGACAAATCCAAAACTCTCTCAGGATGGGATAAATATAGATCCAGAATTACTAAGGAATTTCTCGAGACTAATTCGCTGATGATAGATACATGGAGAGAAATTAATCTCTTTACCAGAAAATTTACATTTCAATCGGGGATTCATGAAACGTGTTCAAGAATACAGTACCTATTAATGTCAAGAAGTCTGATTACAGCAACTGACTTGTTTAAAATAAATATAGAGCCTACATATATCTCGGATCACAATCTGGTTTCTGTATCATTCCGGTGGACAAAAGTAATCAATTTTATCATATATGGGAAATGAATAATAAAGGTGAACAATTTTGCACAGAAAAAATAGAAACAATACAAAACTTTTGGTAAGACAATGCAAAGGATGCAGGCACAGTATTTAATTGATGCAAAGCCTTCAAGACTACGTCAAGAGGCAAAATCATAGCCGAAGCCAGCTGGAGAAATTAAAAAAACAAATAAAATCTAAGGAGCCAGGAAAAAAAACAGAAGTTTTTAGAAAACCAAATAAGAGAAGGCAGTGAATGTTTCAGAGGTGAATATAAAACTAGAAAAGGTTTTACAAAGAATGATCAACATAAAAGCAGACTTATGATGATTAAAAATAAAGAAAATCTAGTACCTATACTGTGAGACAGCGGGCAAATATTTAGCTGTAAGATTGAAATTGGAACAAAAAATGAAGAAATAGGTCTTTTTAGACTTTTATGAAGAATTATGTAATGGAGAGGCTAAAACATCCATTAAAGAGGTAAGGGATTACTGTGAAAATACATTTCTTAAGACTGTAACTGAGGAACATTATGAAATTTTGAGCAAGGCAATAGTAAAGAGGAGACGGAGAGTGCAATGACATCCATGGCTAAAGAGAAAACCCCAGAACCAGATGGCTTCACAATAGAATTTTACCTCAAATTTAAGACAGAGTTGTTACCGTATTTACAGGAATTATTTCTGGAAATGCGAAATACAGGTCAGATTCCACATTTATTTCAAGAAGCATATATTACATTGATATTAAAATCAAACAAAGATGAAAGATTTCTATCTTAAGCTCAGATTATAAAATAGTTATCAAATTATTAAACAGGCTAATACAATAATAAAACAATACTAAGGATCAGAACGGGTTCTTACCAGGAAGAACAGTATACAAAGGAATCCATAAAGTACAGTTCTTAGAATATTCCACCTCGAAGGTCATGGCTGTCCTCGCATTCTCACTTGATGCAAAGAAGGCTTTTGCTATAATGGAATGGAATTACATCACTGGAGTCTTTAACTGCTAGGGTTTCCCAAAGTTCTTTATTCAAATGTTTGCTGCTTTGTACACTTCACCAATGGTCAGATTAAAATTTAAATGGCAAACTCTCACATAAGTTCACAATAAGTAGAGGGCTAAGACGAGGCTGACCACTATCACCATCTTTTATTTATATTGTGCATTGTTTTTTTTTTTTTTTTTATTTTTAATTAAAATTTGTACCAATGACGAAATAAAAGGGATCACTTTGGGGAAACAAAGTTTATGTTTTGAATGCCAGCAGACTGGAGTAGGCACAAGGACATGGTGTTTCAATACTAACAGGCAAAATGTACACAAGAAAAAAGAGCACACACAACCTCCATTTAAACAAGGGCACCAGTCTTCTAATAATTTTTTTTTTTAATTTTGTACTGGCATAAAGTGAGGCCATAAAAACCTGACGCGTTTCGGATGAACACTCATCCTTTCTCAAAGGCTAAATTTCAGACAGACTAGTGGCAGTTAAATACAAAATTCAAAACACGTAATGAGGATGTCACATGCATCATAAGATCTGGTTGGTACATAAAATGACAAAGTAACATAAATACTTAAAAACCTTTCACCACAGTAAATACTGCAGAATAAATATCAGTTAATAAATATCATATACTGTGAGCCAGATATACTGTATATCACTGATAAACATCAAGAAATAGGCCAAGATATTCAAGGAGTTGCACCTGGCACAACTGGGTTGTGCCGGTGCAACCCCAGAACTGCACCCTAGGGCAGTATTTAAAAATGGTAATTGTGCAATGCAATTCCCGATGCGCCGGGGTGCAAAGATAATGTATGCGGCACATCTCCATGGGGCATGCCCATGCATATGTGGCATGTCCCAGTATTCAGCCCGGGATATCCTGTGCATCTGCTGGCACAATCCAGAGACGTGCTGCATACCTGGGCTCAAAGTTGAGCCCATAAAAAATGGTTCAAATGCTGTCCACCCACCAGCAGGCCGCTGTAGTGCAGTGTGCAACACAGCAGCCGCCGCCCATGTGTGGCAACTCCCCCAGCACCATGCACAAGCAAACACAATAGTCCCTGATGGTCCAGTGGTTCTCCCACTCCCCCTCCCGTACCTCTGATCGCCGTGATATTATTACAGTCAATTCCCCTGGTGGTCCAGTGGTCCCCCCGCTTCCCCACCACGGACCTTCGGCAGGCAGCATACCCGCCCGCATACCACTGCGGCTGCCTGCTGCTGAATGACAGCTTAATGGTGCTGCAAGCTCATTGGTCCACACTGTGGACCTGCGGGCTTGCAGTGCATACTGTAATAATTCATAACTTTGTGAATGAAGTCATTCATTCACAAAGTTGCAAAGTATTACAGTATGCACTGCAAGTCTATTAGTTTAAATGGAGGTTGTGTGTGCTCTACTTTTTTCTTGCGTATATTTTGCCTGTTTGTATTGAAACACCATGTCCTTGTGCCTTGCTATTTTGGGGGACTGATTGTACACAGATTCTGGTCGGAGGATTGTCATTTACCTCCAAGCATAAAACCTCACCTTAGGAGCACCATTTGGTCTTTGTCATATTAGTAATTGTTTGGAAAATAATGTCACTGGAAAGCACTCCTATTCTTGTTTTTTGGGAGAAAACCCAGGACCCCTGGGGTACATGAAAGAACTGCTGGATGCGGCTGTTGGGAATAACCCATTTTTGACTGATAGTAATGAAAATGCCAACCGCACGCCAGGTGAGCAGACGTTAGTGGTGACTTTCCATGAATTAGAAAAAGTAACATCAGTGGAGAAGGGCTTTCTGGAATGCTACAAATATGGAGGCCTATGTGGCTGTAAAAAGAATACCAAGAGGTCTACGGCTGATCAAAAATCCAGCCAGTGGTCAAGAAAATGATGATTTTATGAAAGCTTGGGAAGGCATTTTGGTCAAGGCAAGTTTTAAACTTAATTAATCTCACAATTAAGTACAGTAAAGAGGGAGAAGAATTGCTCAAAGCAGAGATAAAGAACAAAGAAAAGGAAGTTTTGAAAAATCAGAATCGTGCCGACTTTGAGACTTTTAATCAGAAGTCAAAAGTTTCTATCACAAAATTAGATAATGAACTGAGAGCAGCTAAGCAGATTAAATTTGTGAGGCAAAAATGCTTACGAGTTTGATCGTGTTTTTAATTGGAAGAAAAACCCACTGGGAAAACTAAAAAAAAAAAAAAAAAAACGTCTCTTTTTAGTTCAGAAGTGCCAGTGAATCGGATACTGATGAAGGAAACGCACAGCACCATTTTCAGAGGGAGAGATGGGAAGCAGCACCCCCTACGCAGGAGCCTGAGGTTCCAAGAAACAGGAAGAGAAGAAGGGTGTGGAGGGGGAAGAGGAGCAGGAGGTCGAGGGAGAGGCCGGTACCAGAACTGCAACTCCGGAAATCGCAGGGGCAAACGGTGGTGAACATAAATGAAGAGACTCTGGTAATAAATCTGTCTAATTATGAATTGTCCTTCTCTGAGACTAAAGTTCTAAGTAAAGGCCTGAATTTTTCCCCAACAACTCCAGCTAATAAATTTCACATGTCGGTGGATCTAAATATAGCATGTAGGAATTTAAGCTTTGTCTTTTTTTTCACAATAAAAATATGAATACTGAGAATTTAGACAGAAATGACAGTGACACAAATACAACACAGCATTATTTTAAACCTGTTTCCACCTTTAATCCACCACCGAGTGCTGCAGTAAAAGTCTTTGAGCAATTGGTAGAAACAGATATTGACAAACTTTTTGAAAACCCACCAACCTGCACCTTTTAACAACCTTGCTAAATCTGAAAGAGCTGCCATCTCTTCTTTACAACAAAACCCTGAGATTGAAATAAAAAAGCAGATAAGGGTGACTGTGTAGTTGTCATGAATAAAGAGGACTCTGTTAAAGAAGCAGTGAGACAATTAGCAAATCGAGAATACTACATGAAAATGAGTGTTAACCGGACATGTGACTTTAAATTTAGCATAGATGAGTGCATTAAAGATGCTTTCGAGAAAGGGGATATAAACAAGAAAGAAATGGAATTCTTGATTACTGAGACACCAGTGAGAGTTAAGTTTTATCTCTTACTGAAAGTACACAAGTCTTTGGAGAACCCACCGGGCCATCCCATTGTTAGTGGGATAGGCTTGGTAACTGAAAGTCTGTCTCACTTTCTGGACTTTCATCTACGTCCATTTGTAAATGCATTGCCCTCGTTTCTACAAGATACTAATGATATGTTAAGATTGTTGCAGGGCTTCAAACTCAGCAAAGATTGCCACCTGGTCACGATGCAGAGTTTTAAATAATTGATTAGCAGTTTTTTTCTTGGGACAATACTAACTGTACAGAAAGTATTTATATAGGTTTTCTAGAAGTGTTATGTTTGTTAAACACAGTGAGCAAGTACTATGCATTTTCACAATGTATTAGCACTGTTATGAGCAAAACGCTAATCAATTTTTAGAGTTAAATAAAACCCTGCGATGGACATAGAGGCACTGTATTCAAATATTCCCCATGAGGGTGCTTTGGGTGCTGCTGCTCTGTTTTTGAGCTTAAAGGGGGAAGGGGTGACTACCAATACTACTTTTTTGTGAAAATTGTTGGAATTTGTTCTGAAAGATAATTTTTTTGTTCAATAAGTAAGCAGTAAGACACGAGGGGGTGTGCATTAGACATTTCTAATGCATGGCCAGTGATGACGTAAGACATGAGGCCGCAGGCCAAGTCCCTTCAGACCCTGGCTGTGCGTTAGAAATGTCTAATGCACACCCTCGGAGTGTCTTATTGCACTTATAAAATGGCCCTCTGTATATTATATGCATGTAAACATCAACGTTTTATCTTTAAATAGAAAAAAAAATTGCAATATTAAATGTATTTTGATGTAAAATAGTTCCTCTGCCTGTAATATATATATTATTTTTTGCCCCTTAAACTTTTGTCCCACTGTGGCCACCATAGTTGAACAGTTTCTATGGTTACTGGATGCCTCTCACACGCACTTGACTCCCCCACCATCTTCATCGTTTGATACACAGCAGCATGTCTGTGTGTTTTAATTTTTATTACGAATTATGTGTTGTTTTTTTTTTACATTTATCTGACTCAAGGATGGAGCCGCCAGTAAGGAGTCAGCGAGCGCGAGTGACAGTCTGTTGGTGAAGCGGGAGACTCGAGGGAGCACAGCATTTTTGGAGTGGTGGCAAAAAAGATTTAGCTCTGCTCAATAGAGAAAGAAGTGTGCCACAGACCAACCGACTCCGAGTCGCAGTCTCTGTTAGGACTGCAAGAGATAGCATTGTGCAGGGGTAGCAGCGCTGGATCGAGTAAGCTGTGGGGTGGGGAGTTTGAGTATGAAATTAGCTGATGACTACTGTGGGTTAGATTTTTAAAAAATCATTTACACAGCAGCATGTCTGTGTGTTTTAATTTTTATTTATTTATGTATTAACATTTGTCTGACTCGAGGATGAAGCAGCCGGTAAGGAGTAAGCGAGTGCCTGTGACAGTCTGTTGTGAGAGACTCGTGAGAGCACAGCTATTTGGAGTGGTGGTAAAAAAAAAAAAAAAAAAAATTAAAACAGAATAAAAACTTAGATCTGCTCAACAGAGGAAGAAGTGTGCCAGAGATCGACTGACTCTGAGTCCCGATCTGTGTTAAGACCGCAAGAGGCAATAATGTGCAGGGGTATCAGCAGCGGATCAAGTGAGCAGTGGGTGAATCAAGCAAGCAGCGAGGTGTGGGGTTTTGGGTGTGAAATTAAAGTTGATGACTATTGTGGGTTAAATTTAAATTACAAAAAAAGGCAATTCACCAAAACTGTTATCTGCAGGGAGAGCAAGAGAGGGAGCGGAGAGGAAAGAGTGTGAGCAGTTGGTTGCGGTAGCTGGTGGGTGGGCTGGATGTAAACAAATGTGAGCAGTATGTTTGGGAATGACTTACAGAGTAGTGAGTCCTAAGCAGGTTAACAAAACAAACAAAACCTGCTAATCCTACACAAAAGTAATTTGTTGGGTATGAGGTTCCTTTCAGACTTTGGAGCTGGCAAGTTACTGTTTAGCGGCAGAAAAAAATGACGCCGATTTAAAATTAAACATTCCATTGGCTTTTTAATACGTGATTTTTTTTACATGTGGCTGTGGTTACCTGAGCTTGTTGCTAGCAGTGCATTAGTGGCTGACAACCAATCAAAACACAAGATTTTTCCTTGCCATTTTATAAAGAGTTTTATTTACAGATGAAAGGAACAGCAGTGGGGGCCACATGTGCCCCCTCAATCGCTGATCTGTATATGGGGGCCTGGGAGAATGAATTTGTGCTTAATGACAGTAAAAATCCCTTCTTTGATAAAATTAGGATGTGGAAGTGTTACGTAAACAATTTAGTTTTTTTATATGGGAAAGGGACAGTATAGAACTAAGTAAATATGTGGAATTTCTGGAGGGAACCAATGAAAATCAGAAGTTTACATACCTGACCTCAAGAGAGAGGGTTTGTTTCCTTGACCTGATGATCAGTAGAACTAATGAAACTGATATCACTACTGACATTTTTAGGAAACCTACGGATGGCAATACACAACTACAAGCAAACAGTTGCCACCCTAGGTACATAGCTAGAAATATACCCAGGGACACGTTGCAACTGTAGTGACAGTTAAAGTTGTGAGAATGGAGCTGATAATCTTGGTATTCATTTAGAAGAAAGAGGGTATAGTACAGGGGACATCAGTAATGGCCAGCAATTTGCAGCTGGTCAAGACAGAGACAAGCTATTAAGGGACAATGTCAATGGGTTTCCAGACCAGGAACAGGCAAGATTTAATTTTGTTACCACGTACTCTTCGCAGGTGGGGGAGATTGATAACATAATAAAAATAAACATTGGAATGTTCTGGCCAGTGACCCTAGTCTGCGAGAGATTGCCGCTGTATCTGCATGCATGGCTTATAAAAAAAGGCACCCACTTTGGGTGATAAACTGGTCTACAGTCACTTTGTGGACTGGAGAATGGAGGTTGGTACTTGACTTGACAAGGCAGCAGTTGGCTGCTATCTGTGTAAACGATGTAGTACTTGTACACACATAAAACAAGGGAAGGAATTTGTGAGGCAAAATATAGGGTGCACATATAAGATATGGCAGCTTATTACCTGCAATACGGAGGGAGATTATATATATGGCTACATGTAGCTGCAGTGCATTTTATGTTGGAAAAACTAAATGTTGTTTAAAAATGAGCAAAGGAATGTGTCCAAGCAATAGAAAAAGCAAGCTTAACTTATGCAACTGCAGCACACGTAGCCGTTTCTCAGACTAAAAGTGAACAGTTTTTGTTTTATGGGCATCGATAAAGTGTGCCCAAAACCATGGGGGGAATTTTATGATTTATTACTAACCTGGGAAGCTTTTTAGATTGTCAATCTGAATGGCACTAAAAACATAGGACTAAATTCTGGTTTTGAGCTAAAACCATTTTTGAAGAGATAAATACCCTTGTTATTTCCAGCCCTCTGTCTCAGTTTTTTTGAATTATGGCAATAGTACTCGCTATGTGTGTGTATATATTTTTTGTGTAGTGAAACATGATGGGGTGTTCACTTATTTACTGTATGTGACGATGCTGTTTATAGAATTTGTTTACAACAGTTAATACATATATTTTCTGGGAGTGTCTAATCTGGTTTTAATACTTTACTCACTTTTTCTATTAATTGTGTTCTCCCCCCTCCCGTATTGTGTATTCATAATATATTCTATTTCTTGATTTATTTATCAGTGATATATATCTGATTCAGAGTACATGATATTTATTAACTGATATTTATTTTGGGTGTTGCATCACTGTGGTGAAAGGTTTTTAAGTATTTATGATAGTTCGTTGTGTTACAAGTCTTTGACCAATCAGATCTTATGGTGCCTGTGACATCCTCATTACATGTTTTGAATTTTGTATTTAACTGCCGCTAGTCTATTTGATATTTAGCCTTTGAGAAAGGATGAGTGTTCATCCGAAATGCGTCAGGTTTTTATGGCCTCACTTAATACCAGTATAAAATATAGACGTTTTTAATATTAGAAGGCTGGTGCCCTTGTTTAAATGGAGGTTCTGTGTGCTCTACTTTTTTCTTTTATACACATTTTGAATGCCTATGCAGATTATACACTACTGCTATTAACAGATCCAGTTAACAGCCTTGAAGAAGTACTTTTTTTAAATTGAGATATAGTCAGACATGTCTGGTTATTGTTTAAATGAAGGTAAATCTGAACTAATAGCATCTAGAATTTCTGTAACTCAGGCTATTCTAGAGCTTTTTTTTCAGTTCAACATAAAAATCACACATTAGAATGTGATGCCCATGCCCCATACAAGAAACGCAGAGTTAAGGGCCTTGATAATACATGGATTACGTACAATCTCCTTCAACAAATGAAAGCACGAGACAAACCTCTGCGCACGGGCAAGAAATTCGGACATACAAGCAAATATACACGCATATAGCGCCACCAGGAATGCCTGTACCAAAACCATTTGCCTGGAAAAAGTCAGCTACCAGAGGAGTGACTTGTCCAACTCTTGGTCGGATGGCAAGAAATTCTGGAACAACCTATCTGAAGTCATAGGGAAAGAGTCCAAAGTAACACCGAACATGCTAAACCTAAATGGCACCATCACCCTGGACCCCTCCATGATTGCTAACACCTTCAATCATGCATTCACAGACCTTAGCAATGTACTCCCTGCTAATTTCTTAGCCCCCACCCACACCACCGCCCCCCAGGTTCAACCGGAAACTGAACTAAGTCATCCACATTTTTATTTCAAGACTGTCACAGAAAGAAGGGCAAAGAAATATCTTCTCAAGGTGCTAAGAAAGACCAAAATAAGTGGGGACACTCTGGACATGAAACTTACTGACCTCACCCTTGATGCCATTCTCCTCCCCCTTACCAGAATAATCAACCTGTCCCTCATGCTCTCCCAGTTCCCACTCAAATGGACATCTGTCCTATTGACCCCAATACACAAGGCTGGGGACAGAGCAATACATGGAAATTACAGGCCTATCTCCATCCTTCTTCCACTATCCAAAGTACTTGAAAAAATTGTGGTAGCCCAATTGGTGGAGTACATGGAGATGTATAATCTGCAGTGTCCACAGCAACATGGTTTCAGAAAAAGGCCATAGTACCACCACTGCCCTCCTGGAATTCACTGGTCACATCCACCAGGCACTTGACCAAGGACAGCTTGCTGGTGCCACCTTTATCGACCTTTCTAAGGCCTTTGATACGGTTAATCATCTGTTACTACTAGAACACCTGGCAAAACTAGGGCTATCACATGACACCCTAAAATGGTTTCAGAGTTATCTCTCAGACTGGTCAGAACAAGTCAGGATTGGCAATGCATTTTCTTCCAAACAACCTGTCCGGTCTGGAGTTCCCCAAGGGTCAATTCTGGGGCCTCTATTCTTCCGCATCTGTCTGAATAACCTCCCTGCTGCCTGCAATGAACGCATCATCCTATATGCTAATGATGCAGTGATTCTTGTGCTAAACCCTGATCCCACTCACTTGGAACACCAACTCCAGGCAAGTTTCACAGAAGTTGAGACCTGGTTTGTCACACCGAAACTTGCGCTAAACTACAAAAAAACTAAGACTATGCTATTCCATAGCACACATAACAAATATAAAAATAAACAGCTGACTATCAAAAACTGCTCGGGTGTCTGTCTGGAACAGATGGAAACTTTCAAGTACCTCGGTGTGACCCTGGACAGCACCCTGTCTTTCTCCAGTCATATAAACACGGTCGCCAAATCAGTGACTATCCACATTAGCTTTCTCTACAAACATAAGCACAGCCTGACTCCCGAAGCCCTTAACTCATTCAGGCCTAGATATGCCTGTAGGTGGCGTCTGAAAGCATAGCCACTCAAGACAATAACGTCTGTAGACGTACTCTGCTGACTTTCACTCAGGCCTAGAAACATCTGAGGAAGTCAGCAGTTTTTACCTAAATATTAAACAAACTGAATTGCTTAGAATTGATTGCGTAGCACCATTTGAAAGGTAATTTTGTGCTGAACAATTTTGCTGCCCATACTTTGTGTCTATCATGTATATTTTAGGAGTTATTCACATTTGTTTAAGGTATGGTGTGAATGGCTAACATTTGCCTCTAAAGCCTCACCTAAGCACATTGAATAAATCTGAAAAAAAAACTAGTTGTTTGGTATTTCAGCTACAATAAAATAAAAACTAAATGGATTGCAGTTGATTGCATAGCACCATTGGAAAGGTAATGTTGTGCTGAACAACTTTGCCACTGGTACTTTGTGTGTAGCACTTACAGTTCAAGAGGTATTCACATTTGTTTGTGGCATGCTGATTATGGGCTGGCTTGATTTTGCTTAGAAAGGCTCAGGATGCAGTGCTAAGAGTATACAGGGCACACGTGGTGAAAGTCTCAAAGAACTCTTGTGGCGTGAATGAGTTAACCTAGCAATTCATAGCTCCATTATCTCCATCATAGATTATGGTCGTATTATGTATGGAGCGGCCACAGCTACAGCACTAAGACGAATCTGATTAACACTGAACAAGGCCTGCAGATTGCTAACTGGAGCGGCCCACCGTGCATGCACACACACACGACCTTTATCAACAGGCAAACTGGCTTCAACTACAGGGAGTAATCGCGTACCAAACTTGCCTAATAGTAAAAAAGACATCCATTAGTCTGATGCCCCCTGAGGTCCAGAATCTCCTCAGCCCGGCCATCTGCATTCGCAACACCAGAAGCTCAGAAAATTGCACACTACTGGTTTCCCGGTGTCGCACTACCCAAGGCCAGAGGTCCTTTGCCGGCAGGGCTCCTAAGATGTTTAACTCCCTGAGCGGAGATACTACCAATTCATGTACACTTGGCCTCTTTAAACATAAACTCTGGCAGATGCTTGTAGCCAGGGCAGAGTGCAACTGTTTCACATAGTCTACCATTTTCTTCTACATTCCACCCAATTCCTACCCCCGACACACTCTCCTTCCCTCACCCCTTTCTCCTCATGCACGTCCTGCTCTCTATCTCTCCCTCACACAGGCTATCTCCCCTTCTCCCTACAACCCTGTTCTTCCTGATTGTTCACACGTGCCCTCTGGACAGTCCCCCTAGTCCTCTTCCCCCCTCCTGCCACCCTCTCTGCTTACTCTCCAACTGATCTATACCCCTCCCTCATCCCTCCTCTGCAGACCTCCCCTACCTCTCCATAATTTCCCCAACAGGCCTGCCTGCCTGCCCTGTTCTACTTAAAATTAGTTCCTAGGTAATACTTTGTTAGTTTCTACTTGACAACGCCTTTTTTGGCTGTATTCATAACTGTTCACACTGTGTTTATTCTCTGTGGTGGGGTTTAACCCAAAATATTTATACTTTGCCCTTGATTTTTGCTAACATCACATTGTACTGTTATCTGTATTTACTCTATTATGTATTATTCAAACCCTCAGTACTATACTATTCTATGTATACTGACGTGAAACCTTTGTAAAAGAGCCACTGCCTCAAAGGTGTTGAATCCGAAATTTAATAAGTAAATAAAAATAATATAGAATAGAACAATTAAGAGTTAGAATAGCATTCCCAATTAAATATCTGTTTCAACAGAACCATTACATTCTAATCAAAAAGGTACGGGGACAGACTAACAGTATGGAGTAAAATGAAAATGCCACTAAGGGGTAAGGGTCAACTGATTAAAATGCACATAGTCCCGTTGATTTCATATACTGTACAATACAATCTATTATAACTGAGGTACCCATAAATTGGTTTAGGACAATAAACAAAATTATTAAAGATTTTGTATGGGATAAAGGGAAGCCAAGAATAACATGGATAAAACTGTCTTCCCAAAGATTATGGAGGTCTGACATGCTCAGACATCAATCAATCAATCAAAGTCTTTATTTAAACAGGTGATCACCGTTGAGCAAGCTCATTTTCGAGGTGAACCTGGGTTTGTCAACAAGGGACAATATACATGAGATGCAACACACAAGAAAATAATAATAATAATAAAAAGTGAGATACAATAATACAGTATATACAAAGTATCAGCAGGTAGCATTGACAGTAGTATATATTTGGAACAGAAGATACAGCATCAGAAATTATTGTCATGAGCGCAACCTCGGGCACGTCAGGACCTCCTGTTTGCAGGGAGGATCTCTCCTTTTTTTTTACCTTGTATTTATACTCCTAATCTGTCTCCTCCCTCCACTCTCTCCGACATCCTTTGTGGACCCCCCAGACCCCATCGTGATCTGCCCCTAGAGTGCCTTGTCCACACACACTTCCCCTGAAGACCCCCAGTATACCCCCTGGTAGGGGTGGAGAGGGTACCCCTTGGCTTACCTCTCTCCAAGCCAGCACTCTGTATGTGTGCGTAGATCCGGCACAGCAGAGTCTGTCCAACAAGCCCCGGAGATGTCCAGTGGAGGCGTCTTCACCTAGGAGGAAGTGAGGTGTTTTTCCTGATTTCTCCGACGTCTGTGTGCAGTGAGGGGTTGTGAGCTAGAGGCACGCTGAGGCGTGCATTCTCCTGCCCTCCGCCCTCATGGACTGCACCTAATCTACTTGCTGCTTCTCCACTTACTGCACCATCCACTCAGGCTCCCCAGGTGGTGGCATTGCAGCGGAGCCTGCAGTTACCCCCGGAGAAAGAGAGCTGCGTCGGGCGCTGTATCCTTCTCACCTCAGCCAACCCCTCGACGACCCGTGCTCGTTCCGGAACCCGGGTCGCCAGCGTGGTGCGCGGGATCCCCCCTTTTTACAGAACGTGTGAGCAGTTTTAGGGTTTCATGAAGCATTACCCACCTTCCTTTTTCCCAGTGGGAGGGTGGAAACTGTAGTTTCGAGTCCCCTTGACTCTGTACTATGTTTGGGGTTTGAATCCCAACATTGCCATCAAATCTGTCACGAGCCCAGCCTCCTGGGCATGGCATAACCTCCTGTTTGCAGGGAGGATCCCCTTTTTATAGAACTCTTGAACAGTTGTAGGGTTCAGGAAGCTTCACCCGTCTTCCTTTTTCCCAGTGGGAGGGTGGAAACTATAGTTTCGAGTCCCCTTGACTCTGTACTACATTCGGGGTTTGAATCCCAGCACTGCCACTGGCAGCCTCTTTCCTAAGTAGTTTTGTAGGATAGCCGAGCGGTCACTATCTTCGTTATCAAAGCACACAGTCTTTTATAAAACCCTGCTTTTAAAATGTCAGCTCACACAATCGGACTCCGGGCAGAGTTAATAAGAAAATCATAAAAGTTTGCTTAAATAAAAACAACACAGTAAATTCTACAATTTGGAAGATCTTTGAACTGCAGACAATACCAAAAATAACACTGGATGGTTTATAGAAAACACTATATACTGTTGTTTTAAACTATACCTTATTCTGAGGTTTCAAAGTCCAGAAAAGTGTCCTTTTTCAGAATAACCTTCTCTTTGTATAGGTAAAGTTTTTTGGAAAACCAAGATTTGTTGGAATTAAACAGTCTCTTAGTGTCCTTTTTCAAAACTCAGGGTTTATCTTGAAGAGTGAAGTCCTTGTTCCCATATTCTGACTTAAAATCAGAATTTCCATTTAGCATGTGAAAAAAAATCAGTTTTCCTCAAAACATAGGTCTTGTTCTAAAGGTAGTCCAGGACCTATCATATACTTTCACAGAAGTATATAAAACCGCTTAAGTTATCTCAGCTCTGAGATACCCAAGGAAAACAAAAGTCCTTCTCAGGGTTTTAACTTTAAGCTAATGTACCTTTTCCTCTTAAAACCTTCAAGAGAATGCCCTGATTTCAAGATGGGTCTATTACATAATGTCTGGTCATTTTCAAGCCTCACCCTTCGCTTTTGTGATGGGGTGTATACTCTAGCAATATAGAGATTGGGGTGTAACAGTTTACCCTTATCCTGCAGGTGTCACTGTGGTTCCATGTCAAACCTCTGTAACATCTGGCCTATGCATTTGACTTGAGCCCCTGACCCTATGCCATCCTCCTGACCTCTTTCCTGTTATTAATAGGAAACGAAATGCCCAGTTTTATCTAAGACTTTTATGGTCATAAACCTGTCTGTTCCTTATCTAGATAAGTGCCAGATCCAAATGAGCTTTTACAGAAATTCTGGCTATTTTGTTTAACTCGTCCTGGCTTTTTAAAGGGGCAGTGTCTTAACTCTAAAGTACATTACAGCACATAGAAACATAGAATTTGACGGCAGATAAGGACCGCTTGGCCCACCTAGTCTGCCATTTTCCTACCTAACAGATAAGCTGCAGATCCTAGTTAACCAACAGCTACTTCCTCTTACCCACCACTAGGACTGCCTTATGCCTGTCCCATGCATTCTTGAAGTCCCCCACTGTTCTTGACTCCACGACCTCCCCAAGGAGGCTGTTCCATGCATCCACAGCATACAATAGGAACATTAAAAACAGGATATAAGCCTATCTTGCCACAACTATTACATATCATTTTTTTGATTAAAAAAAGTAATAAAGTGGGCTTATGATTCTGATGTGAACACAACTCTAGTGGATACTTTATTGAAAGCAGCAACAGGGGAAAAAATGTAACCATTCAAACAATATGGTTCTGTCCTACTAAATATAAAAAAAAAATTGAAACTATATAATTCAAAATTTGGTAAACAAATAGTGGTGTGCCAAAAAAATTATAAATAAAGACCCGGGGCTGGATATTCAAAAGGGTTGTGCCATGTGCAAGTCTGAAATTGTGCCATTCTGCCATATTTAGCAGAAGGCAGTTGTGCCCCCCAAGTCAAGCTGAGCAACAGCACAATGCTAATGAAGGCATGCTGAACCGGAGGGGGAGGAACCATGCATAAACTGCACAGCCCGATATTCAGCGGGCTGTGCAGGCGCAACCCCCAACCTGCGCCTGCACAACTTTGAGCAAAAAAAAAAAAGGAGTAAGTCGAGGGCCACCCACAGGTGAGCTGCCGCATTGCAGGGTGCAACACAGCAGCTGCCACCTGTGGGTGGCCCTCAACCTACTCCCTTTGCCCCCCCTGCAGCCCAATCGTGGGCATATAGTAACCCCCAACTGGCCTGATCGCGGGCATAAGTTAAAAAATTCCCCCACCCCCTGACTGGCCCGATCACGGACATAAGTTAACCTCCCGACTGGCCCGATCGTGGGCATAAGTGAAAATAAACCCCCACCCCACTAGCCCGGCGTAGGCAGCAAGGAGTCAACCCCCAAAGAACATATCCCTGGTGGTCCAGTGGACTGCGAAGCCCGATCGCGGGCAGCAAAGAGTTCAACCCCCAAAGAACATCTCCCTGGTGGTCAGTGGACCGTGAAGACCCGATCGTGGGCAGCAAAGTTCAACCCCCAAGAACATCTCCCTGGTGGTCCAGTGGACGCGAAGCCCGATCGCAGGCAGCAAGAGTTCAAACCCCCAGGACCACCTACCCTGGTGATCTAAGTGACCCCACCCACCCACTCATGAAGCCCCACCACCCGCTCCCCGCAGCATCCCACCCGCCTGCTGCCCGCTGCCCGCCGACTGACTGCGGTGAATCACGCCGTTGGTTCCAGAGTGAGCCAATGGGCGGTAGCCTTATCCGTATAGGCAGTCCAGATATGTGAATGAAAAATTTATTCACATATCTGACTGCTCAGGCCGGGCGGGCTGCACGCCCATTGGCTCTGCTCTGGAACCAATGTGGCATGCAGCCCTGTCAGGAGTCAGTCAGCGGGCGTGCGTGCAGGTGGGTGGATGCCGCGCTCGCCGCATGACGGGGAGCTGGGTGGTGGGGCTGTGGGTGGGTGGGATGGTGGGCCACTAGATCACCAGGAGATGTTCTTGGGGGTGGTTGAACCTTTGCTGCCCGCGATCGTCTCCACGGTCCACTCGGACCACCAGGGATATGTTCTTGGGGGTGGGGTTGACTTTGCTGCCCGCGATCGGGCTAGTGAGGGGGTGGGGGGGGTTTAACTTATGCCCGCGATCGGGCCAGTCGGGGGGTGGGGGGATTTTTTAACTTATGCCTGTGATCGGACTGCAGGGAGCGTCTGTCCCCGATGGCTGCTGCCTGGCAGGGCGCCAGGCGCAAGTCCTCTGGGGTTGGCGCACCTGCATGCTAATGGCATGCAAATGGGGCCATAAATAGATGCAAATGGCCCCCCCTGTGCCTTGCATGAATTATGGCCCCATTTGCATGTCACCTTTTGAACATCGGAAATTTGCGCATGGCGCAATGGTACTTGCAGCACGGATCTTGAATGCTGCACTCTGACCACTTGCGGTGGCGCAAGTTCCACTGAGCCATGCACAGTGGCTGTGGCCGGGGGGGGGGGTGATATTCAAAGGAGTTGCTCAATAGTGCAACCTCGCTGGAATATCCTCGCCCTGCCCCCCTGCGCAACTATTTTGTGCAGCGCATGGGCTTGCGCCACAGAATAGCGCAGTTTGAATATCCGGCCACCGGTTAAGCATCTAAAATACTGTATAGGGCAACCTGCTATTTACTGTAGATGGCAAAACATTTAGATTTCAAAACAGGGTAAAGCGCTCTAAGACATTTAAACAGTGGTTAGAGTGTAAAAAAAAGAATATAATTTTCAAGAAAAAGAATACTATATATACACATTCAGCTTAAAGATGTATTCTTAAAAAACATATGACCATTGGGAAAGTGACTCCCCCCCCCCCCAACCGCAATATGCAGTGACACATTTGAAGAGACTAATAAGATTATTAGAACAAGACAAAAAAAGGATTATTTGCATGAATATTTTAAAAAAAATAACTTTAGCCAATCAAAAACATTAAAATAAATTAAAAAAGAAATGGGAATTTGATTTTACATCACAAACAGAGAATGGGTAATGGAAAAGTATGCTTTCGTCTATCAACACAGACGAAAATTCTCAGAAGAAAGCAATACAGTACAAGATACTAAATAGATCATACTATATTCCAATAAGATTGGTTAAAATGGACTTATTACATTCTTCCAAATGTTGGCATTGTGGGTGCACTGATGCAAATGGTTTACACTGTTTTTGACATTGTCCACTATCATGTAATTGGTAGAAAAGAACATTTTATATTTTTAGGCCAATATTAGAAAAATAGATTGCCTCCTATTACAAATTTTTACTATTTTTAATAGTATAACTTAGAGATAGATTTTGTGTTTCAATGAAAGAACTGGCAATTCTTGCAGTAACACTAATGTCAACAAAACTTTTTATTCTAAAATACTGGAAAGAAACCAATGAAAAGAAAGTATTCCTCACAAATGAATGGAGAAAGCTAGTTTTAGACCCCTTATATTATGAAAAATGTTTTAACAGTAATGGCGTAATCAGTGGTCCTTATGCATATAAGGTTTTGAACTGGAAGAGAAGTGCCTTCTTTCCTTGAAAGAAGCATGCATTGAGTACCTTCACAAATATTGGACAGTAGTATTAAGAATCATACCATCTCTTATATCAATCTATATTGCTAACATATTACTATTTTGTATTATTTAATTTATGGTAATGAACTTACAACTTCTATCTATACTCGTACAATCCTCTAATAAAAAGTTTAATTGCCAAAAAAAAAAAGGAAACTGTCAGAAGGGTGCATCAGTACTGACGGGCAGTTTGGCCTAGTGCTGCTTGACTCTCCCTGAGCACTGAAAATGGCAGTAATATTCTCTTCCCTCTCCTGGGACTGTAAAGCACTTTGGGATACAGTTTGTATTAAAGGCATTATCTCAAACCAAATTTCTTCCTTCTTTCCTTCCTTCCTTAATGTTCACTGTAGTTTGAGCCATCTTTATCAGTGACTTGGCATTACAACACGTGTGTCAAAACTATTGTTACTAACATACTAAAATGCCAGCAGAATAGGCCTAATGGTCTTTCATGTCTGCTCGTTTGGTCAGCCCCCATCCTGGGAGCTGACCTTGCTGCCCCCCTCGCCTTCTCTGGCTTCTCCCTTCCCAGTTCCGGATATTCTCACTGCACTGGATTTTGCTTCCAGAACCCTTCCCCTGTACCTGTCCCACCCTCTTGAACCCCACCACCGTCTCTGCCTCCACCAGCCCCCTGGGCAGTGCATTCCATGGCTCCACCACCCTCTCAGTGAAGTAGCACCTCCTCCTTTCTCCCCTGAATCCTCCCTCATCCAGCTTCCACCCGTGCCCTCTAGTTGCCCCCTCCTCCTTCCTTCGAGGCACCCTGACTGCTCCTCCCCTATTTACCCCCTTCATGTACCTGAAGACCTCTATCATGTCCCCCCGGTCCCTTCTCTCTTCCAATGTGTACATATTTAGCTCTTCGGCCTCTCCCATAGGTCCTGTCCCCAAGCCCCGAATCATTTTGTTGCCCTCCTCTGGACCTTCTCCAGGAGTTTAATGTCCCTCTTTAAGTATGGCCTCCAAAACTGCACGCAGTACTTGAGGTGCAGCCTCACCAAGCAGTTATACAGAGGGAGTATCACTTCCCTCCTTCTGGAGGTGATCCCCCTAGCGATGCATCCCAGCATCCTGTTGGCCTTGGCTGCTGCCCTTCTACAAGTCTCCGCGTTGTTCATCTTGACTGTACACTTGGCCCGGGTTTCTGTCCCCCAGGTGCAGTACCTTGCATTTCCCTGCATTGAACCTCAGCTTCCACTTTCTAGACCATCTTTCCAGAGCCTCCAGTTCCCCATTGAGACTCCCTCCCCTCCCCATCCACCACCGTCCCCAGTTTTGAGTAATCCGTAAAGAGGCTCATCTCACTCCTGATACCTGTCCTTATGTCAGAGACGTAGGCGTTGAACAGGAGGGGCCCAATGACTGATCCCTGTGGGACTCCACTAATGACCCTCCTTGGGGATGAGACTATCCCGCCAACTAGTCTGGTCCTGGAGCCAATTGCCTATCCATCTGATCATCTGGTTCCCCACCTCCATTTCTCCCAGCTTATCCAGCAGGCCCTCGTGAGGAACACAGTCAAATGCCTTGCTGAAGTCTAGAATGAGGACGTCCACTGGTCTACCCAGGTCCAATGCACTCGTCACGCAGTCATAGAACTCCACAAGGTTTGTCTGACATGACTTCCCTGGGATGAATCCATGCTGTCTATCGTCCAGGCACCCTGACTTTTCCAGGTCCCCCCCAGCCTCTCCTTGACAATGCCCTCCATCACCTTGCCCACCACCGATGTCAGGCTGACAGGCCTGTAGTTCCCTGCCTCCTCCCTTGATCCTTCCTTGTGGATAGGCACTATATGCACCACTTTCCAGTCCTGGGGCATCCACCCTGTCCTCAGAGAGATGGTGAAAAGCTCCGCCAGGGGTTTCGCCAGGACATCCGTAAGTTCCTTCAGCACTCTGGGATGTAATTTATCCGGCCCCGGTGCTTTCTCTGTCTAAAGGGACCTGAGGGCTTCCCTTACTTTCTCTGCTGTGATTTCCACCTCCGCTACCTCTTCTCCCTGCTTAGCCTTCCCCCTTCTGCCAGTAATGCCTCCCCCTCTCCCCAGACCTGCTGATCGGTAAGGGTCCCCCCTCCTCAGTATCACTGTCTCCTCACATGTATGATGCAGCACCCCCACTTTCCTTGGTGAAAACTGAGGTGAAATACTCATTTAGTACCTCAGCCTGCTCCCCCGGGTCTTGTGCCCATCTCTTCCCTGTTTCAATCCTGCTAATCTGCCCCTTCACCCTTCGTTTTTCCCCAGTGTATCTAAAGAACCCCTTGTTCCCTCTCCTAATTTCCCTAGCCAGGTTCTGCTCCTTCCTTGCCTTAGCCACCCTCACCACCCTAGTGGCCCTTCTAGCCATCAGTTCATACTCCCCTCGATCCCTTTCACTCCTTGAGCACTTGAATTGCCTATAGGCTGCCTTCTTTCCCCGCACCACCTTCTGGACCTCCTTGGTCCACCAGCAGGGTTTTCGGGCCCTACTGCATTTTCGTCTTACTCTGACACAGGTGCTGGTAGCATCCTGCACCCCTCCCCTGATTGTTTCCCACTTACTGTCAGCATCCATGTCTGACCCAATCACATCCAAATGCTCCTTAAGGATCCTTCCCATTTCCTTAAAATCCACCCCACTGTAAGTGGCAGTACGGAAGGCTGGGGGGATACTGGGATGCATAGGAAGAGGCATCAATAGTAGAAAACAGGAAGTTGTTATCCCTCTGTACAGACAGTTGGTGAGACCCCATCTGGAGTACTGTGTGCAGTTCTGGAGACCCCATCTCCGCAAAGACATAGACAGAGTGGAGGCTGTCCAGAGGAGGGCAACCAAAATGGTGCAGGGTCTGCACCAGAAGACATACGAAGAAAGACTAAAGGAGCTTAATATGTATACCCTTGAGGAAAGAAGGGAGAGAGGGGACATGATAGAAACTTTCAAGTACCTCAAGGGAATCAACAAAGTCCAAGAGGGTAGCATCTTTCAGAAAAAGAGATGTGCAAGAACAAGGGGGCACAATTTGAAGATAGAGGGGGGATGGCTCAGAGGTAATGTGAGGAAGTATTTTTTCACAGAGAGGGTTGTGGATGCATGGAACAGCCTCCCTGAGGAGGTTGTGGAGTCAAGAACAGTGGAGGAATTCAAGAATGCATGGGACAGACATAAGGCAGTCCTAGTGGGGGTAGGAGGAAGTAAGCTGTTGGTTAACTAGGATCTGCAGCTTATCTGTTAGGTAGGAAAATGGGCAGACTAGGTGGGCCAAGCGGTCCTTATCTACCGTCAAATTCAATGTTTCACTGAAGTCAGTTACCTCCATCTTTATGCAGCCTTCTACCCCTCCTAGGTCCAGGCAGAGCCAGACCGTGGCATGGTCACTCCCCGCCAACGGGTCCCTTACCTCCAGGCCCCCAATCTGGTTACTATCTGCCAGGACCACATCCAATACCCACGCCTCCCTGGTTGGTTCCCCCACCTGCTGAGTTAGGAAAGTGTCCTGAAAGACATCCAACAACCTCTGTTCCCTGGCCACCGAGGATGTCATAGTCTCCCAGTCTGTTCCTGGCATGTTTAAGTCCCCCAACATCACCACCCTTCCCCTGCCCAATCTGCAGTGTCTCCCAACATCTGCCACCAGACTGTCCTCCAGCTTCTCCACCAGCGCAGGGGGTCTATACACCACTCCTATTTTTACTCTCTTGCCCCCCCTTGTTATCAAGGTGACCCAAATCGCCTCCACAGTTCCCTCCACCTCCTCTACTCCCCCTATGCCAGTGCAGTTTTTGACTATTATTGCTACCCCTCCTCCCCTTCCCCCATCCTTCTTCAACATAGTGTAACCATCTAGGTTCAGGTCCCAATCGTGTCCTGCAGTGGCCCAGGTCCCAGTGACTGCTGCCACATCCACTGCTCCCTCAGTGAGCATCACCTGGAGCTCAGGTATTTTATTGCCCAAGCTCCTGGCATTTAGCAGGTTTACCTTCCACCTTTTCCCCATACTTCCATTTCCCCTGCTCATGTTCCCATGGGGATTCCATTTTCCCCTGGTCTGCACTTTACCAGTCGGCCTTTTCCCGCATTCCTGCAGCTCCCCAGGAGGGTGGAGACAGAGTCCTCCTTTATCAACCCCTTGGCAGCCTTTTTCTCCCATCCTCCCCCTTCACAAGTTTAAATCCACTTTTCACCAATGAACCCTCTATTTTCAACTTAAGGATTTCTCTCCCCTCCAAATTGAGATGGAGTCTATCTCTAGCATACAGCTCTTTATCCTCCCAGATCTCCCCCCAGTCCCCCATCAACCCATACTCTCTGGCCTCACCCCACTCCCTGAGCCACTGGTTTATCTCCCTAATCTTTCTTTTGTGTTCCCCACTAGCCCTTGGCTCTGGCAGGATTTCTGAGAAGGAAATCGTGCACCCTATGTCATGACAGACCCTGGCAAGCTCCCTGAACCTTGCCTGTATCTCTAGCTCACTATTTCCCTCAATGTCATTTGTACCCAGGTGGACCAGTATGTCCGGGGAACCCCCACAATCCTTTGCCAGCTGATATACCTTGTGCTAGGCCCTATGCACTGTTAGTCCAGGGAAGCATTTTGTTCTAACTGGCCAGGCTTCCCCCTCCCTATCCCATTTGATACCCCTCATCATAGAACTCCCCAACAGGAGCACTCTGACTGCTCCTTTTCCTCCATTTCTCCCCCTTCCATGTCCCTCATCCTTTCTACTGGCCCCTCCACCCAGCCGGCTCCTTGTTCCTCCCCCTATCTGGGTGCCACATGCTGCCCCCTCATTTACCCTGGCCACCCCCTCCTCTCCGATCCTATGCCTCTCCTCCTCCTGAGTATCCTTCTGTGCCTCACTAACTCCCCCCTCACTGCTCTCGACTGGTCCTTCTCCCCCCTCCGCTAAACTAACCTGGCTCGTCCTCCCTTCCTTCCTGTCTCCATTCAGTCCCTCATTGCTTGTCGTGCTCCCCTGGCCTAAACCCTCAGCTCCCTTTACTGTGTCCTCCTTGTACTTCTGGTCCTTCTCCGTGTTCTTTCCTCCCAACTGGTCCTTCTCCTTGCACTTTCCTCCCTCTTTCCCCTGTCCCATCAGCTCTGATCCACTGCTCCCCCTATTTTCCTTCATTCCAGGTTCCCCCCTGTTCCTCCTGCTATCCGGCCCTCGTCTCCTGCTCCCCACTCCCTTTCCATCTCTAACCACCCCTGTCATGGCTACATTACCCCCCCTCATCCTCAGGCAGAAGAAGAGAATTGATGCGGTTACTGAGCGTAAGGTCTGATCCACCTCCCCACCTTGCTTCCTTCTGTCCAGCCCCAGCCATCTGCCTACTTCCCTGAGAATGTTGTCCCTCTGGCCCCCCTTGGTGAGGGTCCCCATTTACCTGCCTGCTTCCTTGGTAGTGTCCTCCTTCTTGACCCCCTCTGCCAGGTTCCCTATGTGACCCCAGAGTATTCTCCTGCACTCCTTTCCCTATGCCCCCATCCATAGTGCTTGGTTATTGTAAGATTCCTTTCCAGAAGTTATCATTCAGGTTGGTGGGCTAATGGCTGTAAAAAATCCACTTACCAAAAGTCATTCCAGTTGTCCAAGTGATGTGTATATTGAAAATGTACCTCCTACAATAGAAGGCAGCAAAGCTAGTTAAATGAAACTGTAACTGGCTTGATACAATTTCTACCAGCATCTGCCTGCTGAACTGATGCCAGTTTGGCCTCTGCACACTGAGCTGAGTACACAACACTAACAATGCTCATGAATTGACAGTTTGTGTCTTTTTTCTTTACTGCTGTTTTTGCATTTTGCAGTGAACTGGAGCGACTGAGTAACCTAGTGGGGAGACCGTCTGAAAACCATCCTCTCCACAACAGTGGACTGCTGAGCCTGGACCCAGTACAGGACAAAACTCCACTCTACAGTCAGCTCCTTCAAGCTTATAAATGGTCCAATAAGGTAGGTTAGATATAATTCTTTATAACTATGCAGTAGGGATTGGAGGCATAAAATTGGTAGCAATTCCACCAGTTATGTAGCCTAATTCTTCAGTACGAGGAAGCAGACAACTGATCCCCATGGGTTAGCAGGGCTTTTGGTTAAGAAAACCAATGGATTCGAAAATTATTGATGGTTATGATCGCTATGAAATTTGGTATTAAAAGGTCTGTGTTTTATGTAGAGCCTCTTGTTTTAATGTATTGAGATTACTGAGTTAACTGAGTTTACATTGCACCACTAAAATGGTTCCAGAATTTTTCCAAAGGACTATCCAGTTAGTTTATGATTTCTCATACCTGTACTTGTTCCTAAAATTTTCTAAAAGGAGGGAAAAGTGAGAACTATTTAGTATGAATTCCAGTTGCTTAGTTCTGCAGGAGGTCATAATTATCTTTAAGGAACGTCATAATAAATTGTGCTTAACATGTGTAATGCAGTTAATTCCATATCTATTGTGGACTAGCCAAGTTAGCTAATATCGCTAGCATTGTTCCCCAAAAGGCTGTTTCAGCGTGGCTGTTTGGGTGATTAAAAATGTATACATACAGTAATACATCACTTACTCAGTGTCCATGATAAAGCATAACAAAATTCTGCAGCACTACTGTTATACACTACTTTATGTCCTGAGCCGCATACTACCATCAGGACTGTTCAAATCAAAACATTTCAAGGAAAGCTGTCGTTTGCAGGGGCTCCCGGCCCAGCAAACCTTACCCTACTGTTTAGCTTTTCACAGAAAAGCGCCTTTTTTTCTGTCCCTGGAAAGTAGTTTAATTCAAGAATGAAAAGTCTGCTACCCAGAAGCATGGAGGACTATTGGGAGGCTCCATTAACTGTAAAGGTGCGGTGCTGCACCGTGCACTTTTGTATTGAAGCACATGGTGCGGTGCGCACCATTACAGTTAATGGAGCTTCCGATAGTCCGCCATACTCTGGTAGTGGACTTCATTCTTAAATAACGATTTCTGAGGACGAAAAGGGTGCTTTCTGTAAAGCTAAACTGAGTTGGCAGAGGTGTATTCCGTAATCCACAGCTCTCAAGACTTGGCCAACCATGGCTGTAGCTGGATTTGCACTTTCCCCTAATTTTGTACAATGAAATCAGCTCGCATTTTATACTTGCCTTTCAAGGAAATCTACTTAGGATTTATGTACCAGGGCTAGTTGTTTACTTTTTTGGGCTAATATCTTCACCAAAATACATATATATTTTATGCCATAAGGTAGGCAGGTCCTATTTTCAACTCTGTTTAGTGTAGCCAAACAGTTTTAAAAAATCACCATTTAAAAATAAATATATTTTTTTTGCCCAAATGGCGAGTGGCAAAGCAGGCCCCATATACCTGACTTATCACCCAATAACAGTCTATATATGAACTAAGCAGCTTCATAGTCTTAAAATTGGTACAGAATAGACAGTGAGACCAGCGTGTAGTCAGAGACGAACCTCATTACACATATTGTTTTGGTATAGTTCTCCGTTCTCACCTTGTCAGGCCTAGAGTTACTTTAGAGAGGCAGTGTCCACCACTTTATAGCCATTGCAGCTCAGTATAGATGATTGGATTGGATTTTCATTGGTGCAAAATGCTGCCTTTGGTAGTAAATAGTGGTCTTATGAAGTCTCTGCTTTACGTATTTCAAGTTTCCAACGTACCACCCTGAGAGCAACAGGCTCTCTGTGCAGCATGTTCTAGAATCCTATTGTTGGCATTTACTTGTATCTGGAAGTTGTGTGTTTGTAGGAGGCAGTTGCTTAACAAACACAGCACATGCCCTCTGCTGTTTTACAGTTCCAACATGTATTAGTTTTCATAACTATTGGTTTGTGACATCACAATTTCTTGTGAAATATTTTTTTAATGTAACAGTGCAGGAGATAATGACCTTCAAATAACCATTTTATTTTATGTAGCGTATTTCATAGGACTTTGTCAGGGGGAGAGGAGCTGTTTGGGACAGATATCTTGCTTTTGAGCTCTTTGGGACAGATGTCTTGCTTGCATACAGTATGAAGGAAAAATGGCTTTAAAACATTAGAGAAGAAAAAATATCATAGTTGGCATCTGCCATCCTCAATAACACAACCTTCCCGGAGGACCACAGCCCTTCAAAAGGCATAGATGGCATGGAGGTACATTCAGGACTTTTAATTCTCCGCAGCACTTTAGTTCTGATTTCTGTGGCAAAGCTCCTAAGCTTCTGTGGCAGCATTTGTGCATTCCTGTGGCGTGTGTTATCCATTTCTGTGGCAGAATGCAGTCATGCCACTGGCTAAGATATGACGTGATTTCACTCATGATTTGACATAATGAGCATGGAGGAAGAGCTTCAGGAAAAACAAAAAGGGGAAGGGAGCCAGGTACTATGGAAAAACCGTATATTTAAATGAAAAATCACTGCAAGTAACAAATTCCATGGCAGTTCATATATTTTGCCACATGGAAACTCTGGAAAATTCCACGGCTGTGGAAATACAGAATTCAGAGGGCCTTGGCTACATTCAGTTTCAGTGTCTTAAGTTTCCTCCTATAAGAAGAGGCTGCGAGATCTCCATGAATCTAGGTTTGTGTGGATCTTTTGTTGAATCAGCTGTAGAGTCTTGTGCGTTAGTGGTCAGATCTCTTAAACTATGGAGGCCATGATTGGTTGTTGGATAGAATGAGTGATTGCTATTGGGCTGCAACCTGCAGATTAGGATGAAGGGCTGAGCAAGAGGGCAGTTGATTTCCTTCTGTTAACCTTCAACTGAATAAAATTAGAAAATGTTGGATCAAGTTCTTAAGAGCGGGAAGAGGTTCTGCTTGTCCAAAAACTGAGTAATGTATGTAATGTACCACTTGTATACATTTTCATGATCATTTGTTGAGTCTGACTGACTCTACTTGTCTGGTACTAATGACTCTGACTCTATTTGTCTGGTACGAAGCCCATATGCCACTTCCAAAAGCTTCGCCACTTAAAGGGACGTCTACCTGATGCTGTGAAGAAATAAATAAAGGAAATGATGGGAGGGAGAACAAATAAAGGAAAAGGTAGGAGGGAGACATTGTAACCAAAAATGGTATGGGAGTTGGACCAAAAAATCAGGATACCCAAATGAACAAACTAGGGTGCAATATCAAGGGTTTCACAGTAAACATATTGTGGGGCCTGACCACCGTTTCAAGGTCTTTTTGTTTTTAAAGGAATTTGCTCAAATTAGCTGCTTGAGAGACCAAGAAGTCTCTCTGGGCGTTTCATGTCCACCAGGCCTCAAATTTGTTTTGCTAGCACTTAAACAATTTGTTTTTAAAATCCTCAGTGCAAATGCAGAAACAGCAGCAGAGCTGCCAGCTAGAAGCGATATGTATATCCTGACCCCACATGCCAGCACAGGAAGAGCTGTAAGCTGCAGGGATTGGGAAGCAGCATGTTTCAGCTTGCGATGGGCCCAGTGGTGGAAGTTGGGATATTCTGACCTGTCCCCAACACTCATTACCACAGCCACCTAGGGACCCACCAGTCAAGAGCCATTTGGAACTAGGGGCCATGGAGCGAGTCTGTGCACACAGTAGCAACTGCGCTGTTGAACAATAGTCCGTGCTCCACTTTGGCACCTCCTTCTTGTATGACATCACCAGTGATGTCCTGGAGCTACAGTTTATAAGTCCTCCACCAGGACATGGCTCAGGCTGCAGAGAGAAATAAAGTTAAATTTTAGCACAGCATGAGCTTAATGGGGGAGTACCAGCAAAAGGTAAGTGATCTTTTTGTATGTTACTTATATCACTTACTTTAGGAGCCCCCCGATCAGACATTGGAAAACACTTTAAACTTGGCGTTTGTGGAAACATTGCATTAAAGGCAAACAAGTAGTTATACTTGTCTTACAGGCTATGCATTGTCTTGCATTGGAAAAAAAATATCGTTTAATTGTCTTACTATACAGGAAGGGAATATAATTTTGTTAATATATAATAGATATATACACATTGCAAAAAACTTTAATTTTGTTAATGCACTAGACAAAAGTAGTGAAATGTGGTGTTAGGGTTTCTAACCCTAACACCCCACCCCCACCCTGCAGGCAGCAACAGGGAAAACCATTACAGTTTAACCTCTCCTGCATCTTTACAAATTGGGTGCGGGGGTGTGCCTCGGGGTTGTCGGCCCTAATGCTCACCCCATTCCATCAACAAAGAAGTTGAGATGTGTAGAGTACATGAGAAGGGGTGAACGTTGGGGTTGGCAACCCCAAGGCACACCCCACACCTGATTTGTGAAGATGCAGGAGAGGTCAAACCATAATGTTTTTTCCTGTTGCTGCCTGAAGGATGGGGATGGGATGTTAGTGTTGGAAACCCTAATGCAACATTTCCTTTCTTTTGTCGGTTTAACCATAACTAGTGCATTAGCAAAGCTTTTTGCAATGAATTTCCTTACATTTTGAGAGAGTATAATCCTGTCCTCATTTGCCTGTGGGAATGCAGGGCCCTTTGGGCCCTGTGCTCTCATCCCTCCATAGATGAATACACTTATGTTGCTGTGGAAGCGCAGGGCCAAGAGGGCCATGCACTTGCATTTGTGCCAACACAGCAATTTCTTTCCCTTGTTGCATGGCTTGTTAAACTTTCAGTGTTATCCTATGGGAAAGTGCATTATTTTTGTTTTATGCATTTTTATATTGTGTCTGAATCATGGGGAGTATGTGTTATCCTTGTAGTACTCGTTAAGACCTTTGTTCTGATATAAAGATTGCCCCTTAAGTCCAAATATTGAGGGAGTTATGGCTTCTTAAACTCCCAGTGTTATCCTGCAGAAATTTAAATCTTTTAATATTTGTAGTTTTTTTATATGGCCCCTAGATGTTTTTTGGGGGGGATTATGTGCTATTCTTGCAGTACTTATAACCTTTGGTTTGATATATAGATTGTCCCTTACATCCAATTATTGAAGGAGTTATGGCGAGTTGAAGTTCAAATGTGTATAAAAAAAAAAATAAAGAATCCTTTTTCATATGAAACAAAAAATCCACACGAAAAAGGATGCCTTCATATGAAAAAAGAACAGGGGCAAAAAAGCTAAGTCTAAAATCTTTTTTTCTTATGAAGGGATCCTTTATCATATGACCGAAAAAAGCATATGAAAAAAGATCCCTTCATACGAAAAAAAAAAAAATCAGAAAAATAAGTGCAAATTCTTTTTTCATATGAAGGGATCCTTTTTTGTGTGAATGAAAAAAGCATGTGAAAAAGGATCCCTTCACACAGAAAAAGAATCGAGGTGGGGGAACTAAGTTCCAATTCTTTTTTCGTATGAAGAGATCCTTTTTTGTATGGCCAAATTCTTTTTTCGTATGACCAAACAAAAAATGTGGAAGTGAGTAATGAAAAAGGATATAAAAATGTAAAAATAGCTAAAACACATTTGGGGTAATTTTTCCAACGGTTAAGTGCAGAATCCACCTTTTTAAGTGGAAACAAGATGGTGGCCAAACGAAAAAGGATTTTTTTCCTCATGAAAAAGATTGGCCCTACATGAAAAAGGATCCTTTTTCGTATGGACCAAATTCTTTTTTTATTCCAAACAGCTATCCAAAAACTGTACTGAGCATGCTCCAAACTGACATTTTCTGAAATGGTTTATATTTTTTCACTAAACCAGCAAAAGGCACATCTGTGGGCCCAGCCCTTTCAACCCTGAAAATTTGAGACCAAAATTCCAAACTGTTTGGGCACAAAACAATGACAAAAAAGCATAATTTTTTTTTATTTTTATTTATTTATTTTTTTTGCGCTATCTGCATCTCGGAATCTGCACATCTGACTGGAACAAAGCTTGGCACATCAAGAGATCTACCTCACAAGACCACACATACAACATTTCATGCAAATCTGTTGAGCGGTTGTGAAGACATTAAAGTGCAAAGTTTGAGGTTTAACACAGAAACCCCTGCTCAAACCTATTGCACCACTATTTTATATATGTGTGTGTGTGTGTGTGTGTGTGTGTGTGTGTGTGTATATATGCATATATATATATATATATGTATACACACACACACACACACATACACACTCACTAATAGAGAAATATAAACATTGCTTCGTCAGCAAGAGAGAGATGAGTTTATAAGGGGAGGAACAGCCCTTTTAAGGCCTTTTTTTGCTTCCAAAGCCAGTACCAGTGCAGGAATGCAGTGTTTCTGACATGTTCATTTTGGAGAAAAGGAGGCTGAGCAGGATCTAGATCATGGCTTTTTGGGTCAATGAATGTGGCATTTTATAAGAATGGCACTTTCCCTGCAGTCTGATCAGGAGCCTTTCCTGATGCATAATTCTGGGAAAAATATTTATTCTGAAATCTTGTCCAGGAGAGAACATGCTGAACTGTAAATGGCTAATTTCAAGTGTGTTCTAGCGAGAAAGGTATATAGGGTTAACAAATTATAAAAGTGCAGTAATTCAGCAGTCAAAACAGAGCACACAAAGAAGTAAACTAAGAGAGTATGTGCACAAATACAAAATAAGCAAAACACAGTGAGATAAATGATATAAAACAGGATTTGCTGACTACTATAGTATGGGAGCAGCCACAGGAAGGTCTGTCCAGTTCCCTGGCTTGCGTCTTTAAAGACTGCAGCAATGTACAGTCTTGAACCTGTTAAATCAGCAGGCGTGTTTACAGTGGGGATGTCACAATAACCTGATATGATGATATTTCCCACTGATGATAATTTGACTGTTAATATAGTAAGTATTCTATATCATAAAATGACGTCGGAAAATCCACAACCATGACTGGCTGAAACATGCCACGTGACCGTACATTAAACAATGTTTTAATGCACACCCTGTTGTGTGTTGCTGCTTACACACGATGTACTAGAATACAGTGTGATTAATTGTCTTGATTTTCTCACCTTTGCAGCTCTGGTGGTGTGTCCATGGGTGCAACTGAGAGTCCTGATCCCTCCCCAGTCAGATTTTAAAAGTCCTAAAATTAGAAATGTTACAAATTATTGTGATAATCATGATACTTAGATAACAGTTTACACAAATATTGTGATACACACGTGATCCCCATTTTACAGAGGTTTCCTTTAAATAGATGTGTGTGACGACAAAGTTGAGTTTAAGTTTATTCATGGTATATGGCTTTCAACTTTATTTATTTATTGAAATGGTTCACCAGGCTAGCACACTGAACAACAAGTTGCTCGTCTCACGGTGCAACCTGGGGGGAGGGGTTGCCGAGGGTTGTGAAGGATGATCAGTTACAACAATATGTGGGTAGTACAAATACTACAACATTGTAAGATTGTGCAACAGCTGGAACACAAGGTATTGTACAATATACAGTAGTGGAACACTGGGTAAATTACATGTCCAAAATAATATAAAATAACATATGAACGTACAAAACAGTAATAATGTGATAGAACCATTTATAGTGCATGAACGTACCAGGAGCAAGCTCAAGGTAGTACGCAAGTGCTATTGGAGTAAAAAGGATGGGGTTAGGCTGTGCACAGTGGTGACCCAGAAGGGCAGGAGGAGAAGAGAGGGGGAGAGGCAAGAACTGAATATGAGGAGAATGGGTAGCCATTTCCTGATTTCCCCCTTCAGGATGTTGAGAACCCTGCTGGGGGGGTCATGGTAGGAAGACAGAAACTGGGGATAGGTATTAAGGTGGGTTACAGCAGGAACAGCTGAGGGAAAGGTAATTGTATAGGGCAGAGGTAAGGGAGTAGTTGGAGGAGGAGTGACGTATTTCGGGGGGGAAGGGGTAATTCCAGATTTTAGGGAAACGGGCAAAACCAGTCTGACCGATGCAGGGTTTTAAATAATTGAGTAGCAGTTTTTTTTTCTTGGGATGTTACTAACTGTACAGAAAGTATTTATATAAATTTTCTAGAAGTGCTGTGTTTTATTAAACACTGTGAGGCAAGAGCTATGCATTTTCACAAAGATTTAGCACTTTTATGAGCAAAACGCTAATCAATTTTTAGAGTTAAATAAAACCCTGCGATGAGTGTGGAGCGGCGAAGGACCATGAAGGTGCGGGCGTCATTTGATCTGAGAGAGTGGGGGGGGAGTGTAGGGAGAGGATAAGAGATAGGCGAGCCCCTCGAACCAGAATTTGGAGGTTAGTTTGGCACAGTGAGCGATGCGTCTGTGAGATAGTGGAAGGAAGGTTGGAGAGTGATAGAGTTCACAGTGATGGGAGCAGGAAGGGGAGTCGATAGCAAAGCGGCAGAAGGAGTTAAGAGTGTCCAACTTGGTCAGGGAAGATTTGGGAGCAGCACCATATACTACGTCACAGTAGTCAAAGATATGGAGTCTCATCTTCTGGACAATTTTGTGCCTCGCAGTCAGCGGGATGCAACTACGATTCCTGTACAGAGCACCAAGCTTGGGGCGCAGTTTCTTCAGGATAGCATTGATATGCACAGAGAACTTGAGGTGCTGGTCCAGCCAAACTCCCAGATATCGAAATGAGGAGGTGTCCTCCAGGATGGTCCCATCAAGAGTGTGGAAGATGGGTAGGGCCGGGAGCCTGGAGAGTCTCTGCCTTGTGCCAAAGGTCATTGAGACTGTCTTCTTGGCATTTAGAAAAAGCTGGTGAGAAGTAAACCAGAGCTGAACTTGGTTGAAGTCATGCTGTAAGCTGGTTTGCACAGCAGCAGGGTTTTTGCCGGAACTGTACAAAAGAGTATTGTCAGTATACATATGGATAGAAGAGGATGAGCAGGCTGTGGGAAAATCATCAAGGAAAATGGAGAAGAGTAGAGGACCACGCACTGAGCCCTGAAGGACACCAGTGTTGATGGGGAGTGGAGGGGAGATGGAATCAAGGATTCTCACCGACTGGGTCCTGCCAGTGAGGTAGGATTTAAACCAGTTGGTGGCTGACTGAGCAAGGCCAGCTGAGAAGAGTGAGTCAAGAAACAGGGGGATGTGAAACAGTGTCGAAAGCTTTGGCTAGGTCGACAAAGATGGTAAAAATGTACCAATATACAGATAAATATAATCACGCATTCAGTTATGTAGTAAAAACAGATGGACAGATACACATATACGTATTAACACTTCAGATCAAATATACATGACTGTATGCCAGGGTTTACAGAACGTGCTAGAATCATTGCAGTTCATCATTGAAATAATTAGTCGCTCCCTCTAGGTTTGATCTTCAAAAATTGAGCCTATGTTTTATCTCCTTGTCAAAATGGACTGTAACATGATGTACAGTTTATTTCATTGTTGTGAATGAGCATCTAGCTTTAGCACTATTTACTTGCTGTTTTAGTAATTTGTATGCTTACAGGACACTAGCGATGCCACACCTCGAGTACTGTGTCCAGTTCTGGAGCACTCATTTGCGTTAGGACATAGATAGGGTGGAGGCGGTTCAGAGGAAGGCAACCAAAATGGTGCTGGGACTGCATCTCAAGCCTTACTAGGAGAGGCTGAAGGAATGAAATGTGTACTCCCTGGAGGAGAGGAGGTAGAGGGGGAATATGATGATTGAGACTTTTAAGTACCTCACACGGAAGAACAAGGTGCAGGAGAATACTATTTTCCAGGGAAAAAGATGCTCAAGGGTGGGGGGGGGGCACAAGATGAAACTGGAGGGAGGGCATTTCAGAGGGAATGTAGGAAGTACCTCTTCACAGAGAGGGTGGTGGACAAATGGAACATCCTGCTGGCAGAGGTGGTGGGGGCAGAAATGATTACAGGTTTCAAAAATGCTTGGAATAGGCATAGAAGTTTACTGATATGGGGGAGGGACAAAACTTAATTCCAGCAGTGCATGAGGGAGCGCAGTCATTAGGGGTAATGGGGCAGACTAGGTGGGCCAAAGGCCTTTATCTGCCAGCAATGTGTATGTTTAACTTGCAATTTTGTGTATTTTGCTTTTTGATGCATTTGTAAATAAATATTGTTGCTCAACTTGCTTTCCAACCTACTAAATAGAGTTTATTATGTGATCATCACATGCATAGGTCCCCTTCTTTGAGTAAACAAGACTTGTGAAGCCCACACGAATAACATGCCTATTATTTATTTATTTATTGAAAATTTGTAACAGGAAAGGGCACACTGAGCCAAGGCTTGTTTCTGGGTGTGACTGGGGTAAAGGGAAATATGGAGACAAAATATATAACATATAGTCAAAATATACAAAGTATACATGGTAGAAAAATGCAAGGTGCAGCAAAAATACAGTAAATGGGGAAAAGGGAAGGGAAAAGGTGGAGGGTGAAAGGGAGTTATTGCTGAGGGAGGGAAGACGTTAGGAAATGCAGATTTCCCAGCGTGGAATAGAGAAAACATGAAATCACGTGAGCAAAGAGAATAAGAGGCAACGGGAATGAGGAAGAGCAGAGAGGGGAGATAGGGCAGAGAGACAAACCAGTGCTTAGAAACTGGGGATGCACAGTGCATGAGGTGGTGGGAGGGAAGGGGAGAAATTGAGAGGGAAGTGGGTGCAGTGATCAGGAGGAGTATTAGCAGCAAAACAGCAGAAGGAATTGCAGAGGGTAGCCATTCTGGCAAGGTAGGAGTTCGGGGTAGTGCCATAAACCAGATCTACATAGTCAGACTTCAGGAACACCATCTCAGTGATCAGCATATGGCAGACCGGGGATGAGAGACGATCTTTGTGGTAGAGGGTACCATGTTTGTGACAGAGCTTGCTATGGATGGTATCACAGTGGCTAGTGCAGTTGAGCCTACTGTCCAGCCATGCACTGAGCTATTTAAAATGAAGGGCAGTCTCAAGGGGATTGCCATCCAAGGTGGCGAGAACAGGAGGAGTAGCGAGCCTAGTGAGTTTATGGCTGGTGCCTAAGGTCATAGACACAGTTTTATTTCTGTTAACCCCAAATTGGTTAGAGGGGAACCAACATGGGCATTGTTAAAATCATGCTGTAGTGACGATTCTAAGGTTGAGACTGAGGCACCTGGCCTTGAACTCATCTGTGGTATATGGGCTATGTGTCCTGCCTTTTGTTCCATCCCTAGCTTTGTGGGACAGTTCCACTTGTATTTATATTTATCTTTATACTTGCATTAGTCACTCAGTCTTTAAAAAGCAGTGCCATGTGCATTTAGGTCACAGAAGTTTTGTTGTTCTGGCCCCCAAGAAATGCAGATAGAACCATTCTTTAAAGCTTAAGTGTGTCTCTTATGTTCAAATAAATACATAGAAGGGAAACTGCAAAGGCGCTGACCTGTTTGGGACGTGCCACTCCCCATTGCTCCTGGGTGTCTGTTGTCAGCAGCAGGCTTGGTGAGCTGTGCATCTGCACTTTGGCACTACTACAGCCTGACGTTCATAGATGCAGCATGCGTCAGACAGGGTGCTCTGCATGAATAACTATGGCTTCCAAATGGCAGCGCACCACTAGTTGGCATGCTGTGATTTGCACGGTGCGCTCGGACACTTGTGAAAATGGGGCCACTAGTGGATTAAGATAAGCCTACCAGAGAATTAAAAACATTTAAGTTGAAAAATATAGGGCAGCAGTTCATCTTTGGTATTGTGGTGTGCCATGGAGTAAAAATGGATTTAGTAATATAATCCATTGCTTTGTCATGGTTACTGTATACAGTGCATGGGAAGTCTTAGCGAAATAAGTGTCTCACAATGTAAAATCTCAACTCTGATTCTTGATGCACAGAGAAGATGGGATTCATAACCAGACTTTCTTTAGAAATGTTCTGATAGTTCCAAGCCAGCTGTTTTGCTGTTGGGGAACTGGGCGATTTTGTGGATAATGCAAAGTGAAACAGGTTGTTTCCCCCCAGTTGATTTGCTTTGGTATACATTTGATTTGCCTAAATTAGTATGTGTGCAGACTGAATAAAACTAAAAATAAAATGATCATAGCTTTTGCTGCTACTCTGCATTTGTCCCGATTCATTTCTCAGATGCAGCTGTGAACAGATCATTCATAAGGGCCAACAGTGCTGCTTCAGGAGACAGCTTAACCACATGGTTAGAGCACAGATCTGTGAACCTGGATACCCTGATTTTAAATCATAGCCCCACCCCTTTATTCGCTGTTTGACCCTGATCCCAACTTCTTTGATTTTTCTCCAGTTTGTCTCTTTCTGGTTTGATTTTCCAGTTGAGTCTAGCAGCAGTGACATTAACTTCCCTTCCTTGCCTGGGTTGCAAAGCCCATTGGGATACAGCTTTTATGAAAAGTGTTCTGAAAACCAAATTCCTTTCTTACCTGAACTTTCATTACCCTGCCAGCTGATGGGCCATTTGTGTGCCAGACAGGCTGCATCCTTCCTCCCACAAAGACCAAGGGCTTCAACTGCATGAGCCCGAGACTTCTGGGAGGTGGGTTGAAGCACTACTGCTGCTGTTTCTCTGTGCTGGCATCATCATTCACTTTTTTATTTGTAGACAGAAGGCAGTTCACTACCTGACTTCTTATATAACATAGTGGCTGCTTGTATAACATATGCGTGCTGTTATTTTAGTTTGTGTATTCCAGCTCGTAACAATTGCTTAGTCTTGCAGCAAACCAGGTATTAAACTTGTCAGGCATGACTGAGTGGTTCAGGTACTGCGATACAGGGAAGGGGGCCTGGTTTTCTCCACAGGCCTACAACTTTGCTCCAGGCTAATGGAGTTTGGGACATGCTGCTGAAGTAGCCTATTAAGACCTTTGGGGGTGGGGGGAGCAGGGCTGCCTGCTACTGTAGCATATCCTACAGCAGCTATAGGCATTATGGTATTGGCTACATGGGTGACCACACCATACCTATAGGAGCGATGCTTGATGTGCTGCAGCAGCCCTCATGACTTGGGAGTCATAATAAGTTAATTGGGGGGCCCTCTCTATGGAAAAGTGTGAAGAGAGGGGAGAGCGGCAGTGCTTGGTAGGGCCTTTGTAGGGGTAGTGTAAGACCTTACCTGATAATGGTGTCAGTAAGCAAGGCATCCGAGCTGAAGTGGTTACCTCGGCAAGTATCAGTTTTGCTGTTCTTCAAAGGGGGCCTGGCCTCTGCTGGGGGAATAATGAAGGATGAGACGTGTACGAGAGGAACAAGCTTAAAACTGTTATCACCCTACAGTATTTCTGCCCCTGTAGTTTGTCAGTTTTAGTGGTGAAAATAACATTTAAGAATAAAAAGTGGAGGACTTCAATGAGAGTGTTTCAGTTGGATTTTTATTATTTTAGTCACATTTCTAAATTTTTGAGAATAAAGCAGTTTCATGGCAGTATGGTCTGTATGCATTTCTTAACCACAGATTTTGCAACAGGGCTAAATATCTCCTTCAAGTAGCAAAATGTCTATGAAATGTATTGAGCTGCAGTAATTTTGCTAATTCATCAATATAAATTGATAACACTGTTGTATTAAGAAGATTGGTAGTGATGTTTCAGTTTTTCGTGGCAAATTGCTGAGCTAATCAAAGTAATCCACTCCTTGCCATAAGTAAGAGTGGTTCCGTCTTCTGATTTTGCATGTGCCTCACATTAGTAAGCAATATCGGGGGATGTGGAGGCAGCTGATGGATATCCAGGAACTGCAGTCCTACATTTATTGTTGCCGTTGTCAAGAAAGTGCTCCTTTTTATAAGAGAAAGGAAATGGTTTTAAACATGCAGCTTTTTTAAATAGTAGAAACTGCTGTCATAAAAAAGCAGGTAATGTTCCAACAGTTTTAAATTTTTGAGATTAGTCACACACTGATCTAGGAGGAACAAGTCCAGCAAGGGGTGGTACTGTAAGGAGATATAACTCTCACTGCAAGTCCTTTTAATAAAATAACACAGCTCAGTAACACACTGTGCTCCTTGCAGGATATAAACCTGAAGACAGGTGCTGGAAAAAAATAAGGGAACCTTCCGCTGAAAGAACCAGAGATCTGACCCCAATTACCCACTGCATTTCTGCCACCCTGCACAATTCCATACTGTGACCAGCATCAGAGGGGGTGGTGTAGAAGATAAACCCATATTTGTAGCATTACAACTGGTGGGCAGTGCTAAAACATTTAAAGAAAGGTATACAAAAAGAAAAACAGCAGATCATACCAATTCTGAGGTACAGTAGAGCATTATTATTTTGTGGTGTAACAGTTAATAAAAAAGAAAATCCAGCTCAGCAATTTTAAATTGTCAAATTGCCGTAGCACTGACCTTGTGGTAGGTAGGCAGTGTGACAAGGTGGCAGGAAGGGCAAACAGGATGCTGGGATGCATAGGCAGCGGAATCACCAGCAGAAAAAGGTAGGTAATAATTCCCCTATATAGGACATTAGTGAGGCTGCACCTCAAATATTATATCCATTTCTGGAGACCTCATCTACGTAAGGACACAGATAGGGTGGAGGTGGTTCAGAGGAGGGCAACCAAAATGGTGCAGGGACTACATTGCAAGCCCTACGAGGATAGGCTGAGGGAATTAAATATGCATTCCCTGAAGGGGAGGAGGAATATGATTGAGACATTAAGTACCTCACAGGGAAGAATAAAGTACAGGAGAATACTATATTCCAAAGAAAAAGATGCTCAAGGACGAGGGGGCACAGGATGAAACTGGAGGGAGGGAGATTAAGAGGGAATGTGAGGAAGTACTTCTTCACAGAGAGGGTGGTGGACAAGTGGAACAGCCTGTCAGCGGAGGTGGTGGGGGCAGAAATGATTACAGGTTTTAAACATGCTTGGGATAGGCGTAGAGTATTGCTGGTAGCCCGAAGGGGAGGGGGTACAACCTACTGCCAGCAGTGCATGATAAAGCACAGTTGTTAGTGGTAATAGGGAAGACTAGATGGGCCGAAGGCCCTTATCTGATGACAGTGTTTCTGTGTAACAGTTTTTACATAGCATGTACTGGACTTAACTTCTGACAACAAAAAGAAAAGCATTCTGATTAACTAGGAATTCTTATTGTCCTCCATATCTTGTTCCTCCTGAGGAGCCAACTTGGGCTCAAACTGTTGAGCAACTTCCGGATCCATAAACCAATTACCTCTGGGTCCTGAGGTGACTTTCAGCCTCACAGGCAACCTCATTTGAGCCTACGCACCTCCATGTGATAAAACTGTCTTAATTGGCTTTAGTTCCTTCTTCTCTTGGATTTGAGGACATTAATATGAGAATGCTGGAAATTTTGGCCCTCCTGTATCCGTTCATCCCAGGTGCATGCTAACATACTAATATACTAACAGCCAGCAGAATAGGCCTAGTGGCCTGCCATGTCTGCTTGGTAGCCAGCCACCTAGTGGGTGCTCGCTTTCCCGCCCCCCCCAGCCCCTGAGAGGGTCTTCTTTGGCTTCAGTTTCCACTTGTACCTGTCACACCCCTTCCTGAAGCCCTCCACTGTGCCCTCCTCCACCAGCCTCCCAGGCAGTGCATTCCATGGCTCCACCACCCTCTGTGAAATAATGTCTCTCGTTTTCTCCTGTAATTTCCCCCTCCAACTTCCACTCATGCCCTCTGGTTGTCCCCTCCTTCTTTAGCCTGAACAGCTCCTTGGGTCCACTCTTGGTTATTCCTTTTACGTTGAAAACCCATATCATGTCTTCCTGGTCTCTTCTCCAGTGTGTACAGCTTGAGCTCTTCCAGTCTTTCCTCATGGGACCTCCCCCCCCATGCCCTGAATCATCCTGGTCGCTCTCCTCTGGACCCCCTCCAGCAGTGCTGTGTCCTTCTTCAGATGAGGTCTCCAGAACTGCACACAGTACTCTAGGTGCAGCCTGACCAAGGCATTATGCAGAGGGAGGATCACCTCCCTCCTCCTGGTCATAATTGTCCTGGCTATGCAACCCAGTATGCTGTTTGCTTTGGCTGCAGTTCTTCTACAATTTTCAGAGTTACTCATTTTGATGTCTACCACCACCCCTAGATCCCTCTTGCCCAATGTGGCTTGCAGTATGACCCCCCCTCGGATGAATACATGGCCCGGGTTTCTGACCCCCAAATGAAGTACCTTACATTTCCCAGTATTAAACTTCAATCCCCACCTCCTTGCCCACCCCTCTAGGGTATCCAGGTCCTCCTGGACTGTCTCTCTTGCTTCTTCCCTATCCACCAGTGCTCCCAGTTTGGAGTCCTCCGCAAAGAGACTCAGTCTACTCCTAACCCACCTCCCTATATCCGAGACATAGGCATTGAACAGGAGTGGCCGTAATACTGAAACTTGAGGGACCCCACTGATTACCTTCTTGGGGGAGGAGACTATCCCACCGACCATTACCCTCTGTATTCGCCCCGTAAGCCAGTTTTCTACCCACTTGAGCAACTGTCCTCCCACCCCGATCTCCCCCAGTTTTGCAATCAGACCATTATGGGGTACCGAATCAAACGCCGTGCTGAAATCCAGGTCAAGGACGTCCATCGGCCTATGTCTGTCCAGGGCCCACATCACCTAGTCATAAAACTCCACGAGGTTGGTCTGACACGATCTCCCCGGGACAAAACCATATCGTTTATCATCCTAACCCTAACCTTTCCAGCTGCCTCCCAAGCCTTTCCTTGATAATGCCCTCCATTACTTTGCCTACCACAGACGTTAGACTGACAGGCCTATAATTCCCCATTTCCTCTCTAGACCCCCCCCCCTTTGTGGGTAGGCACTACATGAGCCACCCTCCAGTATTGGGGTACCCATCCTGTCTGCAGAGAAGTGTTAGAGTGCAGCCAGTGGAGCTGCCAGCTCCTCCGCCAGTTCCTTCAAAACCCTCGGATGTAGCCCGTTCGGCCCCGGCACCTTATCAGTTGCTGTCTGAAGAACCTGTAGCTGGATCCTAAGGTGTGGGTAAACAAGAGTGGCAGTAATAATTTGAGTTTTGTATGATTCTCCTACTCTTGGACGACCACGCTGTGGGATATGGAACACCTTCGAGATGTGTCTTTTGTAACAAGGAGTTACATTAATGTATGTTAGGAACAACTTTGAGACCACTGAAAAAACATGCTAACTATGTATTTATATAATAATTTAAGGTCAAAAGAACACTAGGGCCATCATACCCATTTCTCCTATGTCATAAGCATGGAGGAAAAAGCATTCTGTGCAGACATACACTGATTCATCAGGATTCCCTCCCAACCCACTCTGCTATGCAAGGCACCCATTGTTTCTCTTGGTTAAGCAGAAATTTGTCCAGGCTCAACTTGAAGGGCTGTACTGCCTTCATATCTACTGTCTGAGCTGGTAGGCTCTTCCATTGTGTTGCCGATGTGCAGTTTTTGTTTAGTTATACACTGTTTTCTTTAGGCCTGTAGAGTACCAGACTAGCTGGAAAAACATCAGATTTATTTACACCTCCTGCGCAGCACTCTTTTTTTTGGGGGGGGTTCTGCCTCTGCATAGACATCATGGGCTCTGTATCGCATATCATTTGTCATAGTGTTCCTGTCACATTTTTCTAAGGCAATGCAACAGATTGTTATGGAATACAGCCCTGGGAGTTTACTGCTAAAGCCCAGGGCTGTTGGGTCTCCACTGAGGCTCTGTAGGTATGACCAGCTTATTTTGCCCCTCCAACCTTTCCTAGCTGGGGATGGAAGTAGATGGGTGATCTGTGTACATCCTTGGGAAACGGAGACTTGCACAAGATTGAGACCTAATCTATGCTACCATTTTTTTTTTTCATTTAATCACCAGTCTGAATTTTGCTAGGTGATCAACTGTTCTGTTTTGGCTCACTTTTCAAATACAGGTTTTTAACTTTTTTTCATAACTTGAATTTATTACCCAGGATGGCACAGTTGATGTGCAACAACGGGTTTACAGTGAGGTCTTGCTTTTACCCAGTTTTGTAGGTAGTAGTACAAGGAGGTCAAGTGACTTGCGGGAGGTCGCTCAGTGTGAGCCCGCACATGTAGTGAAATTCAAAGAGGGGAGAGTCTGGTCCCCACCCAGTTGGAGCTGGGATCAAAAACCTTTTGATTGTTGATGTTGATTGAAGGAGACAGTTACTTGTTTTTCTTCCAGAACTGACATTTATAGGAAGTCATTGACTTTCATATCTAAAAGCGTAACTAAATTCCCTAGCTTTTATCGCTTGTCAGAATTTGCCCAGTGCATTTACATGGGTCATAGATCTGAATGCTGCAGATTGCAACCCAGTGGGGATCTTGGTTTAAAATCTCAGTAATGGTAGTTCACAAAGTTCGATTGGTCTCTTGGGTGCCAGTTGCATAGTCGATCTCACTGTGTATCTCCTTTGATTTAAACTGACTATTGGAGGTCGCTCCATAAAGTGCACTGTCCTGTCCCAATAAAGCATTAGCTTAAGAACCTTTTTTTTTTTTTTTTTTAACACAACTCCAAATGTTTGGTCTCAACAACACAATGCTGAACTTCTTTTTGCATTGCTTTTGATAATGCATTTCAAAAGCTGACTTAAGCATTGGTGACTATATTTTTACCTGTGAGAACTAACGTTTGCCAAGAGAAGGCTTATTTTTTATAATTCTACTTCTCCACAGAAATTATTTTGGTTTTGCCAGACCAGATCCATTGCCCACTTTAGCACCACTAAAGTACTTGTGTCCAGCAAAAGGCAGGGCTCTGTATTAGGGCCCCTTCTATTCTGTATCTTCTTAAACAACCTTCCCTCTCTTTGCTCCCCCTCCTCCTCCACTATACATATTTATGCCAATGATACAGTCCTGTATGTATGTGGCTCCTGTCCTGCTAAGGTTACAACCAGCCTACAGCAAGACTTCGACAAAGTTCAGCTCTGGTTTGCTAACCATCAACTTTTCCTCTACGCCAAGAAGACCTTCTCCATGACCTTTGGCACTAGGCAGAGAACTCTCTAGGCTTCTCTCCCTACCCACTTTCCATATCGTTGATGAGACTTTACTTGAGGATACATCCTCCTCCTTTAGGTACTTAGGTGTTTGGGGTGGACCAACACCTAAACTTTTCTGGTCATATTGACAACATTGCAGAAAAAACTGCGCCTCAAGCTTGGTGCCCTGTTCAGGAACCATAGTTGCATCCCTCCTTCGGCTAGGCGTGAACTTGTTCAGAAGATGATACTGCCCATTTCTAACTACTGTGATGTAGTCTATGGTGCTGCCCCTAAGTCCTCCCTGACCAGACTGGACACCCTCTTCAATTCCTTCTGACGCTTTGCCCTGGATGCCCCCCTCGCACCCACCACTGCGTGTCCTGTCCTTCCCCTCTCTTACAAATAGGTGACTCTCCCACTGTGCTAAACTCAACTCCAAGCGCTGGTTGGGTGAGCTCCCTTCCTACCTCATCTCCTCCTTTATAACAACCCACCCCCATCCTCCCATTCCCTTAGATCAGCTGACTTCCGCACCCTGGCAGTCCCCCGCAGATCCTCCCTAATCCGGTTACTCTCACTGCCTCCCAAAAATTTGTAATTCCCTCCCCCCTTAAATCCGGCACCCATCCTCCGCCTACTCCATCAGCTCTGCCCTCAATAATTACCTTGCGCCTAGCTGCTCCTGCCATGTCCCTCCTTAATTCCCTCCTTTAAGCCCTGGATAAACCCTACCCCTCTACTGTCTCCTTCATTTTACCCTGTGCACCCACACACCCCAAATTTCTAGCGCTCCTCCCCTTCCCCTAAATTGCTTCCCTTTACTGGCCTCCCTTGATCTCACACAGAACGTAAGGGATCCCGCATGCTCCCCATGGGTTTATGCATCCTGATGGACTATTGACTAGGCCCCATCCCCTCCAAAGGTGCAAATTCTTTCCCCCCTCAAGGGTTCAGTTCTCACTGTCCTATCACACACTCAATTCCTGTCTACTGACCTTCTCCAACCCCCTGACAGGGTACCCCGCATCCTGAAGGGTCCTCTCTTAGGTTAGGTCCTATTCCCCCTCCTAGCATTTAAGTCATACCTCCTCTTTCTCTTTCTCCTCCCTGTTTAAATCCCTACAGCCTTATCCCCCTTTCTGTCTAGCCCCATAGCTCCCTTGCAGGCTTCCCCACATCCTGAAAGAGTCTCTTTGGGACACTGGCTATCCCCTTCTCTCTGGTTCCCCCAGTTCCCTTGCAGGGTTCCTCACATCCTGAAGGGGTCTCCAGGGACATGACTCTGCCCCCTTCCCCACCTTACCCTTTTCTCTCCTTTCCCCCTGTTATTTCACGTAAGCACTTGTTTACTTATTAACCTGGCACTTATTATTGTCCACTCTTTCTACCTATTATGCACAACACTGTTGTAACACTGCTTGTAACACCTGTATGTTAATGTTGATCTTGTAACTTGAATGTTAAATGTCTCAGTCCTATTGTACCCCTTCCCCCCAGGTTGCACCGGGAGACAAGCGACTTGTCGCTCAGTGTGCCTTCCTGGTGAAACATTTCAATAAATAAATAAAAGGCAACGGTCAAGAAATTATAAACTCTTACTGGACCACATTACTCGACTGCTGCTACTACTACTCCTACTTTCGGGCAATAATACACCCAAACCCAGGCCCACCTCATAATCAGAACATGCTGCCACAAAAATCAGCAGGGCTCGCGCTGTCCGCTTTAAACATCTGCAGCCTACTTCCCAAATTGAACCATCTGAGAGTGTGGGTTACTCGACATAACCCCAACATCCTCTGTGGTGGAAACATGGCTAACACCCAAGATACCAGACGCTGCCATAACACTACCTGGGTACACTTTATTCAGTCAAGACCGACTCTTGAAAAGAGGTGGTGGCTGTGTCGTCTATATCAAGGATTCTCTCCAGGGGCATGTCCTACCCTTCCCCAGCCGCAGTGTTAACCTGCAAATTCTGCCCATCAAACTTCTGCTGGGAGCTCACAACAAGGCACTTACGATACTCACAGTGTACATCCCACCCAAAACAACAGCATCAGGAACCGGTGACCTGATAGACTTTATCAGTACCCTGCGCCTAAACTCTGAAACTGCGCTACTAGGGGACTTCATTGTCAGCTGGCTCTTCCCTTCTACTGCCACTGTCAAGAACACTTCGACTGCCATCCACTTCTCCCAAATGGTCGAGACACCAACAAAAGTCGATCACAAAACGGGTACCAGCACTCTTCTGGACTGGGTTCTTTCCAACCAACCTGCACATATCTCCAACACCACCATCCTTCCTGATTCCCTAAGTGATCACTCCCCCATTATATGCACCTGGAACAACAACTACTGCAACCCCCCACCCAGAACTATAGCCAGCCATGTGGTTCTTAAAGGGCACCTGCCTCAACTGAAAGCAGACCTGCAATGCCTTGATTGGTCTGATCTCTATGGAGCCAAGGACATGAATGATGCCCTCGACCTCTTCATTATGAAATTCAATACCGCTTGTGATAAACACTCCCCTGTGAAAACAAGAAAAATAAATGGACCCTGCAGCCCCTGTATTACTCCGGACCTCCTACTTCAACTTAGTGCTAGAGACCACCTGTGGCAAAAGGTGCAAGCACATGGTACACCCGCCAACATCCAACAGTATTAAAAAAAAAAAAAAAAAGCTAGAAACGAGTGTACGAAGGCTATTTGACTCAACAAAAGCTTGTACTATAAAGAAGCCCATTCCAGCTCCTGGAATAGCAGCAAGTCTTTCTGGGTTAACCTCAAGGACATAATGGGTAAGGTCCTCAAAACTGCTCCAACTATGCTCATGGTCAAAGACGTACCTTCCTTGGACCCTCTCTACATTGTGAACTCACTGAACAATGCATCCACGGACCTAAGTGGAGTGCTCCCGGCAGACTACTTCAACCCCTCCTACCCCGAAAGATCCTAATGGCAAACTAACTCCAACCAGCAACTTTCCGTTATTTTACTTTAAAGAAAGTTTCCAAAATGGAGGACAGAAAATACCTGGAGAAGGTACTGGGGAAATCAAGACACAGCGGGGTCACCGTGAACCTTAAATTTGTTGCCCTGACCCGCGAAGAAGTCCTGAGCTCCTTGACTTCAGTAATTAACCTGTCCCTTTGCCTCTCACAATTCCCCCAGTGATGGAAATCTGTTACTGTAACCCCAGTCCACAAAAGTGGGGACCGGGCATAGTACAACAACTACAGGCCAATCTCCATACTCCTGCCACTTTCCAAAACACTTGAATGGATTGTGGCAGATCAGCTTGAGGAGCACCTGAGCCTGCACCAACTCCTTTGCCTGGAGCAGCATGGGTTCTGGATGGGGCACAGCACCATCACGGCTTTGCTGGAATTTACGGGCTTCATCCACCAAGCTTTAGACCAAGGCCAGCTGATGGGGGCTGCATTTATCGACCTATCAAAAACATTTGATACAGTGCATCATACGCTCCTCCTTGAGCAGCCAACTGACATTGGACTCTCTCCAGATACAGTTCAGTGGTTCAACAGTTATCTCTGCAGTCGCTCACAGCGGGTCAAGATTGGGGACGTCATCTCTGATAGCAGGCCAGTCTGCTCAGGGGTCCCACAAGGATCAATCCTGGTGCTCCTAATGTTTAGCATTTTCCTAAACAAACTCTCAGGTTCCTGCCCCAGTCATATGCTCCTGTACACTGACAACGCAGTCATTGTCACCAGCAGTCCTCACCCCAAGCACTTACAAGAGGACCTTCAACTTGGTTTCTCCTCCGCCGAAGCTTGGTTTAAGGAACACAGACTAGTACTCAACTATTTAAAAAAAAAAAAAAAAAAAGACCATGATCTGCTCCAGCTCCCTTAGTAAGCATAAGGCCTTCCCCTTGTCTGTCAGGAATGACAGTGGCGACACACTGGATCTCGTACAGCACTTTAAGTACCTGGATATCACAATTGACTCTACCCTGTCCTACTCCCATAACATAGACAGTACCGCAAAGGCCATCCATTCCAGAATGGGATACTCTACTGTCACTAACACAGCTTAACAAATGAAGCCCTGAACCTGGCCATCAATAGTTAAGTTGTCTCCCTCATCAATTATGGCCTAGCCATATAGGGGTCGGCTATGGACACTGCCCTCCGCTGCATCTCTTTGGCACTAAATAAGGCCTGCTGCCTCCTCACAGGTGCTGCAAGACTCACGCACACCTGTGAACTCTATGCTCGGGCAGGTTGGCTCCAACTGAAAAACAGAATTAAATACCAAACCTGCCTACTTGCCAAAAAAGCCTCACTAAATCTGCTGCCACCAGGAGTTTAGAACCTGCTCACACAACATGCAAGTGATGACCTGACCAGAAGCTCTAACAGTCAAATCTTTAGTGAACCTAGATGCCTCATTGCATTGGCACAACGTGCGTTCTCCTACTGTGCACCCCACTCGATCAACGCTTCACTACCTGCAGTCTCTGAAGTAGCAACCATTGGTGCCTTCAGGCGTAAGCTTCGTCAGCACCTTATTGCAGAAAATAACTGTGACTGCTTCATCTAACTTTTGTTGCATACAAGCGAAGTCTTCATCAGCGCCTCATTATCAAGGACACCTGTGACTGCATCCGCTTATCCCCCTCCCATAGTAATCACCTGCTGCACTTAGACACGCCTCTTGACCCAGGGGGGCACCTCCCAAGCTTAGCACTTCACTGATTCCCCACCCTGCCCCTGCCTACCCCTCCCCCCACATCTCATGGCACACTCCTCCCTTCCCCCCTCTCTCCCTCTATTCCTCCGCTATGTCACCTTTGTCTGTTACCTTCTCTGTGTCTGTCCTCTCCAGGGTGTTCGAACTCATGGGTGCAGGCATATGTTGTACAATGCCTCAGCAGTGTCTGCTTGTGTGGACCTTTCTGTACCTTACTGTACCATATCTGTAAATATATAAATTGTTCTCTGCTATTTTCTGTTCAACTGACGTGGAACCTACAAAAGAGCATCTGCTCACAGATGTTATCCAAGAACTCAATAAGTAAATAAATAAAAAGGGGGGTGTGTGACAGAGATCATCAAGTTCCAAACAGGAATTAATAAGGTGAGCTGCAGGAAATATTTAGCTTGAAAACTAGTTTATGGTCATGTGGACATGAGTGGAAACTGATAGGAGGGATGTTCAGAAGAGATATGAAGAATATTATTTTACAGAAGGGGTGTTGGAGCCATGGAACAGTCTACCTGCTGAAGTAGTGGGTGCTAAAACTGTTGGTAGGGTCAGGCACGGTTGGGATAGAATGAAGGGTATAGTGGTTGCTTGGGGCAGCAGAAGCTGGAGGGAAATGGGGGGGATGATAAGGAAGGGCTAAGACCCTGGAGGGGACAGTAGGTCCCAAGCTACATAGGAAACTTGGGCAGACTGTCTGGACCATTGGTCTTTTTCTGTGGCTGTTGTCTATGTTCTGTGTTTCTTTCTTACAGACAAAACAGATTTAAAGGGGTAGGAAATTTGTCTGAATTTGCAGTTTATAATATTCCTATTTTCAGAAATGTGATTTGTGCCCTCTAAATGATTCATAATTTTACTATCTGACGTTACTGTAGCACTCCGGACCCATAGTGCAGTTCGGCTGCTACTAGAAAAAATACAGTCTTAATGCAGGCAGTACGTCGAAGCATGGGATGGTCAGTGTCACGGCGCTGACACAAATGCCTGACTGCTTCTCGATGAACTTTGCAGAAATAATAAAACACTTATTTTTAGACCAAGGAATCGCTAATGTCTTGACTGTTCCTCTAACGAACTTTGGAGCTTGAAGTTTGCAGAGAAAACAAGTGATAAATTTACTTTTGAATGGTTTACTAATAACTATTAATTTCTATTTTACTTTGCGTTGCACACTTTCCATTTTGGCATTTGATGCCGATGATGCTGTTTTCATTGGAGGGGCTGCACCCCTACACCCCTCCAACAAAATGACTATTAATTTCTGCTTTACTTTAGTGCATGGGGGCTGTGCCCCTATACTTTCCTCCCTTTTCATTTATACAGGTTCAAGAGTTTGTATGAATGTTTACTTTTGAATGCTTTACTAATGACTATTCATTTCTGCTTTACATTTGTTGTGTTATGTTGCACACTTCCACGTTTTTACGCGTGATGCTGTTGTTTTTCATTAGAGCTGCGCCCTCGCTCATTTTGTTTCTCTGAATACCAGTGTTTCATTATTTTTTATGCCAAAAGTATTGCAGCACTAAGGATGTGTTTTTAGTGTCTCGTAATTAGATGCGCACTTTACCAATGTATTATTTAATTGATTTTTTTGGCATTTCAGTCTCGTATATTCAGTACATATTTACAGCTGTGTACATGGATACAGCACTCTGAAACCCCGTTCACACAGGAGCATGAGGGGTAGCTACCGTATAACACCCAAGACAAAAACTTACACAGCATGGGTCCGGAGTGCTACTGAATCTCCAACTATCTCTGCATGCCAATTCTGTGAAAAACTGTGTTATTTTGTTTTCTTTTTATAGAAACCATTCTATATAGATATCTTCATGGACTCCAAAACAGGATACCAGCACTCAAGAAACCACTCAGACAACAAGTTTACTTTTCACGTGTGTGCGTAGTTATCTTCATGGGACCAGTAATTTGAAGTTTTGATTAAGTTGCTGCAGGGCTTCAGAACTCTGCCCATGAGCTGTTGACCTATCGCAGCAGTGCTAGCGCTCAGAATGATGTTAAAGAAAACCTTATAAAATAGTTTTTACATCAGTTTTAACTCTTGCACTGTTTGAAACTGGACCATGTGGTATAAATATAATTTCTGAAAATAGAAACATTGCAAGAAACTGCAAATTCACACAGATTTCCAGTCCCCCTTTAAATGCAGTTGTATATGATTACTTTGAAGCGCTTTCGGATACTTAGTGTATGAAAAGTACCATCTACTCGTAATTCTTTTATGTTGTATGTTGTAAGCAGCAAGCTGTTTTTGAGGCAACTCTCTGAAGCTGTCATTTAAAAATAAAGAGCGAGCGTGAATGTGCACGCTCTTTATTGTGGTACAGCAGTGTTTGACACAGGGTTTTAAATAATTGCTTAGCAGTTTTTTCTTGGGACGATACTAACTGTACAGAAAGTATTTATATAGATTTTCTAGAAGTGCTGTGTTTGTTAAACACAGTGAGGCAAGAACTATGCATTTTGACAAAAATTTAGCACTTTTATGAGCAAAACGCTAATCAATATTTAGAGTTAAATAAAACCCTGTGGTAGCTGAGCAGAAATACTACAGCCAGTTGCTTTAGCTGTCACAAATTCATTAGCCAACTGCAGAACACATCAATTGATGCTTTCTTAGCTGTGGTGTGAGGCTTTCTCTTGGTACTTTTTGAAGCTCACCTTCACATTTCCCTAATAAACCCTCCTGAAAAGAATTCGTACTGCTCATAATTTGAAAGACGCTTTCACATGCTTTACAAGTTTAAAGTGATCCACACTTGTTTTCAGTCGCTTTATCAATGTCAACAAAAAAAGACAAGTATTTCAGTCCTTAAAAAAAATGTGCTGTACTTTCAGAAGGAAGGGGTTATCATTTGTTTCTTTTTATTAAGTTATTAATGAGGAATCCTATATAGAAAACATTTTACTTACAAAAAGAGATGACAAAATAATTCAGAGAATATGGATCTGTTGGAAATAAACACAGAAGTTACGCCTCTCACCCACTGTGTATTGACTTGTAAGAAAGAAATATATACTAGTTGAACTCCACCACCTTGAAGGAGTCAGGATGCCAATCCAGTGTAATCCCGGAATACAGATATCATCTTGAATTAGATAAAATAATATCATTTTGCAGTAACTTAAAAATCGACCCCATCTGGTACCTGCAAACACCATATCCTACTATTAGCACTGGACAGCATAGACAGGTTTCAAGTTCAAGCATCATTTTGAACGAGTTAAGGGACAGAAGTGTTCCTAATTATCTGAAGAATAAAGTTGGCAAAAAAGTGCAATATTTCATTTTTTTTTCCTGTGTATATTTTAGCCTTATGTCACTATTCCTGCTGGGTTGTTTTAACCTGTTGCTATCCTTTCTGGGATACCCGTAAAATGAGGTGCTGCATCTCGTGAAGTTATCCCCATTTCAGTAAACAAGCAATGATACCCAATAGGGTGGGTACCATTGTGCTTTACTGGATTTCCTAGGGGTGTAATGAGGCCAGACGCTGCAGGTAGATTGCCTTATAGCCCCTGAAAGGTCCAGTATAGCCCATACTGCCCATCCTGGAAGGTATTATTGCACTTAGAAAATGGGTTGTACTTTAAATTTTAACAAAATCTCTCAAAAATGTTACAAAATGTCTTACAAAAATAGATTTTATTGTAAAATAGTCCCACTTTTGGCATGCATACCAGTAGAAGGTACAATGTGTGTGTGTGACGGTTTTATTTGGTGACTGCTTTTTAATTTATTTTCTCTTCCCCCTGCCTGCTAGAGAAAAAGATTTGTGGTAATGCAGATACCCCTCTCATGTCCTGCCCGTCGGCGAAAAGATTAGTGCTGTCTCAGAATGCAAATCCCTCTCCCGAATCCCACATGCCCGCCAGCAAAAAGATTTCTGCAGACTGCTGACTGTGATTTCACCTGACTAGCAGCAAGGTAAGGGTGGGGATGAGGTGCTGGGTGAGGCTGAGGGAGTGATTTGGCATGGAAGGCCACGATGTATGTAGATAGTGATGGCAGAGATGGCTGGCAGTATAGCCTAGCGGTTAGAGTAATGAGCTGTGAACGAGCTTGGTACATCCAGTAGATCAGACCTGAGTTTGATTCTCACAACCTCCACTTGCATACTGTGCGACTCTGAGCAAGTCACTTAACTGCCCAGTGCTCCCAGGTCGCCCCTGAAAACAGGCACTTGTGCCTAGTGGGCCTTACCCGGTTACCAAAGACTAAAATAAATAAAATAAATAGAGTGGTTGTCTGGGATATGCATCACTGAGTCATGAGACCAGCTGTACTTTCTTGGCTTATGCTGCTGTAGATGGAGAGGTGCTGCTGGCTTGTGGTAGTAGGGTAAGTGGGTGGGCAGCTGGGGGACAGTGACGGGCACTCTTGCATTACTGCTGTGAGATAGAGTTGGAAATTTGCCATGATTAAAAATACATAGAAACATAGACAGTGCCAGCAGAAAAAGACCACTGGTCCATCCAATCTGCCCAAGTTCCCTATATAGCCCTGGGATGTTCATCCAGGGTCCTAGCCACTCCCCATTCTTCCCCTACCCATTTTCCTCCCACTTCCTGCCATTCCAGCCCCAACCCTTAATTCCGGTCCCAACTGTGCTTGAAACTAGCAACGGTTTTAGCACCCACCACTTTGGCTGGAAGACTGTTCCATGGCTCCACTACCCTTTCTGTAAAATAATACTTCCTCATGTCCCTCCTGTCAGTTTACACTCATGTCCACATGACTGCAAACTTATTTCAGAAGTTTTACCAGGAAAGACATACTGAGCTGATACCAGCTCATTTCCAGGTGCTTCTTAAGGCAAAGGAGGGGAGCAGGAAGTAATAATACCTTGAGCAATATTTCAGTACAGTTGTGAAGAATACCACAACAGCTTAATCTGGTTCAATTTCAGTTGACATCAGTTGCCATCCATCTGTATCTTTCCCCTCCCGGGATGAGGTAGGAAAATAGGCAGAATTGTCTAGTCCTTCTTCCTGGGGTGGGGTGGAATATATGTATGAATGAAATGGAAATGGTTCAAAATAACATTAATGGCAATTAAAACTTTAAAATAAAGGGAAAGTACAAGAGGCAAAGATGTTCACAGTCCCCTTGCAGGGTTCTCTGCATCCTGAAGGGGAATAGGGAGTGGCTTCCTACTCCACCCTCTACTTTTCTCCTCCACCGTCGCCTGCTCCCAGTCCCCCTTGCAGGGTTCTCATCATCCTGAAGGGGTCTAGGGTGTGGCTTCCTAATCCTACCCTCTACTCTCCTCTTCCACCGAGTAAATTACATCAAAATACAGCACTTGCCCACCATCCCTCCTCTCCTGCACTTAATTTATTCACTTCTGACCTTCAGCACTTGCTACTTTACTTTATTGCAGTCTGTTGTATTATGTTCACTGACGTGTGTATCACAAGTGTGTAGCCTGGTTACTCCTAGCCAATGTACTATTTCCTATTTTCACCAACTGGATTACCTGTCCCCTTTGCTCCCCACCCCACAGTTTTCAACTGCATAATTATGCTGTCTACCTGCTAACTATCTGTTTCTAAAAACAATCTGTAGATTCCTGTATGATTGTATGTATTCTCAGTTTACCACTGCTTACTATTTGAATACCAAATGTAATCGTTGTTTCTGTTAAATTGTATGAATCTCTGTTTTTCCATTGTCATTGTACCCCCTCCCCCCAGGTCACACCGGGAGACTAGCAACTTGTTGTTCAGTGTGCCTTCCTGGTGAAACATTTTAATAAATAAATAAATAAATAAAAATGTGTCTCACTTCCAGATTTTCCACACAGACCCCAAACTTTTAAAGCAGATGGTCAAACTACCCAAAACTTTCCTAGCATTAATGCAAGCCCCGAGTTACAATTAAAATACCAAGGGCGAGGGTGGAAGTTAAGTCTAATATGTTACTCTCTTTTGAGGCAGTAACAAAGGAATCTGACAGGGGAAATGCAGTCGATGGAATATGCTGAGGTTTCACTAAGACAATGAACCAAATGTGCTGGTGGAGTGGTCCATCAAGTGGCAAATGAAATCCAGTGTGTGGATAAAAGTACAGACCTTCACTATGACCGAAGGAATTCAAGTCAGAGATGCTGTTAAAATATAATGAGACGTTAAACCGAGGTAGGGTTGCCACCTTTGAATGGGGCAAAAAATGGATCCTAAGCCCCGCCTTAACCCCACCCTTTTCATGACTCATGCATTGTTCCTCCTAGAAGGCCATTTGTTATATCAATAAAAGACAGCACTTAAAGCAGCAGTTCAACAAAAATGTTAAGATACTGTACTGTACCTGTTAAAGTTACTTTCCTAGGTTCTTCCTAGCTATTTACTTATGTATTTATTTATTGACATTGGTTTACCAAATAAACACACAGAGATAAAAAATATTTCCAGTTATGATCTGGGGACACAAGGGAAATACAGTACTGTAACTTGCGTACAACAGTATACATAGTATATAATAATACTACATAAGAAATTGTTTCCTGTAATGTGTACTTTATATCTTTTTCTGGCTCCATTCCCTGCTCATGTCCACAGTACTATTTCAAAGCCAAAGAAGAGACCATACCTTTTTTTCTTGAGGAAAAAAAATAATATAAAACATTAAAAATGCCTGAATTCTTTTAGAGATAAAAATGTTTACCAGCAAATGAAAGTGGAAGACAACTGGCTCTGTTACTGTTACAAAAGGTGGGGGCAGCTTGGCTGCTATGCCACTTAAAGATGCAGTGAGAAAGATTAGGTTAAGTAAGTGCTAATGGTGTCAGTGGCCATGTTTTACACCTCCCAGGTTGACTGCTTACACAAACAAAGGGCTATATTGACAACAGATCTTGTTTTAAGCTGGACATGCAGCTGAAACAATGAATAATATGACAGCATTTGTTTCAAAAGTATGTGAGCACTCAAAATGGCTCAAAAACCTGACCAGAACAGAGCAAAACTGGATTACCTGATAGGGACCCTGAAAACCTGATCACCAGGTAAAAAACCTGACAGATGGCAACCCTAAACCGAGGTCCCATCTGCCTGGATTGGTGGTAGTTCAAGTGGATGCTAATGATCCCATGGCACTTATCGAAAAAGAGTAGGGGAATTTCCTCGGTGTCCTGGCCAAATTTCTCCCATTCACTAAAAATACCACCAACAGCTTAATCTGGTTCAATTTCAGATGCTTACCATCTGTATCCCCCTCTCCCCCTGGTCGCCCCTGAAAAAGGGACTTCTAGGCCCAGTGGGCTTACCGGGTCAACAAAATTCAATAAATAAATAAATAAAAAAATAAAAAAGCTTGCAGCAAACCATGGAAATACCCGAGGATCATCACTGAGAGGAGGCTAATGTACAGTGGCTGCAGGTAAGGCAAATCGAATGCTGGGTGGTATTAAAAGGGGCATAACATGCCATGAGAACGATGTGATTCTGCTGTTCTGTAGGGGACTGGTAAGCTCGTTCTTGAGAGTGTTGTGTGCCGTTCTGATCACTGTGGTACAACTTTTTTTTTTTTTTTTTTTTTTTTTTGAAGGGGTTGGATAAGGTACACATACAAACAGAGGAGAGAAAGAAGTAAGTGCCTCAACTTGGACTTGAACCCAGGCCGCCTGGATTACCGTTCCGGTCGCGCTAATCAGCTGCGCCACCAAGGCAACTGGAACCTGGGCTGTCCCAGAGTACACATAGAGAATACTGGATGGGCAGCTATGCAGAACCAGTGTGTTCTGCCACAGAGGGATTCTGATTCCCTCTGACCTTGAGAGCGAAGCTCGAGAGGTCCATGAGAGTCAGAACCCCGAGGTGACAAAACACACTGGTTGTGCATAGAGTTGCTCATCCTGTATTTTTTCTAGTGTGAATATTACTGTGTGAAATATGTGTTTGTGAGTTCTTTTGCTTTCAAAATGAAACTGACTCATGCAGTCTCTAGAGGTTCTAGAATGCTGTTCTACCACAGTAGGGTAGAACAGCATTCCATGACCTTGGAACTGTGGTAGAACAGCATTTTGAAAGGGATGGAATTCTATACAGAACAACATTCCACTATACACTGTATTACTCTTTCTCCAGTGCACAGCCTGATGCTGCACAAATAATTACTTCATTTTTCAATCATATGGGTGCAGTGTGCATATTTATGGAACACATACAAACAGGAGAGAGAAAGAAGTAAGACTGGGTTAGTGTGGGGGATCATAATCTGAGGAAGCCTTTTTTATCCATAGACTGGTAAACCTGTGGGGAATGTTCCCAAAGGAGACAATGCAAGTGGGGAGTGTTAAATATGTTAAACTCCGGTTGACGCTCTGCTCTGGTTAGAGCAGTTGCTTTTAGACAATAACATTACTGGGTACAACATTTAACTTGCTGGGGAAGAGAGGGCTCCTGGAGGGTTCCATTATTTCACCTAACATTGAATGCTGCGACTGGCTGTATGGAAGGAAACAAACAAACATGAGGGACCATCGGTCTTTTTTCATCTAACCATTTCCTAAGTTTATATAGGCGGCTGTTATGCTTTCGTTGATTTTTTTTTTAAAACTTATAGTCTATATTTGTATAGGATTATTGCATTAATGAGCAAAAAGGCTGACTGTTTTGATTAACACTTTTCAACCTGGTGTCCGTGTTATCACTGCCTAGCCTGAATGCTGCATTTGAAGACAGTACAGATGCTTGAGAGTTTTATATTGTCATCATTTCCATATAATCTTTTGCTGCTTTTAATTGCAGAAATAATGGTTTTGTATAATTCCCTTTAACCCATTGTTGAAAAGTGCATTTAACGGACATCTCCTATCTGGGAAGGGTGGACGGCTCTTGCTGCTACATGACTGCCCTGTTATGGACAGTGGATGTTTCCAAGGGGCAGGAATATGTAGCCCACAGAAAGGGAAGAAACCTGCTACCATCAGATGCAGATGTCTGATGTAAGACATAGTAACATAGGGCTGTGCTGTGAATTGTAGGCATGGCCCTGCCAGCTTTTGACCTACCAAAGGGGCCATCACCACAGGGAAAAGGAACATAGCTAGGGAGAAGAGTTGGTGCTTAGGCAGATTACTAAGCTGTGTTCTGCCCACCTAACTGTGGCATCTGCACCTCTGGGTCTTCTCTTTCCTACCCCCAGTATAAACTGTTCCAGTCTGCTGTGCCTCCAACTAGCTGATGCTGAACACTGGGATACATCTGGAAAGGACCAAGAGAGGATCAGGAAGAAGTTACCATGGGCAAGTGGTGTCCACTCTGGATGTGTGGAACAGAGCCTGTGAACATGCTGTAGTTGGGCCTAGCCCACTCAGTACACTGAATTAAAAAGTGCAGTTTCAGACGGCCTGTCCATGCAGCTATAGCGCTGCTGCCGTTTGTAACACCAGTGACCTGGGTTTGGGAACGAGTCTGGATCATCCGGTGCCAGCCGAGGGGAGAGGGATTGAGCATTGTACAGGATGACTCAGTGCAAAGTGAACGTCCTTTGACATCACTGGGGGAGGACTGAAAAAGTAAAAATGTCCCCGGTCCCTTTAGGTGAAAGACCCTGGTGCAACTGGTCTACGCTCCACTGGCTTGTTGCGTCCCTCCTGACTGGCATAAGTCTGCTGTGGGGTAAATCCAGCACCCTGACTCCACTGGGGGGGTAATCCGAAGGCTGCATGGAGGAGGCAGTGCATCAGCAAGGTGGAAGCACCCCAGGCAAGCACTGTGGGAATCTGGATTGAGTCAGGGCCAGAGATGAGAAGGGGGCATAAAACACAAAAAGGAAAAAAAACTGCAGTTTGTATGGATTACTGTGAGGCAGAATAACCTAGAGGTTGGAGCATCTGAGCTGTGAATGTTCAGACCCAGCAGTCTTGGGTTTAAGTTTCACAACCTTCTCTTGCACACAGTGTGACTTTGAGCAAGTCAATTAACCTCTGGTTCTCCCAGGACATACTGTGAAATGAGCTTCGACTCCATGTGCCTTTACCAGCTAAAAAACAAAAAAGTACACTGATCTAGTACGTTAAGTTGCTAGCAGTAATGGGTAATAGCAGTCATCTTGCACCTTCCCAGTGAGAACATACCCAATGTCTGGTCTGATTGTTCTCTTTAAATAACTGATGGATACAGTATGTGCTGATCTTTTTTTGTCATTTACCAGTTTGTATCAGAGATGAGGAAAAATAATGGTCCTATACTTTGTGCTGACATGTACGTTAGGGATGCCCAGGGGTTTCATCTTCTAACTTACTTTGTTTCTATTATGCTGGATTGTTTTTTATCTATGTCATGTTCTTGAACCATAAGACAATAAAATTTACTACTGCTGCATTCCCAGTGGGAAAATGAACTAGTAAAAACCACTTTACCTCACGTCTTGGTGTGTAGGCATTGCGTACTTCTTGCTTTGTACATTCTGTGAATAGTGGTACCCCTAATTCCATTTTAAATTGTAGACAGAGGCACTGTGCATTGCCTCGGGTCTTTACTGGTGGGGACATCACATCAAAACGTGAGTTTCAAGCAAATGTCTATTCATTATGATATTGGCACTTAACAGACTTAAAGCTGTTAGTACCCTGGAAAAACATCCTTTCAGCCTAGCTTCTGTCACAAATATCCCAGTACAGTTGGACAGCCTGCCCCAGCTCCTCAGCTGGGGAGGGGTCTGCCACGAATTGACTGTAAGAGAAGAAATGCTTTTCTGTGTCCCAGTCACTTGATCCTTTTTGTAGAAATGTTTCTTGAATGACAGACAAAGAGACCTGTGTAACTCTGTCTTGCCACTGCCTGACATGAAACCAGATGTACTGTTGCCTGGGTCACCATTTGGGACAGAGTGTGGGTGCCGATTAAATTAGTATTGGGCTTGCTAGTACAGAATGTAAAAACATACCACATGGAGACTCTCTCAAAGTCTTATGCATTTCTTATTTACTAAAAATGGCATGTGGAATGCCATGGTGCCTTGTAGAATTTCTTTATTGCCAAAATCTGCAAAAGGAGATCTGTATCAGAGGCTTTTGGAACTTGCTTTAAATTACTTCGCCAGTATCTCCACACCTGCGTCAAAGTTTCTGTGCAGTTGCATAAATATAGAAACATAGAAACATAGAATTTGACGGCAGATAAGGACCGCTTGGCCCACCTAGTCTGCCCATTTTCCTACCTAACAGATAAGCTGCAGATCCTAATTAACCAACAGCTTACTTCCTCCTACTCCCCACTAAGACTGCCTTATGTCTGTCCCATGCATTCTTGAATTCCCCCACTGTTCTTGACTCCACGACCTCCTCAGGGAGGCTGTTCCATGCATCCACAACCCTCTCTGTGAAAAAATACTTCCTCACATTACCTCTGAGCCGTCCCCCTCTATCTTCAAATTGTGCCCCCTTGTTCTTGCACATCTCTTTTTCTGAAATATGCCACCCTCTTGGACTTTGTTGATTCCCTTGAGGTACTTGAAAGTTTCTATCATGTCTCCTCTCTCCTCCTTTCCTCAAGGGTATACATATTAAGCTCCTTTAGTCTTTCTTCATATGTCTTCTGGTGCAGACCCTGCACCATTTTGGTTGCCCTCCTCTGGACAGCCTCCACTCTGTCTATGTCTTTGCGGAGATGGGGTCTCCAGAACTGCACACAGTACTCCAGATGGGGTCTCACCAACTGTCTGTACAGAGGGATAACAACTTCCTGTATTCTACTATTGATGCCTCTCCCTATGCATCCCAATATCCCCCCAGCCTTCCTCACTGCCTTCTCACATTGCTTGCCCACCTTTAGGTCATCTAATATAATTACTCCCAGGTCCCTTTCCATTTTTTACTCTTGTCAGTATCTCACCCCCCAATGTGTACTCGTGCCCTGGGTTTTTGTTTCCCAGGTGCATTACCTTGCACTTCTTTGCATTGAATCTGAACTGCCATACATTTGACCATTCCTCCAACCTTGCCAAGTCCCTTCTCATCCTTTCCACTCCATCTTGTGTATCAACCCTGTTGCAGATCTTTGTGTCATCTGCAAAGAGACATACTTTTCCTTTCAGTTCCTCTGCAATGTCACTTATAAAGACATTAAAAAGGACCGGCCCCAGTACTGAACCCTGCGGTACCCCACTAGTAACCCTCCTTTCTTCACTGTGTACTCCATTTACTACTACCCTTTGCGTCCTGTTGTCTAGCCAATTCTTTGTCCAGGCTACCACCTTGTGACCCACTCCAAGGCTGGCTAACTTGTGTATTAATCTTTTGTGTGGGACTGTATCAAATGCCTTGCTAAAATCTAGGTAAGCCATGTTTACAGCCCCTCCCTGGTCTACTACTTTGGTCACCCAGTCAAAGAAATCTATTAGATTCGTCTGACACGATCTTCCCATCGTGAATCCATGCTGCCTTGGGTCCTGTGCCCCACTGGCCTCTAGGTACTCAACAATTCTTTCCTTCAGAAGTGATTCCATCATTTTACCTACCACTGAGGTCAAACTAACTGGTCTGTAGTTTCCTGCCTCTGTCCTGCTCCCACTTTTGTGAAGAGGAATGACATCCGCCCTCCTCCAGTCCTCGGGTACCACCCCATCCTCCCATGATTTGTTAAAGAGAGTAGTCAGCGGTGTCATTAGTTCTACCCTTAGTTCTTTTAGAATTCTTGGGTGAATCCCATCAGGCTCCATTGCTTTGTCCACCTTCAATTTTATTAGTTCTTTCAGAACCCTTTCTTCTGTAAATGGACTGGTATCGACCCTCGTCTTCAGAGTGTTTCTCTTGTTTGGTTTAGGTACCTCCCCCTCCTCTTTCTTTGTGAATACTGAGCAGAAATATTCATTCACTGTCCCTGCTTTTTCATTGTCACCCTCTACCCACATTCCCTCCCCTTTATTAAGCCTCAGTATCCCTCCTTTGGTCTTTCTTCACTCCCTAATATACCTATAAAAGGTCTTATCCCCCCTTCTTAACAGAGTTGGCTATCCTTTCCTCGGTTTGGGCCAATGCTATTCTGACTGCCTTCCCAGCCTCTTTCTGCTTTAACTGATAAAGTTCTCTGTCCTTCTCCTTCTGTGTTTCCTTATATTTCCTGAATGCTATCCTTTCTCCTTAACCTTCCTGCCACCTCTTTTGAGAACCATAGCGGTTTTCCTTCATTGTGTTTTGTTGATTTGCTTTACACAAAGGCTTGTTGCCTCTGTGATGGCTGTTTTGATTACTCTCCATTGTTCCTCCACCCCTCCTTCTTGCCTGTTTGCTAGTGCTTTTCTGAGGCACTCTCTCATTTTCCCAAAGTCAGCCCTCCTAAAGTCCAATACTCTTGCTTTTGTATGGCTTGATTGTATGGCTGTGTTTATCGTGAACCACACTGTTTGGTGGTCGCTTGTTCCTAGATGGCTACCCACTTCTAAATCTGAGATTCTTTCTCTGTCCCCATTTGAGAGTACCAGGTCTAAGATTGCTCCCTCCCGAGTGGGTTCAAGTACTAGCTGTCTGAGGCATGCCCCCTGTAGGGCATCAAGAATGACCCTTCTCTTGGATGTGCCTGCAGCAAAGGTGCTCCAGTTAACATCTGGCATATTCAGGTCCCCCATCAACAATATCTCCCCTTTTTCTGCCATTCTAAGGAAGCCTTCTATCATTTCCTTGTTCATTCCCTCCCCCTGAGATGGGGGTCTGTATACAACCCCCATGCGGATTGTGGTGCCATTTCCTGTCTCCAGGGTGACCCAGAGTGTTTCATCTGCTCCCTGTTTACTCTTTAGTTCTGTTGTTTTGATCCCTTCCTTTACATAAAGAGCTACTCCTCCTCCTCCTCTTTTACCCTCTCTGCCCCTCCTGTAGATTGTGTATCCTGGTATGTTGACATCCCAGTCATGGTTCTCTGTGTACCATGTTTCTGTAACTGCCACAATATCCAGGCAACCCTCTTCCATCAAGGCCACTAGTTCAGGGAGCTTGTTACACAGATTACGGGCATTGGTACTCATCACCCTCCACTTTTTGATGACCTTACCCCTTTTAGCCCCATTCCTGTCCTTACTGCCTTTGCCTTTTTTTACATTTACTTCTGGCCTGCTGCCTAATGACTTCTCTACCTTGGTGTTTACCTCAATAATTACTGTTGTTTGTGGGGGGAGGCTGGGATTTCCCTGCTCATTTTCAGTGCCTCCCCCCTTGGCTAGTTTAAATGCTTGCCAATGAAGCATTTAAACTCTCACCTGGGATCCTGGTTCCCTCCCTGGACAGATGCAGACCATCGCACCAGTATAGGTCTGTATCCCTCCAGGTGGCTCCCCAGTTCCCAATGAAGCCAAAACCCTGAGCTCCACACCATTTTTTTAACCATTCATTGAATTCCCTGGTGAGGAGTACCCTAGCATCACTCTTGCCATAGACAGGCAGCACCTCCGAGAAGGTTACTGTATGCGCTACTTGTCTAAGGCCCTTCCCCAACTCTACAAACTCCTCTTGCACTGCTGTGATCCCACTCCTAGCCAGGTCATTTGTCCCTAGGTGGACAATAACATCCAGCTCCCTCCATCATGCAGCTGCTCCCACGATCCTGAGGATTCGCTTCCTGTCCCTCCAAGCCGTGGCGCCAGGCAGGCACCTTACCTCCCTCTTCCCTTCCTCCCCCATTTCTACCCCCCTAATGATTGAGTCCCTCACTAGGAGTTGTTTCCTTCCCCTGTGGGGTCTCATGCCACCCTCCTGTGGGTCTTCTTTGTGAAGGTTCCCAGTATCCTCCTTGGTCTCCACTGCAGGTGCCTCCGTAGAGGAACCACTATCCACCAGAAGAGCGAATGATTGTGGAGGTACAGCTGGAGGATGCAATTCTGTTCCACCACCCTCTCCTCCCTAAGCCCACCCTGGTCCAGCCTCTCCTCTTTCTTGGCAACCTCTGAGGTAGTGGCATTGGCCCTGGTGGTCCCTGGGTGGGGAGGAGGTTTCCTGAATCCTAGCCAGGTCAGCCTGGAGACAGGCAACCTCCTCTCTCAGACCAGAGAGGTGCCTACAAATAGGGCAGCATCGCAGCCTCAGAATGTCTCCCGAGACACTGCCACCCCACAGCCATTGCACTGCACCACTCCTATCATGTCTTATTTTGTGTCCCCTCTCCTGTTTCTCTGTATGCTTACTCTCTCCTCTCCTTACAACTCTCACTCTTCCTGTTCTGGGACAGTAACTTCCTATATTTTTCAGTAGCCTCCTTCTTCCTTGCTCAGTGTCAGACCACCAGCAGCTGGGGGGGAGAGTGAGCTACTATTTTCCTTTAGGGTTGACAAAACCAATGTTTCTCTATTATCCTTCCCTTCCTACTGCCAAACAGGAAGTTCCTGTTGACAGTCAAATCCAGTGGCTATAAAAGTAGAACTGGCTTAGCGTGGGTGCGTGCAGGGGTGGGATGGAGGGCAATTAGTAAGAAAAAAGGCTAGCAACAGGAAGTTGTAATTTGAGTCACCTGCTTTTATAGTGTCTAAGCCACACCCCCAATTAAGCTCTCTCTCCTCCTACTGGTTTAGCAAAGTAAACTGATACAGAACCCTTCCCAGCACAGAACACACACTGACTTTTTTTTTTTTTTAAACCCTAAATAAAGCCCCTTCTACTTCTAATAAAGTATCTATTTGCTTAAACTCAACAGACACTGACTCCTGCTAAGATATAAGTGTTAAATTAATAAGAAAATGTAGCTTCTTTTAGTTAGCTGCTTTCTGCTCTACAAACAAGGCTAGCAACAGTTTGGTCAGTGTTACGCACTTGCATCAATTTCTCAAACTTGCATCAGTTATCAGAAACTTGACGTCAGTTATTGTACACCTGCAGCAAATTTCTCTGCACTTAGAAAAGATTCTCCTTAAATTTCTCAGCACTTGCATCAGTTCTTCTGCACTTGGCTCATCATTTTGTGCAGTTGTGTCAATTCATACCAAAATGACACAAATCGGTAAAAAAATGCTGCAACTTCATCAGAAACAATAGACACATGTACAGCTGTAACAAGTAGATACTCTAAGTTGTACTTATAATGTGCAGGCGTAGAAATGTAGATATTGCTGGCAGGTAAAGTTCTTACGGCCCATCCAGTCCTCCCCACAAATACATTTGCATATAACTGTTGAGTGCAAGTATACAGTTGTAAAACAAAAGTATGAAGGGTCACAGAGGTACAAAAATACAGGCCAGCACTACTGGCTACACAGGAAGGCTAAAGCATAGTGGAAGTACAATTTTTAATACTTGGGAAGTTATTTGTACCCTTAACACCATTTGTGAGGTTTTCGTGGTATGGCGAAACCTACTGATACCAGCATGACCTGACTTTTACTTGCATCTAGGAAGCAGGAGGTTATTGGAATAGGAGAATCTGAGCCAATAGACAGAGTGAGGAATGGGAGACAGGAGGCCACTGAGATACCGAGGGAGTTTGTCATACCAGTACTGTGCACCTAAGAGTACAGTGCAAATGGTGTGTCTGCCACTTAGGGAGGGCCACCCTAGTTGCATTTGCATAGAACAGGGATGAGCTCAGGGTGGACAGCTGAGAACAAATCAGCTAGTGGAATTCAAAAGTGTATCCAGTTTGAGATGGTTTAGCTATAGACCCATTCACAACATCACTGTAGGCCAGGGCAGGCACCTAAAATTCAGTCTTTCGTAATTGTATCTAGCTTTTTGCCCTGCAGGCTGTCAACCTGGTCCTCACTGTCTCATGCTGGCAACCTCCCGAACTTGTTCACTGCTCCCCCTGTCGTACCGGCTGAAATCCACACGGGCAAGGTTCGAGAGTGCCAGAGGCTGTCATATAAACGGCTTGCAGTACATTAGTTTTCTAGTTTTTGCCCACCTTTTGCTTTGCCTGCCTCAGCCCAGAGGCATGATGCCAGGCAGTGCCTTGGCAGACCACACCAGCATGCAGCAATCCCCCACAGAGAAAGCAAACTTCCTGGACCATCATAGGGGTTGCACATGGCAGCAAAACCATGTGCTGTCCCTCTTCGTCTGGGATTGTTGCCACACAGAAGTACCTTCCTAGCCCTTCTGGGCTGCCCAGCCAGCTCCTGAGTCCACTCTTGAACCTGGGCCCCCAGCATTGGAGCACAACACACTACCTTCTGGATCATCAAGCCACCAATCAGATTCTCTCTTTTTATGGTCACTGTTTCCCATTGGCTCCTCAGCCCTAACTGCGCTTATTTACCTCACTGTGTTCCCACTGTGCCTTAGGCAATCTAAAAGTTTTAGCTACATTAAAACACATGAATAGTAGCTAGAGTGCAGCGCATTCTCTTCCTTTAAGGCTTTAACCACTGTGGCAAACAACATTTCTTGAGCCTCTTGGGAATTGTTGGTATTTGGCTACCTGGGCTAATGGCCAGTGGAAATATAGCCATGTCATCTCCACTACTCAGTGAGGGTCTGCACTTCACCCCTTCTCATTGAGATGATACACCTTTACATAGTGATCAGATGGACCAGTTACATTAGTAAATGCTCCGTTTTATATGCAGGTACTACTGACTGTTGCACTGGGCTCACCTCAGACTACTACCTGAATGATGCCTGAATCTGTATGTTAACTGGCTTGGAGTAAGTTGTTCTTGATATTATAATGGCATTGGAGAAGGGGAAAAAACAGTGTTACATAGTTTACAAGTGCTGGCGAATTGGTAAGGCTGTAGTGTTTGAAATGGAAACCTTGAACCTGCACTGCTGCTAGAAGTCTTTACAAGAAATGCTTTTTACTGGCCTTCACTAGCGTCCTTCCGGAATCCTGCCCTAAACCTTTCTCTCGCTCTATCTCCATGTAAGAGTATGTGAAATCCCAGCTCAGAATCCATGTGGTTACTCATGCGATCAGTAATGTGTGAGCAGTGAGAGGGACAGCGAGAAAGAAAGGGAAATGCCCTCATCTTGTCTCATTAAAAATATAGGACCTAAGTGACAATGGGGTTAGAAATTAATAATTCAACACAATAAGATGCAGAAAGTGCTGCCACACATCACAGCAAATTAATACTCGTTCAGAAAGGTGGGTGTCTAAAGAAGGGTAATGCAGGGGGACTGATGAGAAGTGTGTGGTCCCTACTATTATATTTAATGAATCAGTATTTTACATCATAAAAAACTTCACACCTCCTATACTCTGAAATAACCTATATCATTCTCATGTACTAAATAAATTAATCTCACTTGACCCATAAGGCATGCACCGGAATACATGCATTTAAAACACATGTGCAGTGAAGCACAAGAAACAAATCTAATCTAATCTTTACTACTAATGTATGCCAAGAAAATAAAAATGTGTTCTCCCTCTGTTACTCTCTGTCTCCCAGTTACGTGAGATTAGCCCATACAGTGCCCACCACAGGACAGTCCTACTCAGGTGACCTTGAAGTCATGCATTGTTTCAGATGACTTGTGGCCTTATCTAGAAAGCCCTACATGGGTGCACAGGGCTACTTTGTGCACCACAGTGTCCTTTCCCCACATATGGCATACTCCTCGGCATCCACAACACTCCTAATGCTTTCACAGTCAAGGCTCCCCAACCCGATGCTGCTCAGTCAGCTGACCTAAGCTGGCAGTTGGTCCAGGACGCGGGCAGAAGAGTAGTGCCACGCTCATGCATTAAACTAGGCACAGATGTCATCAGGTAGTGGGAGTGTGAGGATGTTAAAAGGGGGGAGACCCCAAACATAATCTCTCTGCATCCCCCCGCTACAAACATGTACAGACCACACATTTTTTACTTTCTTTTCCATTTATGCTTCTGTCATACCCAGGCAGAGCTTCCTTCGGCCTCTGCAGTGCCTCCTCTGGTCCTTCTGAAATCCTCCTACCTGACTGCTTGGTACCACAGGCCATCTGTGACGCACCAGGATTGTGCCCTCCTGGCTTGCACCCCAGGAGGGGGATTGCCTTCTGCACCTCATGAACTCCTGAACAGTGGTCCAGGGGCAGGACGTCTGGATTCAGAGCTAATGTGGGGGGCTGGAGGTGCGTCATCTCCTCATTGTTGGGTGGTGGCCTTCTACTTTTCTGGCACCCCTGGTGGAGATGATGTGCAGTGAACCCAGGTCACCAGTATTGCAAGCATTACCTTTTCCACTTCCCTGAGGGAGCAGCCCCTAGACCACACATTAATACCCCGGCCCTCCTCCTTGCACAAGAGCTGTGTATATATACACACATACAGAGAGAGAGAGAGAGAGAAAAAGATACCCACACCCTACTCCATGTATACCTGGCATCTAATGACACCCCATGCCACACCCTGCCCCATGTCAAGGTATCCCTGGCATCCTACCCCCCGACACACCCTGCCCCATGTTCAAGTATCCCAGGTGACTAGAACATTCCCCTAGCACTCCCTTCCTCATGTCCAGGTATCCCTGGTGTCTAGTGGCATCCGCATCCCACATCCTGTCTCATGTTCAGGTATCCATGTCATCCAGTTGCACTGACTCCCGTACTCTGTCCCATGTCCGGCTATCTCTAGAATTTAGTCGTAATCCCCATCCAGACCCCCAAATACACAGATGGCAAAAACCTTCCACTTACCACCTTGTTCAGTTGCCATCTGAATAATTCACAGCAGTGACAGATGAAATGCACACCGACAACTGTGTGCTGTATTTCATCAGTCACAGTGGACTCAGACAGTGGACCAGCTGAGGAGGGGAGTGGAGGGTTTTTGCCATCCACAGATAGGGTCTGGTGGGAGGGACTAGCAAGTGAGCCACTGGAGTTGGGTACCCAGTGGTCACATAGTTTTTTTGTCTTTTTTTCTTTTTTGCTCCCCCAGCTGCCCCAATGCAGCCACCTGTCACCCCACATTGCTGCCCCCCGTCCCAGGTAACCCTGACGTAACCCTTCACCAGGTGGGTCCCTCTCCGACGAGGGGAAGGCACTGGTGAGGCAGCTAGCGCAATTCTTGGCCCAAGTGCTGCTGAGGTGGTCCGTGGGCTGTTCGGGTCTCGCGGTAGCGGGAGCTGGTGACTGTCATCTGGTCGGCCACGGGGGTCTTTTGCCATTTGCTCCCTTGGGGCACAGCATGCCACAAACATCAAGGCATACACAGACGTTCACCATGCCCCGTTAGTCATTTGGGACCCAGCAACTGCCGTACCCCCAGCCTCCGCCAGGGGTCAGCAAGCGCTGGGTCACTTCCCTGCCCTCCCCCCAAAAGAAGATGAGCAGTCATCCGATGCTCGAGCTCTCTGTCCCCGGCCAGCCCTCCAGCACTCTGGTCTGTTCCCGAACTCGAGTCGCTGGCGTCGCAAGTGAAAATCTAATCACTGTGCTGACGGGCAGGCCCATCTTGTTTTTTTAATGCAACTCTCCACTACTGGGGTTAGATGTCTGTTGGGCATATGTTTATTTTATACCGTCTAACACTGGTATTGGATAGTCGGGTGGGGAGGAAACTAAGAATCATTGGTTTGGGTGCCCTGGCGCCGCAGGAATTTGGGGTTAAATCAGAAGTCAATTAAGTAAATGCACAACAGGCACAGTTTAAATTAATAAATGTTGTATGTGAAAACAAACAGGACTACTAGTTTCAACCAGTTATTTTTTCCTTTTTACCTTTATTTAATGGCAATGGAGTTTGGACTCTAAGGTCCTTTTGATATTTTTGGAATTTAAATTGGTTAGTTGACTTTTTTTTTTCTTACTCATGCAGCAGCAGCAGTTCACACCTTTGAGAGATTGCAGTTAGTGCGAAACCTGTCAGGTGGTTCCTTGATGACATGGAAGGGGGGAGTCATGCATGCACGGCATGCAGATACCTGCGGAGGACATTGAACTTTTTTGCAGCTGCTTGTTTGAATTACTGCAAGTACTGAACTATTAAGTCCGGTGTTACTGTACCGGGAACGTCCGTGCTTAGGTAAAAAAAAATGAAGGCATAAAAAGAAGCAAAGACCAGCACCAGTGCCTAACGCAAGGACTATGCTGCTTGTTAACAAATATGCCAACCAAGTGAAAAAAGCCACTGAAGTGTACAGACTCACCAGGCAAAAGGATGAAGCAATTCAGTGCAGTTCAATGCAGTACAAATCCTTAATTGGGAGTACAAAAATGCCTGTTCAAATGATCCATAAAAAATCCAAACTCTGCTCCAACATACAGCTTCCTTGTCACATGACAATGCACGCATTAAGTCACCTGGCGTGTTTCGCACAACGTGCTTTCTCAAAGGCGTTGGTTGGCATATTTGTTAAATGGCATAGTCCTTGTGTTAGGCAGTGGTGCTGGTCTTTGCTTCTTTGTTTGAATTACTGTAGATTGCATGAATTAAGGAACTTCATATTGTACAGGTAAACCCTGTCTTTTCCTGTTTTGCATTCATAGTCTGAGATACTGGGACCCGGTGCCTGGCTAATGCCAAGCTCTCCACCTGTCCTCCGAAGTAGTCTGTTTGAGCAGTAGCATAGCTATTCTGGAAGTGGCTTTCTTTGGTCTGTTTTCAGACTATGCAACTATGAAGTTTTTATGTAAGATTTTGTAAAAAAAACAAAACATTTTTTACTTGATTGATTACTTGTTTAGATGAATACAAACAATATGTAAGTTGTGAAAGTAATAGAAGTGTACAGTGATTTAACAAGGAATTGTATTTTTAATGTATCAAAATTATAAATTAACATGTATGTACTGTACCTTGTTTTTGTTCATTTTTACTGCTGCATAGTGGAGCTATGCATGACGTGTTGCAGTTACATTGAAAAGGGGCTTTGGTAGCATGTGACTGTGAATGCAGCACAGCTGTGGACAGCTAGTGGCATGTGACTGCAAGCACAGTACAGCTGTGGACAGCTATACAGCTGCGTCCTTCTACTGGAGTGGAATAGAATCTCTCTGTGTCCTCTCCATTCAAGTGGTTGCTTCCTTCCCCTCTCCCCACACTATTTTCATACTCACAACCCCACTACCTGTTTAATTTAGGGGAAAGCTCCAGTCCACAGTCAGCTAGCCTAAACCCAGTAAATGTTTTCAGTTGTTCATCTGAGACTCTGTGTGGAAGCTGGGAACTATAGTGCATGGCTTAGCCATTCTTTACGATGTGCAGGAAGGTTAAGCCAGCTTAAAAACTACAACTTCCACCATGCAGTTTAGCCGGAGTCACCGTATCACTGTGTTTCCTGTTACTGAATTGGGCAGCAGCGGGTGGCAGAAACAGTAAAAAACAGAGAGAAAGATGGCAGGTAACAGGCAGCCTCAACAGCAGGAGAAGAACAAGGAACAAGTTACAGAGCACAAGCAACAGAAGGGACAGGAGGCAGTGGAGGAGGACATGCCCATTACCAGGTCTGAGAATGATAGCTTTGGCAACAATGCGTGTGTTCCCTGTTCGCAGTCTGCGGATGTCATTGATGTCAGCATGCTCTTCATGTTTCGCAGGTACAAGAGGTCAAACCTCCATCAGCTACATGCTGCCTGCTTATGCCGAGGAGCACGGCTGATTGCAGCAAATTTTTGAGTCCCATTTTACAACTTAGAACTGCTAAATGAAATATGTACATGCTGTTTCTGTATCAGGAAGTCACAGGAGTCAGTACAGTGTCAAATATACACCCATTAAATTAAATACTAAGCTTTTAATGCTGTACTTTTAGTGGCAGGCACTGGTAATGGGCATGGCTTTGTTTCATAAAAGGGCTGTGTTTGAATGTGAAAGGTATCTATATGTCTAAGGTAAGTCTAGTTGTGCTAGTATGCAGCTAACCATGAAAGACATATATATGTCTCCAGTTGGTATAAGTACATTAGTATGTAGCTAACCGTAAGAATGGTCACTGTGAAGCTGTGTGCAAACTGAATTTCTCTATAAGAATACAAGTCAGATGATGAGAAAATATGGATTATACTAGAAATATTAGGGGTTTAAACTATTTAGAAAGACTTTGCTGTGGTTTCAGTTTATGCAGGCTCCCACTTACAGAAAAAAAATGTATATTTTCCATTAACATCGGATGCCAAGCATCCCTGTAAGGCAAAAGTGTGTGCCTTAGTGTCTCACAGCGGAAGTATTACTCACTTACTGTAGATTAAAACCACTGAATTAGCCTTGCAGTTTCAGATTTTGTTAGTAAGTTGGTAAAAATTTATTTTGAAGGGTAATTTCATTATTTGAGAGTTGGATTTTTTCACAACCTGAATAATGTAATAGAACAATTAATATTTTTTCTCGGGAATTATGCAGAATCCCCTTTGAAGGGGCAGGTTTAGTCTATATCTATGCTTATGGGAGGTAAATTGAGTGTGTGTAGCCCATGAAGTGGGCACCTTTATATTGCACCTCAGTATGGCATATAGTATGGTGAGCAGCCTTATTGTGTTACTCCAGCAATGATTTATTTAATTAGTATATTTGTTTCTGTTTAGGCTGTTGCATCATTTATTTATGTTATGAGGATTTCAACAAATTGGCTTACTTTCATCATGGTATAAAAAATAGGGGTATATTGGAAAAGTGGCGGGACAGGGAGGGTTGCCAGAGAGCAGCTAGGATCTGCAGAGGAGGAGGAATAGACAAGGAAGACTTGGAAAGACTGGGTAGACCAGGCGATCCTTTTCTGCTGATAAATTCTTTGTTTCTAGGTTTTGTTATTTAGTTTAGTTTATTATTTTTATAAGTTTGGTGTGATTTTTTTTTTCTATCTGAAGAAATTCTGTGGTGGCAAAAAAGATATATAATGTGATTTTAGAAGCGGCTGTGTTAATACTCGTGCAAAGAAAAGTTATATTTTAACAGACTTGTTTAATAGCAAAAGAAGCTGTGTCCTTCCACTGGAGTGGACTTGAAGCACATCTCTCCACATCCTCTTCATTCAGTATAGGGTGATTCCTTCCTTTCTTCCTCCTCCCCCCCGCCACCACACTGTTTTCTTGCTACCTGCCACACTATTTTCTTGCGCTCCTTTAGGTTACTACATTGTGCGGTACTGCAGTCTTGAATTTTTTTATCTATACAGTGACGTGAGCTCAGCATCTCTCTCCCTGTGAGCCAGCCAATTCTAATTTTCTGATGGTCAGAGTCAATACGGCTGCAAAGTGATGTGATTCACGGTGGTTCCATAATAGCTGTTATATCCTTTTTAAATATTCACCTGTCTGTCCCTGAAGGTTCCATGAAGCGGATCTTTTGATAACACTCACTTTAAGATGGGCTGCCGTCTACTCTTTCAAATAAATCAAGTGGCACCCGTAGCATGTACATGACTTTTTTTGTAACTATTTTTTGTAACAATTTATTTATAAAGAATATAACAGCTAGGATGCAACCACCATCAATAACATAATTTTGCAGCTGTTTTGGCTCTGACCAGAGTTTGTTGTATATTTTATTTTTATTTATTTCAGTTTAGGATTAATACCTTTGAGTAATTTATAACACAAAAGATAGGAACTAATTGTACAGATATAGCAAGAATCCAGCTTAGGTTATCAAATGGTTACGTATTTTAGTTCATATAGTACAATACATACAGTTATAGAGAAGTGCAAAGCAAAGACTGGTAAAAGTAAACACGTGTGTAATTTTGTAATAGTTAGCATACTGTACTTAATAGGCATGTATTTTTTTGTAAGGGCATACTTTGTTTCATAATTGTGCAAGTTGTTGTAATGAGCCATTGTAAAAGTTAAAGTATCAGTGGTGTGGGGGCACACATTCTTTTTTCAGCTTGAAAAGTGCAACTTCACTCATGTCTCAGAAAAAAAAGGTACCGTTATTTCATGTTACCAAATGAAATGAAAGGCAAGTATAAGATTTTATTTTCTAAAATGCCGAGCGGCTGTGGAGGTAATTAATGCATATTTTTTATTTGGTTCTTGATACAGTTGATTGTCGTTTGACGTTCTGTATAAATTGCATGAAATAACTGGTTATAGAAATGTATTTTATGAAAGTTTTTTTTCTTCCTTTGAACTGATTCCCAGGTTTCTTGTCTCTCCACATAAACAGCAAACATATAGGGATTATAGTGCCATCCACTGTCTTATAACGTGATTCTGTACTTGCATTTTAGTAAATAAAGTGCAAGTGCAGTTGTGGGATTTTATTTGCTCGGACGGTTGTCTGCTATAGTCTGTAGCAAGTAATATGAAGCAAGTTTTCTAATACAGAGAGGAATATTGTTAAGTGTGTGTGGAGGGTAGAGGGGGGATTGCAAGTAAATTGTATGTGCAGGTTTTATTCCTCCTTATGAAAGAAGCCAAATTAAGGACTGACATATTTAGTAGACTTTGCCATGTCTACTCTTTCCTGGCTTTGTTACAGAAAGTAAAGAAATGGGGATTATGCAGCTGGCCGCTGTCTTGGAATATATAATCCCATACTTGCATTTTATTAAATAATTTGATTATCGTGTATACTCATGTGTAAATTGACTTTACATATGCATCAACCACTTTTCAGTGTAATTTTAGCAGATTTGTAGAGATTCCTTGTCTACAGGTCGACCCCAATTTAGCCGTACTTACTGTACTGTCAAACCATATACAGTATCTTAGCAGTATATATTACCCATACAATAAACAGTGGAGTAAAACAGCATTGTGACCCGTCACACACTGCTGTAGCACTTATACTTACCTTACTGGCAGTTGTAATCTCTTAGTTAAAACTCAGCCCCCACCATCACCAGCCCCCAACATACCATGTGGAAGCATGTTATCACTAGTCTCATTTTCGGCCTCCTCACCCATCCCATCAGCAATTGACTGGCATCAGTGCCCTTCCCTTCAAAAAACAGCAGTAATTACCTACTGGTACATCACAGCGCTCCCAGCATTTCCTTGAGCTAGTTCTTCAGTAGGTTAAAAAAAAAAAAATATTTGTTAAAAGATTTTATCTGCACTTATAAAATTTAATAAAAAAGAAAGTTAAAAAATGTATCCATTGCATTCACTCTGCAGTCCTAGCCACTGGCATCCTATTGAGGCAGTCACATTATTCATGATCACACTTCACTTTCGACTGCATTCAAGAGCAGAAGTCACTTTCAGGTAGGTCCCCTGCTTCCCTCCCACCCTCCCTACATTTAACATAGGTGTCCTTCTAATTATCTCCCCCAGTGACACTTTGTCCTGTGTATCTACTGCATCATGTTCAAATACGGTAAAGTACGGAAAGTAAGGCTACCTTGATCCACAACAAAACAACTGAAATATTAAAAAAATCTGAAAAGGCCACAACATTTCTCAATAGATTACTGGTAACATCAGTTGCCTTATTTTGAACCATCATCAGTGAGATCATGTTCTTAGGGTTTATGTATTTTATTTAGAATAGTTTGCTCCAAGGGCAGTGAAGAGGATGTGGGCATGCTTTGACCAATGTTGTGCGTGTGTATATATCTATATCTATACAGTAGGTCCTCCCTTTGAGATAGCTAATAATTACAATAACTTTGGGTATCTTGCTGTTCATGAGTATATCCTGGAAGGAGCAGTTGTGTTCTGATGTCAGTGGGTCTCCCATGCAGGGTTGTCGCTCGGGGAGCAAGGAGTCAAAGCATATAGTAGTTTCCTCTCTTTTATTTTTTCTTATAGCTGTCCCAGTTTCTTATGCATCCTCCCAGCTGATTCCCTCCTGGCAGGGTTTTAAAAGCATTGTTGCCCCTAGTGCCAGGTAGTCTTGAAAGGGAGCTGGAGACAGAGAGTCTCTAACACCAGGAATGAAACACTTGGACTTTTCACAATTAGCAGCATTCTCATGCAGTGATGTTGCCCCAGAGACGGACTAGAACCTAGAATCAAGCAGTCTGTGTGGTGATCACGTGCCTTCTGACACCTAACCGTCAAATCAGTTTACCCACTGAGGAGAATGTCCATCTCGGAGTGCTCCTCGATATCATCATGGAGAAGTGTATCCTTTACTCAAAGGTTTGTTGTTTTATTAATAAACTACCGATCATTATTAGTACCGAGAAAAGCACTGATCTTACTTTGAGAGGGTTCCTTCAGTAGGTCATTGCATATAGGATTGATGCCACCTGGCATCGGGCAGCACAGCAGACTTTTCTAGCAATCCCTGATGGGGCACCGCCCATCTGACGTCACGTGACCGGCATCAGCGTGGCCATATATAGTGGGTGGTCCCCATGCCCACCCTCCAGTTCTTTCACGCCGTCGCCTCGTGTCAGTTGCATTGCGGACTTCCATACAGCGATCGTCATGTTAGTTCTTGCGTCGGATTAATTCCTCCTTTGCTAAATCTTTATTTTCATTATTCCACTACTTGATGTCTTCACCCAAGAAGAAGTGCTCGTCCTGTGGCATGCAGATCCCTCATAAGGACGGTCACCTGAAGTGGCGTGATCTGTTTGGGCCCAGACCACCCTGTCTCCTTCTGCTCGGAGTACTAAACTTTTAATCAGGCCACCAAAAAGCGGAGACCGCAGGCTTTGGAGGCCCACCTTCTAAAGGTCCACTTAGCTTCTTTAGAAAAGCAAATGGACCGCATTAGAGAGTCCTCTCCTGAGAAATCTTCTCCCTCAAAGAAGCACCATAAAGAGAAATCTTGGGAGTGGGAGCGCTCCACAGACCAACCTGAGACCTTGCGGCCCTCAACGAGCAAGGCCCAGCAACTGCCTAAGAAGACCCCGGACGGCAAGTCTGGCAAATCTTCAGCGGATCAGTCGACCGTCTGCTCCTCCGGGACCGCACGGCCGCTAGTAAGACGGCTCCCCAACTTTCGGGGACCCAGCTGACACCAGTCGGTAAGCTTCGCCTGATAAGAAGCCTGTCTCCGACGGCCGCTCAGGCGTGGTTCTCCCGTCGGGGCCCAGCAGCGCCTCACCCGATGACCGACATAACCAGAGGGAGAAGGCCCCTCTCCCTCCTCTTCCTTTGCCTTTACCCTTCCCTTCTCAGGCGGGTACTTCAGGCGAAGACAGTGCAGAACCCCTCTGTGGTTTCTCGGGGTCTGTCTTGCGCTATCCTGACGGGGTCAGGGAGAAAGAGGCTCCTCCTCGGCCGTCTGACCTTCCAGCAGAGGCCCCTTCTCCTCCTCCAGGTGGGATCCCTTCGGAGTTGATGAATATCCTGGCCCTGATCCCACCGTCGGATCCGGCAAATTCCATCCCGACGCCGGATATCCCGATGACTGTTCCACAGCCAGGGCCCTTTGGTCTGCCCCAGCCTTCGGCTCCGGCAACAGACCCAGTCCTGCTGTTGGGCCCCCTTAATCCGACCCTGACGCCAGCCCCCTGACACTGGATCCCCTTCTGGCACCAGATCGGGTGGTGCCGGTCCTGACGTCGGTCCCCCTTATGTTGACTACCCTGACGTCGGACCCCTGGCCGATTTATACTGCAGCGGGTCCAATGTGGGTACCCCCTCCGTCAGATATGACGACGTGGATTTATACCAGACCCCAGACTGTCCCACATTACCCTTTCGGGTATCCTGGGGACCATTTCCCGGCTGGTCCTCCTCCTGAATGGAGTTCTTTTGGGCAGTACTACCCTGGTTATAACCCCTACCACCATTGTCAGGGATACCAGGGTTACTATTACCTGCCCCCAACGGTTATGCCTCCTCCTCCCCCTCAGCCACAACTTCCCCCTCCACCTCCTCTGGCTATGCTGGATTTTAAGACCTTCATTCAGTCTTGGTGGCAGGGGACGCACTTAGAGTGGTTTCAGACCTGGAGGCGAGACTACCTCTTCTGAGGTCTCCTAGGTCTGCGTCCCCGAGAAGCTCTTCTCCGTCCACGGTACATGTCTTGGGGGCGGCTCATCAGGACATTACCCTTCCTGACATCCATAATCTTCCTGATGTGGGGGCAGATGATGATGATGAGGAGGATGCCGGCGAGTTGGCGTAGGATGTCTTGGAGGAGCCCAAGGATCCGAAAGGCAAGGTTCCCCCCAAGTCTCCTTCCCCCAGAGGACCCTGCCTTCTTGGATCTTCTGAGGTCCATGAAGGATTTCTTCGACTGGGAGACAGAGGCCAGCCGAACACCTGGACTTAGAGTCTCTGTCTCCGGTCTCTATTCCTCCGTGGATCAGGCCTCACCAGGACCTCACCTCTACAGTCTGGCAGATGCCTCATTCTCTCTCCTGGCTGTTCCCAAGAGGGTGGACAGGATTTACTAGGCGCTGAAGGATGCTCCGTTCCTAAAGACGCATCTTAAGGCGGATTCTGTCATCTCAGCTGCTCATGGCCACTCCGCTGCACCCAAGCGCATGAGCGCTTCTCCTCCAGACAAAGAGTCGAGGCAGATGGACCAGTTCAGTAGAAAAGTTTATGCCTTAGCTACATGCATGCTTAGATCCCTCAACTATGTGGCCCACATGGTGTCCCACCAGAAGGCTACCCTGGCCAGGTTAGAGGCTTGTGTCCAGTCTATGGAACCCTCGAGCCTCAAAGAGGAGCTTGCCAAGGACCTTCGCCTCTCTCGCTTTTCGTGTAGACGTGCTTTGCGGGCTACATACAACTCTGTCGACTCTGTAACTTGCACATTGGCAACTGCCGTCTCCCTAAAACGACATTCCTGGCTTTGCATCTCTGGCCTTTGCCAACGAGGTACAGTCGGCGATTGAGAATGCCCCCTTCCGGGGCTCAGTGCTTTTTGGTGGGGACACCAAAAATATCATCACTGATCTCCAGGACAGAGGCCTCACCCTCAGATCAGTGAGATCCGTACTGATTGGGCACTCAACAGCAGCAGCAGCCCTTTCGAAAAAGTACCTGGAGGCTGAGGGAGCAAGCTGCAGCTCGGCGCCAGGGTAAATGCAAGTCCACGGGTTCTGCTACTCCTCCAGCATCCAAGAACCAGAGACATGCAGGGGGCCCTCCCCCAGAACGTCCTGCCACATTCTGACTCACTATCCCCACTACTTCCTCAATCTCACAACGAGGAGCAGGAAGTGGGGGGAGGTTCACCCATCATGCGCAGGAATGGGAGGCAATAATCTCTGACGCATGGGTCCTGCAACTGGTGTCCGTCGGACACACCATAGAGTTTCTGGAAATTCCCCCAGAATCTCTGCCAAAAAAGCCTTCTTACTCCAGGGATCAGGCTGTTCTCATCCGAGAAGAAGTTCAAAGACTCTTGCTCAGGGAAGCAATAGAGCGTGTTCCCCTCCTGCAAAGGGGCATTGGGCTTTACTCCCATTTTTTCCTGGTTCCAGAAAAGACTGGAGACTTCAGACCCATTCTCGACTTAAGCAACCTCAATCAGTTTGTCGAGTACAAAATGTTTCGGATGTTGTCGCTCCAGAGTCTCCTTCCACTCCTTCTGGAGGATCATTGGTTGTGCACTCTGGACATTCAGGATGCTTACCTGCACATCCCGATCTTCCCCGGCCACTGCCATTTCCCGCAGTTCCAATTCCAAGGGGAGCACTTCCACTTTCAGGCACTCCCTTTTGGTCTGTCCTTGGCACCCAGGGTGTTTACCAAGTGCCTGGTGGCGGTGGCGGCTTCTTTATGCTGCCAGGGTATTGCAGTTTTCCCTTACCTGGACGATTGGCTGATCTCAGCCCCGTCCAGGGACTCCTTGCTGGAGGCTCTCTCTTTCACCTTGGACCTCTTTGGCAGACTGGGGATTACAATCAGTATTCCCAAGTCATCCTTGATCCTGTCTCAGAGGCTACAGTTCATTGGGGCTGACTTGGATACGGTCCAATGTGGAGCCTTCCTTCCTCCAGAAAGGGTGGAGACCCTGATCTGTCATGCTTCGCGAGTGGCTTCATCCAAGACCATCCCAGCCCGGGAGATCTTCTGCCTTCTTGTTCTGATGGCAGCCTCCATCACTACTGTTCCCCTGGCGAGGCTTCACATGAGAGTTACTCGGTGGTCCTTGCGCTTGCAGTGGGACCAACTCCTGGACGACCTGGACCATCCGGTACTGATCTCCTCAGTGCTTCAGAAAGAATTGCTTTGGTGGAAGGACCCCTGCAACTTTTCCTTAGGTCTTCCCTTCAGGAGCCCTGCTCCTCTGGCATCCCTAACTATGAATGCTTCGAACATGGGATGGGGAGCGCATCTGGGGGAGCACCAAGCTCAAGGACTGTGGTCCAGCTTGGAGGCACCTTTGCACATCAGCGTTCTGGAGATGAGTGGTCTTGTACGCCTTACAAGCCTTCCAGATCCTCCTTCCCAAGGGATTGCTGCTGGTCCAAATGGACAAATATGTCAGTAGTCTGGTATATCAACAAACAAGGAGGAACCCGATCATACACCCTGTGCAGGGAGGCGATGTGGGTGAGGAACTGGCGGTCCAACACAATCTGGCTCTTGTGGCAGTGCATGTTCCAGGTGTTCTAAATGTCCTTGCGGATAGTCTCAGCAGGTCTCGGACCCTAGCTCACGAATGGGAATTAAATCAGGAAGTGGCAGAATCTCTCTTCCTAAATTGGGGGCGTCCGGAAATTGACCATCCCCCCCTCCAATGCAATGCAAAACTTCCCAGTTTTTGCTCTCTTGTTCCAGGGTATGATGCTTTCTGGCATGACACGCTGTCTCTCTCCTGGACAGGGAAATGTTTGTATGCCTTCCCTCCATTTCCCATTCTCCAGAGGGTCCTCAAGCTTCAGGCAGAGATGACGAGGATGATTCTCATCGCTCCTCTCTGGCCAAGACAAATTTGGTTTCCGCTGTTACAACAGCTGTCCAGGAAACCACCGGTTCCACTTCCAGTGACCCACGACCTCTTGACCCAGGATCGAGGTAGTATTGTACATCCGGGGCTCAGGACACTGCATCTTCATGCATGGCTCCTGCAGACATAGCGATTTCTTACTTCGGGGTCTCCTCCCGAGTCGCTTAAGTCCTTATAGAGGCTAGAAAACCTTCTACTCATTCCACTTACGCCATGAAGTGGAAACGTTTTTCCATCTGGGCGTCTTCCAAGAATTGGAACCCCTTTTCTTGTTCTACCTCTCAAATCGTGGAATACCTTCTTCATCTGTCAGACTCTGGTCTGTCATATTCTTCCTTGAAGGTCTACCTTTCCGCAATTTCGGCGTACCATGAGCTGATGGATGGTAAACCCATCACTCAGTTGGAAATTTCAAAAACCTTTCTGAAAGGGATCCTCCAACTGAAACCCTCCCTCCGCAGCCCAACTCCACCTTGGGATTTGAACTTTGTGTTGGAGAAGCTCACTTTTTCCCCATGTGAGCTGGCTGTGAGCTGCAATTTGCACTTCCTTTCCTGGGAGACGTTATTTTTAGTTGCCATTATGTCAGCCCGAAGGATTTCGGAGCTTCACGCTCTGGTTTGTAAAGAGCCTTATCTTATTTTCCACAAGGATCGGGCAGTCCTCAGGGCAAATCCTAGGTTTCTACCCAAGGTGGTGTAAGAAGCCACACAGAATCAATCAGTAGAGCTTCCTATTTACTTTCCATCCCCTTCGAATAGAGGTGAGGCACTCCTGCACACCATGGATGTCCATCGGATCCTTTGGTGCTACACACACCAGACCAAGGATTTCCGTAGCTGTGATCAGCTTCTTGTTTCTTTTGCCCCCAGGTCTAAGGGCAAAGCGGGTTCCAAGCAGTGCCTTTCCAAATGGTTAGGCAACTGTATTCGATATTGTTGCCAAAAGTACGAAAAATCTCTGCCGGGTCCCATCAGAGGTCATTCTACTAGGGGCATAGCTGCTTCCGCTGCTTTTTTTGCGGAATGTATTTGCAGCTGATATCAGTGCCACAGCCACTTGGAGTTCTGTCCATATCTTCACCAAACACTACAGTCTGAACATTGCTACTAGGCGGAGGGCTGGTTTCAGCCTAGCTGTCTTGCAGGGTCTTCTGCCCTAGGCTGGGTCCATTCTGGTTCCCAGCTTCTGTTAGATCTATTTTCTCCTCCTCCCTGGTTTCTCTCAGTCTCTCTCTGGAGGAACTGCTTGTGACTCTGTCCTGTATGTAATGACCTACTGAAGGAACCCTCTCGAAGTAAGATAGTACAGTTATGTAGGAGCGTACCATAACAGTAGATCTTTGAGAGAGGTCCCTTCAGTAGGTCATATTTTTCCCTCCCTTCCATCATTTTATTTCTTACACAGGGACTCCAAATCCTGTTTACTCCTGCTGTCAGGCCTCTTCCTGATTGCGGCGGGAGAACTGGAGGGTGGGCGTGGGGACAGCCCACTATATACAGCCACGCTGACGTTGGTCACGTGACATTGGGTGGGTGGTCCCTCTTCAGAGATTGATAAAAACGTCTGCCATGCGGCCCGACGCCAGGTGGTGTCAGTCCTGTATGTAATGACCTACTAAAGGAACCTCTCTCGAAGATCTACTGTTACGGTAAGTTCCTATATAACTGTACTTTTGTGCATTTGTGGAAAAGCAATACATAACTGTGTTTTTAAAGTAAGAATGTCTTTTTGACTTCTTAATTGGTAAAAAGGCATTTTTAAGTAAATTAAGCAATTTTTTTTATGTATTTGCCACCCTCCATGTGCCACCAAAGTCAAAACTGATGGCAAAGGCAAGTTTTAAAAATTCTAAGGACTACAGAAAACTGTTAAACAATGAAACATAGAGGTTGTCAGCAGATGAGGAGTATTTGGCCCACCCAGTCTGCCAGTTCCCTAAATCTGAGAGGTGTACACTAGGCATTTCACATGTGGGCTCTAATCACCACAAACAACTATACGTACTGTTACCTTAAAAGAAGGTATTTGTATGCTCCTGTATCAGCTTTGAAGTTTCCTGTTTTAAATGGTCATCCCCAAAGAAAATGATGAAGAAGGGGGACAAAAATGATGTCCCTAATGGGAAGCTGGGCAAAGAACCCTTGGAAAGTGTGGACAACCCTGGTTGCATCAGTCATGCCAAACAGAATGACCCCCCCCTTGAAAAAAGGCAACTCTGGTGTTAAAATTTCAAAACACCACAGAGACCCCTTAGAAGGTGGCGGTAACTCTAATAGCAGTAAAGTGGCACAACTGCACAGATATCACAGTAGGGACCACTCTGATAAAAAGGCTTCATCATGTTCTTCTACATACAAGGATGCTACTAAAAAAGGCACATTTCAGGAGTTGTGGAGAATAAACCCAAAAGGTGGTCTGATTATCTTCAAAAAAACCTCTGTGGGGGGAAAAGAAACCATAAAGAGAAATATTTGATTCCCCCTGCTGGATTGGGGAGTTGGAGGTGGCTGATGCAGGGTGGCATACCAAGGCTTGAGGAGAGATTACATGCTATACAGGACATTAAACAGATGCAGCAGTTTTTTGAGGCATGAGGAGATACTAAAAAGCCTCAATAGATGTTGCTCAAACTATGAGAGGATGAGGAAAAGATGGACCTAGAGGAGGAACCTGCCTTCCCTGATGACGAAGGTGAGGAAGATGTTGGTTCAAATTTAAAATCCCTTGAGGATTGTACCTCTTATTCCTCATTTCTCAGGCAAATGGGAAAAATGCTGAACTTATATACAGTGGAAACAGTGGTTGATGAGGAGGAAGTTCAGTTTGAGTATGCTGGGAATAAATTCTGCTATACATGAGGCATTCAAAAGGACAACTAAAATATTTTATTAAACCCAGCAACAATTCTGGAATTTATTAGCCAAAGGGATCAGATTATTTTTGCTGAGCTCTTGTAATCTCTACACAATTCAGCTTAAACTCCTTTATATTTCAGTGGTAGTGTATTATAACAGCACTGGCTTTAGCTTGTGTAAAGAAGCAGATTGATACCTTTTATACGGGATGGCTGATATGGGAAACCCGAATAAAAAAGCTTCACAAGATGGCGGCTACACAAAGTTGGGTAAGCCATCTGAGCAGGGAGGAACATCGGCTTCTATCCATGTAGCAGAGGGGTCTTTGGAGCCATCAAAATTGAGTACTCCTGCAGGCTTTAAGAGATCTGGATAAAAAGGTTGAGACACTGATAGACAGAATTACTAACATGGATATCAAAATCGTAAAAGCTACTGCAACTGCAGATACAGTAGCAGAAAAAGCAAACCTTACAGCAACAGTGGTGACTGGGGTTTTGGCCGAAAATAAGTTGCTCCGTCTCCAGATGGAACAGCTGGAGAACTTGGTGCATTTACCTAATATGAGATTTCTGGGCATTCCAGAGCAATCAGAAGCAGAAGATACTGTAACTTACTTGGAGACTTTGATCAAAAAAGTTTGGGGCACAGACATATCAGGGCACATTGTGAAGGCCTACAGAATCACTCCCCGACATCGCCCAACCTCTGGAGAACCATGCATGGTGCTAGCTATTACTAGCAGGCTACACATTAGGGACTCCATTCTTGATGCCACTAAAAGGAAGGGTCCTGTAACACTAGAGGATGGTACAAGGATCCATTGCTTCCTGGACATCAGTTATTCTACTCGACAGAGCCACAAAGCATTTGATGCAGTTCATTCTGGACTGCATGTACTGGGTATAGCACATGCTTTTCAGTTCCTGGCTTGACTAAAACTCTCTTATGCAGGTAAAACATTTCTTTATTCTGATCCAGTCAAGGCTGGAAAGAGACTGGATATTACAGAGAAGGATTTTGTGCAACAATTTGCTGATGAGCATGTGGAGGAAGGGGAATAAATTGAAGACAAAAAGTTAATAATGTTTGCTTGTTGTCGATTACGACAGACACTGTTGATCTAAAGGTGTGCTGAACAAAATGGTTTAATTGAGGTTTACAGGGTCATTTTCCCTGAATAGTTTTCATTAGCCTTAGATGGGGGTACACTAGTCATTAAACTTAATAAAATGACAATTTGGCAGGCTTCGGAGCAGGATCGTGGGATAGCTGAGTAGTTGGAGACCTCAAGATGGCTGCTGCTTGAGATGCGCAGTAGTTGGGATGGCTCACCAACCTTGTCCAACTCTGGCGCAGTTATACAATGTCAGATCTGTTTGCAACAAGACTGCTCTTATTGCAGATTTTGTGGGTACAGCAGATTTGGTTTGCATTACCGAGACCTGGTTAGATGGGAATGCTGCCCCTATTTTGGAGGCAGCTATCCCTACCGGGTGCTCGGTTATACATCGCCCGAGATTGGACCGCAGGTGCGGGCGTGGTCTGTTTCAAGACCGAATTGGGCCTAACTGGTGTACCAGTTGAGGAGGTCAGGTCATTCGAGTGCACTGTGGTAGCTGGTGTGGGATGCAGGATAGCCCTCATCTACCGTCCACCAGGTGATGAGAAGCTATTCCTGCAGGAGGTAGCAGACATTGTCGCCGACATGGCATTGGAGTTGCCCAGACTCATGGGTCTGGGCAACTTCAGTGACTCGGTCGACGACGAATACTTGCTTTTTGGTCAACACTTCCTCCAGGTGATGACATCTCTGGGCTTCACACAGGTTGTTTCCTCAGCTACTCACAATGGTGGTCACTCCCTTGATTTGGTCTTCATTCTGGGGATCGAGGCCTCCGACTTGGTGGTGGAACCGGTAGGTTGGTCCTACCACTTCAACGTTGGGTTCAATTTTTCGGCCCCCCTTGGTAAGTCTACCCCTGTGGAGATGGTCAGTTATTGCCCTTTATGAGATGTGTTCCCCGAAGGCCTAATGGCGGTGATGGACCTCTCGCTGTTGGACGAGACCAGCACAGATCCTGAGCAGTTAGTTGCTGCCTGTAATAGGACCGTCTCTTCAGCTCTCGATCCGATTGCTTCTGCCCGAGTTCACCCCCTTCCGCTTAGCGCTGGGACCCCATGGTTTAATGGGACTCTTAGGGAGTTGTGGAGACAGGGGCATAGGTTAGAGCGTAGTTGGTGGAGGACAGCCTTAGATGCCGACCACCTTATTCTGTTAGAGTATTATAAACTCTGTCAAACAGAAATTTCCCGTAAGAAGGCAGAATTCCTGTCCAGGGAAATTTCTGTTGCACGGAACCGACTGGCTCAACTCTTCAGAACGGTTGACAGGCTGTGTAACCCAGCCTGTCAGCAGTTCCATTGAGTCTTTTCACTAAAGGATTGTGATGAGATCGCTCGTTTCTTTGCAAATAAGGTGGCTGACATCAGGCAGGAGTGCCGCCAACTTCACCCTATGGGGGATGCTTTTGGTCGGTGTTGTGTCGCAGAACCCGGAGTTTCCTGGAGTACCTTTGATCTGCTGGAGTTCATGGATATTATGAGGATTATCCAGGGGATGCGTCCCACTTGCTGTAGGTTAGATCTGGGCCCTACCTCCCTGATTTTGGGTTGTAGTGATATCATAGGCCCAGTCTTAGCTCGGATTGTCCAGTGCTCTTTGGACTTGGGTGAGTTTCCTAGCTCCCTGAAGGAGGGGGTGGTGACACCCCTCCTGAAGAAAGCTTCTTTAGACCCAGAGAACCTAGCAAACTACAGGCCCATCTCTAACCTTCCTTTTGTGGGGAAGGTTATTGAGAAAGTTGTGGGAGCGCAGCTGGAAAACCATTTAACCATCCATAATTTATACAAACCTCTCCAATTGGGTTTTTGTAAGAGGCATAGTACTGAGACTGCTCTGATTCAGGTGCTCAATGATCTCCTGATGGCGAGAGATCAGAGACACCGCTCCATCTTGGTGCTCCTTGATTTATCATCAGCCTTTGACACTGTAGATCATGGGGTTCTGCTCGAGTGTTTGAGGTCCATCTGCAGGCTGTCGTGATCAGTTCTCAGGTGGTTTACATCTTTCCTCACTGGTAGAGTGCAGAGAGTTGTCTCGAGTATTTTTTCCTCTGATGCTTTCTCTCTGCCTTGTGGGGTACCTCAGGGCTCGGTGCTGTCCCCCATGTGATGTGCAGTGTATATGTTGCCCCTCGGAGACTTTGTAAGACATTATGGGCTGAAGTGTCACTGTTATGCTGATGATACCCAGCTCTACCTGTCTTTTGCACCCAACCAGGTTAGTGCTATCTCGGTACTGAACAGCTGCCTCATAGAAATCCAAGACTGGATGAGTGCCAGCGGTTTAAGTTGAACCCAGGAAAGACTGATGTCTTGGTAGTAGACCTGGGTCGTAGGACAGAGGGGTTGAGGACTGAGCTCCCCTCCAGTTTAGTCCTGGGGGGGGGCACAGATTCTCGTCTCTGAACGGGTGTGTGACCTAGGAGTGTTGCTTGACGATAGCCTGACCCTTCGTTGTCAGGTGTCGGCAGTCGTCAAGCCGGCCTTTTACCATCTTAGGAACATTGCCAGGATCAGACACCTTGTTCCATCCAGTGACCTGCCAGTCTTGGTCCATGCATTTGTGACATCACGCTTTGACTATTGCAACTCCTTTTACCTAGGGCTTCTTGGGGTTGATATCTGCCGCTTGCAGCTAGTGCAGAACGCTGCAGCACGTTTGCTGACTGGGGCTTCGAGAAGAACTCATATTAACCCTGTGCTGCGCGATCTGCACTGGCTGCCCATCCAGTGGCGGATCACCTTTAAGGTAGGTCTATTGACCTACAAAGCCCTGCATGGACAGGGTCCTGATTACTTGAAAGAGCTCCTGGTTCCTTACACCCCCCTGCGACAGCTTCGCTCAGCTGACGAGGGGATGCTGGAGATTCCGAGGGTAAGTTTAAAGTCATCTGGTACGTGTGCCTTCGGGTTTGTGGCACCTACCCTCTGGAATTCTCTGTCCCGTCAGCTACGGGAGTGCAGGACAGTGGGGTGCTTTAAGCAGGCACTGAAGACCTTTTTGTGGGGAAAAGTGTATCCTGAATTTCTCTGATTTTTATCTGTATTCATTGTCTACCATTTTTAGCTTACTGTGCAGCGCCTTGAAGTGTGAAAGGCGTTATATTAAATTAAAATTTATTATTATTATATGCTTGCAAGACAGTAGACACCCACTTAGCATTAGCTCTGTGGCCACAGCGGCACATTTTCTTGTTAAAGTCAATTGCTTGATTTTCACTTATTCTGATCCTTTTAGAGTTGACATAGTTTCTTGATCGCCACAGTTTTCATTACAGATGTTTAACTATTACTGTAATAGTTCTATAGTGTGCCTGAGAAACCAATAGTGGATCTTATTGACATACAGGTTTGTTTTGGGTTGTGTGGAGGAGAGAGGAGGGCTCTATCGGGAGCTTCTGCTGGATATTTTTGGATACCGATCATTTGGTGTGACACATGGACCATAGCACTGTATACTGCAGCATTTCTATGTGCAGTATAATGTACCTGGACTCAAGTATTGGATCTAATATTTGTTTAACATGTCCATGTTTCTTGCTGTGATGCGATTACTTGATACCAATGATTTCTTTTTCAATCTCTTGGAAGTGCACCTCTGTTATGTGTAATGCTGGAAGACGAGTTTGTTATCCAGGTTATATGATTGTACTAGTTATTCGTAAATGTACTCGGAAGCGAGTATGATTTTGTTTTATGTACCTACCTTGAAAAGGAATAAAAAATAAAGTTTAAAAAAAAAAAATGACAAAAGGTATTTGGCTCAAAAAGAGGGTTCAGAGTTTGTGTACTGGCATTCAAATCCTGAAAGCAGTTCAAGACTGCTTGTTCAAAAGCAAAAATAAATTTCAGCACACAACGCCCATATAAAAAAGTCTGAAAAATAGACAGTCTGGGCAAAAAGCACTCCTGAAGCATGCTCCTTTTTTGAGCTACTCAACTCATTATCAGCAAGTGTTGTGGAATAACATCATGCCTCTGTGTGAGAGTTTCAGGAAAAGACGCAACTAGTCCACGTAGTAAAATCTGATCTGGATGCATCTAAAAGCAGTTTCAAATAATGCTTGACATACATCATACAAACTAGGGGAGGAAAAAAATTGAAATTAGGGGTGGTATACAGGCCTCCCTCAATTGAGGAGGCTTTGGAGGATAAACTGGTTGAGAACATCAAAGGTCATTGTGACCTTGGTAGGGGTAGGGTGGTGGTCATGGGAGACCTTAATATGCTAGGGGTGGACTGGGACACCATGACATCCTCTGTAGCCAGGGAACAGCAACTGATGGATGTTTTTCAAGATGCTTTCTTGGTTCAACAAGTGGGGGAACCTACTAGAGAGGGGCAGATATTGGATGTTGTCCTAGTGGACAGTGATCCGATAAGAGGCCTGGAGGTGTGCCGTCCATTGGCGGGTGGTGACCATGCCACGGTCTGGTTTCTGTTGTATATAGGCGGTGAGGAAAATTGTACTAACATAGAAGTGGTAGACTTTAGGGGAGCAGATTTCATGGGCATGGGTAGGATTCTTAGAGAGAAGCTGGACAACATTAGGCCGGACATGGATGCTGGAAGATTGTAGGAGATCATTAAAAAAAGGGTACAGGAGGCTACTAAGTACTGTACAACATTAAGGCGGAAGCATGATAGAACCAGTGAGCCATGTTGGTGGACTAGGGAGGTGCAGGAGGCAGTGAGGGATAAAAAGGCCGCTTATGCACGTTTTAAACTCTCGAGGGGAGACCAGGAGTGAGGTGAGTATGAAATAGCAGCCAGAAGAGTCACCAGCGTGGTGAGGGAAGCCAAGGCAGAGATGGAGCAAAACCTGGCTAGGAATATACGGAGAGGGGAATGGGATTCTATAGATATATGAGAGAGAAGCATAAAGAGAGGATGCAGATTAATAGGATAAAAATTATGGGGGGGGTGGTGGGCTCAGGAAGCAGGGGAACAGGCAGAGGTGCTTAATGAATACTTTGCCTCAATCATTTCAGATGGGGACCGGGGATCCCTACAGGCTGATGGTAGTGATGAGTATTCAGCCAAGGTGAGAAGTCGGTCTGAGGCCAGTGGACGAAATGAGGCAAGGGTACAGTTAGGACCTGATTCAGAAGGGGTGGGGAGGTTGAGTGAGGATGATAAATGGGGGGAAGAAATCGCAGTAGACAGGGTGAGGGAGGCCCTTTGGAAGTTAAAGACTGATAAGGCGCCGGGGCCAGATGGGCTACACCAGAGGGTTGTTAAGGAATTGGTGGAAGAGCTGGCAGCTCCATTGGCTGCACTCTTTAATATCTCTTTGCAGACAGGATGGGTGCCCCAAGGCTGGAGGGTGGCTGACGTAGTGCCTATTCATAAAGACAGGTCCAGAGAAGAGATGGGGAATTATAGACCTGCAAGTCTAACGTCTGTGGTGGGCAAAATAATGGAGGGCTTTATCAAGGAGAGGATTGGGAGGCAGCTAGAATGGTTAGGACATCAAGATGATTAACAGTATGGCTTTGTTCCAGGGAGATCGTGTCAGTCCAATCTTGTAGAGTTTTATTACTGGGTGATGGGGGCCTTGGATAGACATAGGCCGGTGGACATCCTATATCTAGATTTCAGCAAGGCATTTGATTCAGTACCACACTATGGGCTATTAATAAAGCTGGGAGAGATTGGGGTGGGAGGGCAGAAGCTAAATTGGGTTGAAAATTGGCTCTTGGGGCATTTACAGAGGGTAATGGTGGGTGGGAAATTCTCTTCTCCTAGGAAGGTAATCAGTGGGGTCCCTTAGGGCTTGGTATTGGGGCCGCTATTGTTTAACGCTTATGTCTCAGATATAGGTAGGGGGGTTAGGAATAGGTTGAGTCTCTTTGTGGACAACTCAAAACTGGGAGCTCTGGTGGATTGTGAAGAAGCGAGGGAGGTGGTCCAGGGGGATCTGGATACTCTGGAGGGGTGGTCAAGGAGGTGGGGACTGAAATTTAATGCTAGGAAATGTAAGGTACAGTACTTCATTTGGGGGAAAATAACCTGGGTCATGAATACATCCGGGGTCACACTGCATGTCAAATTGGGAGAAAGGGATTTAGGGGTGGTGATAGATGTCAAAATGAATAACTCTGAAAACTGTAGAAGAACTGCAGCCAAAGCAAACAGGATACTGGGCTGCATAGCCAGGGGAATTACGTCCACAGGGAAGGGGGTGATCCTCCCTCTGTATAATGCCTTGGTCAGGCTGCAGTTCGAGTACTGTGTACGGTTCTGGAGACCTCATCTGAAGAAGGACATAGCACTGCTGGAGAGCGACCAGGATGATTCGGGGCATGGAGGGGAAGCCTTATGAGGAGAGACTGGAGGAGCTTGGGCTCTACTCATTGGAGGAGAGGAGGGGATAGGGGAGATATGATAGAGGTTTTCAAGTATTTTTATTATTTAGTTGTTTAACCAGGTATAGCATACTAAGCTGAAAGCTTTTTTACAGGAGCGACCTGGGAGCACAAGGAGGTTAAGTGACTTGCTCAGGGTCACACAGTATGCAAGTGGAAGCTGTGGGATTCAAACCCAGGTCTGGTCTGCTGGATGTCACCAGATTTGCAGCTCAGAGCCGCCTTAGACCACTGCGCTATACTGCCTCCTATAAGTATGTAAAAGGAATAACCAGGAGTGGAACCAAGGAGCTCTTTAGGCTTAAGAAGGGGGGGAACAACCAGGGGCCATGGGTGGAAGCTGGAGGGGGGAAATTACAGAGGGGAGCGTAGGAGACATTTTTTCACTGAGAGGGTGGTGGAACCGTGGAGTGTGCTGCCTGGGAGCCTGGTGGAGGAGGGCACAGTGGAGGGATTCAAGAGGGGGTGGGATATGTACAAGGGGAAGCTGAAACTAAAAAGGACTATCTTGGGGGGCTTGGTAAGGCGAGCAGCCATTAGGTTGCTGGCTTTCGAGCAGACAAGACAGACTGTTTGGCCTATTCTGCTGGCTTCTTTAGTATGTTAATATGTTAGTATACAGCCTCTGGAGTAATAGCCATCTCAGTAGCAACTAGGTGGTTTGCATGGTTAAGGACTGCGGACTTGTAGGTTTATCCAACTTTATTGGCTAACGTAACAAAAAGCCTCCCTGTTTGGTGACCAAACCAAGGCTATATGAAGAAAGTCAGTGATAATAAACTGACTTTTAAACACAAAGAGGATTTATAAGCCTAAATTTAGCTATCGGCCATACAGAAGATAAGGTATGGGAATGGGTCAGTATGGCAGAGTATTCTTTTAACATGAATACTCTGCTCAGAGATGTTGACAGAGGAAGATGCAGAAGAGGGTCCTGGGCCAATCCAGTTTCTACCAGGCTGCCACCACATGTCAAAACAGATACCTGACAGTTGTGCCCAAGCTTTCACAAACCAATTGCCATTGTTGCCTTCTCTCGCATCATCAGGAATGCGACAACAGTCATCACATACCAGTGTGTACTGGAGATAAATAAGAAAGGACCTGAGCCTTTAGTTTCAAAAATTTCCAGAACTAGAAAAACTCACTCAAATCGCAGTTGTTGGCACAAAGGGCCTTGCTGGAATTGGAAGTAAAAAGCTCAAAGGGCTAAACGCGGTAGACAAAGTTCAATTTTCCCAGTGAGGGAAAGGGTTCTTTTCTGGGTACTTTCTAACACTAAAAAAATGGGGGTTGTAGCATATTGTAGACCTCCAGTGTTTAAAGAGCAACTCTCGATTATAATAAAAATGCTTAAAAACATTAGATTTACACCATTAATGTTTTAACTGTATTGTTTTCTAGTTATTTATTATTTTTTTACTTTCCCCCTGCTGTTGATGTGCTTAATATTGTAGGTAATGCAGTACTTATTTCAGAGTTTTTCAAAATGTTTGACTCTCCCTTATTAACCACACAATTGCTGTTTTGTGACATCACAGTCTGTTGCCATTTGAGCACTGTGATGTCATTAACAAAGGTGTTGTGAGGTTTAACAGGAGAGAGGTAAATGTTTTTTATGCACACATTTAGACTACCAAGATCTGATGTAAACCTTGGAAAGGAACATTGAAAATGGAAAAAAAATTTGTATTCTATAGTAAATTGTAATAGCCAAAACATCTTAATTATGAAAGTACATACTGAAGTGCAGAGTTTCTCTTTAGACAGCCACATACAGAGGGAAATGTTCAAAATAAAGACACTGCAGACTGTAATACCATCCCTACAGTTAGGGGACTATGTGTACTATACATAAAGGATGTATGATTTTATTTCCCAATATGACCCAATCACAGAAAGTATCTTGGATTCAGAGTCTGGACAAAATGGTTTCAGTTCAGGGTAATGTCCTTTGAACAAACCACTGCACAAGGGTTGTTCACAAAATGCCTGCCGGTAGTCTCAGCAGTACTGCACAGGAAAAATTTAACAGTGTACCATATCCTCATAATTGGCTAATCTGTTGAAAAGCAAAAAGAAGCCGACTTCATGGCACCGAGTGATGGGGCATCACTCTGGTACACTGGCAGTTTAGGATCATGCCCTGATCCCAGGACATCAGGAGTGGAGGCTGGCAGGGAGGGAGCTTAGAGTGCCCCTTGGATGCTTCCTTCCCGGGGGTGAGGGTGGGCTGCTGCATGCTGCTACACTAGCGGCTCCTGGTGGTGACTTAGCAAAGGCATTCATGGCGGGCATCGAGTGACCACATGCTGCCGAACGCCCCCGCTCCCGGGACGCCGCTATGGCCACACAAAATAGGGAGGTGGGAGGTGGAGGGAGCCCCATCACAGTGGGAAATGGCTACGCGCAGCACTGGATGACGGCCTTGGGTAGGGTTTCTTATGCCACCTGGCCACACAGGGCATCATTCCTGCCCCTCCCTGCCTGATGAACCTGGGCCACCAATAGTTCAGGGGTGTGTGCCTGATATGTTAGTGGCTTGGCATGCCCTGATGGCAGTACACAGCAGCATGTCACCTGGCGGGTACAGGAGGTCTGTATGAGAGCCCGAAGGAGCTGGGCTGCAGAAGGAGCAAAAAAAAAAAACACTTGGGTTTTAGAGTTCATTGGTACACTGCTGAATACAAAAGCAGGCAGGACTTTCCTTCCAGTGCAGGCGGACAAAGCCTTAACTCAGTTCGCAGAGTCTTATTAGGTAAACTGCTAACAGCTCATGACTTTTTCAGGCTTCTGGGAAAAGTTTCCAACAAAACATCAGTGATCCCTATGCAAGATTTCACATGTAATACATCTAGTATTACCTTGTGATCAGTTGGTAAAAGTTTTATTGATCAGCTTACAAAGCCATTTTACATACATATAAAAATACAAGAAAATACATATGTATAACATTGGCACTACCATAAACAATTAATAAATCAGTTTCCATTATTAAAAATACCCATATTATTTAGGGATGATCTTCTTCCTTGCCATGGATGTAGCTTTCAGAAGCATGCACATTTATACATAAGATCAGTATTTGCGCCAAATAATACTTGCATTAGATTTGGAGTAAGTTGTACTGAAGAAAGACAAGAGGCTAGCCACTTTTTCCTCAGTTTATCATGTTTTGGACAAAACCGTAAAACATGCAATGTATCGTCAGGGCAATGAAGCCTACAGTCACAAAGTGTTGACTCATAAATGTGTGAAGTGCCTGAATAGCTTGCTTTTTTCCCGCCACTAATAGTTTATGCTACTCGGCCATGGTGGGACGGTTCCCTTCAACCAGTGTCACTAACACCATCCCACTGTGCATCATCCCCCAGCTTACCTGACAGTTAAGTGCTCCCATGGATTGCCCCCCATGGTGGGGTCTGTAGGGGGAGGGCCCCCTTAAGGTCCACACCCAGTAGTGTTGCCGCAGGCTCTGGTGACGTGGTGGGTGGAGGTGTGGTGCATGGGCATTATTCTCCTCGCCATGCTGTCCATTTTTCCACTGTTTTCTCCCCTAGCCCAAGGTTGTGGCATGTGGTGAACACATGCCCATGCGCTCCCAGTCCACTTCCTGATCCACCCACCTGAGATTGTCTGCCTCCCAACATTTTCCTCTGACACCTGGCCTCCACCAAGTGTCAGCCGAGACGGGGATGACCTACCACCCCTAAGCAGGATAGGAGAGCTGCCTAGCGACTAGTTCAGTCCTGCTTGCGACCTCCCCGCTAACCTTCGGCAGCCCAGACCGAACTCTGGTTACCGGCATGACATGAAGTAAGGCACTTTGTCAGTGCCTCAGCCCCACCAGGCCATCCTGAATATCTTGCTTTGAGTACATTGGAATCATATGTTTAAAGCAAAATATATTTATGAATATTCTCGGGGAAGGATCTGTAATTTTTAGCAAGTGGTATTTGAGATCGTGAGATTGTTCCATCGTGACAGATAACTAGATTTATGGTGCTTTAATTTTTCAAGATCATTAGTTTTCCAGCTGTTTTAATATTGGTATCTTATGTTTCGTCGATTATGATTCCTCTGTCATACTCTCCAAACAATCTCTCGATACACGTTTCATTAAGAATTAACAGTAATTCCGATAACCAGCCGGAGTTCAAATCTTGATTTTTTTTTTTTTTTAAAGGGTAGCATCTCTTTATACAACATTTTTGGTTATATGTGTCGTTTCGTTCTTTGTATCTGGAACTAATAAGAGATCAACATTATTTTAGCCTGTGGTTCTACTGGGGGCTGCCCAAGCTTTGCTCTACCCACACCTATTGGGATACAGTTTTGGAAAGCCAAAAGTCTCCTCCAAAAATCTTCCATTTTTTTATTGAAAGGGTCCATCTTTTCAGATCCCCGAACTTATGCACCATATAAAATCTTTGATAATAATTAAACATTGGCAGCTTTGATAGAAGTAGCTACAGCATTTCCACCATGTCTCTTATTAAACCTGTGTAGACCGTGGTTTTCTTAAAAGTGATGAGAAATGGTTTTTACACCTCTAGATGCCCTTCAGTTCTTTTATTGGCTACCCAGTATTCTGATATGTTTTTGACCTTTTTTGTTAAATTAATAAGCTAGTGTTGTTCCCTTTGTAACTTCCCTGACTCCCTCTCTCACCAGCAGTTGATGCTTTCTGTTCATACTGCCTGAACATTCTGTGACATCAAAAATGCCATTCCAGGCCATTCAGATGAACAGCATGGAATGGGAGTTATTGATGTCATAGAAAGTCTTAGAAATATGAAAATCAAGAGCAGTAGCTGGAGAACGGAGTGGAACTCTACATAGAGCTGAGGGCACCCCAAAACTAGATTATTCATGTATCAAAAAATCATCAAAGCGTATCAGAATACATAACTGGCATGGAAAGGAAGATGGAAAGGCAGTCAACTATGTAAAAATCATTTCCTATCTCCTTTAACATTCTTGACAACCTGAGTAAAGTACATTTTCCAAATAATATTTTGTGTGAATGTGATACCTAGATAAGTGTAGTGTGTTATTTTATCAATCTTTTTGTATCATTTCCATTGATAGGAAGAAACAACCCTCTTTCTTAATCCAAATTGAACTAGAGTATTACTTAAAGGAATGCTGGAGTGGAAGAAGATCTGTGTCTCGACTCAAGCAATTTTCTGTGAATCAGGAGTTTGAGTGCACTGCAGTAGTGGAAAGAAATGGATAACCTCAGAGAGGAGGATTTCATTTCTACGAGCACTGACCATGATAACTGTCAAAATGGATATGTTCTTATTCGGGCCTTGTGCCCACCTAGTAGGAAATATTGAAGCGCATCAACCAGCTGGCACAGCTTAGGGAGGAGGTTGAGGGGATTAGGAGACAGCTGGGGGAAGGGGGGAAGGTATGGTTGGGGAATAGGGTAGGGGCATAGGGAAAGGAGTGCAGGAGAGTACTCTGGGGTCGCATAGGGACCCTGGCAGATGGGGCCCAAAAGGAGGATACTATGAAGGAAGCAGGCAGGTAACTGGAGACCCTCACAGATGGGGGCCAAAGGGAGGACATTCTCAGGGAAGTAGGCAGAGGGCTGGGGCTGGACAAAAGGAAGCAATGGGGGGAGATGGATCGGATCTTAAGCTCAGTAACCGCTTCAGTTCTCTTCTTCTGCTTGAGGATGAGGGGGGTGATGTAGCCATGACGGGGCAGTTAGAGATGGAAGGGAGTAGGGGCAGGAGGCGGGGGCTGGATAGCAGGAGGAACAGGGGGGGCATTTGGAACGTGGAAAACGTGGGGGCAGGGATCAGAGCAGGAGGATGAGGGGTAGAGGGAGGAAAGCACAGAAGGACCAGTTGGGAGGAAAGGGCAAGAGAAGGACCAGAAGTACAAGGAGGTTACAGTAAAGGGAGCTGAGGGTTTAGGTCAGGGGAGCACGACAAGCAAGGAGGGGCTGAACAGAGATGGGAAGGAAGGGAGGACGAGCCAGGCTAGTTTAGTGGACTGGGGGGGGGGAAGACCAGTTGCAAGTAGTAAAAGTAGGGGTAGCGAGGTACAGAAGGATATTCAGGAGGACGAGAGGCATAGGATCAGAGGGGAAGGGGTGGCCAGGGCAAATAAAGAGGGGATGGCAGGTGGCACCCAGATAGGGGGAGGAACAAGGAGCCGGCTGGGGGGAGGGGCCATTAGAAAGGATGGGGACATGGAAGGGGGGGGGGAATGGAGGAAAAGGGTCGGCCAGAGTGCTCCTGTTGGGTGAGTCCATGATCAGGGGGATCAAATGGGATAGGGAGGGAGAAGCCTGCCCGGTTAGAACAAAATGCTTTCCTGGACTAATGGTGCACAGGGCCAAGCATGAGGTATATCAGCAGGCAAAGGATTGTGGAGGTTCTCCGGACATACTGGTCCACCTGGGTACCAATGACATTGAGGGAAATAGTGAGCTAGAGATGCAGGCAAGGTTCAGGGAGCTTGCCAGGGTCTGTCATGATATAGGATGTGCGATTTCTTTTTCGGAAATCCTGCCGGTGCCAAAGGCTAGTGGGGAACACAAGAGGAAGATTAGGGTGCTAAACCAGTGGCACAGGCAGTAGTGTGGGGCCAGAACGTATGGGTTGATGGGGGATTTGGGGGAGACCTGGGAGGATAAGGGGATGTATGCTAGAGATAGACTCCATCTCAATTTGGAGGGAAAGCAAATCCTTAAGTTGAAAATAGAGGGTTCATTGGTGAAAGGAGGGTTTAAACTTGTGAAGGAGGGAGGGAGGGATGGGAGAAAAGGCTGTCGAGGGGGTCTGATAAGGAGGACTCTTAGCCACCACCTGGGACTGGAGGAATGCAGAAAGGCCGGACTAGTGAGGTGTGGACCAGGGAAGACAGAATCCCCACGGGGAACACGAGCAGGGAAATGGAAATATGGGAAGCGGTGGAAGGTAGTCCTGCTAAATGCCAGGAGCTTGGGCAGTAAAATGCCTGAGCTCCAGGCAATGCTAACTGAGGGAGAGGTGGATGTGGCAACGGTCACTGAGACCTGGGCCACCGCAGGGCACGACTGAGACCTGAACCTGGAGGGTTACACCATGTTCAGGTAGGACAGGGGGGAAGGAAGGAGGGGAGGAGGGGTAGCAATAATAGTCAGAAACTGCATTGCCATAGGAGGAGTGGAGGAGGCAGAGGGAACTGTGGAGGCAATTTGGGTCACCTTGATAACAACGGGGGGCAAGAGAGTAAAAATAGGAGTGGTGTATAGACCCCCTGCACTGGCAAAGGAGCTGGAGGAGAGTCTGGTGGCAGATGTTGGGAGATGCTGCAGATTGGGAAGGGGAAGGGTGGTGGTGTTGGGGGACTTAAACATGCCAGGAACAGACTGGGAGACTATGACATCCTCGGTGGCCAGGGAACAGAGGTTGTTGGATGTCTTTCAGGATGCATTCCTAACTCAGCAGGTGGGGGAACTGACCAGGGAGGCGTGGATACTGGATGTGGTCCTGGCAGACAGTGACCAGATTGGGGGCCTGGAGGTAAGGGACCCGTTGGCGAGGCGACCATGCCGATAGTCTGGTTCTGCCTGAACCTATGAGGGGTAGAAGGCTGCACAAAGATGGAGGCAACTGACTTGGGAGTTTCAAGGAAATGGGAAGGATCCTTAAGGAGCACTTGGATGGGATTGGGCCAGACATGGACTCTGACAGTAGGTGGGAAATCATCAGGAGGGGGGTGCAGGATGCTACCAGCACCTGCGCAAGAGTAAGACGAAAATGCGGTAGGGCCCGAAAACCATGCTGGTGGACCAGGAAGGTTCAGGAGGTGGTGAGGGGAAAGAAGGCAGCCTATAGGCAATTCAAGTGCTCAAAGAGTGAAAGGGACTGAAGGGAGTATGAGCTGATGGCCAGAAGGGCCACTAGGGTGGTGAGGGCGGCTAAGCCAAGGAAGGAGCAGAACCTGGCCAGGGAAATTAGGAGAGGGAACAAGGGGTTCTTTAGATACATTGGGGAAAAATGAAGGGTGATGGCGCAGATTAGCAGGATTAAAACAGAGGAAGGATGGGCACAAGACCCGGGGGAGCAGGCTGAGGTACTAAATGAGTACTTTGCCTCAGTTTTCACCAAGGAAAATGGGGAGGCTGCATCATACGTGGGAGGAGATGGTGAAACTGGGGGGGGGGACCCTTACTGATCAGTGGGTCTGGGGAGAGGGGGAGCATCACTGGCAGGTGGGGGGAAGGCAAAGCAGGGGGACGAGGTAGCAGAGGTGGAAATCATGCAGAGAGAGTGAGGGAAGCCCTCAGGTCCTTTAAGATGGAGAAAGCACCAGGGCTGGATAAATTGCATCCCAGAGTGCTGAAGGAACTGGCGGATGTCCTGGCGAACACCCCGGCGGAGCTCTTCAGCATCTCACTGAGGACAGGGTGGGTGCCCCAGGACTGGAAGGTGGCGCATATAGTGCCTGTCCACAAGGGGGGGATCAAGGGAGGTGGCAGGGAACTACAGGCCCGTCAGCCTGCCATCGGTGGTGGGCAAGGTGATGGAGGCTATCGTCAAGGAGAGACAGGGGGGGACCTGGAAAAGTTGGGGTGCCTGGACGATAGACAGCATGGATTCATCCCGGGGAAATCGTGTCAGACAAACCTTGTGGAGTTCTATGACTGGGTGACTAGTGCCTTGGACCTGGGTATACCAGTGGACGTCCTCTTTCTTGACTTCAACAAGGTGTTCGACTCTGTTCCTCACGGGGGCCTGTTGGATAATCTGGGAGAAATGGGGGTGGGGAACCAGATGATCAGATGGATAGGCAATTTTTTTTTTTTTTTTTTTAAATTTAGCTGTTTAACCAGGAGTAGCACACTAAGCTGAAAGCTTTTTTACAGGAGCGACCTGGGAGCACAGGTAAGTTAAGTGACTTGATCAGGGTCACACAGTATGCAAGTGGAAGCTGTGGGATTCAAACCCAGGTCTGGTCTGCTGGATGTCACCAGATTTGCAGCTCAGAGCCTTAAACCACTGCGCTGTACTGCCTCCATTTAAAGAGGGACATCAAACTCCTGGAGAGGATCCAGAGGAGGGCAACCAAAATGACTTGGGGCTTGGGGGATAGGACCTTTGGGGAGAGGCTCGAAGAGCTAAATATGTACACATGGGAAGAAAGAAGTCCTGAGAGGAAGGAGGGGCTGGAAACTTGGGGCAAAACCAATAGGGGACATGATAGAGGTCTTCAGGTACATGAAGGGGATACAGTAAAAGGGAGGAGCAGTCAGGGTGCTCTGAAGGAAGGGGGCAATTAGAGGGCATGCGTGGAAGCTGGGGGGGGGAGATTCAGGGGAGAAAGGAGGAGGTGCTACTTCACTGAGAGGGTGGTGGAGCCATGGAATGTGCTGCCCAGGGGGCTGGTGGAGGCAAAAATAGTGGAGCGGTTCTTGAGGGGGTGGGACAGGTACAGGGGAAGGGTTCTGGAAGCCAAAAACCAGTGCAGCGAGAATATCCAGGACTGAGAAGGGAGAAGCCAGAGAGTGAGAGGGGGGCAGCAACGTCAGCTCCCAGGGTGGGAGCTGACCAAATGAGCAGACACGAAAGACCGTTAGGCCTATTCTGCTGGCATTTCAGTATGTTAGTATCAGTCTTGAAGCTTAAGGCGGTGCTCCTATCATTTTCTGTTGGTCTCTCCCCCAAAGTCAGAAAAGCGGTCACTCCAGATAAGTGTGACAACAGCTTCAGCCGCATCACACAAAGAAGCAGAAGAGCCATATCATCAAACAGTGCAATATAAGCAACGAAGTTAGCTTATGACCTCAGAGCAAATATGACTGCAGTATACCTTGTTGGGAAGAACAATGTAGTTGTAGATGCCCTCCACAGAATAGGCAATGTGGAGCCGGCCTATTGGCGCAGCAGTAGCACTCCTGCTCATGACGCCGGCAACCCGAGTTTGGGAAGGAGCTCAGGTTGTTGGAGGTTGATCAGGGGAGGAGGATCAAGTGTCCCAGAGGACGCTGTTCTCCGGGAAGGGTGGGCTTCGTTCGCTGCAGTACTGCACCTTGGTGACCATGGTTGCTAGCGTGGCTGGAGATGGATAGGAAGGGAGGAACATCATGGACACTGGAGTATGGTTGCAAGCACAGCGTGCAAGGGCACACCATGACGTCACTGCAGGCGACATTCCAGAGGACTAGAAATTAGGAAAAAGATGTGATCACAGCACGTCTGCGATACTGGCCTCGATAAGTCCTGGTGCCCACTTTCCCAGCATGGCATTGCCTGACAAGACTAGAAGTCTGGAGGCCCCCCCAACACTCTTACCCCGCCTGGTGGGTAACCAAAGCTCTATTGAGGTAGGAGGCTGAGGACTGGAGGTGCCGAAGTCCTGAGAGGAAGGAGGCTGAGACTTGGGGCAAAACCAAAAAAAAAAAAAAAGAGCCATGCCACAAGTGGGCATTGAATCGGGCTGCTGTGGGCTTCTATTCAACCGATGGGGAGTCTCAGAAATAAAGAACTGTAATTTGTTGAAAAACAGTGCACTGTGTGAAATAAAACAGTATATTAAGCGTGGTAGACCAAAATAATACTGTAGCCTCCAAGCATAAATTTTGACTGTCACTTTGGGGAAACCCTAGTAGAAATCCTTCATAGGGAACCCTGTTTACTTAGTCTGCAGTGTTCTCTTTCTCTTAAATACCTGAAATAAAATGAAAATTGTGCTGCTCTGGATAGTTTTGAGTTCACCCATGCAGCTAATGTGGCTTTTAAATTGATTAGATGATAATGTGTTTCTGCTCATCAGTTATAAATGCATGGGATTGTTGAAATTATAGCACTGCAGTTTTGCCTAGTGATTACTGTGCTGATCCTACGAGCATTCTCCCTGTAGTGGAGAATATGATGACAAACCAATTACCAGCATGTAATAAAAAGATTAAAAAAAGGAGATAGAAAACTAATGTAATAACAGTGTTTGTGACCTTTTGCGCTGGAGCTTAATGCAACCCCTTTTAATTATAATTAACTGAGGTCATATTTCAGAAATGAACGTGCCTGTTCCAATGCTGAATGTGAAGGCACTGAGAAACTGATGATGGGTATCTTCCTGAAGGCATACTGCTGATTCTGTTTAAGTAACAGTCGGCAGAGAGTGAGCTCCCTGGAGCCATGCTTTATCTACTTAACACTCATCTGGCTTCATTGCTCATTGTTTTAAGCGTCTTTCCTGTTTCAGTTATCAATTACAGAGTGCGGATGGGCAATTAAACTTTCAGATGCTCCTCTGGAGTTCTGCTGGTTGTTTCCAAATGGATTGGATTCCCCGGAAGTCTCACAGCAAGGTGATTACTCATTCCAAGTAGTCATTCACTTACTTTGTGTTTTACATTCTTAGCTAGAGCAGGGTCAGTTCTAAATGAGGGTTTCCCTTTCATTTTCTTTTTTCTCTCATATTATAAAGAAAGTGTTTCTTTTCCTTATTTATGTGATTGTGCAGTTTATGCGGTCATTGACACCCCTTATAATTACATTAATAGTGAGGGAAAATGGAAAGGATATAAATGTGAAGCTTGTGAACTGTAGCAGTAACGATTGTACACTTGTGAAGGAAACACAGTACACTCCTTGTGAAATCTCTAAGGCATGCCCACTGAAAGTTAACAAGATATCAGACCTTGCCCATAATATAGTACATAGATTAGTGAACGGTACTAACGTAATCTCTATTCTTGATTGTATTTTTAACCACTGGCTCAACATGGCCAGCACTGGTCACATTTTAACTCATACTCATGAATGCAGCTGTGACTTCTTACCCATTGTACCTAGTGTACACACTGTGTATTATTGTGGCTGAACTTGAAATCAGAATTGAATAAACTGATGACTGCTACCCCTGGTTCCCGCAAGGAGAGGAGGGGTATTGCCAAGTCTTCCATCTGAGATTGATATTTTGGAGAGCGTGGGTATGCTAGACTGGCCTCAGCCAGGCTAGAACAAAAGATCATGTTTAATGCAGGGCCATCAGACAGCACGCCAGGGCCGAGGGGGTTTAATTCCTTACTTAGAACTTAAACGCTTGCAAGCATCAGAACCTCAATATGCTGCTACCAGCCTTCACCATCCTTGGAGCCTGCTACCTACCTGGTCCTGGCAACACCAGTATTGAGTGGACTGACCCACTGGCACCTCACTTTCCTTCTGCCTGTCCTCATTAGGAGGAAGATCATGTATTTTGCTTAGTTTGTAACTTTCAGGGGTTCACTATCAGGCGTTCGGGGGGGGGGCGGCGGACTGTGACGATACCATAATATGGTCCTATGATATTACGACTGCCTGTAAAACTGAGAAGTCATCACTGGAACAGTGATGATATAATGTTGTGGCTACCTGTAAATTGCAATGAAAACCAGTATTTTGCTTACTTGCAAACTGTAATGACAATTGATACTGGACTTGCCTTCTTCTATATACATAAATAAGTCCATATATGTACATATATGTTAGTTTGGATGCTGCTAACAAACTAAAAGGTCCTGATATACTGTACTATAACACAGGTTTCAGAAGTTTCAGAAAAGAATATTGTTATAATTAACAGCGAGCTTAGTGGCCTTTGCCATCTGGAGAATTTACTGTGACAAGATCTGTAACACAGCTGGCTGTTTGTTACACTTCTGAAAAAGTGATGTGGTTAGCCAGCTGCTAAAAGTTGTTAGGGGAATTACTTGTCTGACTTTAGATATTTTTGCAAATGCACCAGACCACTCAGCCGTAACGAAATAACAGAAATAAGGGTTTCAGTAGTTGCCTAAGAGTAGTCCAGCCAAAGATATTGTATAAATGTCTGCTCAAACCCTGATCAAGAGCTATCTTGAAAGAAGAACTGCAGCAACTGCTGTACACTCTCCCTGTAACTCTTGTTTAAGAGAGCTAAGCCGTCTGTCTGTAAGTTACCTAACTTCTCATTATGTTATAATTAAGCAATAGGGCATGAAAAGGTGTGTATTATTGTGTAATAATGTCACACCTCGGGTGGTTGAAGCACGAGGATGCAGGCAGAGTGCATGCAACACCTGCGAAATGATATTCTTGCACAATAACACACATCCCTGGAGTGCCTTATTGCTATTATACAATGGCTTGTTTGTACAAATTAAATATATATATATATATATATATATATATAGTATATATATATATATATATGTATATATATATATATTTAATATAGTTTTTGTATTTGACTTTTCAATGTTGAAGTACATATATTTATAAAAATGTTCCTGTTGTCAGTTTGTCCACTAGATGGTGCTGTCGTGTATCTGCAGATCTTTGGATGTATCTCAGTCATCGGGTTATACCGTAGGAACCTTTGCCATCAGTGAAGGGGAATCCACATGGAAGATTTTTAGCAGTACAACTGGGGCCACCCACGCCGTCGACATACTCTGACGTCACAACCCTATATAGGTGTAGGCAACCCTGCTTTCCCTTCAGTTCTTTCCCACCATCGACTTTGCAAGCTCAGTCTCACAGTGAAGCTCTGTCTTTAATTTAAATGTCTTTTTGGCCTATGGCTGCATTTTTTCTACTACCCTTATTTAAATCTCTTTACAGATTTTGTCTTTTATGTCAAGAATTAATCCTTCTTCTCCGCTGTGGAAGGAAGATTCCCTCCACATATGAACACTCTGTGTCTGCTGTCTTGGGCCTGACCACGAAGTCTTCAATTGTGAGCTATGTCAGAAGTTTAATTGGACAACCCTCAGGTGATACAAGAAGGCTGTGAAAAAATTCCTGATGGAACAGCATGTAGCCACCTCCGGGCAGGGGTCCTTTGGGACCCGGCCACTCAGTGCCAGTGGATCTTGACGTTCCCCATCAGCCTGTCCTTCTTCAGGGGGGGCTCTTAACCGTCAGGGGTGCCTGCTGTGCCGAAGAGACCAGCTGTCCAGGTTTCTGTTTCTACCAGGCCCACACTGACGGCTTCTCCACCTGACTCACAGGGCGCTCAGCCATCGACCGCTGGGTTGTCTGCCCTTCCTCCATCGATAATGGGCTCATCGTTGGCTACTCTGTTGAGACCTGCCCCTTCCTTTTCAAGGCCTGCAGGCTTATTGGGCCGTCAGCTACTGTACTGTCAAACCCCCCCCCCATCGGCAACAACCATGGACCTGAACAAAGTACTCGTCAAGTTCACTAATGTGCTGGTTCAGCAGTTCAGTACTTTCAATAGGCCCTCAGTGCCAGCACCGTCAATGGCAACTTCATCGTTGACACCTGTTCATCATCCATGGGAGACTCCCTGTGGGCCACCGACCAATCTGACGCCAGACCCAGACAAGGAGGTCGACGTCGAGGAAGAGTACCATCCTGATCTCATCCTCCCTGATGACATAGAGGATGAAGAGAAAGAGGAAGAAATCCTCATCACTGATAAGTCTGCTGCCTCTTCAGTCAGTGAGGACTCAGTCAAGCATACTCCAAGGTCTCCTCCTGAGGATGTCCCCCTTCTTCAATGTCATATAGCAGTTGTCTGCCACTATGGGCTTCTAGACTGAGGAGGAGGAGGAGGATGCCACCAGGAAAGACTTGGTGGACTTACTAGAGGTTCCTGAATCTCCCCCTAAGATTATTCCTCCTGTGCTGCCAGCCCTAAAAACTGCCATCACGGCAGCCTGGCACAGGCCAGACATGGTGCCATCTATGCTACACAGGGCAGACAAGCTTTACAGTGCCCCTCAGGGCCTTCCTTATTTTGCTGCCCAGGCCAAAACCGACTCTGTGGTCATCAAAGCGGCTCATGACAGGTCTAAAATGCCAAAGTACCTTAGTTCCCTCCCCCAGACAAGGAATCCCTTAGGATTGACCACTGGGGAAAGAGAGGTTATGCCTCCTGTACTTTGGGGATTGTAAACTACTTGTCACACGTGGTTAAGTTCCATAATGCCAACTGGAGGAAGGGCAAGTCTTTTGCTCAAGCCCTTCCCGATGGCACCCTGAAGCAGGAATTGCTCCAGTGCCTGCAAACTGCTGAGGATGTCAGTAAACATCTCCTCAGGGCCCTTTATGATATAGCCGACACAGTGGCCAGGGCAGCTGCCACTGGCATATGCCTTCATGGGCACTCATGGCTGAGGGTTTCTGGTTTTGCAGTTGATGTGTAAGACAAGGTGCTTAATGCCCCCTTTCAATAGCAAATGGGGAGAGGGGTGCAGCACCCCATACGTCGAATGGGAAGAACACCCCTCCCCCCTCAGCTAGTGGTCAAACAGGAATTCAGCGTGTTTGCCGTTCATTTGCATCACCAGGTAAGAAAAAAGGTTCGTCTCCCCATACGATGCACAGGGGTAATGCCAAACTTCACCCAACAACTAACACACCAAAATCTGGCCAATGGAAAATCATGTACACAAATGCTCACAGCCTGGGAAATAGAAACATAGAAACATAGAAGTTGACGGCAGATAAGGACCGCAAGGCCCATCCAGTCTGCCCATTTCTTTTTCTACCTTATAAATGTGCCATCGGCCTTTGCTCTGTCAGTGACCTATCTATTCATAGTCATTTGTATTGCTCCCATATGCCTATCCCATGCCTGTTTGAAGCCCTGCACTGTATTCATAGCCACCACTTCTTGTGGTAAGCCATTCCATGCATCTACCACCCTTTCTGTGAAAAAGAATTTCCTCACATTCCCCCTTAATCGGCCTCCCTCTAATCTCATGCTGTGTCCTCTTGTCCTGCTATTTTTCCTATATTTAAATAAGATCCCAGACCTGCAGGCAATAATGTCAGAGGCTAAACTGGACATAGTAGCAATTAGTGAGACGTGGTTTACCAGTAACCACACTTGGGAGACTTCAGTACCTGGCTATGTATTGTTCAGAAGAGACCGAGGTGCAAAAAGGGGGGGAGGAGTGGCCCTGTATGTTAATGAAATTATCAAAGCTACAGAAATTCAGAATACACATAAGGAGCCAGAAGAACTGTGGGTCACCCTGGAAACAGGAAATGGGACAGCCATAAGAACTGGGGTTGTCTACAGGCCCCAGACCAGAGGGAGGACACAGACACATTACTGTTAGAAGATATACAAAACATGACAGCTAAAGGGAGGTTCTGATAATGGGAGACTTCACATGCCTGAGATACAGATTGGTCAATACCAGCAGGAACATCTGCCAGAACTAGACTCATAGTGGATTCCTGCAGGGGAGGCCTCAAACAACTGGTACAGCAACCCACAAGAGACAGGGCTATCCTAGATCTAGTACTGGCTAACAAAGAAGGGATCACAGATCTCCAGGTAGAAGGTCACCGAAATAGTGACCATCACATGGTATGGTTCAATTTGATACTACATCTAAATCATCCCATTCCAAGGCAAAAATATGGGACTTCAGAGGAGCTGACTTTGATAAGATGGCCAACAGAGTTAAGATAGCCCTGGCAAAAAGAAACACAGGTGAGGGGTACAGGCAAAGTGGGCAAGCATTAAGGATGCAATACTTGGAAGCAACATCCCATTGTGTTAGACAGAAAAGGAAGTGCAAAAGAAGAAGGAAACCACTTTGGTTCTCAAATACAGTAGCAGAAAAGGTCAGAGCCAAAAGGCTGGCCTTCAGGAAATATAAGGAACACAGCGGGATGAAGATAGGGAGGCATACCAAACTGCCCTAAGGGAAGCAGGTAAGGCAGTAAGGCAGGCAAGTCCCAAACTGAGGAAACACTAGCACTAATAGTAAAGAAGGTGACAAGACTTTCTATAGACACATTAGTGAAAGGAGAAAGTCCAGAGGGGGTATTGCTAAGCTTAATGGAGAAAAGGGAGCATGTGAGGAGGAGGACCCTGTAACGGCATCTATCCTAAATAGATACTTTTGCTCAGTATTTACTGAAGAGAAGGTAGGGCAGGGCCCACAGCTCAGCATCATGGACACAGGGGGGAGGGAGGTGACTACTCCCTTCACAAAAGAAAGGGTCCTCAAGAGTGCATAAGCTCAGAGTGGATAAGGCAATGGGACCTGATGGCATACATCCCAGGTACTTAAGGAGCTAAAGGAGGAACTAGCAGAGCCATTAGCAGAATTGTTTAGTGAGTCTCTGAGCACAGGAGAGGTCCCAGAAGACTGGAGAAGGGTCATGTGATCCTGCTCCACAAGAGTGGTAGCAGGGAGGAGGCGGGAACTACAGACCGGTCAGTCTTACCTCAGTAGTGGGCAAGATTATGGAGGCACTCCTTAAGGAAAGGATAGTGCAACACCGAATCCATAGGGCACAGGATCCAAGACAGCATGGGTTTACAAAGGAAGGTCCTGTCAAACTAATCTCATAGATTTCTTTGACTGGGTAACCAGAGTGGTGAACCAAGGGGAGCAGTTGATGTCGCCTACCTTGACTAGCAAAGCTTTGACACTGTTCCACATAGAAGATTGATAAATAAGCTGGGTAGGCTCGGGGTGGGTCAGAAGTTGGTCAACTGGGTGGCAAACTGGTTGACTGGCAGAAAACAGAGAGTGGTGGTAAATGGTATACAGTCAGAAGAGATGCAAGTCACAAGTGGGGTACCTCAGGGATCAGTCCTGGGGCCAGTCCTATTCAACATCTTCATTAGTGACCTTGCAGATGGACTAGAGGGTAAGGCTTGTCTGTTTGCAGATGACACCAAGATCTGCAACAGAGTAGATGAGCCAGATGGGGTGGACAGAATGAGAAGAGATCTAGATAAACTAGCAGAATGGTCAGAAGAGTGGCAACTGGGATTTAATGCAAAGAAGTGCAAAATCATGCACATAGGGAAGAGAAACCCTGAAGCCACTTATAGGCTGGGAGGGGAGTTGGTAGCAGTCACAAAGGAAGAAAGAGACTTGGGCACATCATCACTGATGACCTAAAATCATCCAAGCAGACCTCTAAAGCAGTAGGTAAGGCTAGGGGGTGTTAGGGTGTATTAGTAGGGGTATCACAAGTCATAAGAGGGAGGAATAACCTCTGTACAAGACATTGGTTAGGCCCCATCTGAGTACTGCGGCAGTATTGGAGGCCACACCTTCACAAGGACATTGACCAAATTGAGGCAGTCCAGAGAAGGGCAACCAAAATGGTGCAGGGACTGCATCAGAAGAGATATGAGGACAGATTAAGGAGCTCAATATGTATACCCTTGAGCAAAGGAGGGAGAGAGTGATATGATCGAGGCATTCAAACACCTTAAGGGCATAAACAAGGTGAAAGAGTCTAACATGTTTAAATATAAGAAAATAGCAGGACAAGAGGACACAGCATGAGATTAGAGGGAGGCCGATTATGGGGAATGAGGAAATTCTTTTCACAGAAAGGGTGGTGGATGCATGAATGGCTTACCACAAGAAGTGGTGGCTATGAATACAGTGCAGGGCTTCAAACAGGCATGGGATAGGCATAAGGGAGCAATACAAATGACTATGAATAGATAGGTCACTGACAGAGCAAAGGCCGATGGCACATTTATAAGGTAGAAAAAGAAATGGGCAGACTGGATGGGCCTTGCGGTCCTTATCTGCCATCAACTTCTATGTTCTATGTTTCTATGTAATAGCACCAAGCTCTTTGGTCCTGATGTGCACGACCTCATTAATGATCTGCAGGCCTCTGGCACAGCCATTAAGGCTGTCCACTCTCTCTCTCTGTCACACTCAGCTCCATGGTAGAGGATGCTCTAATTTTCGTAGACAGGCCAATAGACCAGGCTCCAGTTCCTGCACCCAAGGCTAGCGCGGAGCCCAGTCTTCTTTGCTCGCCTCCTTGAACACTTGAGTGTCGACCAAGTGTCCCAGAAAAGACGGACCAGCCTCCACAGCTGATCCCGCCTCAACTTGACTCCTTGCCAGACCCCCGCTCCTCTGGTCGAGACCCAGGAGGTGGTGGTCGGAGGTCAGTTTTCCCTCCATCTGAATCAGTGGAGAATCAGAACTTCAGATGCTTGGATCCTGCAGATCATATTTATTTATTTATTTATTTATTGAAACGTTTCACCAGGAAAGGCACACTGAGCAAATACAGTTGCTCATCTCCCGGTACGTCCTGGGTGGAGGGGGGGTACAGGAGGAGAAACAACCTAGCAGTGCTTAACAGAACAACACAGCATGTATAATATAAGGTTATACAACAATGAATGGAATGAGTACAAGGACAGAGTATGGTAAAAATGCACAAATGATATACAAAGTAGCACGTGCTGGCAAAATATGAAGTACTAGAGGAGCAGCAGCATCATAGAGAAAGGTCATACCCTGGAGCTCATCCAGCAGCCTCCAGATACCCCCCTCTGCCTTCCAGCTATCCCCCAGCCCACTTATCTGTCCTCTGGGAGGAAGTACAGTCTCTTGGGTGCAAGCAGGCAGTTGAACTGGTGCCAAGGCAACAGAGAAACCAGGGGTTTTATTCCAGGTTCTTCCTGGTCCCCCAAAAGACCAGAGATCTGAGGCCTATTTTAGACCTAAAGGACCTCAGTCTCTTTGTCCAGTACAAAATGTTCTGGATGGTAACTTTGCCAGGTCTTATGCCTCTTCTTAAAATGGGACTGGCTCTGTTCACTGGACATGCAGGACGCTTACCTGCACATATCGGCCTTTTCTCCTCACAGGGTGTTTTTCCATTTTGCCTTTCAGGGTGACCATTACCAGTTCAAAGTGTTGCTCTTTGACTTGTCCTCTGTGCCGCAGGTCTCCAACAGATGCTTAGCAGCGGTCACAGCAGCTCTCAGAAGAGAGGGACTATAGGTCTTCCTTTACCTGGGTGACTGGCTTCTCAAGGCCCCGTCCAGGGAGCAGCTCGTGCTCACTCTGGAGCACACTCTTCAGCTGTTTCACTCTCTGGGCATAACAGTCAGCCTGCCCAAGTTTGGTGTAGTACCGTCCCAAAGACTGCAATACATCGGGGCAGTTCTGGACTCCGGGCAGGGGAAAGCCTTCTTACCCCAAAACGGAGCGGAATGCCTTATAGCCCACATTTTGGAAGTTGCCCAGAGTTGGTACATTCCTGCCAGACTGTACCTCATGCTGTTGGGTCTAATGGTAGCTGCCATTCCCACCGTTCCATTGGCTAGACTCCACATGCGTACCCTCCAGTGGACCCTCAAAAAGTGCAATAGGATCAACGCACGGATGAGTTAGACCAACAAGTCTTGGTCTCCTCCCCAGTTCACAAGGTATTGCAGTGGTGGATGGATCCCCTGAATCATCTTCAAGGTGTTCCCTTCCAGATTTCTTCCCTGCATCAGATCCTAACCACGGATGCTTTGGGTCTAGGCTGGGGAGCACACCTGGGTCCCTTTCAAACCCAGGGCTCCTGGTCCCAGTGGGAAGCTGCCCTGCATATCAGTGTCCTGGAGATGAGAGCGATGCTCTATGCCATGCAGGCATTTCAGGAGCATCTTGCTTCAGGTCAGCTGTCGGTGCAGTCGGACAATTTGAGTGTAGTCTACAACATCAACAAGCAGAGCGGGACTCACTCATCCCCCCTTTGCAGGGAGGCCATGAGAGTTTGGTATTGGGCACTGGAACACAATCTGACACTCTGCGGTCCACATGCCAGGTGTCCTAAACACCCTAGCAGACAGTCTCAGCAGGACTCAGTCCAGCATGCACGAATGAGAGCTTCTCTCATCCATAGCAAAAAATCTGTTCAACAGATGGGGTCATCTAGAGTTGGACCTTTTTGCGTCCCCACTCAATACAAAACTGCTCAATTTCTACTCGCTAGATCAGGGCCTGGAGTTTTCTGGCGAGATGCATTGTCTCTCTCTTGGAGCGGGAGATTTCTGTACGCATTCTTTCCATTTCCACTAATATAGAGGGTGCTGATCAAGCTACAGATGGAGTGGGCCAACATGATTCTGATAGCCTCATTCTGGCCTCACCAGATATGGTCCCTGTGCTTCAGCAGCTGGCGGAGGAACCTCTGGTCCCTTTGCAAGAATCTGTTGACCCAGGATCGGGGATCCCTGGTCCATCCCAACCTCTGGTCCCCTTCATCTGCATGCAGGGCTCCTGAGGACATAGCCGTCGCCAAGTTCAGGGTCTCTAACAGGGTGGCGAATGTCCTGGTGGCTGTCTGCAAGCCTTCCACCAGTACCACTTATGCTGTGAAGTGGAAGCGGTTTGTCATCTGGGCTGCCAAGAATTCCCTAGACCCTTTCTCCTGTCCTGTGAATCATGCCCTGGACTACCTGATTTCTTTGTTTGCCTCAGGCCTCCAGTATTCTTCCTCAAGGTCCACTTTTCGGCTATTTCTGCCTTTCATGAGCCCGTGGGTGACCGCATGATTGCTCAACTGGATGTTTCCCATACCTTCCTTAGGGGCATCCTGCACCTGAAACCCCAATCCATTCCCCAGTCCCATCTTGGGATTTGAATTTTATTTTGGAAAAGTTAACTCTGTCTCCTTTTGAGCCCATCGTGACTTACAATTTGTGCTTTCTCACTTGGAAAGCCCTCTTTTTAATTGCAATTACTTCTGCTCAAAGAATTTCAGACCTTCAGGCCCTTTGGTGCGAGGAGCCTTATTTGATTTTTCACAAAGACTGGGTATCTTTGCGCACAAATCCTAAGTTTCTCACTAAGGTTGTCTCTGAGTTCACTCTTAAGCAGTCTGTCCACCTTCCTGTTTATTTTCCCGTGTGTGCCAATCCAGGGGAAGTACTGCTCCATACACTAGATATGTGCAGAACTTTGAAATATTATCTACTTTGGACCAAAGAATCCATAAAGTCTAAGCAGTTGTTTGTTTCTTTCACCCCAGTTAGAGAGGGTTCTTCAGTTTCTAAGCAGAGTTTATCCAAATAGTTGGCAAATTGCATTGTGTTCTGCTACAGCATGTACGGCAAAGAATTGTCTGGTGCTGTCAAAGTTCATTCCACTCGAGGCATGGCTACCTCTGTGGCCTGTTTCAAAGGGGTCTCAACCGCTGATATTTGCGCTGCTACCACCTGGAGTACAGTCCACACTTTTACCAAGCATTACAGTCTGGACATTGCTTCAGTAGCCTGTGCAGGATTTGGCAGGGCCATGCTTCAAGGACTCCTGTCTTAAGTTTATGGAAATCCAGCCTCCCAGACTGTCTGTCTGCTCTTGTCACTGCTTGGTACTCATTCCTACAGTGTAACCTTAAGGCTGAGAACCCCAGAAGAAGATAGAACAGTTATGTAAGACCTTGCCGTAACAGGAGATATTCTAGGGGATCTCAGTCATCAGGTCTGATTTCCCTCCCACCATCCCCCTTCTTGGGGCTCCTGTTCATGACCTGGCTATTTGCTGTTTCCATCTTTCTATCTAGAGCTGGGTTCCTCTGTCTATCCTCCGTTCCCCAGGACATGCGCCTTGCTCCCTTCGTCTCCAGAGGGAAAGAACTGAGGAGGGCGCGGGGCCACCCACGTGTATATAGGGTTGGTGACGTTGGAATATTTTGACACCGTGGCTGGCCCCAATTGCACTACCGAAAATCTTCTGTATGGACTCCCCTTCACCGACGACAAAAGTTCCTATGATGTAACCTGATGACTGAGATCCCCTCGAAGATCTACTGTTATGGTAAGTTCTTACGTAACTGTTCTTTTTCTCTCTCTCTCCTACTGCCTCTTTCTATATGGCTCTCACTGTGTGGTCTCTAAGCTACCCCCCCAACCAGTTCCAGTTAGGTATCTTGTTCTTCCGGTACACTTTGTTTAATTTATTTAGCGGGAGAAAGTTAACAGCAAGTGATCTGAAGCCGTTTAACGCTGCACTGATGAAAAGCACATGCTACTAGAGCATAGCTACCGACATAAAGCCGATCAGTGTCACGGCTTCCATTGTGAATGTTTTTTTCCTTTTTGGGTGCTGTACAGAAGTTGTCCCGCTACAGTTTGCAGCATTTTTACTTTGTACCTGGAGAATAGTACGGGAGGAGAAAATGAGGGACAACACAAACAGGTCAGTTGAGGCAGGTCAGGGACTGCAGGATGTGCACCTGCTGGGGAATTAAGTGAAGTCACTCAGTGCATCACTTTTTTACTAAAGTGAAAAAAAAAAAAAACTGCTTCGTGAGGTTTTGAGGCTAAACTTTTGTGGTGACTGGAGGAGTTGGGGTTGTGTGGGAGGATGTAAAGCCATGCTGGTATTTCAAAAGGAGTGCAACTGGCAGGGGAAGAATAGGCATGGAGGGACTTCTTTTATCTGGTAATGTGATCAGTAACATCATTGTCTCTAGGGCATGCCAGCCAATCAAGATGCTAGCATTATCCTTGCCATTGTATAAAACAGCTTTGGATCTTTATGATTGGTGTCAGTGTTTGCTGATCTGTCACAACTTGTGTACCCCCAAAATATGTGTCCCTACACCTCCTTGCCTGAGATCTCAAAAAGCATTTTTCTAGCCGATCATGGGTTTAAAGGGGAAGGGCCCCACACTCAAGTTTGGGGCTGATCCCAATGTGCACTTGTGTGCAGAAACATTTTATTTTACTTACTGTTTACTGTAGTAAAGTAGATTGTATCAGACTAATTTTGCTTAGTTCTAGGCCAACCTCTTTTATAACTACAAATTCAGAATCCCCTGCAGCTGACTTTAGAGCAGTAGGCAGCGCAGAGCAGAAGGCAGCGCAGTGGGAGATTCAATAGCCTACAGTGCATGTTACAGCTTTAAAAATCTCTGATCAGATGTTTTTTGGTTCTGTTTTCCTCCAGGGGCTAAGTAACAGCTCTCAGTGACTGTACGTAGCCCAGGGAGGACAGCAGGACAAGCAAACAAAAGATCAGTGTTTTTATAAACTCTAACATACAGTGTATGCTTTTGAATCTCTCAAGTTGCCTACTGCTCTGATGTCAACTGCAGAGGATTCTGGGATTTGTAGTTACAGATGATGGCAGCCTAGAACTAAGCAAAAGTAGTCTGATACAGACTACTGTACTACAGTAAACCAAAATGTTTGTGCACACAAACTGCACATTGGGACCGGGCTCTTTGTGGTGACTGTTCCCCTTTATGTTAGACTACATTTAGTATCTAAATTCATTTTCGGGATTCCAGATAATTGTAGACCACACAATAAAATGATTCTAAGTTCGATAAATATTTTTTTTAGTACAGTATTAGGCTGGCTGCCACTTGCCGGAGGTGTAGTGGCAGTGCATCTTACTACCACTTGGGGGAAACCCCAGAATATACCACACACAGGCTGAGAGGGGTGGTACCCTTCATGAGTACTCCTGATAATGCTGGCAGTTCAGAGTAATTTATTCACTATTTTTTTCAGTTTTGGTGGGCAAAAGCACTTTAAACCCTGGGTTGTGAAGCATCGCTCAGTTTGGTATAGAACATTTTCAAAAGCTGGAATAATTATTGATATTTATTAAAACATTTTATTAAGGGCTGGCTCCTTAACTTCAAATAGTAGGAGACCACTTAGCAATCTGGTAACTCGGGTTTATGACCTCAAATGCAGGAAGGCATAAGTGAACAATGGCAGAAGAGGATACAGCACCCGGCCAGTCTCTTTGGGATTGGAGTGCTTCCCTTGCTACATGGTTGTCTGTTGGTGTTAAGCAAGAGGCAGCACATAAGGTATAGTCAGCTGCAGCGGATGGGAGAGATGATGCTTAGTGATGTCTTTTGAAGGCTAAACAGGGATCAGTGCTGGGACCGGTACTATTCAATATCTTCATCAGTGACATTGCGCAGGACCTAGAAGGCAGAATTTCACTGTTCGCTGATGACACAAAGCTCTGTAACAGAGTAGACACACCAGAGGGTGTAGACAGAATGAGAAGGGACCTGCAGAAACTTGAAGAATGGTCAGGGGTTTGGCAGTTGAAATTCAGTGCAACGAAGTGCAAGATAATGCATATGGGGCACAAAAACCCTGGCACAATATATCAGTTGGGGGGTGAGGATATAGCATGCACCAAGCAGGAAAGGGATCTTGGAGTTATCATCTCTGATGACCTCAAGGCAGGGAAACAGTGTGACAAGGCAGCAGGTAAAGCAAATAGGATGCTGGGATGCATAGGCAGGGGCATCACCAGCAGGAAAAGGGAGGTCATAATTCCACTATACAAGACACTAGTGAGGCCGCACCTGGAGGTACACTGTGCAGTTCTGGAGACCTTACTCACGTGAAGGACATAGACAGGGTAGAGAAGGTTCAGAGGAGGGCAACAAAGATGGTGCATGATTGCATCACAAGTCCTATGAGGACAGGTTGAAGGCACTGAACATGTACTCCCTGGAGGAGAGGAGGAGAGAGGGATATGATAGAGACATACAAGTATCTTACAGGGAGGAACAGGGTGCAGGAATGCACTATTTTTAAGCGAAAAAGATGTTCCAGGACTAGAGGGCATGGGATGAAGTTGGAGGGAGGACAATTCAGAGGAAACGTGAGGAAGAATTTCTTCACGGAACCGGTGGTGGACAAGTGGAACACCCTGCCAGAGGAAGTGGTGGGGGCTGAAACAATCACTGGATTTAAGAATGCATGGGATAGACATAAAGGAATTCTAGAGGTCAGGGGTAAGGGGCAACAGACTTCCTGGAAAACAAACTGAATTTACAAACTTAAATGGGCAGACTGGGTTGGCCATAGGCCCTTATCTACTGACACTGTCTATGTATCTATGATTGATTTGGAATTTTCTTTAGGTGTGGTTAATTGGTTTGCAGACTGTCTTGTGGATCGTACTCTGTGGTTTCCATTGACTCAGTTTTATCTGTTGCTTGTCAACTTAAGTGTGGAGTACCTCAGGGGTCCATTCTGGGGCCCCTGTTGTTCTCCCTGTTTGTTAACCAACTTATATCATTATGTAGCTCATGTGATACGCTTTTATATGCGGATGATTTGATTGTTTACTATCAGTCTAATGATGGAGATAATTTTGCTGCTTGACTGGAACTGGAGTTTCAGAATATTTGTCAGTGGTTTGTTCATAATGCTATGGTTTTAAATGTAAGAAAAACCAAATCAATGCTTTTTGGTACACCTTCCATGCTTGGGAATTATCCAAGTTTACAGATACATGAAACATGTACAGTACATGAAACATGATACAGAAACCCCAGGAGTCCTTTAGCATCAGTAACTTTAGCAGACTACCAGGCAGTACCAAGTGGGAGGTGGGCAGAGAATCTACTAGGAAAGAGGCTCTGCAGAACCGCTCTGCCAAATTTAGCATCAGATCTGGTCTGAACATCCAAACTGTAGTGATTCGCAAAGGTGTGCACAGATTTCCTGGTAGCTGCTATTCAGACATCCAGTAGTGGAATGTCCCTTGCTGCTGCAAGTGAGGCTGCTGTGCCCATGGTGTAGTGGGCCCTGAGCCCCACTGGAGGCTGGTGACTAGCTTTTTTGTAGTAGAACCTAATACAAGAGACCTACCACATGAAATAGTTCTCGTGGTAGCTGGTCTTCCCCTGCCTACATACCCGTAGGTGAGGAACAACTGAGAGGAAGAGCCTCTGGACTGTCTAGTATGCTCTAGGTAGTAGAAGATGGCTCTTTTTTTTTTTCATAAACTTTTTATTAGTTTATCTTATTAACACTATGACAATAACAACATTGATCATTCTATTATATACATAAGTATTTCCTTCATAACATTTCAAGCCATTTCCAATTACAATTGTTATTACTCCCCATTCATTTCATACATTTTAACATAAAACTATAAAAAGAACAGTTAGTCAGAGGTCCAATCTATCTAATACATGAAATAAAAATTTCATCTCTAATATGTGCTATTCACTGATGCATTAAGATGGCTCTTTTAACATCCAAGCGGTGGAGCTTTTGCTCACCAGAAATGGATTTCTTAGTAAAGAAGACAGGCAGAGTAATGGACTGGTCCAAGTTGAACTCTGTAACCACCTTTGCAGAATTTCTGTTTGTCTTGAACTCAACTTTATCATTGTAAGGGAAGCTGTAAAGTGGCTCATTGCACAGGGCCTGTAGCTCTGAAGACCTCCTGGCAGAGGAAATAGCTACCAGGAAGCCTGCCTTCCAAATTACAAACTTGATGTGGACCGTGGACATAGGCTCGAAAGATGGCTTCATGAGTCTGTCTGTGCAAAGGTTAGGGCTCCAAGGAGGAACAGTCTCCCAGCTTGGAGGCTGGAGGTGCAAGAGGCCTTTAAAAAACTGTTTAAATATGGCATGGGAAAAAACTGATTTTTTTTCTTTCCCACTGAAAGGTAGGCCGAAATTGCCACCAGGTGTAGCTTGAGGGAAGATGATTTCAAGCCAGATGCTAGGAAATAGCTGAGGAAATAATGGTCAGGGAGTCACTGGGAGGAAGTGACCATTGCACAGTGTGGTTCCAGTTGGATATGAGCAGAGAAAGTATCCCGACTAAGACCAAAATCTTGGATTTCAGGAGGGCGGACATCAGGAAAATGGTCGAAGTGCTAAGGAGCCATCTGGTGGGCGTCAGAGCAGATATGAGGGTGGACCAAAGGTGATGCATCATTAAGGAAGGAATACTGGTTGCCACAGATCAGAGCATTAGGGGTAAGAATACAAGCGCCAAAGCGCCCAGCTGGTTCAGTTCTGGGGTTGCCCAGGCAGTAAGGGAAAAGAGGTTGGACAATAGAAAATTTTGGAAGACCAAGAGAGAGGTGGATAGGGAAAATTACCGAAGGTAGATTAGTGAGACGAGTAAGAAAGTCAGGCGAGCAAAGGCACAGAAGGAGCTGCAGATAGCTGAAGGAATTAAGAAGGGGGAGAAGGCTTTCCTTCACTATGTAAGTGAGAAAAGGCATGAGAAGGAAGGGACTTTGTTAGGCTTAAGAAAGGGGTGGAGCATAATGGGGGGGCAGAGATACTAAATTAATACTTCTGTTCCGTCTTAACCAAGGAGAAAGATGAACCAGTGCCTTCAAGAGGGAAAAGAGGAGCGGGGGAGAGATGTAATGATAGAGTGAGGGAAGGACTGCTGGCATTGAAGATGGACAAATCACCAGGCCCAGACAGAGTATATCCAAGGGTGCTAAAGTAACTGGCTGAGGAGCTAGCAGGGCCACTGGCAGACCTATTTAATAGTTCACTAGAGACAGGCATAGTACTGCAGAACTGGAGAACAGCACATGTAGTGCCGCTCCACAAAAGTGATCCCAAGGAAGACCCAGGGAATTACAGACCAGTCAATCTGACCTCCACTGTAGGCAAGCTCATGGAGACCATACTAAAGGAAAGGTTGGTATACTATGTAGAGGAGCATGGTCTCCAGGATGCAAGGCAGCATGAGTTCATGGGGGGGGGGGGGAGATTGTGTCAAACAAATCTGATTAACTTCTTTGATTATGTGTCTCTAAGACAGTAGACAGGCCAAGCGGAAAACATTCTCTGTCTTGATTTCAGCAAGGCCTTTGACTCTGTGCCCCACAAAAGGTTGATCAGGAAGTTGGTGGATCTTGGGATTGAGAAAAAGATGGCCAGATGGGTGGAAAACTGGCTGAAGGACAGAACCCAGAGGGTGGTTGGGGGGGGGTTATCTGGCACAAGACAGGTAACCAGTGGGGTCCTGCAGGGCTTGGTGCTGGGGCCGGTGTTCAGTGTCTTCATCAATGACATTGGAGAAGGTATTAAGAGCAAAATGTGCCTATTCGTGGATGACACCAAGCTCTGTGGGAGAGTGGACACAGCTAAAGGGATATAGGATCTATAGGAAGATCTGGAAATGCTAGGGAGGTGGTCCAGGATCTGGCAGCTTTCTTCAATGTCAAAAAATACAAAGTTATGCATATTGGAGCCAAGAATCCTAGGACACAGTGCTTCCTATGTGGCGTCCGAGTATCTGCATCAGAGGAGGAGGAGAAGGACCTGGGAGTGATGATCACTAGTGACCTGAAGCACTCTACGCAGTGCAGGAAAGCAGCAGCAAAGGCAATCAAGTTGCTGGGATGCATATCTAGGGGGATCAGTAGTAGGAGAGAGAAGGTTTTACTACCCTTGTACAGGTCACTGGTAAGGCCGCATCTAGAGTATGGAGTTCAGTACTGGTGGCCACACCTCTAAAAGGACATTAACCTGCTGGAGAAGGTCCAGAGAAGGGCTATGAAGATTATAGGTGGTCAGCAGGGTAAGGCATATGAGGAGAGGTTGAGGGCACTGAACATGTACTCCCTGTAAGACAGGCGGGGGGGGGGAGGAAAAAAAATGAATGATTGGGACCTTCAAGTACTTGAAAGGGATAAATAAAGTTGATAAGGAGAGTCTCTTTAAGCTGAGTGGCAACCATAACATGAGGGGGCACAGTCTTAAGCCAGAGGGTGGGAGGTTTAGGAGGGAGGTCAGGAAGCACTTCTTCACAGAGAGGATGGTGGACACTTGGAATGCGCTGCCGGAAGAGGTAATCTCATTGAATACAGTGGGCAGCTTTAAGAGAGACTGGGATATGTATAGGGGGAGGGTAAGTGTCATGTGTATGGAGGATGGGAGGAGTGGGGGGGGGCATTAACAGTAGCTCAAGCTGTGGATCCAGTGGCCTTCTTCTGCTGGCTTCTTTGTATGTTTGTATGATTTAAATGGTAGTTGTATTGAACAGGTGTTAGAATTTAGATATTTAGGTTTTTTTACTGGATACAAGCTTGACTCTATTGCCCTAAGTGACTCAAGTCAGTCGTACAGTTAATAACAAACTTGGCACATTGTACAAGCTAAAAAAAGTATTTTCCATTGTCAACTCAGCATTCGATTGCTATTGGTTCTTTATTGCCTCATCTAGATTACAATGCAAGTCTCTATTGTAATCTTGGGACTAAAGAAAGTAACATTTTGAAAGTAGCCTATCATAATATTTGCTGATTTGTTTTGGCCCCTTCTTCGCATTTACATCACTGTTAATTGTGTTCTCGATTAGGGTGGTTATCCCCAAGTAGTAAATTTGCTTATTTTCTAGGTTGCCAAATTTTTAAAACTATTTATAACAATCATTATTATCCTTTGCAGGATTTTGTCATGGTTCATACTACTGGACTGAGCCTGAGGTCTTCAACTGGTACTCTCCTTATATATTCTCTATGTAAATCTAAAGAGAGTTCTCGTTCTTTTTCCGTTGCTGCTCCAGTTTTTTGGAATAATCTTCTCTGCAGTTTACATACTAATGTGTCATTACATGTGTTTAAATCTAGGCTGATAGAATATTTGTCTTGTAAGGCTGTTTGGAAATGTATTTGTTAGTATCGTTAGTGAAGTGTTAATTGTTACTTGCTGATTTGTGTGCATATTCAGGATTTTATTTAACTCTAAACATTGATTAGCGTTTTGCTCATAAAAGTGCTAAAACACTGTAAAAATGCATAGCACTTGCCTCATTGTGTTTAACAAACATAACACTTCTAGAAAACCTATATAAATACTTTCTGTACAGTTAGTATTGTCCCAGGAAAAAAAATGCTAATCAATGATTTAAAACCCTGATATTGTATGTTGTATATGTCATGACTTACTAGTTGTTTGTATTCGGGTCAGGCCTGAGAAAGGATATTGATTTACCCAGAGCTCTTACCCGATTAACAAATAAAATAAAAAAAAAAATGTCATGTGCTCAGAGGAAGAGTGGCATAGTGACACAGTACTCCAGGTGGGGTCTTACCAGCGAGTGTTATAGTGGCAACACCACCTCCCTCCTGCAGGAAATAGCGCTTTGTATGCATCTCAGCATCCCACTGGCCCTTTCCACTGTTTTGTCATGCTGCTGTGCCATTTTGAGGTCATCAGGTTTAATAATCCCAAGGTCCTTTTCCTGTTTAGTGACTGTCAGTACCTCTCCCACATCCTGTACTCATTACCTGGGTTCTTATGCGTTAGGTGCATGATGTTGCACTTTCATGGCATTGAACCCCAACTGCCATTCACTTAACCACTCCTCGAGTTTCCCAAGATCCCTAAACATTTTCTCCAGCCCCTCCTGAATTTCCACCCTATTACAAAGTTTGGTGTCATCTGTTCCAGTTCTTCTGCATTGTCACTTATGAAGATATTGAAGACGACCGGTCTCAGTACTGAGCCCTGAGCACCACATTGGTCACTCTCCCATCACTGGACTGAGTGCCATTAACCATCACCCTCTGTCTCCTATCCATTAACCAGTTTCTAGCCCAATTCACCACTTAGGATCCCACCCCTAGGCTGCTCAGTTTCTTTATCAGTCTCCTGTGTGGCACAGTGTCGAAAACCTTGCTAGAGTCTAGATAGGCCATGTCCACTGCTCTCCCCTGATCTACTTCCCTTGTTTCCAAGTTGAAAAAAATAATCATATCTGGCATGACCCCCTCACCCCTGCCCCACGAATCCATGCTGTCTTTGATCTTGTAGCCCGTTGGATTCAAGATACTCTAACAACCTTTCCTTTGACAGGGTTTCCATTACTTTCCCCACCACTGAGGTGAGACTGACTGGCCTGTAGTTGTTAGCCTCCTCCTTGCTGCTGCTCTTAGATAGAGGGACCACGTCTGCTCTCCTTCATTCCTCCAGAATCACATCCGTTTCCATAAAGTTGTTGAATAAAGCCATCAGTTGGGCAGCACCTCCCTGTGTTCCTTTAGTATAAGTGTGTGTGTGTGTGTCTGGTCCCATAGCCTTGTCCACTTTCAGAGCTTCAAGTCCCTCTGAGAATGGAAGAATGGACTTGTGTCCCCCTTCCCCCCCCTTTGTTCCTGCTGCTCCTTGATGCTTTATTTCGTTTTTATTTACCACGTACGGTGCGCTAGATGAGCATTTGCCTATTTTTAGGCACAACCTGTGAGAGTACAAACCATTACACAGTACTGTACATGACAGTAACAATAGAGACTATAGTGCATGACAATAAACTACACAATACAGTAAATAACAGTCAAGTAAAGGGGGCAGGAAATTCGTGCTAATTGGCAGCAGACACTAATGTTCCTGTTTACAGAAATGAAATTCATACCTTCACATGGAATAAACCCCGATGTGAAAAACTCTGTTTTCCATTGTTTTGTTTTTATGGATAACATTCTATATAGTTCTCTTGATGGAACCAGTAATTTGGAGTTTTTACTATGTCATGGATTGTGTACAGAATTCTAAGCATGTGCTGTTGACCTGTCGGAACCAAGCTTAATGTTGTGTACACAAACTGTGACACAGTTAAAACACCAGCAGACTGGTTTCATGAAGAGAACTGTAACAGAATGTTGCCCATAAAAACAAAAGAATGCAAAATACAGTTTTAACAGCACATTTTATTCATGTACAGTTACATGGTGATCATTCTGGGGAATGAATATTGTTTCTGAGAACAGGAACATTATAAATAGCTGCCAATTAAAAATCATTTCCTGTCCTCTTTAAGGAAGCATAATGTTATAAAGCGAGAATACAAACAACATAACAGGATTGTAACAGGAGAAGTGCGAAGACTAGCTTATGAATTGGCAAGGATATGATATTTTAGGGGCTAGGAGCAGGAACATACTGCCAGCTGTTGTAGATAGGAGTTGTAATGGTGCTGGAAAGCACGGGGTGGCAGAACAGCTTTTAATATTAGCATGTATGGCGTTCCATAGTTTTGGGGCCAAGGTGGACAAAGCAGTCTCCCCATGTTTAGTCCTGGTGCTAAGTGTGGCTAGCAGATCATGGCCTGACAATCTGAGAGGGAAGGCATTTGTATATGACACTAGTAGGGAGGCTAGGGATGAAGGCTCCTGGTTATGTAATACACTATGAGAAGCCAAGAGAGCCAAGAGGAAGTATTATAGCACCAAGTTGGATGTATCAGCTGGAGACCCAAGGGCCTTTTGGAAAATTGTTTAACATCTAAGTGCACCTTCTAGAGACTCCACACATAATATTGAAATCCCAGTACAGGATGGGTTTGGATCCCTCGCTGATGTCTTTAACAGTTATTTTGTTAATGCAGGTAACTTCTTTGGTAATATTGACAGTGATCCCACTAATGACACCAATGTGTCCCCAGTTCAGCATAGAAGCTGTCCAACCTTCTCATTGAAGAAGATAGAGGAATATGAAATGTTAGATTTACTACTGGGCCTTAAGACTAACAAGGGTGGTGGTCTTGATGGCTTGATCCCATCACTTCAAAAATTTTCAGCTTTACAAATCTCTGCCCACCCCTCACACTTTTGTTTAACTGGTTTATTTCAGAGGGGGTTATCCCTGAGGGTTGGAAGCTGGCAAGGGTTGTCCCCATTTTAAAGAGGGGCAGCCCTGACTAGCTAACAAACTATTGCCCAATTTCCTTACTGTTTCAGGTCTCCAAACTGTTTGAGAGGCTATTAACAATACAGCTAACAACTACTTGTCCCAGAATAATCTATATGATAAATACCAGTCGGGGTTTCGTAAGTCTCATGGAACGGTGGTCTCTGTGTCGAGGGTCTTGGATGACTTCAACAAAGCAATGGAAAAGGGCAATTTAATTGGTGCCATCTTTGTTGACCTTTCCAAGGCCTTTGAGATGGTAGACCATCAAATACCACTATTAAGGTTGAGGGATATTGGATTGTCTTTGTCTGTCCTGAAGTGGTTTGCATCTTATCTGGAAGGGAGATACCAGGTTACAACTGTAAATCATGTGACCTCAGACCCTTTGCCTGTTGTCCGTGGGGTCCCCCAGGGATCGGTGCTTGACCCTTGCTATTTCTGTTATACTTAAGTAAACTTGGAGATACAGTTAATAGATTGGAATACCATTTGTATGCCGATGATAGTTATACTTTAGCCTGCTCTCTGCAAGAGATTAAGGCAAATTTACAATCTAGTTTTGATGACATTAAGGACTTTTTTGTTAAATCTAAGCTAAAAATGAACATCAGTAAAATGAAATGTATGAACCTGGTGTCTGTTCCAAAACTAAAAAATTGCTCAGAACTGACTACAACAGATTTAGAGGGGGCCAGGCTCGAGCAGGTTTCTTATTATAAATATTTAGGTTACTGGGTAGACACATCGGCATTGGGCAATACCCATGTGGATAAACTTACTGGGGCTATAAGTAAAATAGTGGGGCTATTATACCACTATAAAAACTGTTTAGGAAATAGTGTGATAAAGAAAATAGCTGAGACACAGGTTCTTCCGCTGTTCTATTTCAGTGATGTTCTTTATGACTATGCCAGTTTGGCCAAATTGTAGAAGCTGGAGGTTTTGTATAATAGGTTGGCAAGGCTAATTCTTCAGTGTCCAAGAGACACTCACCATTGTTGGATGTATGTTAAACTGGGTTGGCTCTCTCTAGTTGATAGGAGGCAACTACATAAGGTGTTTTTTGCTTATAAGAGTGTTCAGGGTGGTATACCTGACTACCTTCTACAAAAAATGCAATTTAGGGAGTTGATTCCAATTCTTAGGAAAGCAGTATGTAGGGAATTAGTTGTTCCTAAATCAACAACTACAAGATCTAAGCACTTCCTCAGTTACATGATTCTTCAACTGTGGAATAATCTTCCTCCAAGGTTCTGACCAGTAAATATAAGACCTCCGTCTATAAAAATACTCAAACAATGGTTCATGGACACTATAACTACCCAAATTAAGTTCTGCTGTGCCTAGGTTGACTATCCATGTCTAGTATAAATGATGTCTTATCAGAATTGTTATTCCCTCGTGTTGTGCAATGTATTTATATGTTCTATGCAATTATTGTATTTATGGGTCTTTGTATGTTTTGTAATTTTGTAACCTTGTTTTATGTTATGCCATAGGTCACCATTTTAAAGGAGAAGACACCTGTATATTTATGATTTGGATATGTCTGATGTATTTATTATACATTACATCAAGTACTATACATATGTCAATAAAAGATCAGCCATTTCTTCTGTTGCAACACATATGTTGAGTTTGAGGCTCTAACACAAGGTAGTAAAATGTCAAGCAAGCCTCCATTTACATGCAAATGAGTCACTTGTAATACAGCTCCTCCCATTCCTCGATGTCACTGCAGCAACAGTGCAGAACAAAACATAAGGGTATCAATGCTGTCTAGCCTGATTTTAGTTTGTTTGCAATGGCTTAAGGCAGTTTTGTCATACAGTTCACACAGGGAGTAGTACGTGTAGCCTTAATACTGTATGTGTAGAGCAAATAATACATCTAATAGTATTTCATTCACAGAAAAAAAAATGTTTCTTTGTGCTGCTCATTTCTCTCTGTGAGACAGTTGTAGTGTGTTGTGGAGAACAGTAGACTGAATCAGTCAATCAGTCACTCTGTATTGAACCAGGTGAACACCCTTGATGAGAGTCATTACAAGGTGGGCCTGGGCAATTTACCAAAGGATCACACAAGACTGAATTATACACATCCTCTTTCAGCAGCCTGAAAGTGGAGAGCTAGATCATTTACTTTATAAAGTGTATTGTTTTACATTTCAAATGCTCCTTAAATCTGAGTTTCTGACTGGAAATACCAAGACACAGAATGCATATGACATGGGAGGAGTGAGCTAAGCAAATACAGAGCACTACAAACACTGAGACTGATCAGCTGTTGTAGGTAAAGAAACTAAAGTGTAGCATCTGATTTGTGAGGGACATCCTACTTCAGAGGCTGGCATTACAAGGGGGGGGGGGCTGCTACAGCTTATCCTTAGTACCTTGAAAGTGAAGTGCTGTAGCTCTCACATCACTGCTAATGATTTATAATGGGAATTGGGGCACTTTTAAAGTCATAGACCTGAGGGGCCATCAGAGTTTCCAAGGAGGTTAGGGGAACTTCTTAAGGGTTAGAGAGTAAGAGACTCTATTAGGATTTGAACCAGAGTCCCCCAGTGCTTGTGCCTGTGCTTTAACCACTAGATTACCCTTCTTCCATATGCTGCCGCTGATGTTTTCCTGATAACCTATTCCTTGTTATAGCTGAATTCTTTATTGCCTTATAGCAGCCGTCCAATCACTGACTGCCTAGTTACAAAGGGAAAGGGGCATATTTGCAGGATTGTTTCTCACTGCTGGTGTCAATCAAAACAGAGAATGCTAACACAGACACAACATAATACAACAACTGTATAATACCACTTAAAACTCTTGTTGTATCCAGAGTCATTTGTTGGGTAAACTGTTTTTGCTAAAAATACAAACACAAGTAGTTCCTTTTTTTAAACAAAAAGTATGTTTCCTTTTAGGACATACTGACAGTCGGGAACTGCTGAATTATAAATCTTTCCTAACGGAAGAATTTGAGACTGATTTATAGGTATGTTAATCAGTATATATAAAAGTTGGTGTAAAATTATTATTCTGTACATTAAAATAACAGAAAAAACTTTTCCTTTCTTTTTTCAGAAATAAAATACTGGTATCTCAAGAAACGTTTTCACAGCCGCCCCCCACCCCCATTAGCCAATTTAGGAAATACGCAGGTTAGTTCCACCTGCAATCCATACTATTTTGCAAGTTCAGCAATTGAATTTTCGAATTAAAATGTGAGATTGGGTAATTGTCATATATATATATATATATATATATATATATATATATTCTTTTATTTACAGAATTAGCTCTACAGTCTGGTGAAGGAATTTATATTCCGAAACGTTACTGGAATGCTATATTGATGGAGCTTTTGTGAATTACTGGATTAACATTTGATGGAACTTTTTTAAGAATGGAATTCTGATGGAACTCTTTGAAAAAATTTTATGACATGAATAATAACATCATGTTAAAACTGAATATTGCTTTGGTGTTTTGAGGTTGAGACAAGTTTTTCAATATAATTTTAAACTGTTTTTGCTAACAGAAACAGTAACACAACACATACAAGCACTTCCTTATATGAATACTGTATATACCTCAGATCACTGCTGCATCACACTCACATGGTCCTAGTCCCTGTTGGACCTGCACTTCAGGATGTGCACAACACTTAAAGGGTTCCTCTATTACTCAAGTGGGGAACCAAACATTGTGGGGTTGGTTTACTGGTGGAACTGCATTTAGTGCAGCACCATTATCTGTTGCTCTGATGACATCATCCTCCAGCAACATTGATGGTAAAATGGAGGACAAACACATTGATAACTTTTGGGGGCTGTATATTTTTATTTATAATCTAGATTTGAAGAGCACTAGGACTGCTGGCAACTGGAGGAGACGCATAACAGTTACACATAAGGAGTTGGGAAAATATTGGTGTGAAACTATGGGAAACTTCCCCTTTAAATGAGTTTATTCTTAATGGTCTAACCCTTCAATAAAAATGAAAATGAATGTCACCCATGGAGAGGTCATGCAAAGCAGCTTGGGGGGAACCATCCAAACTTGGAATACAGAGTACAGTGATGGGCAAGTCGATTGCAAGCAAGGGCAAAATGGCAGAGATTATTATAGGCCATGTCCCATTTGTATAAAGTTGACTTGGAGGTATTGGCAAAGACAGGCAGACCATATGAAAGTTTGGGGAGCAAGGTACCTTGGGCAACAGCACAACGGGCTGAGGGAGAGAGATTCTGGCTGTTTCTATAGGCATGGTGTATCCCCTCCCTTCTCTGTGATGACTGAGCAGAAGTACCTGTTCAGGATATCTGCTTTTTCTTGGTCCTCTTCTGTGCAGTCCCCCACCTGCTGCCCTCCTTATCCTCACTAACCCTCTCCTTGCCTCCCTCTTCTCACTAATGTACCTGAAAAAAATCTTATCCCCTTTAGCTACCCCCCTTATTTATCCTTTTTTCTGTCTGCACCTTGGTTCCCCTTACTGTCTTTCCTGCTTCCCTCTGTTATACTTGGTATACCTCCCTGTTGTCCTCCCTCTGCGTTTCCTTATACTTCCTGAATGCTACCCTTTTTTCCTTCATCACTGCTGCCACCTCCTAGAGAACCACAGCAGTGTCTTTTGCCTTCTGCCTTTACTCACTTCTGTTAGGCAGAAGCTAGTTGCCTTAATTATGTCCTCCCTTATTTTCCCTCAGTGTACCTCTACTTCTCCCTTGAAATACCCCCATGAGGCAGTTTCCCACTTCTTTAAAATCTGCGCTACTAAAGTCCATGACCCTCATCCTCGTGTGTTTTGCCTCTGTTCACATTTTAATATTAAACCACACTGTACGGTGATCACTGGTACCTAGGGGACTGCCCGCTGTGAGGTCTGCAATGCCATCCCTGTTTGTAAACATCAGGTTCATTACTGCCCTATCCCTAGTGGATTCACTGACTTGCTGACTAAGAAAGGTCCCTTCTAGGGAGTCGACGATGGACCTGCTCATTGCTAAAGCTGCAGTTGGAAGGCTGCAGTCCACATCTGGTAGACTGAAGTCATCAACTAGCAGCACCTCCCCCTTGCTTGCTATTCAGATGATGGCTTCCCCATGTATCTTATCCAACTCCTTTCCCTCTACTGGAGATCTGTATACCACCCCTGTATGACTAGCAGTCCCAGCGCCTATCTCCAGGATGACCCATAGCATCTCCAGCCCTTCTTTTTCCTCTGTTGCCCCTGCACTTCTGTGGCCTTAATTCCCCTTCCTTACATATAGTACATCCCCTCCCACCTTCCCTGTTTCTCCTGAACAGAAAGTAGCCTGGTATGGCCATGTGTCAGTCATGGTTGTCTGTGCACCACAACTCTGTTATGTCCACCAAATTCAAACCTCTGCCATGATGGCTTCCAGGTCTGGGTTTTATTTCTCAGACTCTTTGCATTGGCCAACATGGCTGTCCATACATGACTCTCTTCCTGCCTTCTTTCTTCATCCCTCTTCTGCCTGTGCTGTTCCCTGACACTTTCCCTTATCCACCTTATACCCCCTGTTCTTGTCATGTCCCCACCCCGTCTTGCACCCCTGTCCTAGAGGAGTTAACTCCCCTCGGGCCCTCTCTCCTACTGCTTCATCATCTGGAGGGGTATTTGTTGCTTCCCTTAGTTCTACAGCATCTTGCCTGGCTTGTTTAAATGCTCACCCAAGTCACAGTTAAACCTTCTACTAAGGACTGTGGTCCCCTTCCTGGAAGGATGCAGGCCATCCCTCTAGTAGAGTCCCCGTGTCACACAGAGACCAAGGATAGATTGTCCAGCAGCTGCACAGTCTATACTTGGTCTGGGTGTGACACAGGGACTGCTGAAGACCAAACTGGAGCTATTAATAGCTCTGTATATGGTGAAAAACTGTGCACTCTCCCACAGCTGATCTCTGGCTCTGACATCAGCTGTAGAAGGTTCTGGGATGTGCCCCGAGTGGCGCTTGTAAAGAAATACCAGTGGAGGGGGATGTAGGATCAACCAGATAAATTTATATTACCAAACAATGCCTTAAGATAAAATGTTAATGTTTAGGTGATACGCCTAATTAGGGGCTGCCCCACACTATGATGTGGGGCATTTTGAAGTGGACATTTCCCGTTAAATACTTAGGATTCGCCCTTGATAAGGTTCTAACTTATAAGGCACATATTTCACCCATTGATCAAAGCATTGCATCAGAGGCTTGGCGTCCTCTATTGCTTAAACTCTTTATTTATTCCTCCTACTAGAGAACTATAGGTACAGAACTTTCTGCTTTCACCTCTGAACTGTGGTTTATGTTTTTATTTTTCTGCCAATGAAGCAGCACTATCAAGAGTGAGGGTATTGTATAATAAAATAGCATGTTTTCCACACAGTTGCTTCCCCAAACTCACCATTGTGCTTTGCTTTCCAAATTAAATTGGCCTACATTTGAACAGTTCTTGAAGTATCAAGCTACCATCCTCATAATATACTCTACCATCCTCACAAAAAAAGTATGCTGTGAATTTGCTACCATTACAGTCTATTAATTTTCATTTAGTAATTATGTACCAAGTAGGTTGTTCTCAGCTACTGTAATTCTATTGCAGTTCCTTGCATGTTTTCGAGAGTCAAAAGTAATATCTGTACAAAGCCCCTACAGTGTTTAATGCTCTGCTATTAAGAATGCATTTATTTGCAGAATTTTAAATATTTCCTCAAGAATTGCATAACTCAAAATGTTTATACTTGTATTTGAATTTATTGTAGTTGTGCTAATTTCTTGTTTGTTTGTAACTTCTCTTTGTACTGGCCACCCTTGAAAACAGGCGTTTAGCCCAAGGATTCACCAAACGTTCTCACAAAAAAAAAAGAATAAATAAAAACACCTAAACATTTTGTCTTTGTATGTAAACTGCAAGTGTACTGGGAACAAAATCCGGCACTCAACCCCGGCAGCTCTCATCTTCTCATCTTTGAGGCCAACCTTTGGAATGCTTTCCTTCTTATTCTGGTAGCGTACAAGTAAGCTGGGAGAAGGAGTATTTTGGCCTCCTCAGTAATACTGGCAGTTGATCCTTTGCAGCATGCAAAACCACCAATACAGTTGACACTAATTGGTACCCTTGTTAGCAGTTTCACATGAGAAGGCCAAGGACTGAATAGACGTGGAGTCTGAACTACCCTCTCATCTATGCAGTGGTCCTTTTGTGGCAGGGTTGAGGCACATTGATGGGGCTGTGTTGGGAAGCATGCACTGTGATTGCTCGTGCTGTACCTGTTATGTGGATGAGCAGAGGACTTCAGGTTCCAGTGCTGTCAATCCAGCACCTTTCATGAGCACTTAATTTGCACACATAAAAAAAAAAAAAAGGAGAAAAATCTTCACAAAAAATAAATCATCCCTCATAACAGATGTAGTGATGGTGAACAAAACAGTGCAGGACCCATCTCCACTGGCTATAGCATGACAGTGTTATTTGATGAGCTTTAATGATGGGCACAGAAAAGCCAGAGTCGACTGTCTCCAGCAACCTTCTCTTCCAAACAGTCACCTTCCTCTGTGCTTTCCGGTATGCCCTGCAAATGTAGATTCACTAATTGTGCCACGTTTTCTAACTGTTCAAGTCCATTTTTACTGCTCCTTTCTCTTTGATCAAGGCGGCAATTGCGATCAGCACTTTCCCCAGCCATCTCCTTGAAATCTGCTGTTGAGACCGCCGTTGAGTCTACTTTGACCAGTATTAGTTTGTCAGCTTGTTGATCCAACTTCTTGTTGATCTTTTGAATAGTTTGCATAAACTGATTGCTTTCCGAAGGGATTCAAGGGTCATTGACTGCTGTCCCCTCACCTCTAAGAGCTGTTGTCCCATTGATGTTTTTGCAGGCCCCACTCTGCTTTAGAGGAATATGATTTTGCAGGATTTCTCAGTCTACTGATCTCCGCTAGGAACCTAATTCCGGTACAGTCAGGTTAGACATAGTAACTTATTTTCTGGAAATTTATCCAAAATTGTACTGTTATTAGCTTTAAGGTTGCAGTTACAATAGAGCACGAGCAAAACATGCGTGTCACACTGTGTTGCTGGCCATGCCCCCTAAAACTCTCGTCTAAAAAAAAAAAAAGAGCAGTGATTCATAATAATGTATAATGTTAAACTTTTCTCATGTAAGGCAGCTAGTTTCCACAGTGCTCTGATCTTTTCCTCCATGTATGAGGATGCGTTCTACATTTTGAGAGCCAGTGTCCTTTATCTTTTCCTATTTTTCACTATCTCAAAACATCAGGCTTTTGATGAGTTACAAATCTTTTGCAATAGCCCTGAGAAATTACACTAGTATTAGTGACATTTGTACTTGTTATAAGAAGTCATTTTTATAATGTTTGTGTGTACTGTTTCTTGTTTGGGCTCTCTGTAATCTGTGTACCTTGACCACGGTTGTCTATGAAAACGGGCGGTTTATGTCCATAGGGTTTCATTTTTATTATTTATACTTTTTTTTTATCGCTCCTCTGTGGAGCCAACAGGTAGCTCCGGCCCTCCCTCGGTGGGACTCATTCTCTGACCCGAATGTGTCGGATCATCATGAACCCTGTCGGCTCCCAGCCTTTTTATGCCTTTCTCCCCTGGGCATCTGAACCATGCAATGGGCGAGGCAGCTACCTCTGCCTCCACGGAAGCAGCCATACACCCTGGACGGGTGCCCTTCCCTCTTCTGGGTGACGCGCCTGTGCCGACACCCAGCCACCGCTGGGTGTCAGTCTGCAGCGCACCACACTGTCCCCCCTAACCGAGGAAGGAAAGCTGTCTACGGACACTCAATCATTCCTCCCCCTGCTGATCCCTGAGTGACCCAAGTCCGTTCCCGAATCTGTGTCGCTGGTGTGGAGCGAGGTGTGGTATCCAGCACCTTAACCCTCAGCGCCCACCGGGGCGGCCATAGGATTTCGTTTTAAATAAATGAAATTAAATGAAATTTTGAGTGCTGGTGTCCGGCATTTCACTAACAAAAAATGGAAAGGTATGGTCACACTTCACACTCTGACTGGCACTCTCTAGTTCAGGACTGAACATACATTGCCACCACATTATTTCAGCATCCTGTGTCAATGGCAACATTCCCCCCCAGTCTGGAATTGCATATCCTTTCTCAGATTCCCGCTTCCTCTTGCACCAAAAGGGAGTAGTTGTGTAACAACGGGCCTCGTCCACTCTTCGCAATGCAGAAGGCATCTGAGATGGACATTTGGCATTGCCTCTGTTACCCAATGTGTGAAGACTTGGGCTTTGGGATTTGAACCTGTGACATCAGCATACTAACTTGCACTGTATGTCATTAGGCCAACAAGAAGTCTTTCTGACAGTGTGATTTAAAAGAAAAAAACTCACATCCATGCCCTTTACAAGTTGGAGAGATCACCTTCTGATACTGCTGCATCACCAGGCTGCTATTAGCTTCTGGTTTCCCCTAACAGATGTAGATTACAAAATTAAAAACACTGATGAGATCACATCTATGCATCTGAGCATTGTTTTAGTAGTGGTAGCCATTCCTTATATTTACTTACTTATTTATTCATTCATTCATGCATCAGTTTGCACTCCAGGATATCTACATTTAGGCTAGTGCCTACATCTTCTTCAAGGACATCTTCCTCCATAGATAGACATTTAACTGTAAGCCTTCTGTGTCAGGACTACTCAGAAACCTTTGTCTAGCTGGGACCACCGGCGATGACATGCATAGTTGGTGCCTGTAAGATGCTGGCAGTCCCACACCTCCTCAGTTTCTTTTCTACTGCTATCAGCCACTTTCTTCTGACCAAAAAGATAACTTTGTTGATTTCAAGTCACTTAAGTTTTCCACTTTTAGTTTGTCATTGTAGATCCTGTTGTTTACTGTTGCCAGCACCATTGCACTTGCAATTGCTTTTTTGCCTCTATTGGTAAGGTGTGAAGATTTTCCATGATAGCGGTCACATATTGTGTGTTCACTGCCTGGACCTTTTGTACGAAGTCCTGCCCTATCTACCAAGGTTTCACCTGATCCATGAAGTCACCAACAAAAATTCTTGTAAGCTTTTTTTTTTTTTTTAAAAATGTAAAATGCCAAAATTGTAACTTCTGGCTCTACTGTGGTGTCCTCATGACAGTCTAAGGGATGCTCTCAGCTGGAGTCCAGCAGCATTCCTTGCAATTTGGTGACACACTTTCCTTCATTGGAGCAGCATCATTTATAGAAAGAAAAGTGAGAAGTTCTCCGTTGAAGGGGTAGGAGGGGTACATGCAAGGCCTTGTCATCAGCCTATGTCACCGGCCCAACCATTGCTGAGACACCAAGGTTGGGTGCAGGCTCGGGCTCGGTTGCTGCACAGCCCCCAGTTTTCAGCAAGAAGGTTACTGATGTGCATGGCCTAGATGATGCTACTGATGCATACTGGTGTCATCAATAGTTATGCTGCTGTACTGCCCGCATTTGCTGAGTCAGTCGAGAGACTGCTGCCTTCTTTGCGATCAGCAATGTTACTGTCAACACCCCCCGTCACTGCTTCCTTTGATGCAGCCAGGGCCTGCTAGATCTTTCTTCCTGTTCCACCCACACAGCTACTTGCCCCCCCCCGCACCCTCCCCAACCTAATGAGGATGAATAGGTTTATCATAATCTAGACATACCGGTGGGAGATGAGGAAGCATCTTGCTACCATGGCTTTGAGTCCAGTTCCACTGTCTATTCTGATAGCAAGGACAGTGTGGTTTACACACTGTGTTCCACCTGAAGATGTCTCATTTCAAGACTTACTACATCTCATGCAGGAGAAGCTCCAGTTCTCTACTAAGGAAGAGGACTCCAGAAAAATGTAAAGGAATTCTTGGAAGTCACTTTTGTTACATCTGTGATCATTACTCCTATGTATCCTGCCTTGGAGTATGTTACCATGGCAGCCTCATGTAGATCCAGCACTCTGTCACCAGTCCCCAGGAAGGTGGATGAGCAATATCCTGCCCCTTTTGCCAAACCTTATTACACCACTCAGCTAGAAACATACTCTTTGATGATTATGGACGTTTATGATGGGTCTAAGGCCCTTTGGCAGAGGAACACTAAGCCTTCTTACAAATTCCAGGAACTGAGACACAGTGGGCAAGTGGACTTTTGCCTCTGCCATTTTGGGCCAATACATTGCCAGTTATCAGGAATATGTGATAAAATATATCAGAATAGCCTTTGGAAGGCATTGCCCACCTTGGTAGATAAGATGTCCAATAGCTTCTCTAAAACAGAATCCTGGCACTGTGATGTTCATGGCTTGGAGGTTGGCAAGCATTTATTGTATTCTACTTATGATGTCTTTAATGCATCTGTCCATACCATATCCTCTGGTATTTGCTTTCAGTACTCATGGTTGTATGTTGCTGGGTTTGCCAATGATGTGCAACTTACAGTACCTAATTCTTCCTTTTGTGGCTCTAAAGTATTCAGCCATGATGTGCAACTGAGCCCAGGGAATTGCAGTCATCCAAGATGATGCTGTGTTTCCTCAAGTTTCTTGGTCACCAGACCCCTCACAAATGGGGTTGCAACTCATTTCATAGGGGCACCCACCACTCCTGTTCAAAGAGCGTGGACAGGTCTGTCACCTAGTTGGCCTCTTGGTGGCATCTAGCCTTGGGTGCCATTTTTAAAGCCCCTAAAGGTAGGGGACAGTATGTGCTCCGGCCAACCCCTTCCCCTCCTTCTGACTCTTTTCCTCCCCCCGGTCTGTTGTCAGGGTTTCAGATAGGTGGAAGGATCTCCCTGTTCCTAACCAAATGGCAGGAATTAACATCAAACGGGTGAATCCTAGCTATCATTCAGGAGGGCCATGCTCTGGAATTACTGGCACAACCTCTGGTACATCTTCCCAGCCCTTGCTTTTACCCTCTGACACACTTATTAATCCTACAGTCTGAAGTGGATAGTCCCTTTGAAAAAAAAGGCAATTCAGCCTGTTCCCCCTTCTAAACACAACAGAGTTTCACTCCTGGTACTATTTTATACCAAAGAAAACAGCCACTCTCGGGTCTGTTGTAGACCTCCATGCTTAGAGTGATTACACAGATTATAGAATCATATTTCAGATGGTCTCTTTTCAGTCCCACCTCCTTCTATTTTTTTCTTTCTAATTTTTCCACCTGCTCTCAGCTGGCTTTTTAGCCCCAGTTCAGGACCCTACATTGCTCTAACCCCGTCACCACGCCATCTCCTGAGACATACCGTGTCCCCTATGTTTCTCTTGTGGCTTGGCATGAAGCTCTCAGGCTGGACCAGATCCCTTGAGAACTCCAGCAGTGTCATCTGGAGAGTGTTCAGGTCAGAGGATGCGGTGGCTATGGGTGATGCAGGGCCTTCATTCTGCATGGCCAAGCATTTCATTTTCATTTTTATTACCCTCCCATGGAAACGCTGGCTAAGAGTAAGCGTGAGCACATAATGCATCAGTGCTGGCTCCAGCCAGTTGGCACCTCTCCCTCTAGTGTTCAGCCTCCTGCCTGCACTGTCACCTGTGGTCACCCAGATGGCAGTGGTATGGCAGCGTGTCATCTGTCCCTCCCCAGAGGAGGAAAGTGTCTTGTGGGATGCTCAATCCTACTTCCCCACTTAACCCTCCAACAACCCACACTCATTTCTGAACTTTGGTCACTAGTGGTAGCACTACCGCTGCAATCACAAGCTGGCTATTTTTCCTCCCACTGTTGTTACAGGAGGGACTGGCTCTGTTCCCTGACCATGCAGAAAGCCTTCTTGAAGAACAAGATCAAGTGTTGCCATTGGCAGTACCTGCAATTCGTGTTGGGAGGTCCAGTGCTACCAATTTCGTGTCTTGCCCATTGACTTGTCCTTGGCACTGTGAGTCTTTACTAAATGCTTTACTGTGGTAGCTGCTACCCTTCACTGAGAGACCCTTTATGTATTTTTGTACCTGTACAATTAGCTACTCAAGGGCTCATCCAAGTATCTGGCTATACAGACCCTACACTGGACTTGCCAATTATTCAAACAACTGAGCATTTAAACCCCAGGAAATCTTACTGTATTCTGACAAATGCAGTACAGTCTCACCATAGGACTGCCCTGGAGCTAAAATGGTCAATGGAGCCTATGCTAATAGTGGAATGTTAGGCTCAAGCTCGGTTTTCAAACCACTGTCCCTGGTTGCACTTCCTGCAACCATCAAATTCTTTACTCCGCTTGCCTCAGGAGAGCTCTCCTTCACTTACTGAAAAAAGTTAATTTTTTTCTCGGTTTTGTTGAAGTCCACTTAGTTGTTTCGATTTTTAGAACACTGTCCTCGGTTCACAGATAGACTTAGTCTAGATTAGTGTTCATTGGGTAAGTTTTTCGGTTCCTTATCGGTTTTTCTCAACTGAGAAGGAATCGGTAGTTTCCTTTATTTTCTGAAGTGATTTTCTTCTATTCCAACTGTTACGGTAAGCCAGTTATTATTTAGAAAAATTTTACTGGGGTAACTCTCGGTTGTTAGGTTTTTACTGACCAAAAAAAAACAGAGAAAGTGTTTTTAGGATAGATGTCACAGGCCAAGTAAAGAATGGGCCCCACAGGTTTCCAACTTGTACTGAGTGTAGGGAACCATTTGCTAAAGCAGATCCTCATTTGATTTGTGTGTTTTCCTTGAGGTTTGACCACCTCAAAGAGGACTGTGATATTTGCAAAAACTTCCCTCAGTCGATGCTTGAGAGGCAACTTACACTACTGCAGGAGAAGATGTCTGAGAAAGCCGCTGACCTGGCTACAGACAAACTGGCTACCAGTCATAAAGAACCGGAGGAATAGCTCTCTGACAAGGGTGATGGTTCTTCAGCTAAAAAACGGCCCACAGATATTGCCACTGTACCGGCAACTGCAGGAAGAGGAAGAAGGAGGAGAAACATACGGTGCACGAACCGCAGCCAAAAAAGACACTGGTTCCAACCGCTGAGGAGATGGCAAACGCTATAAGAATTATCCATTCACTTCAACCGAGTACCCCTATTCTGGTTGAGAAGTGGTTGCAGACACAAACCTCTGGGTCTTCCTCAGTTCCCGGTTCATTGGAACAAGGGGTAGAACCTTTCAGAGAAGATGAAGATGAGGATGAGAACTATGGAGAGCTAATTGAACCGAATATCTCTCCTGATCCCCACTGTCCTGATTCCTCTGACAAGGGAACCGAGGACTATACATCCCACTTTGTTTTTATAAAGCAAGTGGCCTAAACCATGGACCTTCCTACTCAGGAGTCCACCGATGAGGAGGAAGAACAGGCCTATATGGCTGTTACTGCCCATCCATAAGTCTTTGAGGAAACAAGTGAACAGGGTCTTGCAAACTCCCACTTCTGTGCCACCTGTGGATTTCTAGGTGGACAAGAAATATTGGGTTACTAAGGGTGGAGCAGAGTTTCTGTTTGGGCACCCAAGCCATGAAGGGGTGGTTCAGGCTGCAGCTTGTGATAAAGCTGATGTACCTTTGGCATCACACTCACCGGACAAGGATTCCAGAAAAATGGATTCTATAGCCAAGAAGATTTATCTGGGATGCTCTCTGATTATCAGGCAAGCATCCTATATATGGCCTATGTTGCAGATATCAGAGAACACTATGGAATACTGTTATGGAAATAACAAAATCTGTCCCTTCCCCTATGGCAGCTGATCTGGAAGAAGCTGTGAAATGGAGTATAGAGGCATCAAAAGCCCAGTTCAGGATGGCTGTAGACAACAATGACACTGCTGCCAGACAAATGGCTGCTTTTGTGTCTCTCTTAGAAGATTTGCTTGGCTCAGAACCACCAGTTTGACCCAAGGGACACAGTCCAAGGCCCTTGATTTCCCATGTGAGCCTACATCTCTGTTCGGGGAGCAGACAGAGGCTTATATGAAGAAAATGGATGATTACAAAACTGCCTACAAAAGTTCTGCTACCAAGGAAAAAGCATCTACACCCCAGAAGCATCAAGCTAGGGGGAGTAGAGGTAGGGGGACTCTATAGGTCATTTTTTCAGCCTCAAGCTTTTCCCCAGTACCAACCACAGAGGGGTTATTTCAGGGGCAAGGGCAGGAGAGGCAGCAACCGTACCAGCCCGAGCCAAGCAGACACCCTGAGGTGTCTGCACAGATTGCTTCCCCAACCCCAGTAGGGGGCAGGCTGGCACACTACATCCAAGAATAGCAGTCCATCACCACAGACAAGTGGGTCTTGGGAGGTAGTGGGCCAAGGCCTTGCTCTCAGCTTCAAGTTCATGCCAAAGCTGAGGGCAAGGGTCTTCAGACCCTCTTTCCCATCAGAAACATTACTGCTAGAGGGGGAAGTATCAACCCTTCTGTCTCAAAGGGCAATAGACCTGTGGGCCTGTATCCAGTTTTGCTATGGCAAAGTGTTCAAACAGCCTCCAACGGGTGTCAGGACCCACTCTACTAGAGGAACAGCTGCTTCCATAGCGGCTTCAAGAGACAGTCCTCTGCTGGAAATCTGTAAAGCAGCTACCTGGAAAACTGTTCACACATTCACCAAGCAGTACTGCTTGGATAGCCAGGCTAGAAGTGATGCCAGGTTTGGCACAGCAGTACTGCAGAGCCTGTTTCCTAAATAGGTTTTCTGCCCACCTCCAAAGGTACTGCTTGGGTAGTCTGCATTTGTCAGAATACAGTAAGATTTCTTGGGGTTTGAAGAAAACATTACTTACCATAGTAATCTTGTTTCTTCCAAGGGAATCTTACTGTATTCTGAACTCCCACCCTTCCTCCCGTACTATAACCTAGAGGGTACTGCATATCAGCTGTCCATATCCCTTGGCAAACCTGTTGGTGTACCTGTTAATTTCTTGGGCATCTGTGACTTGAGTCTTAGAGATGCCCTTGCTGTTGGAAAGGGGTTTGTCCTGAAAAGGGGATTAATTGGTTATATTAGAATAGATTAATTAGTTTGTTTTAGCTTCTGCATGCGTCTTAAGAATCTGATGGTTGCAGGAAGTGCAACTGGGGACAGTGGTTTGAAAACTGAGCTCGAGCCTAACATTCCAGTATTAGCATAAGTTCTGTTAACCATTTCGGCTCCAGGGCAGTCCTGTGGTGAGACCATACTGCATTTGTCAGAATACAGTAAGAATCCCTTGGAAGAAACAAGATTACTATGGTAAGTAGTGTTTTCTTCTTGTCAGTGAACCAAGATAAGTTCAAACTCTGTGCCATTGCCTACAATATAGAGGCCTGTGCCCTGATGTAGTAGGCTCACCTAGTAGTTTCCAATGATTGGTCACTGCCAGGTCCATTCTCAGGCTCCTGGGACTCATGACTGCTGCCATTGTCACCTTTCTAGTGGTATATATCCAGGTGCAGATTCTCCAGTGGGCACTACATATGCAGTGGACCCAGCCTGTCCAACCTCTGGATCACCTGATTTATGTTGCATCACCACTAAGAGGCAGTCTTCTCTGGTGGCAGGGCTGCTTCTTGCTGTTTGGTGGAAACCCATTCCTGCGCCCATTTCCTCAGCTGATTCTGTCCGTGGACACCTCAAGATCAGTTGGATGCCAGCCTGGACTCCCTCCAGACCTAGGATGTCTGGTCCAATGCCGATCGCTCTCTCCACATCAAGATTCTTGGGATGAGGGATGTTCTTCTTTACATACATGTTTTTGCCACACACATTCCGTGTCACCCTGTCCTGGCACAGATGGAGAACCGTTGTGTCATGTACCAGCTCAGCCAACAAGGAGGTATGCATTTCTTTCCCCTCTGTGGAGAAACAGTGTGGATCTGGGTGTGGGCTCTGGCACATGAGGTACACATAGTGGCCTTGTTTGCGCTCATATCTCTGAATGTCCTAGAAGAAGTTCACAGCAGGTTGGTCGCTCTGTCCCATGAGTAGGAACTTCAGGATAGTGTGGTAATCGAACTCTTTGCCCATTGGGGTGCTGTGTTTTTTCATGTTCACTCTAGAGCCTGGTGTTTTTTTTTTGGCAAGATATGTTGTACTTTTCCTGACAGAGGAGGTTCTTCTGTTCCATACAGTTCCCCTAATCCAGAGGGTATTTATAAAACTGTGGGTGGAATCGACCACTCTAATCCTGGTGGCTGCATTTTGACTTGGACAGATTTAGTTCCCACTGCTATAGCACATAGCAGTCGAACCTCCGGTCCCTCTGCACTTACAGGCAGGGTTGCTTTCCCAAGGCCATGGCAACCTCTTGCACCCAGACCTTCTGGCACTGCCTATTCATCCCTAGGTCCTGAAGACATAGAACTGATCATATTGTGGGGTCTCCCACTGTTTTGGGTGTTCTCTTGGTGTCTTGAAAATCATCTGCTAGGTGCACATATTCCTTAAAACGTAAGCGTTTGGGCAACTGGTGTGCTGTTCGCTCTTTGGACCCTTATTCTGGTTCAGTCCAGTGTGGTTTGCACTATGTCTTGTTCCGTTCAGACTGGTTTTCAGTACTCTTCGGTGAAGGTATATCTTGTCGCCTTTTCTGCCTTTTATAACCTTATTGAGGGCAAATCTTTAGCTGAATTGGAGGTCTTGGAGTTCTTTTCCTGTCTCTGTGGCTAAGTATTCTTAGTTTTGACTACCATTTTAATATTTTGTGAACTTTGAGTTTATTAACTACTGTACTTTAGTTTAGCTTAGTTTCATATTATTTTTTAAATAATTTCTTTTGTGGTTCCTGAAACCTAGAGAACTGCAGATTTCACTGGTTTCCAGTTCGGGTGGCTGCTAATTCTAAATCAATCAAACTGAATTTTGATTTTTTAAATTGTTACACTTGTTTATGCTAGTACATCCCCTCAAACAAAGCTTTCTTTCTTTTCTTTCAAACAACATGAAGTCTTGCTGTATTCTGACATATGTAGTTAGCCCCAGCACTTGAACTGCCCCGAAGATGAGAGGTAACTCTATACAGAAGCATAGAATGTTGAGCTGGAGCTCGGATTTCAAACCTCTGTCTGTGGTGCTTCATAGTGTAACCGTCGGATTCTTTACTCCGCCTCACTGTGAAGTTGCTCCAGAGATTGCTCCTTTGCATCGGATCGGTAAAGTTTATAAAAAAAAAAATGTGTCTTTTTCATTGATTTATTATTTTTCAGTTTCAACTCTCTGTCTACGATACAGTAAGTGTGTAGATAGGTAGTGAACTGTGTTTTTGTTTCTCTCTCTCTGTGGAAATTGTAATTTATTCGGTTCCCTGGCGGTCGGTCTGGTTGGGAACCGTCGGTTCTGTTTGAATTTCTTTGTTTAGAGTTATAGTGGTGTGCAGGTTCCAATCGGTTCCCAAAAGACCAGACTTTTACCGGTTTCTTTCCACAACCCATAACACAGTTGGTTACTGATCGGAGAGTATTACCTGGCGTAACAGCTGTTAAGGGTAACTTTTGTTAAGTCTATCCATATCTGAGAAACCCAAAAAGAAAACTGGGCCCACTGGGTTTCAACACTGTGGTGAGCGTGGGGAGACTTTTGCTAAAGCTGATCCTCACCTCATCTGTGTTTATTGTCTGGGGTTTGACCACCGTAAAACAGACTGCCAGATTTATAAAACTTTCCCAAAAGCCACCATGGATAAAAGAATGAGTAGGCTAAAGGAAAGGGAGGTAGAGAAGTCCGCTGACCAGTTCGGTTGCGGCCGAACCTGAGGAGGTGCCCACTGACCTGGGCGATACCTCCTCGGGCAAAAGAAGATCCGACTCGGAGGGATTGGTTCTAGCGAAAAGAAAATCAGCCAGTTTGGATCCAGAACTGCATAGTCCAACTGCTGATGAGATAGCCAAAGTGATAAGTATTGTTCAGTCACTTCTATCTTTTCCGTCCGAACCGATACCTTCGGCCAGGCAGTCGGTTCGGTTGGATCCCACTCCATCAGATTACGATCCGGATGCTTATTATGAATTGGAGTGGGAGGGGGATGAAGACTATCCAGAACAAGATGATAACGATTTAAAAGGTCTGGATGTGCCCATTGAACCGGACATCTCCCTAGGCAGCCCCTCCAATGTCTCCCGTCCCAGGCTTTCTGAGTCCCCTTCCCACTATTTGTTCTACAAAATGGTGGCTGAAACTCTCCAACTCCCTATGGTAGAAGCTGCAGAAGAGGAGCCTAATTTTGTCGAGATGATGGACATCCCAGAGTCCAAGAGGCTGTCTGTTCCCCTCCACAAATCCTTGGGGAAACGGACAAAAAAGATTATTCAAACAACATGAAGTCTTGCTATATTATGACATATGCAGTGAGTCCCAACCTTCGAACTGCTTCCGGAGGTGAAAGAGTTAACTTTCCATGCAAGGCATGGAACCTTGAGCGCGAGCTCGGTTGAACACTCTGTCTGTTGTTGCTCAAACTCAAACTGTCAGATTCTTTAGTCCGCCTCACTGAACAGTTGCTCCGGAGATTTCTCCTTCTGCTCGGTTCGTTTGTCAGTTAAGTTTTATTTTTTCGGTTTTTTGACCGAAATTAAACTGCAATCGGTCGGTTCCAGCTCTGTCTGTGGTATTGTAAGTAATAGATAGGCTTACATTTATTTCTTCTGTGTGGAACTTGTAAACGTCTTTTCGATTCGGTTGGACCGATCAGGTTGTTTTAAAAATTACTTTCTAGTCCTTTAGAGTGCGGTTCCCGGTTCTTATCGGTTCTAAAGAAGCCGGATTACATTACGTTTTTTTCCACGACCGTGACCTGATTGGGAACCGATAAGAGAGTCTTGCTTTGCGGATTGCCACTAACGGGCAAGTTTGGTTAGTTGGCACGATGTCTGAGAAACCCAAAAGAAAAACCGGCCCACTGGGTTTCAGCACTGTGGCTCTGTGGGGAAGCCTTTGCTAAGGCTGACCCACACACACCTGTGTATATTGTCTGGGGTTTGACCACCTCAATGCAGACTGCCAGATTTGTAAGAATTTTCCTGCTGCCACCATGGAAAAGAGAGTTGGTAGGCTCAGGGAAAGGGAGGCCAAAAAGTCCGCTGACCTGGATGGCCAGCCCGGTTCGGTTCCAACCGAACCGGAGGGAATGCCCTCTGATCAGGGCGATACTCCCTCTGGCAAACGAAGAACCAGCTCTGAGGAGCCGGTTCCAACTAAAAGGACTAGAAAGTTAGCTAGTGTGGAGCCAAAAGTTCTTTCTCCAACCGCTGAGGAAATGGCTAAAGCAATTCAAATTGTCCAGTCTCTTTCCCCGGTTCCGGCCGAACCGACACCATCAGGGAAGCGTTTGGTTCGGTCGGTTCCACCGGTTCAAGATTTTGATTTTGAGGATTTTTATGAACCGGAGGAAGGGGAGGAGGAGTATGAGATTAGTGAATGTGATTTGGAAGGTCTGGATGTGCCCATTGAACCGGACATCTCTCCAGACAGACCGTTGGGGGTCCCCCCCAGGCTATCTGAGTCCCCTTCTCATTTTATGTTCTACAAGAAAGTTGCTGAAACTCTCCAACTCCCTGTTGAGGAAGCTGTTAATGACCAGGAAGAGCCTGATTATGTAGAAATGATGGATATTCCAGAGTCTAGGAGACTGTCTATTCCCTTGCACAAATCTTTTAGGAAACAGACAGTAAAAATTCTAAAAACTCCTCATTCTATCCTCCCTGTGGATAAAAGGATGAACAAGAGGTATGCTTTATCAGGCTCTGATACGGAGTTCCTCACTCAGCAATGCAGCCATGTGGGGGTAGTGCAGGCTGCTGCCTGTGACAAGGCAAATATTCCTCTAGCCTCTCACCCTCCTGAAAAGGACTCAGGAGGATGGATGCCATGGCAAAGAAACAGTACATGGCAGCATCTTTAGGACTCAGACAGGCAAACTATATGGCTTGTGCTGCTAGGTACCAGAAATCCAGATGGGATACTGTGCTGGCCCTAGCAAAACAGGCCCCTGACCAGCTTGCCAGGGAGCTGGAACAGGTGGCTGCAGGTGGTGTCGAGGCATCCAAGGTGCATACTGCTGCAGTAGACTCTAATGATGTGTCATCAAGGGTCATGGCTACATCTGCTGCACTTCGCAGAATGGCTTGGCTCAGATGTACTACCCTGTCACAGGATACCCAGTCTAAGGCTATGGATTTTCTTGTGGGCAATTCTCTGTTTGGGGAGCAGACAGAGAATTACATGAAGAAATGGATGAATATAGGACCACCTATAGGAGTGCACAGGCCAAAGAAAGGCAAGCCACTCCTCAAAGACAGCATGTCAGGGGCAGGGCAGGCCTTTTCATAGGCCTTTACCAAGCCAGGCCTCCTCTTCTGCTTATGCCCAGAGGGGTTCTTTAGAGGAGAGGCAGACGGGTACAAGTAAGCCTGCTTCTACCCCTCAGCCCAAAGCCCCTGTCAAGCAGGCTCCCTGATGGGGTGGCCAGGGCCGATTCTCCACTACCGGTAGGGGGGCAGGCTGGCTTACTTTGTCCAGGACTGGAAGTCTTTAACATCAGACAAGTGGGTCCTGGAAGTAGTAAGCCAGGGACTGGTTCTCAGCTTCAAAAAATTTCCAAAGATGAGAGCCAGATCCTTTCCACCTGCAAATCCATCAGAGGTATTTGCCCTAGAAACAGAAGTTTCTACCCTCCTGGTTCTCAGAGCTGTGGAAAGGGTTCCACCCCTACACCAGGGCAAAGGGTTGTACTCCAGGTACTTCCTTACCCCAAAAAAGACAGGAGAATGGTGGCCCATCCTGGATCTCAGGTATCTAAACAAGCACCTTTTAAAACCAAAATTCAGAATGGTGACACTGGGAATTATTTTATCCTCTCTAAGGCCAGGGGACTGGCTAGCCTCCCTGGACCTCAAGGATGCCTACTTCCATGTTCTTATCAGAAGCTCCCATCGAAAGTACCTCAGATTCGAACTGCCCTCAGGCCATTACTGGTTCACAGCAATGCCCTTCGGCCTCACCTCGGCCCCGAGGGTATTCACAAAATGCCTGGCAGTAGCAGTTGCCCACTTAAGAAGGCAAAAGATTGCCATCTTTCCTTATCTGGACGACTGGCTCATAGTAGGCCAATCCCCAGACCAGGTCAAACTACATCTTCAGGTAACTCAGCAACTGCTCACATCTCTAGGTTTCCTTCTCAGTCTTCCAAAGTATGTTCTAGAGCCTGTCCAGCTTCTCACCTTCATAGGCGCAGAACTGAACACAAAAGAGGCCAGAGCCTTCCTCCCTCTGGAAAGAGCAAGGACCTTGGTCTCTCTGGCCTCCTCTTTCACCCTGCAGATCTCTCGACCGGCAAGGCATTTTCTACAGCTCCTGGGGCACATGGCTGCTTCTACAGCAGTAGTGGCAGGGAGCAAAATTTCAAATGAGGGACGTCCAGTTCCATTTTAGAGCCTTTTGGTCTCAAAGGACAGACCCTCTAACCAAATTGATCCCAGTGACTCGAACCCTGATCCAGGCCCTTCAGTGGTGGCAGGAGCAGAGCAATCTGAGACAGGGGGTTCCCTTCAACCCCCAGTCTCACTCTTTGACTCTTACTACAGATGCATCCCTATTGGGGTGGGGAGCTCACATGGGTGACCTCACTACCCAGGGGTAGTGGTCCCCACAGGAATCTCTGCTCCACATCAATTTGTTGGAACTCAGAGCAGTTTTTATAGCACTCCAGATTTTTTCCACATTTGTTCAGAACAAGGTTGTACAGGTCAGAACAGACAATACTACTGCAATGTGGTACATCAACAAGCAAGGAGGCACTCGGTCTACGGCCTTGTGCACCAAAGCAATGAAGTTGTGGTCTCTGGCTTATTCCCTGAACGCCTCCCTTACGGCAGTTCACCTTCCAGGCAAGGACAATGTCCTAGCGGATGCTCTCAGCAGGATTTCCCAGGGCCATCACGAATGGGCACTGGATCCCCTAGTACTGGAGGTAGTATTTGCCAGATGGGGCACCCCGCAGATAGATCTTTTTGCAGCCCCAGACAATCACCAACTTCCCCTTTTTTGCTGCAGGCCCCCAGTGTTGGGCTCACTCCCCCTGGATGCCTTAGCCCTCAGTTGGGAAGGGAAGTTCCTCTATGCCTTCACTCCCTTCCCTCTCCTGTTCAAAGTGCTAGTCAAAATCAGATCCCAATCCTGCAAAGTCATTCTGATAGCTCCGGATTGGGCCAGACAACCCTGGTATCCTCTCCTACTGTCCTTAGCAGTCCATCCTCCCCTGTGCCTTCCCAGGAATCACAATCTGTTAACCTGTGCCCAGGGACGGGTTTGGTATCCGAATCTCAAATCTCTCAATCTCAAGGCCTGGCTCTTGAAGAGTTAGAGTTTGCTGACCTACACCTCTCCCAAGGTGTATTGGATATCTTGAAGGCCTCTAGAAAGCCTTCCACCAGGGCTACTTATAATTCAAAATGGAAGAGATTTTCCATATGGTGCGCTGGCAACATATTCCCCAGAATCTGCTGGACGTGCCCACGATCCTGGATTATTTGGTGCATTTGAATTCTTTGGGCTGAGACCAGCTACCCTGAAAGTGCACCTGGCAGCTGTGTCTGTTTTCTTATCAGCAGGTAAACCCTCTTTTTCAGCTCACCCTGTATTCTCCAAGTTTTTCAAAGGGTTGCTTCACACCAACCCTCCATTCAGGGACCCTGCCCATGCTTGGGATCTTAATATTTGCATTGCCCAGCTTATGCAACCTCCTTTTGAGCCATTGTCTTCAGAAGAGCTTAAGTACTTGACTTGGAAAACTGTGTTTTTGGTAGCCATCACTTCTGCCAGGCGCATAAGTGAGCTGCAAGCATTGTCAGTGGAGCCTGATTTTATCTCCTTTCACAGAGATAAGGTGGTCCTCAGGACTAACAGAAAGTTTTTGCCTAAAATGGTTTCAGACTTCCTCCTTAATCAATCGATGTCTCTTCCTGTGTATTTCACTGACCATTCCTCCTCTGGCGAGAGGAGGTTGCACAGTTTAGATGTCAAAAGAGCCCTTAGTTACTATATAGAATGTACCAAGGGTCACAGGTTTGACTCCCTCCAATTGTTCCTCACTTATGGTGAGGTTGGTAAAGGAAAACCTGCCACTAAAAGATCCATTGCCAGGTGGATTGTCTCTTGTATCCAATTTTGCTATGAAAAACTGGGTAAGATTCCTCCCTCAGGCCTGAGGGCTCTCTACCAGAGGTACAGCTGCGTCTCTGGCTGCTGCCAGGGACATCCCTATCCTAGAGATATTTCAAGCAGCTACCTGGAAAACAGTTCACACTTTTACTAAGCATTACTCCCTGGACATCCAGGCTAGGAGTGATGCTCGATTTGGCACAGCTGTGCTTCAGAGCCTATTTCTTAAGTAGGTTCTGTCCCTCCTCCATGGAGGTACTGCTGTGTATCAGCATATGTCATAATATAGCAAGACTTCATGTTGTTTGAAGAAAAATTACTCACCTTAGTAATGTTGTTTCTTCTAATGGAGTCTTACATATGACCTCCCCAGCCTGCCCCTCTCAGAACCTCTACTCTTGGGATGTGGGTGGGCAGTGCAATGTTGGCACTTCATAGATGCCCACTTTATTTTCACCCTTCTTGGGTGCTTAGGTGTTATGCTTTATTTTTCTTTCTTGAATCCCTGACTTGAGTCTTTGTTTAGGATCAAGAACAAAATGTGTTTTTGTAGTTAGTAGCCAGTGGGCTAGTGTGGTTTCGGCTCCACACAGAACCTTAGTGAGTTTTGCTCAGAAGATCTGACAGTTTGAGTCTGAGCAACAACAGACAGAGTGTTCAACTGAGCTTGCGCTCAAGGTTCCATGCCTTGCATGGAAAGTTAACTCTTTCACCTCTGGAAGCAGTTCGAAGGTTGGGACTCACTGCATATGTCATATGTCATAATATAGCAAGACTCCATTAGAAGAAACAACATTACTAAGGTGAGTAATTTTTTCTTCAGACACCAAACTCTTTACCTCCAGTGGACAAAAGAATGGACAGGAGGTACATGTTGTCAGGCTCAGGTACAGAGTTTTTGTATAATCATATCAGCCATGTTGGGGTAGTGCAGGCTGCAGCCTGTGACAGGGCTAACATACCCTTGGCTTCACACCCCCCAGATAAAGACTCCAGGAAGGTGGATGCCATGGCCAAAAAACAATATTTGGCATCCTCCTTGGGACTCAGGCAAATTATATGGCCTATGCAGCCACGTACCAGAAGTCTAGGTGGGATACTGTTCTGGAACTGGCCAAGCAGGCCTCCCCTCAGCTGGCCAAAGGGCTTGAGGAGGCGGCTGCTTATGGGATTGAGGCATCCAAGGTACAAGTCCATGCTGCTGATGGCTGCATCTGTGTCTGTCAGGAGATTTGCTTGGCTCAGATGTACTAGCCTTTCGCAGGACACCCAGGCTAAGGCCATGGATTTCCCTGTAGTAGGTAATTATCTGTTTGGGGAGCAGACAGAGGCTTACATGAAGAAAATGGACAAATACAGGACTACGTACAGGAGTGCTCAAGCCAAGGAAAGGCAAGCCACTCCTCAGAGGCAGCAGTCTAGGGGCAGGGGAAGGCCTTTTCACAGGCCTTTCTACCAAGCCCAGGCCTCCTCTCCCTTCCAACAGAGGGTGTTCTTCCGAGGAAGAGGCAGGAGGGGGATGAGCAGGGCTGCATCCTCCTTCCAGTCTTAAGGCTTCTGCCAAGCAGACACCCTGATGTGTCAGCCTGTGTCGACTCCCCAATTCCAGTAGGAGGCAGGCTGGCTGGCTTACTACTTCCAGGCCTGGAAGTCTGTTACCTCAGACAGGTGGGTCCAGGAGGTAGTACGTCAGGGATTGGCCCTCCGTTTCAAAAAATTTCTGAAAATGAGGGTCAGGTCTTTTCCACCTGCAAACATCTCCGAAACCATTGCTTCAGAAGCAGAGGTTTCCTCTCTGTTGGCTCTCAGAGCTGTGGAGAGAGTTCCTACTCTACACAGGGGCAAAGGTCTGTACTCCAGATATTTCCTTACCCCAAAGAAGACAGGGGAGTGGTGACCCATCCTAGACTTAAGGTATTTGAACAAGCACAGTTTAAAACCAAAGTTCAAAATGGTGACTCTGGGAGTAATTCTTCCCTCTCTAAGGCCAGGAGATTGGTTAGCTTCCTTGGACCTCAAGAATGCCTATTTCCATATTCCCATCATGTGCTCCCACAGAAAGTACCTCGGGTTCGAGTTGCCTTCAGGCCATTATCAGTTCAGAGCTATGCCTTTCGGTCTAACATCAGCTCCAAGGGTGTTTACAAAGTGCCTTGCAGTATTAGTGGCCTTTCTCAGAAGAAAGGGCATTTCCCTATTTCCATACCTGGACGACTGGGTCATTGTAGGGCAGTCTTCCGACCAGGTCAAGTCAGTTCTACAGGTCACTCAGGATTTGCTCAGTTTCCTGCGGTTACTTCTCAACTTGCCAAAGTCAGTTCTCGAACCAGTACAGCTTCTCACTTTCATAGGGATAGTTAGATACTGTTCAAGCAAAAGCATTCCTTCCACTAGCAAGGGTTCAGGCCCTTACAAATCTCGCTTCCACTTTTCATCTTCTGGTTTCTCGTCCAGCAAGACATTTTCTTCAGCTCCTAGGCCACATGGCAACTTCCACTGCAGTGGTGCAAGGGACCAGGTTCCAGATGAGGGACATTCAATTCCATATAAGATCTTTTTGGTCTCAGAGGAAAGACTCTCTTACCAAACTGATTCCAGTGACTCAGACTCTGGTCCAAGCTCTCCAGTGGTGGCTGGACCAAGACAATCTCAAGCAAGGTGTTCCATTTCTCAAGCAACTGCCTTAAGTGGTTCGCATCACGGATGCTTCTCTCCGGGGCTGGAGAGCCCACCTGGGAGCCCTCACAGCACAGGGTGTCTGGTCCCCAGAAGAGTCTCTCCTTCATATCAATCTTTTGGAACTCAGGGCAGTATTCTTGGCCCTTCAGTTCTTCTTGGATGCAGTGAGGAACAAGGTGGTTCAGGACAGGCAACACCACCACCATGTGGTACATTAACAAGCCAGGGGGCACTCAGTCTATGGCCTTGTGCACGGAGGCCATGAAACTATGATCTCTGGCCTACTCCCTTCAAACTTCCCTAATAGTCCACCTCCCAGGGAAGGACAATGTGCTAGCAGATGCTCTGAGCAGAACCTCCCAGGGCCATCACAAATGGACCTTGGATCCACTTATCCTGAAAGTAATCTTCACCAGGTGGGGCACTCCAGAGATGGATCTCTTTGCAGCTGCAGACAATCATCAGCTTCCCCAGTTCTGCTGCAGACCTTCAGTCCTGGGGACTGTTCCCCTGGGTGCTCTGATATTGGATTGGGAAGGCAGGTTTCTTTATACCTTCCCCCCCTTTCCCCTGTTGCTCAGGGTTCTAGTCAAGATCAGGTTACAACCCTGCACAGTGATTCTAATTTCTCCAGACTGGGCCAGGCAACCTTGGTATCCTCTGTTGTTGTCCTTAGCAGTCTCACTTCCCCTGTCTTTCCCCAAGAGACACAATCTCTTAACTTCCTCTCAGGGGAGGATCTGGTACCCCAATTTCCAGTCTCTCAATCTCCAGGCCTGACTCTTGAAGAGTTAGAGTACGCAAGACTGCATCTCTCTCAGGGAGTTTTAGACATCCTGAAGGGTTCTCGGAAACCCTCTACCAGGAAAACTTATAACTTCAGATGGAGAAGATTCAGCATTTGGTGTTCACACAGGAATATCCTACCAGATGCTGCAGGTATTGCCACAGTCTTAGATTATCTGGTTCACCTTAACAGTTTAGGCCTTAGGCCAGCCACTGTAAAAGTTCACCTAGCAGCTGTTTCTGCATTTCTGTCAGCAGGGAAGGGCTCCTCTCTGGCATCCCACCCTGTTTTTGCAAAGTTCTTCAAAGGTTTGACTCCTGTCAGCCCTCGTTTTAGAGAGCCTACCCCGGTTTGGGATCTCAATATCTGCATTGCTCAGCTTATGAAGCTACCCTTTGAACCCTTGGCTTCAGCTGAGCTTAAGTACTTGACCTGGAAAACTGTGTTTCTGGTAGCTGTCACTTCTGCCAGGTGAATTAGTGAATTACAGGCCCTGTCAGTTGAACCTGATTTTATCTCATTCCATAGAGATAAGGTGATCTTCAGAACCAATAGGAGGTTCTTACCCAAAGTGGTCTCAGATTTTCATCTGAACCAGTCCATGTCTCTTCCTGTGTTTTTCACTGATTATTCCTCTTCAGGAGAAAGAAGGTTACACAGTTTGGATGTTAAAAGGGCACTTAGCTATTACATAGAGCATACTAAGGCACATAGCAATAACTGCCTTCAATTGTTTCTCATTTATGGTGAAGTGGGAAAAGGTAGACCAGCTACTAAAAGAACTATTGCCAGGTGGATTGTAGCCTGTATACAATTCTGTTATACCAGACTAGGTAAAACACCTCCCTCAGGCCTGAGGGCTCACTCGACTAGGGGCATAGCTGCTTCTCTGGCTACTGCCAGAGATATACCTTTACTAGAGATATACAAAGCAGCCACCTGGAAAACAGTCCATACATTCACCAGGCATTACTCTCTGGATATCCAGGCTAGGAGTGATGCTAGGTTTGGTACAGCAGTACTGCAGAGCCTATTCCCAAAATAGGTTTGGTACCCTCCTCCACGGAGGTACTGCTTGGTAGTCTGCATATGTCAGAATACAGCAAGCCTTCATGTTGTTTGAAGAAAAAAATACTCACCTTAGTAATTGTGTTTCTTCTAATGGAATCTTGCTGTATTCTGACCTCCCTCCTGCCTCCCCTCTCAGAACGTAGTTTTTGGGATGTGGGCTGGCAGGTACAGTGTTGCACCTCAGGGGTGTACCTTACACCCTTCCCCTTTGGGTGGGGTTGTTGTTGTGGTTATTGATTTATATATTTGTGTGTGTGTGTGTGTGTGTGTGTGTGTGTGTGGTTCACTACCTGTTTTTTTCTATTTTGGGTTCTCGACTTGAGTCTTTTGGGACCCAAAAAGTTTACATATTAATCTGTTACAATTTCTACACCAGGGGTGTAGTTAGTTAGTTGCTTGTAAAAATCTGATTGTTACACTCTGAAGCACCACAGACAGAGGTTTGAAATCCGAGCTTCAGCTCAACGTTCTGTGCTTCTGCATAGAGTTAACTCTTTCATCTCCGGGGCAGTTCAAGTGCTGGGGCTAACTGCATATGTCAGAATACAGCAAGACTCCATTAGAAGAAACACAATTACTAAAGTGAGTAATTTTTTCTTTCTTTTCTTTTCTCCACAAGTTTCAGACAGTGGATAGCCTGTAAGCATTGGTTAACAAAAGCAGACAGCCACAATCTTTACTTTCATTGTTTAGGACCAGATAACAATTTTATCTGCCCCAAAACAAAGAAAAAAGGCAGCTAAACACCAGTATTCGTGTACACCAGCTTCCACATCTCGAGAGTGCTCTCCTGTTAAAAAAAAAGCCTATGTATAAAAATATGGAAAAAGCGAAGGTAGAAAGTAGACTTCAGTTGGCTCTTCTACTCTGCAGTTGTCTGTGGCACCCAAGGAGACTTAGAAAAGCTGCAAAACACTTCTCTGTAACAAATACATAAAATAAAAAAGCAGTTAAGCAGCCTATGTGAAAAAAAAATGGAGAAAAGTACCACTGAAGGTAAAAAGTATACTTCAGATGTCTCTTCTTCCCTGGCACCCAGTGAGACTTAAATAAGCTGCAAAGTACTGTTTTGTAAAAGAGTAGTCCTCTCTGCACTCATGGAAGCAGGAAAAAAACTTCATCACCTTCTAGTAAAAAGCACAGGGCACCTAATCAGTAATGCTGTGATGGCAACCACATAAGAAAGGTTTTTTGAACAACAGTCAAATATTACAGCTGGCAGAAGGGAGCAAAATTAAGAGCACATTGAGGTTCCTCTGCCTGAACAGCAAATGGAGGAAGCAGGGCCAGTGAAAAACATGCCCTTCTTGGAGGACATTAAAGAGCAGCTTCATAGTAATGGAGTTGCCGCTGTCCCAAACATATATGGTAAGTTACCTGGCCAGGAGTTGCTGTGTAAAACTATTCCATGTAAGTCTTCCATATTTAAAAGTTATTACGCTTGTAATTTTCTCTGCGTAGGTACTGGAAAAAAACAAAGCCAGCTTTCGAGTCTCGAAGACAAGCCACCACACCGGCTGCGCAGCCACGTTTGTGATGTCACTAAACGGTTAAGTCAGGTGACAATTTCCCTGACTTGAATGGGGTGATTTTCTTAATTTTTTCACTATTTATTGTTGGGATTTTAACTAATCAAAGCGACTTCTCGACCACAGGGTCCCTGTAAATCAGCGTCGCTTTGAGTAATTAAATCCCAACACTAAACAGTAATAAAACTTGTAAGAATTGCCCCATTCAAGTCGGTCGGGGCGGCATATTGTGCGCATCGCTTTGTGACATCACAAAAACGGGTTCATGGTGCTGGGCGTGGGGGTGTGTCTTCAGAGTCAGGAAGTGGCTCTTTTTCCTGTACCTACGGAGAGAAAATTATGAGCGTAATAACTTTTAAATATTGAATACTTGCATGGAATAGGTTTACACAGCAACTCCTGGTCAGGTAACTTACCATATATGTTTGGGTCAGCTGCTACTAGAAACTTGCTTTTTAAACAATGTTGTAGTTTTTCAAAACAATGCTGAATTTTGAAAACCCTGCCTCCAGTAGGCCACCTTGCCACCCTCAGAAGAGGTATTTGAGGAGAAAGGAAGAGAAACGGGTTCCCCCAAAAGATACTGCTGAGGAGGACTTTGGTTCCCCACACTGGAAAAGACGGTCTTTCAAGCAACAGAGGGTGGTGGATTAAGGTTTATGTTTTTGTTACAATTCTTAAGATTTTCAGTGCAGGAAGAGTTTAAAGCACAGCTGACTTATTTTGGGGCGGACAGCTCTCAGAGCACAAACCACCAGGCCTGTTTTGGGGCTGGGAAGGTTTACCTGTGTCTGACTTGGATGTGTGGATTTTCTCTGATTGATTAGCAGGGTATTTCTCTATCAAATTGTTGTGTAGGGCATCTTCCTGACAGGAAGGCACTCATTGCAGCAGTGGGTCAGAGCTTCTAGCTGATTGTTTTGCGAGGCACAGTTTAGGCCCAACCCTTCCCACCCTCACCCCACCCACCCCTGGAAATAGTTCCTTTATACCTGGGGTTCTGACATCATTTCCTCAAGAGTGCAAGGTGCATGTCACTGTCATATCCTCTCTAGCACACTGCACTGACAATATAAGCATAAACATTGTATAAAATAAATATATATTTCTACATTACAAACCAATCACACAAAAAAAAAAAAAAAAATTGTGGGAGTAGTGCAATGTAATGGCTGGGGCAGCAGTCTTCCGGGAGTCTTTCTGGAGGCTGAGATGCTCTCTGTTGCAGACAACTGTCTGCCCTGAGGGAGGAAGTTGCCCATCTTCAGGCCACACTGGACAGTATGCACGGGACCTTCCCAGGCCACAATTGACAGTAGGAAGGAACCTCCCCATCTAGGGAGCACCAGAACCACCACCACTACCTCAGAGGTTGCAAAGAAAGCACAGCAGTTGGACCACAGTGGGCTCAGGGAGGATGAGGATGGTGAAACAGAGGCACCCAGTCACATGTTACACACCACAATCCATACGCCATTCTGGGGAGCATAGCTCCCCTAGATACACCTGAGAGGAGACTAAGGAGGCTGAGGACAACTGTCACAAGGGAGGCCCACAGGAAGGAGGCAGAGGACACCACAAGGAAAGGAAGCAGCTCCTGGTGGGGGACTCAATTATTAGGGGGATATAACTGGGAGGAGCTGGGAAATCTGAAGTAAGGTGCCTGCCTGGTGCCATGGCTTGGAGGGACAGGAAGCGCATCCTCAGGATCACAACAACAGCTGCAAGGGATTCTGAGCTGGACGTAATTGTCCACCTAGGGACAAATGACTTGGCTCATCATGAGGTTAGAGCAGTGCAGGAGGACATTGCAGAGTTGGGGAGGGGCCTAAGACAAGTAGCAAACACAGTATCCTTCTCAGAGGTGCTGCCTGTCAAAGGCATGGGGGAGGCGAGGGTAATTGGCACCATGCAGTTTAATGAATGGTTGAAGAAATGGTGCGGAGCACAGGGGTTTGGCTTCATTGGGGACTGGGGTTCCACCTGGAGGGACACCAGCCTATACTGGCAGGATGGTCTGCATCTGTCCAGGAAGGGAACAAGTCTTTTGAGCAATCGTTTAAATGCTTCATTGGCAAGCTTTTAAACTAGTCAATGGGGAGGCACTGACAAGCAGCAGAAAAATCCCAGCCTCCCTACAAAACAGGGTACTAAATGAGAAAAGACCAAGGTAGAACGGTCAGTGGGGATGCTGCAACAGAAGGTAAGGCCATCAAAAATGGAGAGCAATGAGTACCAATGCCCGTAGTCTAGGTAACAAGCTTCCTGAATTAGTGGCCTTGATGGAGGAGGAACATCTGGATATTGTGGCAGTCACAGAAACATGGTACACAAAACCATGACTGGGGCGTAAACATACCAGGATACACTATCTACAGGAGGGACAGGAGGGTAACAGAGGGAGGAGTAGTTCTTTACATAAGGGAAGGAATAAAAGCAACAGACAAAAGGGTAAACAGGGAGGAGAAGAAGCACTGTGGTTAAATTTGGAGACAGGCAATGGCACCACAATCCACACAGGGTTGTATACAGACCTTCTCAGGGGAGGAAATGGACAAGAGAAATGATAGAAAGTTACTTAGAATGGCAGAAAAAGGGGAGATATTGCTGATGGGTGATCTGAATATGCCAGATGTTAACTGGAGGCGCAGTTGCAGCTGCCACTTGAAGTGCAGTTTTTCTAGATGCCCTACAGGGGCATGCCTTGAACAACTAGTACTGGAGCCCACAGAGAGGGAGCAATATTAGACTTGATACTCTCAAATGGAGATGGAGAGAGGATCACAGATGTAGAAGTGGGTAGCCATCTGGGAACTAGCGACCATCGAACAGTATGGTTCACTATAAACACAGCAATAGAGTCAAGCTATACAAAGACAAAAGTACTGGACTTTAGGAGGCTGACTTTGCCAAAATGGGTGAGTGCCTAAGTGCACTAGCAAATGGGTGGGAAGGAGGGGTGGAAGAACAATGGGGAATAATAAAACTGCCATCACAGAGGTAGTGAGCCTTTGTGTGAAGCAAATAAACAAAACAAGGCGATGTAAGAAGCCACTATGGTTCTCAAAGGAAGTGGCAGTGAAGGTTCAAGAAAAAGAAAGCATTCAGGAAGTACAAGGAATCGCAGCAGGAGCAGGACAGAGAACTGTATCAGTTAAAGCAAAAGGAGGCTGGGAAGGCAGTCAGAACAGCAAAGGCCCAAACTGAGGAAAAGATAGCCAACTCAGTTAGAAGGGGAATAAAACCTTTATAGGTACATCAGGGAGCAAAGGAAGACCAAGGAGGGATAGTGAGGCTTAATAAAGGGAGGAGGGTGGGCAGAGGAGAATGTGAAAGGCAGAGATACTAAACAAATATTTTGCTCAGTATTTAAAAGGAAGAGGGGAGGTACATAAAACAAACAGTAGTAACACTCTGGATACAGAAGTTGATACCAGCCCATTTACAGAAGAAAGGTTCTGAAAAACTCTTAAAACGTAGGGGACAAAGCAATGGGGCCTGATGGGATTCATCCCAGAATTCTAAAAGAACTAAGGGTAGAACTAGTGACACCACTGACTACCCTCTTTAACAAATCATGGGAGGATGGGGTGGTACCGAGGACTGGAGAAGGGCAGATGTGATTCCCTTCACAAAAGTGGGAGCAAGGCAGAAGCAGGAAACTATAGACCTGTTAGTTTAACCTCAGTGATAGGGAAAATGATGGAATCACTTCTAAAGGAAGAATTGTCGGTATCTAGAGGCCAGAGGGCACAAGACCCTAGGCAGCATGGATTCTACAGCGGAAGGTCATGCTGGACTAATCTGATAGATTTCTTTGACTGGGTGACCAAAGTAGTAGATCAGGGAGGGCTGTGGACATATCCTACCTAGACTTTAGCAAGGCATTTGACACAGTCCCACACAAAAGATTAATATATAAGTTAGCCAGCCTGGGAGTGGGTCCCAAGATGACAGCCTGGGTAAAGAATTGGCTGGAGAATAGGACAGAGAGTAATAGTAAATGGAGTCCACTCCAGAAGAAAGGAGGGTTACTAGCGGGGTACCTTGAGGGTTCAGTAATAGGACCAGTCCTCTTCAATGTCTTTATAAGCGACATTGCAGAAGGACTGGAAGGAAAAGTATGTCTCTTTGCAGATGACACTAAGATCTGCAACAGAGTTGATGCACAGGGTGGGGTGGAAAAGGATGAGAAGGGACTTGGCAAGGTTAGAGGAATGGTCAAATGTATGGCAGCTTAGATTCAATGCTAAGTGCAAGGTAATGCACCTGGGAAACAAAACCCAGGAAGAGTACACAATGGGGGTGAGATACTAACAACAACAAAAATGGAAAGGGACCTGGGGTAGTCATATCAGATGACCTAAAGGTGGGCAAGCAATGTGAGAAGGCAGCAGGAGGGTTGGGGGATACTGGGATGCATAGGAGAGCATCACCAGTAGAAAACAGGATTATTATCCTCTGTACAGACAGCTGGTGAGACCCCATCTGAGTACTGTGTGCAGTTCTGGAGACCCAATCTCCGCAAAGACATAGACAAGATGGAAGCTGTCCAGAGGAGGGTAACTAAAATGGTGCAGGGTCTGCACCGGAGGACATATGAAGAGAGACTTAAGGAGCTAATATGTATAGCCTCGAGGAAAGGAGGGAGAGGGGGACATGATAGAAACTTTCAAGTACCTCAAGGAATCAACAAGTCCAAGAGGTAGCATCTTTCAAAAAAGGGTGTGCAAGAACAAAGGGCACAATTTGAAGATAGAGGGGGCGGCTCAGAGGTGAATTTAAGTATTTTTTCACAGAGAGGTTGTGGATGGCATGGAATGGCCTTCGGAGGAGGTTGTGGAGTCAAAATCAGTGGTGGAATTCAAGCATGCATGGGATAGTCATAAGGCAATTCTGGGGGGTGGGGGTAGAAAGAAGTAGGCTGCTGGTTAACTAGGATCTGCAGCTTATCCAGTAGGTAGGGAAATGGGCAGACTGGGTGGGCCAAGCGGTCCTCATCTGCCGTCAAATTCTATGTTTCTATGTATGTTTCTATGGAACCTGCTGCAGTTCGAGACAAATGGCTGATGGGCCGAATCTGCTTTTCACCAAATCAAAAGTGAGGCTAGAGGAGGCAGAAGTCATCAGTATTCTGGGTCTGATCATGATGAAAAGTGTCCATATCCATTCATAAGGTTTCTAAAAGTACCACTAAGATGATTTTTGCTATGGCTTCAACCCGTATGTTAACAAACAAAAAAACTGAGAAAATATATGCGCTACCCAGAGAAGGTTCTGGGTTCATTTATTCTCACCCTGACCCTATTCAGGCAGCTGTTTGCAAGCAAACAAACGTTGATTTCTCAGCAGCACTACCTGACATTATAAAGCACTACAAGATTTTTGACAGTCCTCTTGCCCAAAGAGCACGGGGTAACATTTTTATGCTGTAAGAAACACCCCCAATACATATTAAAATATAAAGCTCAATGACTAAAAAACCATACTCTGTTGTTGAGGCAGGCAGCCTACCTGAATTCTTGAGCACATTAGTAGCAGGCTCTGTGGAATACAGTCCTGCCACTGTGTGAGAGCTTACCTTCCCAAGAGAGGTTTCATTTAGCACATGCAGTGAAGGTTGGTCTGGAAGCTCCTAAATACCAGTTTCAAATGGCTGTTGGTGTGAATAACACAACGGCTAGGGCTTTAGCAAATTTAGTGTCTGCAGACGGCCCGGTGGCGCTGAGGGTTGATGCGCTGGTCGCTACACCTCGCGCCACGCCAGCGACCCGTGTTCGGGAACGGGCATGGGTTGCTGGGGGTCGGCGGGGAGATGGATTGAGCATCCGGGCGACTCGCCCATCTCCGGGTGGGGATCGTGCAGCCGGTGCTGCCTGACCAGCGGAGGCTGGAGGTCGGACACGCAGCCGCAAGCCAAGGTGGGCGGACGTGGCAGACGCTGACTAGCGCACGCACGGGAACGTGCGCATGCTCAGTCGCTGGCGTCATTGCACGCCATGTCCGTCGGGAGGAAAAACAAGAAAAATGGGAGCCCGGCAGCACAACATCGTTCCCCGGTGCCATTCCTGGAAGGCTCCTCCCTGGCATGGATCCGTTGGGGTAGGTTGAGTCGCTCCCCACCACCCTGCCGTGAAGGGTAAGTCGCAGGGTGCGGAAGAGAGGGGGTCTCATGTCCGGGGATGGCGCCGGGGGAACGGCGGAGTCCGGGGGGGGGGTTGCAGCCGGTGCTCCGAGGAGAAAACATCTTCTTAAAAAAAAAAAAAAAAAATTAGTGTCTGCAGTGAGATTTGCATGGCTGACAGCAATTGGTTTGTCACAGGACATGCAAAATATAGCAGATTATTTCCCCTTTAAATGTACCTTTTTGTCTGGTGGCAGAGCAAAGGTGTATCATGAAAAGAGCAATTGTTTAGAATTTGATCGAAAAGGAGAGGTCCACATTTCCTTACAGGCCCTATGGAAGGGAGGTATGGGAAGGGCTTATTACAGCAGACCATATGCACCATAAATACACACTTTAGAGTTGCATAGAGAGAAGCAGAGACACAAGGGGAGCCAGACATATTTGTGTGAAACAAATAAAGAAAACAAAGCGGAATAAAAAAACACTATGGTTCTCAAAAGAGGTGTCAGGGAAGGTTAAGGAGAAAAAGGCTGCATTCAGAAAGTATAAGGAATCACAGATGGAGCACGACAGGCAACTGTATCAATTAAAGCAGAAAGAAAGGCAGTCAGAAAAGCAAAGGCCCGAACCGAGAAAAAGATAGCCAACTCAGTTAAGAAGGGGGATAAAACCTTTTACAGGTACATTAGGGAGCATAGAAAGGTTAAGGGAGGGATAGTGAAGATTAATAAAGGAGAGGGGAGGTGGGCAGAGGGAGACAGTGAAAAGGCAGAGATACTGAATGAATACTTTTGCTCAGTATTCACAAAGAAGAAGAGGAGGAGTTACCTAAACCAAACAGTAGAAGCACTCTGGATAGTGGGTTGATGCCAGTCCATTTACAGAAGAAAGAGTACTGAAAGAACTCCTAAAACTCAAGATGGACAAAGCAATGGAGGCCTGATGGGATTCACCCTAGAATCCTAAAAGAGCTAAGGGAGGACCTAGTGACACCACTAACCACACTTTTTAACAAATCATGGGAAGATGGGGTGGTACCTGAGGACTGGAGGAGGGCAGATGTGATTCCCCTTCACAAAAGTGGGAGCAAGGCAGAAGCAGGAAACTACAGACTGTTAGTTTGACCTTAGTGGTGGGGAAAATGATGGAATCACTTCTGAAAGAATTGTTCAGTACCTAGAGGCCAGCGGGGCACAGGACACAAAGCAGCATGGATTCACAGCAGGAAGGTCATGTCAGACGAATCTAATCGATTTCTTTGACTGGGTGACCAAAATAATAGACCAGGGAGGGGCTGTGGATATGGCCTACCTAGACTTTAGCAAAGCATTTGACATAGTCCTGCACAAAAGATTAATAATCAAGTTAGCCAGCCTGGGAGTGGGTCACAGGGTGGTAGCCTGGTAGCAAACTGGCTGCACAACAGGACACAGAAGGTAATAGTGAATGGAACACATTCTGAAGAAAGGGGGTTTACTAGTGGAGTACTTCAGGGCTCAGTACTGGGTCCAGTCCTCTTTAACATCTTTATAGGTGACATTGCAGAGGGTCTGGAAGGAAAGGTATGCCTCTTTGCAGATGACACAAAGATCTGTAACAGAGTTGATACACAAGGGGGGGTAGAAAGGATGAGAAGGGACTTGGCAAGGTTGGAGGAATGGTCAGAATATGGCAACTTAGATTCAATGCAAAGAAGTGCAAGTAATACACCTGGGAAATAAAAATCCAGGAGAAGAGTACACAATAGCTGGGAGGTACTAACGACAACAATAATGGAAAGGGATCTGGGTGTAGTCATATCTGATGACCTAAAGGTGGGTAAGCAATGTGAGAAGTCATTAAGAGAGCCAGGGGATACTGGGATGCATAGGGAGGGGCATCACAAGTAGAGAAAGGGAAGTGGTTATCCCTCTATACAGACAGTTGGTGAGACCCCATCTGGAGTACTGCGCGAAGTTTTGGAGACCTCATCTACGCAAGGACATATACAGGATGGAAGCAGTCCAAGGAGGGCAACTAAAATGGTGCAGGGTCTACATCAGAAACCATATGAAGGGAGACTGAGAGAGCTTAATATATATACACTTGATGAAAGGAGGGACAGGGGGGACATGATAGAAACTTTTAGGTACCTCAAGGGAATCAACAAAGTCCAGGAGGGTAGCATCTTTCAGAAAAAGAGATGTGTAAGAACAAGGGGGCACAATTTAAAGTTAGAGGGGGACGGCTCAGGGGTAATGTGAGGAAATTCTTTTTCACGGAGAGAGTGGTGGACACATGGAACCGCCTTCCTGGAGAGGTTGTGGGGTCTAAAACAGTGGGGGAATTCAAACATGCATGGGACAGACATAAGGCAATTATAGTGGGGGGTTGCAGGAAGTAGGCTGTTGGTTAACTAGAATCTGCAGCTTATCCAATAGGTAGGGAAATGGGCAGACTGGGTGGGCTGAGTGGTCCTTATCTGCCGTCAAAGTCTATGTTTCTATGCATCAGCTTCCCCAGCCCGGGCAAAGCCCAACCCCAGATGAATTTATCCATGTCACCATAGACCCATTGCCAGTGGGAAGATGTCTGTCTTGTTGCTTCCAAAGTTAAGAAAATTGATGGTGTTCTCAGTTCAATTTGCAGAGCAAAACTCCTACTGGAATTGGAATGTGAAAGTTGATAGAGTTCAATGATGTGGAGAGGGTTCTTGTTTCCCAGCTGGAGAAGGATTTCTTCCTAGTTACGTTTTCACTTGGAACAAAAATAGGAAATGATGATCCATTTTTAACCTTAGGTTCCTGAAGAAGTACCTGAAAAAGGAGAAACACTGAAACATAACATAGAAAAATAGACAATGACGGTAGACCATTAGCACAGCAACTACATTAAGGCGCCACAGCAAGGGCGACAGTGAGAGGGACGATCGTGATTTTAGATCGCCCCTCATTCATGCCGTCCTTTGTGCCCACACAGTTTCTGCCCCCTCTAGGATATGCCCACTCCAGAGGAGGTTATCTTTAGCTTTGAGTGGTTGTGGGGGCAAAGCGTTCTCCCCCCCCCCACCCGTAAAACAGCACTGTTTTCTGGGATAGTGCTTTGGTGCTATATGTCCTGGGAGCCGTAGTGCCTGGCACCATAATGCTGGGCGGTGTATTGCCTTCATCCATATCGGCGTCGACAAAATGACTGTCACACCGATATGGGTGAACTGACAATGACAGAAGAAAAAGACCTCTGGTCTATCCAGTCTGCCCATAAAGCATAACAAACTCTGGCCCTATTGTCCATACAATGTTCTGACCCACACTATCCACCTCATGCTCCTCACCCTACAGCTACAACCCTGAGAAACCACTAAGGCCTTCACTCTGTTCCAGCCGTGTGTGAAACCGTTGATAGTTTTGGCGCCCTCCACACCCGCTAGCAGATTGTTCTATGGCTTCACCACCTTTTGTGTAAAATAAAACATTCTCACTTCCTTCTTAAATCTCCCTCTACCAGTTTCCACTTGTGCCTACGTGTTTTTGATCCATTTATGCTAAACGGTTCCTTGCAGTTTACCTTGTTGAATCCTTTCAGAAACTTGAAGGTCTGTTTCATATCTCTCGTCTCTGGCCTCCAGCGAGTACATGTCCAGTGCCTTGAGCTGAGCCTCATAAGATTTTCCCTGCTGGCCTTGAATCATTTATGTCACCCTACATTGCACTGTTTCCGGCCTGTCCCTGTCTTTCCTTAGGTAAGGACTCCAAAACTGGCACCGTACTCCAGGTGGGGCCTCACCAGTGATCTGTAAAGTTAAGTTTGGAATGATAACCAGCCAAGTAGTGATTCCCTTCCTACAACAAAAGGATTGTCCGGGGTCAGTGGACTAATGGATGCGTATTTCCACTTCCTAGTAAGAACCTGTCACAGAAAGTATTTGAGGCTCAGAATAGAGCATGCTCAGTTTCGGTTCAGTGCAATGCCTTTTGGGCTGAAGACAGCACCCATTGTTCACAGAGTGCTTGTTAGTGGTGGCAGCCTACTTAGAGAGGCAGAGCAGAGTGGCATTTCCCTACCTTGATGACTGTGGTGTGCGGGGAAAACAAAGGAAGAAGCAATGTGCTCATTTTAAAGGTGAAGAGCACCCTCACCCTGCAGAGGTTAGGTTTCCTCCTAAACTTCAAAAAGTCACACTTGGAACCCAGATAGGTTGTGGAGTCCATAGGCACCGAGTTAAACACAGAACTAAGGAAAACTTTACTTCCACTTCATAGGGCAGAAGCTCTGATTTAGTGTGCAAACACACTCCAAGTTGAATTAAGACTGCACAGGAATACTTGAGAGTTTGTGGCCACATGGCTTCTACCACAGAAATGGGTGTGATTGGCTAGATTGCCCGTGAGGGATGTCTAATGCCACTGGCATCAAAGAAGTGCACCACTGCAACAGCACGTACAGTATCAAGCAGGCTGGCCAGTGGCGCTGAGGGTTGAGGTGCTGGATGCCACACCTCGTGACATGCCGGCAACTAGTGTTCGGGAATGGACTTGGGCCGCCGGGGTTGGCAGGGGAGAGGAAGGATTGAGCATCCCATGACTGTTCTCCTTCCTCTGGGGTGGGTGAGGGCTCTGTACCACACTACAGCGGCACCTGGCGGAAGCAGGGTGCACTGCAGCTGCGGGCATGACTGGGTGGAGCATGGCGGGCTTCTGCATACAAGGTGCATAGATGCCATTGCATGTCTGGCTCCTCGGGGTGTAAAACTTGGAGGAAACATGGTGGGGCGGCTGCATTGGCTGATGGCCATGCCCTGTGTCCCCGGACCCGTGAGATGTAGCCACCGGGTGTCTGTACCACAGGTCCCTTTTGGGGGGGGTGTCCTGTCATTGGCTGGCCTGTGTGGATGGGCGTATAAATCTGCATGCCAGACCTGGTCCAGGGGTGCGGGTGCTGGCGGCCAAGGTCATTGGGGGGCAGCTGTGGCTGAGGAGGAAAAAGTGTTAGATGAAAAAAAAAAAAAAAAAAGCAGAAGCACTGGAATGGTGGAAAGTTGCAGGTAACCTCAGAGAGGGGTATTCCCTTCCTTCAGTCTCTGCCTACAATGATTCTGACCACAGAAGCATCCATACTAGGATGGGGAGGACAACTGGGGGGGGGGGGAGACAGTAAATGGAATTTTAGCCCCCCAAGAAAGAAGGGAGCTGCTGGCCCGGTGGCACTGAGGGTTGAGGTGCTGGACGCCACACGCCGCGTCGTGCTGGTTACCTGGGTTCGGAAGCGAACTCGGGATGTCAGAGGCAGGAAAGGATTGAGCATCCAGAGGACTGCTCTCCTTTCCTGGGGGTGGGTGGGTGTGCTTGCTGTGATGCTTGCGGCTCCTGGTGGTGACTGGGGGTAGCGCAATCTGTGGCACGCTCTTCTGTGGTTGGGAGTGGCGGCAGACGACTTACACACGGGTGAGCACCAGTCGCATGCAGGGCGTCATTGCACGTCCGCGCTCCAGGGGACCATACAGCAACAAGGAAAATCCCTGACCCCACAGACCCGCCACCACACACTCTACGCCAAACTCTTCTCGCTGGCTTACCCGATCCTCTGCCTTGTCTTTGGGTCCGGTTCAGACCACTGGATTGGGGCAGGGTGGGGAGTGTCTGTCACCGATTTGCTGGTGAGCCAGGATCAGGCAGGGTGGTAGAGCGACTGCGGCGAAGGGGGTCTACCTTAGAGAGTTCTGTGGTGGACAGTGAAAAAGAAAGTCTACCAAAAAAAAAAAAGCGAGCTTGTTAACTTGTTGGAACTCTGAGCAGTGGTCCTTTCCATGAAGTCTCTCTTCTTCCTGCTTCAAGACCAAACAGTATTGATAAAGAACTATGCAAAGCATTTCATATACAAGCACCATAGCATCAAGACTTTGTACTGAATAAGTGTGGATCTGGTGGGGCCCGAGTGTGCTGGTGTTATGCCGCAGCGTTCTGTTTTTTTTTTCCCCATTGTTTTCGCCTATCCTCACAGACCGCCAGCTGGTGAGGACTCCATGTTATGCATGTGCATGCAGTTGCATGGCTGTGCTCCAGAGTCCGGATTCGACTTCTTTGTCTGCACCTTCACTAGTGGTGATATTGCAGCAGAGAATGCTGCATGCCCTCCCCAGAGGAGGGCATCCTTTGAGATGCTTGATCCTCTTCCTGCCCCCACTCTCCGGCTGGCCTTCGATATGAGGACTTCTGTTATCATAAAAGGGTCCTGATGTGCGGGGCATTCTTTAGAATGTTTGCCAAGAGTTCATTTGAAAAGGCTGGGGAATTATGAATAAATATTGCATAACTGAAGATTTAATCAAGTTCACATCAGAGTCCAAGGACCACTTAGCTAGGGCTAACCAAAAGCTCTGCTGTCTTTTTTCTGGTGAGGGGACGGCTCTTAAGCCTTTTGGTTGCTTAGTGTTCTTTGTTGGTTGTTAGCTGCATAGTAAGAGCAAAGGAGATCCAAGCCTGCCAGTGGGCTCTGTGGTACACTTGGGTGGTAGCCTGGTTTCAGTCCATAAATGCCATGCTTCTCAATAAGGGATTCGGATCTAGATGTAATAGCAATAGGGTAACCCTTGAGAATGAATGTTATTCATGCAGTATTTACAATATGATTCTTTTTAGAAAGTCAGAATTATTAAAGATATCTGCTTCTTTTTTTTTAGATGATGCATTTTTCCTTTAACTATATTGCCTACATCTTAGTTGTTTTGAAATTTATTGCAAACTTGGAAAATGAAATCAATAGCCATTTAGCAAAGATAAAGCAAAGCATGGTAGAGGGAAAAACTCCCAGCTCGTTAGACCTGTCTTAGTAGCTTAGTATTGATTGGCAGCGAATACACGGTTTAAAGACAATAAAGTGCCATTAAATGTTAAACATAATAGCTCAGAAATGCTGCCATGGTCATTTTTTTTTATCTTGTTTATGTAGGGGAAGGAGTCAGTTTAAGGAACATTAATTTTAATTGCTGGAAGCAGGTAAATATTTTAAATTTAATAAAGCTTTATTGTAGAGTGGATGTTGTAAGTAAATTGTTTTGTTGGAAGTTCTTTATACATCTTAGGAGGTAGGGATGCAATATGTCTTTTTGGGAAGATATTGTGAACATTTATACTTGCTCTGTGGGAGTAAGCTTGGTAGTAAACAAGCCAGTGATAATTTTGGTAGTATGCAGGAGTCTCCTTGAATTTTAAAAGAAAATTACTATGATTTAAGTTTTGTGTAGTTAGTTTTATTTATTAATTTTTTGGATTTTGCATAATACACAAAGTACAATTTACCACTGCATAGTACATTTTCCAAAGTCCATACACAGCTATGCAGCATCAAGAAAGGTATGGCTACTCTGCCATAATATGTCAGCCATGAACCCGCCAGGGATTCCAGCTCAGCCACTCTCTACAAACCTTTGAGTCGAAGACTCCTTTGCAAAGGCTCCATGTCAATAGAAACAAATTGTACATAGCTTTCTAGTCAAACATTACATTAAGACAAATATTACAAGGTTACTCCGTACAGAATATTTAACTTGCTAGGTTAGTTTCTCTAGGGTTATATGGGGACCCTGTGTCGTTGCGGTGAAGTGGGGTTGGTTGCCAAATTCAGAAGGTAGCAACTAGCCTAGAGATAGTGCTTTACTTATTTTATTTTTAGTTAGTTTTTGTTGACCGGGTAAGTGCACTAGACAAATCCTGCCTATTTTCAGGCACGACCCGGGGGAGGGGGATACAGATGAATGCCAACTGACCTTGAACCAGATTAAGCTTTAGGTACCAAGCGCTGTATTGGCTTTGTTTGGAGTTGAGGGAGACCCAGGTATTCTGTCTCCAACCTAGTCTGGGAGGACAGGTTGTAGCAGCCACAAGTCTCTGAGTCTAGGAGAAATCGCTTGATGCCTTTTTTTAAATAGGCTAAGGCTGGGTGCCTGGGAGATGGAGGAAGGAAGCTGATTTAGCCAGAGTGGAGCTCGATACCTGAAAGAACTTTGCCCTAGTGAATTCCTACAGTGGGGGATCAGGAGTGTGGTGTTAGCCGGGTGCCATGGGGTGCTCCTATGAGGGGTTGGTTGGATGAGGGGGGTGAAGGCACAAAGGTGCAAGTTTCATCAGGATCTTTTTTGCTTAGAGGCAGGTGTGGTACATTAGTCTCCCTTCAAAGGTCAACCAGTCAGCTCGACTGCAGAGCTCACATGTATGTGTTAACCTATCACTGTTGGTGACCAATCGGCAGGCTTTGTTGAGGACTAGTTTGATGCTGTTTAGGGCTGTGTTATCAGCAGTGCCATAAATTGTAATCCCATAGTCGACCACAGATAGGACTGAGCAGGTTACTGCCAGTCTTAGCGCCTGGGGAGGGGCAGTGTTTGTGCCTCTATAGGATCCCCAGCCGAGTGCTGGCAGAGGTGGAGAGGGGTTTAATATGTTGGTGGTAGGTAAGGGATGTGTCCAGAGTAATGCCCAGATACTTAAAGTTAGTGACTTCTTCAATTTGGATGCCCTGTGGATTAGAGATAGATAGCAGGGCATTACTGTTGGGGTTTTGGTGGTGAGCAAAGATCATAGATTTGGCCTTGTTGTAATTAAGTAATAACCTATGATCAGTGAACCAGGTTTCTAGTTCTCTAAAGCAGCTTTTCAGTGTATTTTGAAGAGAGATTGGGTTGGAGTGATTCCAGTATACTACGGCATCATCTGCATAGAGTAGTAGTTTACCACTACAGGCCTGAGGGAGGGAGTTTATAAAGAGAGTGAAAAGTAGGGGGCCTAAGATCGACTCTTGGGGGACACCTGAGTGAACAGGTAGCTTAGCAGAGAGGGTGGTGTTGATTTTGACTTGTTGAGTCTGATCAGTGAGATAGTTATTGAACCAGGAGATTGCTTCAGGGGCGAGATGGAGGGAGGGGAGAGAGTGGATAAGAAGAGCGTGACTGACTGTGTCAAATGCTTTGGTCAGATCAACAAAGATTGCTCCTACTATTTTACCCCTGTTCCAGCGCTTCATGTATGTAAGAGGTGAATTCGAGGAGGGCCGTGGTAGTGCTGTGCCCTGTTCTAAACCCGTGCTGTTCATGGCACAGCAGATTGTATTTGTTCAGGTATTCGGTGAGCTGGTCAGACACAATTTTTTCAAGCGCTATAGTTACCAGGGTCAGTTAGATCATCCTTTTTTAGGACAGGGGTGATGATTCCCCTTTTCCAGAGCGTGGGAAATTGACCAAGGTTCAGTGAGCAGTTTAATATTTTGGTGAGGTGAGGCAGGGTCTCGTCGAGTGTTAGTCTGAGAATTTTAAGGTCTAGGGAGTTGCTACTGAAACGCGAGTTGCACAGGACTTTGGTTAGGTATTGTTTAGCCTCATTACAGGAGATGATTCATAGCCGGAAGGGAGGGAGTGTATTAACTGGGGAGGCGCTAGAGGGGCCTTTTGGGATAGGGTCGAAGAAGTTTTGCAGTAGGATGTGGCTAAGATCGGAGAAGGAATTGTTCAGGACATTAGCTATGGTGTTAGGGTCCTGGGAGAGGGTATCATGATTAAGAATCTGCGAAGGGGTAGGGGAAGTGGCTTTCCCGCAGAGTTCCTTTATATTGTTCCAGAATTTATTTCCAGTGCCCCATGAGGAGGTGAGTGCTTGCTTAAAGTAGGTAAACTTATCTAGTCGAATTGCCCAGGTGCACTTGTTTCTTGCCTCTCTATAAAGCTGCCGGGTCAATGGGAAGTCGGGAGTTCAGTGCCCTGTGCCAGAGGTCATCTCTGTGACGCATTAGTTTTAGTGGGGTGTGCAAGATCCTTGGAGTATCCCTGTTTTTTTATAACCTGTTTAGTGAGAGGGGTAAATATGCAGGGTTTTATTTAACTCCAAAAATTGATTAGCGTTTTGCTGATAAAAGTGCTAAAACATTGTGAAAATGCATAGCACTCGCCTCATTTTGTTTAACAAATATAACGCTTCTAGAAAACCTATATAAATACTTTCTGTACAGTTAGCATTGTCCCAAGAAAAAAATTGCTAATCAATTATTTAAAACCCTGATATGTCGCAGATGTGTTAAAGATTTTAATTAAGGAGGTGAGGGCAGCGTCTACGGACGTGGCAGTGTGAATGGGTGCCCAGTCACAGGAGGAGAGATGAAGTTTGAGTCTAGAGAGGGCCCCTTTTTTGAGGTGCCTATGGGTGGATATTTTAGGTTGGCTGGAAGTGATTTTATTTGACCAGCAGGAGGAGACAGGAGAGTGGTCACTTAGGACGTCAGGGAGCACTTTAACTTTGGTGAGGTGGGTGGGTTGATTCGTAAGGATGAGGTCGATAAGGGTGGAAGTCCCTGATCTGAGATCTTCCCTGGTAGGAGACTAAACAACCTGAACTATGTCATAGGCATGGACTGCATCTTTAAATGTGACAGATGCAATGGATAACCAGTTCACATTAAAATCACCCATAATAATCAATTTGCTCCTTGGGGGGGAGGTGGGTGGTGCTAGCCAGGATAGATTCAAAGGCTTGTTTCTGGTTAGAGGGTGGAATATAGACTGCCGTAATGTACAGCGGTTTACCCTGGGCGCCTATGGTGGCTTTGATTGTGATGGCTTGGGCACCGTGAGCCGACGTGGGCAGGGGGACAGATAGGGGCTGTAGAGAGGTTCTTGCATATATGGCGCATCCTCCTCCTCTTTTGCCTGTCCTATCTGCTCTGAAAATAGAGTAGTCATTAAGAGAGACAGAGGCATCTGGGATTTTGTTGGAGAGCCAGGTCTCAGATAATGCCAGTATGTCAGGGGATTGTTGGGCGATCGAGCCCTGAAGCTGAGTGAATTTCATAGGTAGGCCACAGATATTAAGGGAGGCCAGAATTAGGCCACCATGCCTGTGCCCCTTGGGAACACTGGTTGCTAGAGGGCCAGGATTAGGGTGTACATTTCCTGAGATTAGAAGGAGGTGGAGGATAGCTTGCCGGAGAGTGACTTTTCAGATCAGTTTAGAGATAGAGGTACAGAGGCGTGGGCTAGTTGGGGATTTGGTGTGCACAACTGGCGTGGCGATGGTGCGGACTATTAGGGCTAGTTGGGCTAGAGATAGGGAGGGATAAGGGCTATTTGGTGAGTGTTTGCCTGTGGGGGGTGGAGCTCGCGCCACTAAGGACCTGTGTAAGGTGCAGCTAGTGCTGGAGGTAAGGTTGGTGCTGAGTAGAACGGGGGGAGTGTTGTTAGGCAGCATGACGAGGTTGCGTTGCTGCTGGAGTGTGCATTTAGGCAGTTGTAGTGGTCCCTGGAGAGGGATATGTCCTCAAGGAGAGAGGAGCAGGAATGAGGAAAAGAGTTACTATTAAGATGAGGATGGGATGGTTTAGGGCCCAAGAGATGCAAGCCATGTAGCTAGTGGGTGGAAATTACAACAGAAGGTAATGAGAGGGAGCTCTCTGCCGTTGAGCTAGTATAAGCTGCAGATGGCAAACCGGGCTGATTGGTTTAAGACGATCATCTGATCATCAGTATAAAGCCTAAAGTTGACCAAGGGTGGTGGTGGGGAGCCAGCGCACAACGCCGGCGGGGATCGACTTGACTTCCACAAGTGTTCTTATTTCATGTTTAACAGTTCTAATAGTAACAGTCAAAGATGCGTGGTGCCCAAGGAACTGTTAGCAAATGTTTTTACTGCAAAAGTGATATACCAAGTTGCAAAAATACAGAACGTGAAATGTGGCTGCCCCTAGCGCCTTGACCACAACAGTCTTCAAAGGGGTTGAAACACACAAGTGAAACCAAACCTTATCAAATAAATTTGTGCTTATGTCACAATTAAAATGGTAATGCTAATTACCTTGTAAATTCAACTCTACTTAAAGAGATATGTGCACATATGGGTTACTGCATTATTAATTCAATTCTCATACCTACCCTCAGTACATTAAATCTCTAAAAACTCAAAAGCACTATTAGCTTAACATTCCAAACTATAAATTGTAAGACAATTTAAATCTATATGATTGAAAAAAATGTAGAGAACACTTTCAAAATAAATTCCTTTCCAGAAATATTGGATGTCAACAATTTATGATTTTATGTGTCAACCATAAGTAAAAAATGGTACAGTAAGTCCGCCCAAAGTCCTAAACAAAAATCTTATTGAGCATTCCTTAAGGGAAATCTAACTGTAGGTAGAAAAATGAAGATTTAGAGAATTTAGAGAGGAAAAAACGTCCCTCATCCACATCCTAGGAAATTCCAAATCCTGGGACTAACGAGTAGGTAGTATGATACACTCCATACTGGCAAATGCCAACCGTGTAGGTAGGAGCTCAAGAAGGATGGGTTAGTGACACCTGAGAAAGAAAGAGAGAAAGAAAAAACATGTTAATTACACTGTCATTTTAACATTTATAAATAACACAAATACAAGTGCAAATTAAAATGTAAATTAATATCTCCTTTTATGTAAGAAGGGCTTAATGTCCCAGTTGTAATTTAAACCTTTGGGTTTCACAGTGTCCAATTTAAAAATTCACGTACTCTCCTTTTGTAGCAATTTGTTTGCTCTATCACCACCCCATGTGTTAAATAATGCACAATCGATACCCTGAAATTTAAAGTATTCCGGTTTTGAATTGTGGTGCTCAAAAAAATGTGTCCCTACAGGGGTGTCATTCCTGGCACTGACAATCGATCTCACATGCTCTTGTATGCGTTGTTTAGGTGGTCTTACTGTTTTGCCCACATGAACAAGACCACAGTCACACCGAAGAGCATAAACTACATGTGTAGTATCACATGTGATGAGATCACGGATCTCCACTGTTACCTCTGGTTTACTGGGATGTATAAAACTGTCACCTTCTAATTCAAATTTACATATACTGCATTTATGAAAATCTTTAGTTCTCTGTGGAAGCCAAGTCTGTTTCAGAGCAAGAACCAGGAACTGAAAATTTGCATTATACTCACAGTAATAGGTAAGCATGTAATACCAAATGAATGTAAAGCTTTGGCCTTGAATGCTATGGGTTCTTTAGTAGTATTTTGCCTGTTTACGTACACCAATATCTGGATTCACTCATTTGCATTGCGACTTAGTCGGGGGGGGGGGGTCTCCTTCCTCCCGACAAACATAGAAACCTAGAACATGACAGCAGAAAAAGTCCCACAGACCTGTCCTGTCTGCCCAAACCTACCTAATACTCTAATGATCACTCTGGTGGCCGTCTTCCTCCCATTTCCCTTCCCCCTTTCCACCTCCTCTTGCCCTTATCTAGCCTCTGTGCCTGTCCCACCCAAGGCTGAATCCCAGAGCTTGCGTTAACCCCCTACTGAAGTCTCCAAATGGGATTTTTGAGGATTTTGAAGCACAAAAATAAAAGCAGTGCTTTATCACTGATCCTGTATGTTGAATGATTTGCACTGACATCGTTAGCAGAAAAAGTATCAGATACTGTTGATACAAAGCCACTCCAGAAATTTCTGACCCCAAGATTTTCTGGTTTGACCACCAACATTTGAAGCAGAGGGTCAGACTGACCCCCCACTTTACTAGTGTTGATGCAAGCCCTGAATCCCTTACTGTTTTGGCACAGATTGTGAAGACCTATTTGTGGACATCCCTCCTGACCCTTCCCCCAACCAGCTCTAGTGAACTGGGGGTGAACAGTTCATTGCATTTCACCTGTTAATCCGTTGGAAATGTACATTTCAGTCATGTCCCCCTTGTTTCCAGGCTGTACGTTGAGGTCCACACAAATGAAAAAGTGCTGCACAAACAGCTTCAGAACGGCATCCAACACGTTTTTATTGGCTAAAGAAAATCTTTTACTGGCGAAGAGTGTTACAGCAAAGGTGCCAGTTTGGGGGCTGCTGATTTGGCATTGCAGACATTTGTACCGTACTGTGTGTTAGCACTGTATGGCACTTTCTCTTCTAGCACCTTTGGCATGATGCTCCCCACCAGTAAAAGATTTTCTTGAGCTAATTCAGATGTGTCTGATGCATTTTTGAAGCTTTGTGTATAGCACGTTTTCATTTGTGTCAACTTTTTGGTTGGGCTGCCTGCCCTTGTGCATGTACCTGTCCCTGAACTGTGACACAGTTTTCTTCATTTTGTACATATTTAGGGCCCTAAGTATTTCCTTGTATGCTTTCTTCCCCAGCTCCTGAATTATCTTGATTGGCCTGCTCTATATAGCCTCTGCCTGATCACAGACCCTCTGCAGGTGAGGGCGAACCAGAGACCTATACAGGGTAAGGATTACCAACCTACTTCTACCACTAAACTCATGTCCTATGCCCCTCAGCATTCAGTTTACTCTCCCCATTGCACTGCACCTTTGATGTTTTATAATATTCCCCCAAGATCTTTTTCTCCATGGTGCTGTCTGTTACTACTCCCCCCATCAGGTATGACATTTTTGGGTCCTTGTTTCCATTGTGCATTACCTTGCATTTCTTGGCATTAAAGCTCAGCTGCAATATCCTGGACCACTTTTCAAGCATGTCCAGGTTCTCCCTCATTGATCTGATCTCATCTTTACTATTCTGTCTCCAGCAGATCTTGATGTCATAAACTGGTGTCATGACTAATTCACCCCTTTGTGGATGACTGCTTGGTGTGTGACCAGAGTTTGCATCTGTTTGCGCCGTTTTGTGACTCTTCAACTTTTTCTGGTGACTGAAAATTGGGCCCAACATATTCCTTAATGGTGTTTTGCTTTGTGGGCTGGTTGCTTCTAATGGGGAAAGGAGGTTTGGTTTGTAGAGCTGTTCCAGAATTTGTGTTGCTTTGACCAAGTTGTTGGATAAACACCAGCCTGTCTGTAGACCTGTTTAAATTACAGCAGTTGCTGTTAGTTACTTAGCCAGTCCACAACTGTTAGATGATTTTCTTAACCACACATAAAATATTTACCAGCAACATTTAATCACTGACTTGGCATCACTGAAACTATCTATATTACAAGAGGAAAACAGTTGAAGGGTTACTGGTTGGGCTGTAGCAGATAATACTGGAGTTCAGCTGATTAAGCCATGTCAAACAACACTGCCATGTTGGGTAACTCAGGAATTTAAGGCCATTTTTACATTGTTAGGATATTTTGTACAAAATGGGATCCATGCTGAAAATGACCAGTTTTAACAGACTCTGGGGAATGTGAGAGAAAATGGGGAGAAAGCTGTTGGAATGACTACATTAAGCAAACATTCTCAATTAAATTAAAGTAAGACCCCCAGCATGTAGTTCAATTCATGGTTTGAGATTGTGCTGTCCAGACTAGTAATTCTTTCCTATCTTTTCCATTCTAAAATTTTCGATTTCAGGGTGTCCACAGGTGCACTTAGGCTCTGTTCACACTAGGAAGCTTAAAACGGTTTAACTGCCTTAAACCGTTTATGGCCCCATCTGCACTACACCCAACAAGGCTGAAATGGTTCCAAACTGTTACAGGCTGCAAATGTTACAGCGTGTCCACACTGCCAGGGAACAGATGTGAAAACAGTCTGGAACCGGCACAGCCTGTCCACATTGAGATGTGAACAGTATGTGCACCCAGCCCCTGTAATGTGGAGTGCATCCCATGCTGCACCCGGGGAAGACAGCTGCGAAGACAGAAACCCACCCGAATGAACATCCGGCTGCCAGTGTACACAGGGCACACTGAGTGCGGCAGAACATGGCACGGTGTCCTATAGCAATGTGTGCCCAGTGGCACCTGTGGGGGACCAAGGATGTGCAGCAGGTGAAGGTGTGGAGCCGAAATGAGGGGAGGCCCCTGCACATGGCATGAAGGCGTGCAGTGACGCTGCAACACATGCCGGAAACAGGGCCCTCGCTGCGTCCCACAGGCAGGTATGTAGTGCACCACCAGGAAATGGCATACCACGCCCCGCTGCCACCGAATGCAAGTTATGTGCCCTAGCAAACACTGTGCAGCCATGCCGCACACCCAGAACCCCCACACCAGCAACCCATGGAATCGGAAGCCCCACTGTGCCCCAGAAAGCAATGTGCGCATGCATGCACACCGCCCAAGCAAACCAGCAACATGGTATGGTGACACAATACAGCCTTTAATCCAATGCCGCCATGGCTTCTGGTGGCAATAACACAAGTAAACAATGTGCAACGGCAGCATGGCCATGCAATGGACCATGTGCATTGCTGCGTAACACCACAAATCCCCAAATGAAACTGAGACTGTCATGTGAACGAACAATGCAATACACAATGCCGGGTCACCATATGGGCAGCGGTGTACACCAACATATAAAGGAACCTACATGTGGGTCACTGTACTGTTACCTGAACCAAAGAAATACAGAACCATGCACAGGTGGTGCCCTAACCCAGGCACCTGTGTGGCCATACTGTATCGAAACCCCTGACACAGCATGTTGCAGAGACGCCATGCAACATTGCGTCTGACCCAGGAATTGCACTGTGCAACTGAGTGCCACAGTTGGCACATACCTCTGTGCCAACATGGAACCAGGCAATCAAGAGTCACCGGCGGACCCAGCGGCGTCCCCAACGTAGGAGGGAAATCAAACAGGGAGTCCCGGGTGGCAACCGGCGGGATACACTGGTGAGCCAACCCCTGCATGCTGCATGGGTTATCGCAGGTGGTCCACTGGAACCCATCGCTGAACAGGTCCTGTATGAAGCTGGGCATGCCTGCTGCAGGATCCAAGGGTGTAGCACTGTGCAGAGCAGCAGCACCATGCATCTGGGGTTGGGGTGCTGTGTGCAGGCCAGCGGTGGCTGGTGTGACACCTGTGGGGTACTGCTGTGCCATGCTGGCACCAACCGGTGTTGCCTGGGACGTGGGTGGCAGGATGGTGGAGGCAGTGATGCCACCCGCGTGCACAGCACCCTGTAGTGGGGTATCGCGCCTGCGGGGTGCTGGCATAGCCGGGGGATGCATCCTGGTGGCGGCTGGCTGTGCCATGCAGCCTGTCTGTTTACCAGCGGTAGACGGGTGGACGATGGCAGGGTCGGCCATGCCACTGAGGTTCTCAGTGGCCATTGACATGATGGTACACCCACGGGGAACAGGGCACATGGGGTTGGGGCTGCGATGGTGTGTGCCATGGGGGTGACACCCAGCCATTGCGGTGCAGCTACAGGGGGTGGCTGCTGGCATTGCATGGCCAGTAACTGGACCATCTGTGTGAAGTACCACTGTGTCTGCTTTGCCTCCTGTCTCCATAACCGCTCCTCCGATGCCCTCTCCTCCTGTGCCTGCTCCCTCTCCAGGTCCATCAGCTCCCTGTGGTGCTTCTGCATCATTCTATGCATTGGTTCCAGCACCACCCCAAGTATGTCTGCCATCCGTGCTGTCTTCGACTTTCTCTTCCTGAGGTTCACCAGGGGTAACTGGTCACCCCACCGCTTCGCAAGGCTGCCTCCTCCTGCAGTGGAGCCGTCCCTGGAGGTTCCTGGCATCTTGTCCTGCAGGGCCAAGGACACTGGGGAGGCCTCCGCTGCGTCGGTGTCCACCGATGTCCCCTCACCGGGGTCTTGCCCTGGAATGGCAGAACACACCTGTCACCATTACACACATGTGGGTACCCCACCCCCCACGGCCAACCCCAGCCCCATGCCCCTGTCCCCCACACACCTGTGTGCCTACGCACACCACAGGTGCCACATGCAAACCCCCTCGAGTGCACCTGTGCCACCACCCATACCATGCCTATCACCATGTGCCGCGTGCCCAGGCTACACCTCTACCGGCATGCCATATCCCTGCATACACATTGCTCATTGCACGTACCTGTGTCAGGGCACTTCCGCTGCACACTGTTGTTGTCTTCATTCCCCAGGTGCAGGCACACATCCCCGGTGGTGTCCCCATCATCCTCCGTATCCAGTTCAGGGCTGGCCACCTGTGAGCTCTCCAGGATGAATGCTGGTTTGGTGGTAGGCCGTGTTCCAAGTATGGTATCCAGTGTGTCATAGAAGGGGCACATCACACGCGCACCCCCCGAGCGTCTGTTGCTGTCCCTGGTTTTATGGTGCCGCACCTTCAGTTACCTTATCTTGTCACGGCATTGCTTTGCCGTCCGCTCCACCCCTTTTCCGAACAGGTAGTCCACTACCTTTTGATAGACCTTTGTGTTGTGCCTTGCACTGGCTAGCTCTGCCTGCACCTTCTCCTGGGTCCAGAACTCTACCAGGAGTTTTGTGGCCTCAGCTGACCAGGTGGCGCCGCAATCTGACATGGTCCTGCTGGAGGTCAGGGTGGTGTGCGGCTGTGATCACTGCTTGGCACAGGCCTGTCTACTCTCCACCAGTCACAGGCGGTGCTTGGGGGATCGGGTCACTCTGCAGTAGTGCTGGGGTGGTGTGCTGTGGCACTGCTGTCCTCTGGGGGCTGGTCGTGTATTGTGGCAGCTGTTTGGGCCCCCTTCACACCTCTGGCACACAGTGCTGGCGTCTGTTGCTGCCTCCCTATGGCATGTTCCCACTGTTTGCCCTGGGCACCAGTGCTCTTCCCTCCTCACAGTTCATGTACTGCTGCTGCAGGCAGCACCCCCTATTGGCACTCTGTGCCTCCAGGCTGCACCTCTCTCAGGTGTGTGCACCCAGCGGATCTGGGCTCCGTGCCTACAACATTGTGCAGGCACTGCCCTGCACCATTTTCACCTCACTGCAGTGGTTCCAGTCCTCGTGTGCCTCTCTGCCTTCCGGGCGCTTCCTTGTTCTTTTGCCTCCCATGTGCCCCTCTGTGATGCACTGCCTGCTGGTCCCTGGCCTGACTGGGGCTGCGGTGCACGTGCGTTTAGGCAGGCGGTGGTAACATTACAGCCCTGCGACCGTTTTTGTAACTGTTGTAGAAACCAACTCCTGACAGGTTTCTGTCACGGTTGCGAAAACGCCTGCTGTAACGTTACCAGTGTAAACGCACGCCATTACGGATGCGGTTTACACCCTCTGTAACATTACAGAAGGGTTTTCGGGCTGCAGTGTGGACAGGGCCTTAAGCTCTCAGAACACAGTTTGTGTTTACACTGTAACACGCTTAAAACCGTATTACAGCCGCAGCTCGAAACCGCAAGCAAACTCTCAAGAGGTGGTCTTAGCACGTTTTAGCTAAACACAGTTGCCTTAATCCGTGTTAACAGCAGTGTGTACATAAACCATGCTGTAACATGGGTTAAGACGACCCGTCCGGTTAGAAAATCCATTTTGTCAGCCACAGAATAAAAAAAATGGTACATTACAGGCACTGCTGTACAGAGGAAAAATCCCCGATTCTGACCATATATTTTTTTTCCTGATCGGTTTTGGTCTGCGTTCACAGGTATCCCGTCATGCACTGCATCACCAACTGGAACGCATAATGCTTTGAGCTGGTGCTGCTGTCATGCTTGGGAACCCCTTCCACCTGGCACAGTTGTCTGAATTGAATGTGAACGCTCCGACAACTGTGCTATGGACCAATTTCTAAAACGTCTTTAGTAACGTTTTATAAATGGTTCCTAGTGTGAACAGGGCCTTAGAAAGGTAGGACTATCAGGTCGCTGAATAATGCCACTCTGCAGCTGCTGCTGTTCACTAGTTTTTTATCCATATTGCCACTATGGTGATTGCAAAAAAATTCCTCAGTGGGGGAAAGCAGGATTTCATGGAAAAGCATGTTTGTAAAAAAAAAAAACATTATTGTGAAAGACACATCCTATGGATAAGCATGAAACATGTGGCTTATCAGAGGAGAGAGCTCTTTGGATAGCTCCTTACTTCATGTTAAGAATGATAGCAACAAAAACAAAATAGAATGTTTTTGAACCAGATTTTGAATACTGGTTTTTTAACTGGCCATCTGCTCTCAAAGTGGTGTACATCACCTGGCACGTGCAGTAGTCAGTCTGTGGGCTAAAGGCTTGTGTCACAGAATGACATCTGTTAGGAAAGGCAGGAAATGGCCCTCACTCAGCAGTACATGATTTGGATGGTGCCTTGGGGTAAGCAAGCCCCAGTTTGCAAAACCAAGCCACAGGATGAGCTGCACATCAGTAAAGCAGACCAGTGTACATGATTTTCCATTGGTCAGATTTCGGTGTGTTAGTTGTTGGGCGAGGTCTGGCGTTTCCCCTGTTCATCGTATGGGGAACCTGACCTTTTTCTTTACCTGGTGATGCAAATGAACTACAAACACGCTGAACTCCTGTTTGACCACTAGCTGAGGGGGGAGGGGTGTTCTTCCCATTCGATGTTTCGGGTGCTGCACTCCTCTCCCCATTTGCTAGTTTAAAAATTCTGCAAAGACATCAAACTTCTGCCCCAGTGCACTGACTCTCTCTTTAGTCAGATGCAGTCCATCAAATTTAAAGAACTTTCGCTCCCAAAACTGTTGCCAGTTCCCTACAAATTTGTGTCCTTTTTACTGGCACCAGCCCTTGAGCCACATGTTTAGCTCCCCTATCTCCCCTTCTCTGACTTTCCGTCCATCTGTCCCCCTCTCCCAGACTGGCAGGATCTCGGAGAAGGAGATGCCGGATGAAATGGATGATAGTTTGTCACCCAGCCTGGTCAGATGTTCCTTGGTCTCCACAACTGAATGGCTGGCGAGATCGTTAGTCCCTATTTGTACCAGGACATCAGTGTTTACTCCTGCTTCCTGAACAATTTTAGCAATGCGGTCAGTGTCTCTCCATGCTGATGTACCTGGGAGACATCTAACCATTACCCCTGGCTGGAGATACGTATCAACTCCCCGAATCATGGAGTCTCCTATGATCAGATGTTTTTTGGATTTCCTTTTTGCTTTTTTTGTTTTGGTTCCTGTTTTGGGTGCATTTTGTTGTGCTAGCTCCTGTGCTGCAGTGTCCTGCTCTGCAGTGTCCTCTGCCCCTTTGTTTGATTTCGGAGATAGAGGCAGATACCTGTTTGTAGTTTTTATATGGTTTGTGGAGGTGATATGTTGGAGAGCACTGAGTGATGGGGCATCCAGTTTGCCCCTCCTAACCACCTGCCAACCTCCCGGACCAACTACCCTCTGCGGTTGAAGTGCTTCTGTTTGATATTGGGGAAATGGCGGGCGGTTCTTATAATATATTTCCTCTTGAAAATGCAGTTTGATGTGTGCAGTCTCTGCCCATGCTGCCTGGTGCTGAGCCCTTAGATCTCCAGTGGCCAAGCATGTATGACAGTGTCCTAAATCCTGTAAAACTGTCCTTCTGAAAAGTGTTCCACAGTACCTGCAGTTAATGATATCCATTCCAGGTAAGTTGCTGGGTTTATAACCTGGTCAGAGTAATTAGAAGGAAGAAAATGAAAGCAAAAGTTTGATTTTGTGTTTTATTTGTTTTTGTATAACTTGTTATAACAAGTTAAATTACTAGTGCCCTTGTAAATGAGGTCGCTGTGTGGATACCCCTCTGAACCGCCCCTTCCTGCTTTGCTACAGGAAATGTCACGACTGTGCCACCCTATAAAAGGAGTGTAGTGTGGGGTGATGGGGGTGGGTGGCTGGGTCCTTCCCTTGCTGAAAAAGAAGAACCACAGATGAAAGAAACAAGGTGGTAAGAGCAGAAACAATCAGCCAGCAACAAATGCAATAGCCCTGAAAGCTTATCCTAATGACAGATAAAACTGTGAAACCTGTAAAGCACCACCTGTAATAATTTCACAGAAGATATACCCTGTAAGAAACACTTTGCTACAGAGTAAAATAAGGCAGTAACAGAAGATATACCTTGCAAAAGACAATTTGAATCAGAAGATTACTGCAGTAATCTGTAAGCACACAGCTGTAGGCACACCCTGTAATAATGCAGCAGAATGTATACCCAGCAACAACAATTTGAATCCGAGAAAAATACAGCAATAAAATGTTAGCAACAAACAGTAACAATCCCTTGTGAGTACAAAATAAAAATAACAACACACAGTAAACCTGCCTAGCCAAAAGAAGCCTTAATCCTTATTGTTGCTCTGGTAAGGTTCTTTGCTCTGTCCTTTCAAGCAACCTAGAAGAAAAGAGCTCAGGTGAAGCTAGGTGCCTTGGCCAGCAAAGCTAGTCTTCCACCTCCAGAAGAACTGTGTGTCACTCTGGAAACAGGAAATGGGACAGCCATATGAACTGGGGTTGTGTACAGGTCTCCAGACCAGGGGGAGGACATAGACACATTACTGTTAGAAGATATACAAAACATGACAGCTAAAGGGGAGGTTCTGATAATGGGAGACTTCAACACGCCAGATACAGCTTGGTCAGTACCAGCAGGGACATCTGCCAGAACTAGACACATGGTGGATTCCCTGCAGGGGGAGGGCCTCAAACAACTGGTACAACAACCCACTAGAGACAGGGCTATCCTAGATCTAGAATTGACTAACAGGGAAAGGATCACAGATTTCCAGGTAGAAGGTCACCTGGGGGCCAGTGACCATCACATGGTATGGTTTAATTTGGCTACTAGAACAAAATCATCCCATTCCAAGGCAAAAATATGGGACTTCAGAGGAGCTGACTTTGATAAGATGGCCAACAGAGTTAAGCTAGCCCTGGCAAAAAGAAATACAGGTGAAGGGGGTACAGGCAAAGTGGGCAAGCATTAAAGATGCAATACTTGAAGCAACATCCCATTGTGTTAGTGAGAAAAGGAAGTGCAAAAGAAGAAGGAAACCACTTTGGTTCTCAAACACAGTAGCAGAAAAGGTCAGAGCCAAAAGGCTGGCCTTCAGGAAATATAAGGGAACGCAGCAGGATGAAGATAGGGAGGCATACCAAACTTCTCTAAGGGAAGTAGGGAAGGCAGTAAGGCAGGCAAAGGCCTAAACTGAGGAAACACTAACACGAATAGTAAAAGAAGGTGACAAGACTTTCTATAGATAAATTAGTGAAAGGAGAAAGTCCAGAGGGGGTATTGCTAAGATCAAAGGGATAAGGGGGTGTGTGAGGAGGAGACCATGTAAAAGCATCTATCCTAAACAGATACTTTTGCCCAGTATTTACTGAAGAGAAGGTAGGGCAGGATCCACAGCTCTGCACCATGGACACAGGGGGGAAGGAGGTGTGCACTAGTCCCTTCACAAAAGAAAGGGTCCTACAAGAGCTCAATAAGCTCAGGGTGGGCAAGGCAATGGGACCTGATGGCATACATCCCAGGGTACTTAAGGAGCTAAGGGTGGAACTAGCAGAGCCATTAGCAGAACTGTTTAGTGAGTGTCTGAGCACAGGAGAGGTCCCAGAAGACTGGAGAAGGGCTCATGTGAACCTGTTCCACAAGAGTGGTAGCAGGGAGGAGGCAGGGAACTACAGACCAGTCAGTCTTACCTCAGTAGTGGGCAAGATTATGGAGACACTCCTTAAGGAAAGGATGGTGCAACACCTGGAATCCATAGGAGCACAGGATCCAAGACAGCATGGGTTTACAAAAGGAAGGTCCTGTCAAACTAACCTAATAGATTTCTTTGACTGGGTAACCAGAGTGGTGGACCAAGGGGGAGCAGTTGATGTTGCCTACCTTGACTTCAACAAAGCTTTCGATACTGTTCCACATAGAAGATTGATTAATAAGCTGGGTAGGCTTGGGGTGGGTGAGACGTTGGTCAGCTGGGTGGCAAACTGGTTGATGGGCAGAAAATGGAGAGTGGTGGTAAATGGTATACAGGCAGAAGAGATGCAAGTCACAAATGGGGTACCTCAGGGATCAGTCCTGGGGCCAGTCCTCTTCAATATCTTCATCAGTGACATTGCAGATGGACTGGAGGGTAAGGTTTGTCTGTTTGCAGATGACACCAAGATCTGCAATGGAGTAAATGATCCAGATGGTGTGGGCAGAATGAGAAGAGAGCTGGATAAACTAGCAAAATGGTCGGAAGAGTGGCAACTGGGGTTTAACGCAAAGAAGTGTAAGATCATGCACATAGGGAAGAGAAACCCTGAAGCCACCTATACGCTGGGAGGGGAGCTGCTGGCAGTCGTAAGGGAAGAAAGAGACTTGCGGTGTCATCATCACCAATGACCTGAAATCATCCAAACAGACCTCTAAAGCAGTAGGTAAGGCTAGAGGGATGTTGGGGTGTATCAATAGGGGTATCACAAGTCAGAAGAGGGAGGTAATAATCCCTCTTTACAAGACACTGGTTAGGCCCCATCTGGAGTACTGCGTGCAGTACTGGAGGCCACACCTTCACAAGGACATTAACCAAATTGAGGCAGTCCAGAGAAGGGCAACCAAAATGGTGCAGGGAGTGCATCAGAAAACATATGAGGACAGATTAACTGAACTCAATATGTATACCCTAGAGCACAGGAGGGAGAGAGGTGATATGATTGAAACATTCAAACACCTTAAGGGCATTAACAAGGTGAAAGAGTCTAACATATTTCATTATAAGAAAAATAGCAGGAAAAGAGGACACAGCATAAGATTAGAGGGAGGCCGATTAAGGGGTAATGTGAGGAAGTTCTTTTTCACATAAAGGGTGGTGGATGCATGGAACGGCCTACCTCAGGAAGCGGTGGATATGAATACAGTGCAGGGCTTCAAACAGGCATGGGATAGGCATAAGGGAGCAATACAGATGAGTATGAATAGATAGACCATTCACAGAACAAAGGCCTATGGCACATTCATAAGGTAGAAAAAGAAATGGGCAGACTGGATGGGCCTTGCGGTCCTTATCTGCTGTCAACTTGTATGTCTGTGGGTGTGCATCTCACCCCATAGCTTGGTTTCAGCTGTTAAGAGAGACTGGGACCAAAACAACTGCAGGCTCCCCTGTGACCATTAAACAAATTCAGATATAGCAATCTTAACCCTTGCTCATTCACAAAGTTCCTTTTAAACTTGTGCTTGATTGAAATTTTTCAGCATTCGCAAAGTTTTTTTTTTTTAAATTAGAAATTCCCTTATTTTCTAGGGGGTTAATAAGTGAACTTGATTAAAACTTTGTAAATGAGCAAGGGTTGAGCCTGCTGTATCTGTATTTGTTTAAAGCAGAACTGCGTTTAACCTGTATTTTCTGTAGCAGCTGTGTTTCAGCTACTGGTTCACGTTTTGTTATTGCTCCAGTTTTACTGTTCTGTTACTGTTTTTGACTTGCTCTCTGGTGCTAAAAGTCCACTTCATAACTGTAAGATGTAGTTTATGTCCTTGTTAAGCTCTTAGATTGTTGACGCAATGCATTTGTATTCTATTATAGAATTCTGTAATTTTAAAGGGGCATAAACTGCATCAAGTTCTAAAATGGGTCTACCACCTGTGTGTAAATAAGATAACACCAGCTGAGTTTACTGAAAGCTGGGCTCTAGATAAGGTGTGTACCAGCCTATTTTACTCACCTCATTTTAGGAAATACTATTCAGAAATTTTTTTTAATGAGTACCAGTACTCACCCAGCATTTGTAAATACTCCACACGCCAAAGAATAGTGCTTCATAACATGACTGGTGATTCAAAAGGAACAGTTTTTTGCCAGATTTACAGCACTTGTATGCATCCCACTTTTGTTTTACTCACTGGGTGGGATATTCAGAACTGCGCCTGGCAGGGGCGCAAGCTGGGCGCAGCGCAACTGGGACACACCAGGACGTGGACTGGGCGTTATTCAACGGTGCTGCGCCATGGCTCAGCACTGTTGAATATAGCACTGTGGCCACCCGCATTACGCATGGCGCAGTGGTACTGCGCCAGCGCAAGTGGCCAGAGAGGCGCAGGGGGATGTGCTTGCGCAAGTGCCGTTGCGCTAGGTGCAGCAACCGCGATATTCAGCGGTGGACATGCAAATGAGCCATAATGCATACATGGCGTAAATGGGGCCATTAGCATGTCATTATGGCGTAAATGGGGCCATTAGCATTTCATTATGGCGCAAATGGAGCCATTAGCATGTCATTATGGCCCCATTTGCATGCAGGTGCACCGATCCCCGACGACTTGCGCCTGGCACCCTGCCAGGCAGCAGCCGTCAGGGACTGATGCCCCCTGCCCCCACCAGCAACACAGCGCCCGATCCTGGGCATAAGTATAAAAACAGAAACGTCAATATCCCTGGTGGTCCAGTGGACCGCCTCCAGCTAATGGGCATATGTATAAAAATAGAATGTCCAAACCATTCCTGGTGGTCCAGCAGTACCCCCCTCCCCACCACCCGCTCCCCCTCCGGTCAGCAGCAGCTCCCCACCGCAAGCCGCCCGCTGACTGACTGCATACCAGTATGACTGTATGCCCATTGGTCCACAAGCGTGAGCAATTGGCGATACGAACTATGCCGTACTACACAGTCGAATATGTGAATGGATTAATTCACATATCTGGACTCTTAGTACGGTATGGTCTGCACCATTGGCCCAGTAGGTGTACAGTCAGACTGCACGCAGTCAGTCGGTGGGCTGCTGCGGGTGGGAAGCCGCCGCCTGCTGCTGACCGGGGGGGAGTAGGGTGGTGGGGCTTAGTGGTCGGGTGAGGAGGGGGGGTACCGCTGGACCACCAGGGATGGTTTGGACGTTCAATTATATACATATGCCTGTGATCGGGCTGGAAGCAGTCCACTGGACCACCAGGGATATTGAACGTTTTGTTTTCATACTTATGCCCGCGATTGGGCTGGAAGCGGTCCACTGGACCACCAGTGATATTGGACATTCTGTTTTTATACTTATGCCCACGTTCGGGCTGGAAGCAGACCACTGGACCACCAGGGATATTGGATGTTGTATGTTTCAATACATATGCCCGCAGTCTGGCATGGGGGGGGCGCTACCACGACGGACGGTGCCACCGGAGCTCGGGTGGCCACTCACAGCTGGCAGCTGCCATGGTAGCCAGCTGTTGCTACAGTTTTTCTTGGCTCAACTGTGTGCGGCGCAGGTAGGGGTTGCGCCTGCATCTGCTCAGCACATCCTGGGCTGAATATCGGGATGTGCGGAGTATGCATGGGCACACTTCCTCCACTTGGCGCCAAGATACATACTGATGTTTCAGCGCATCGACGGTGCCATGCACTTTGCCCCTTCGGTATCGCTACTGGCAAGATCAGCGGGCTGCGATGGTGCAACTCCATTCCGCCATGCGCAACCCTTCTGAATATCCCACCCCCTTTGCTTTAAAACTGGTGAGCAAATTGCTACCTGCCAACATTATTTGGAGCATTGTTAGCACCTGAAATTCTTATCTAGGAAAAAAAAAACTACGTTTTTTTTTAAATAAATGTACTCCTCAGTCCACTCTAGCAAGACTTTTGTACACATCTGAATTTCGTTTTACTAACCACACTTTCAAAATGAGGAGTACAGGTACTCATCCCAAAAATATCTTATCTAGAGCCCTGACTGAAAGGTCAGTGAAATTGGAACAATAACCAAATGGGAACCATTTGTTTAAAAAACACCTTGTACAGGAGAAAAAAAATCATGAGTTCAGCACAGTTCTCCTTCAAATGATTGGGTGATGTGTGGCTATCTCCATTAGCAAGCTTCTTATTGACAACTTGCGAATTGTTTAGGTTGTTGCTCTTCATATTAAAGTGAACATTAAGAAGACAATTCAGGCAAGTTAAAGATTTAAATGTTAGCATAAGTACCCAACCACGAGGATCGCTTTGCCATGTAGTCGTTGGACTTAATTGACATGTCAAATGAAATCTGATAACCAAGCCAACTCCCTTTAAAAGTCATGAAGAGAAAGAAAAAGTAAGAAAATGCATTTAAAATTCTTGCTTGAGGGGCGGGGGGTGCTGGATTCATTTTGATTCATGTGACCATTTCTTGACTGTGCCCACCTTTTGGTCAGCGCCATTTACAGAACTTGGTTTCAGTGTAGTCAGAATAATCAGGTTATTCCTGGCTTTTTCACTGTAGCAGCCATGAAGAAGGACCACCTGTAAACTGACACGGATACGATTCCTGAATACAAACTGTACAGGAAGGCAGGGTAGTCGGGAAGGGGGTAGGGGTGGCAGTTTACATCAGGAAGGGAATAACTTGTACTAGGGAGGAGTCGGAGGAAGGGAAGGTGGAGGCATTATGGGTTCAGTTACAGTCTAACAGAGGGAGAAAGGTGAAGTTGGGGTGATTTACAGACCACCTAACCAGGATGAGGAGAGGGAACGGGAACTGAGCTCGCAAATATTGGAAGCTGCGGGGAAAGGAGAGGTGGTAATTTTGGGGGACCTTATCCTGCCTAGAGCGGACTGAAGCAAAATGTGCCTATTTGCGGATGACACCAAGCACTGCGGGAGAGTAGACACAGCTGAAGGGATACAGGACCTACAAGATGATCTGAGATCTGGCAGCTTGGCTTCAATGCCAAGAAATGCAGAGTTATGCACACTGGAGCCAAGAATCCCTGGACAGAGTGCTGCCTGGGTGGAGTCCAGGTATCTGCATCAGAGGAGGAGAAGGACCTGGGATTGATTATCACTAGTGACCTGACTCACTCCACACAGTGCAAGAAAGCAGCAGCAAGGGCAAACAAGATGATGGGATGCATAGCTAGGGGGATCAGTAGTGTGAGATAGGAGGTTATACTGCTCTTGTACAGGTCTCTGGTGAGGCCATATGTGGAATATGGAGTTCAGTACTGGTGCCCACATCTCAAAAATGACATTAACCTGCTGGAGAAGGTCCAGAGGAGGGCTACAAAGATTACAGCAGATCAGCAGGGAAGGCATACGAGGAGAGGTTGAGGGCACTGAACATGTACTCCCTGGAAGAAAGGGGAGAGGGAGAGAGAGAGAGAGAGAGAACATGATTGTGACCTTCAAGTACTTGAAAGGGATAAAAAAGGTGGGTAAGAAGGGTCTTTTTAAGCTGCATGGCAACCATAACACGAGGGGCACAGTCTTAAGCTGGGGGGTTGGGGGGGGGTCTGGAAGTGCTTCTTGACAGAGAGGGTGGTGGACACTTGGAATGCGCTGCCTGGAGAGGTGGTCTCATTGAAGACAGTGGGCAGCTTCAAGAGAGGCTGGGCTAGGCATAGGGGGGAAGGTAAAGATCATGGGTAGATAGGATGGGAGGAGTGGGGGCAGGGAGAGTAGCTCAAGCTGTGGACCCTGCAGTATGAGCAGACTAGATAGACCAAACGGCCTTCTTCTGCTGGCTTCTTCATTTGTTCGTATGTATGTTCCTATGAGCTCTAGACACAGTCATACAGACACAAACACAAACTATTTCAAAACCTAGCTCGTAGTGCTGAGATTCAGCTAAAGGACAGAGGCCCTAAACACACCGGTCATCTACTGCCGAGAAGTGGCAAGGATTAAGCACTTTTATCTCCAGCTTTTCCTCTGTAGCACAGTTACTGTCTGTCTCACTGCGGTGACATGAGGTGCCATTGTTGTTCTCCAAGTCTTTAACAGAGGCAACTTGTCTTTGTTAGCACAACCGTATCTGTGGCCCTGGCTACAGTCTGTAAAGAAATAGCTAGCTTTCTTAATGCTACCTAAATGTCAAGTAGCAACAGGGGAAAAGTCACCTTATTGGAACAATAAACTTGAATCTCGGCAGGGATCCCTCTGTTTGCTTAGGTGTATTATTTAATATTTGCTGATGGGCTTCTTGTGAGAATAAAAGATGCCTGGGGTCACCTTCTGCTTGTTGCGACTGTAAAAGAACGGGTAGGTTTTTCCAGACGTGTTTTTCAGTTTCAAAATGTTTGTCTTCTAAAGATCAGCCTTTTGCCTCTGCTTAACGCACGAGGGAGGTGGGGGGGAATCCGTCCATGGTCATTTTGTTTTACTGGATTCCTGCTTCATTGTGGTTATCGCTGTTTTGTTTTAAAAGTTCCAGTAGTTATCTTGCCAGAAAGGGAGAGCAGCAGGAAGAGATCAATAGCTGCCTTCCTGTCACTGATCCTCTGCAAGGCTAATACGGATTGTTTGAAGTATTGGCTCTATGACATCAAGGTCTGTTTGTAAGTGAAATGTACAAGTCTTGAACTGCACCGTACTGGAGTTAATGAGAGGGATGACAGTGGCCTAGTGTACGAATGATTTCTTTAAATAATTTAATGAGAGAAAATATTTAATAAAGGGAGCATGTGGAGATGCAGCACCGCCGTTTCAGTGAGGCATTGTTGGAAGCAGAAGATACAGTAGGCAACAAAAGCCGCCTTTATTTCAAATTGGAGGTTGTAGACATACTTTGCAGTTTGTCCACTGCATTCCGAAACCGAACAGACTGATTAAATGTAGTGAAAACTGATTAAATCGTACTAAAAGTAAAACGTAGGCAGAAAAAAAAAAAAAAACTGGGAGTGTTAACTATAATCTGTCCAGGATTTTTGATGTGGAAATAATTCACTATAGAAGTACTTTCTTGAAACCTGTTCATTCTTTGATAACTGGGTAAGGCCACTGGGCACAGGTGCCTGGTTTCAGGGGTGACCTGAGAGCACTGGGGAGGTTAAGTGACTTGCTCAGTCACACAGTATGCAAGCGGAGGTTGTGGGAATCAAACCCAGGTCTGCTGGATGTACCAAGCTCATTCACAGCTCGTTTCTCTAACCTCTAGGCTATACTGCCAGACATTTAAATTTTATTTTACCTTTGGTCAAAAACTAGTTCTCAACCTTTCAGAGATACTTTAGTACTCACAAAGTGAAAGCCAGTTTAACCCTGTACTGCAAGGACATTAGGGATCAGTTCAGAATACCCGAGTGTTGTAAACCTGCTGAATGTGAATTCTATATTGCAAGACCATTTCATAGTTAGACGGGTGCACAACCCATGAGGTGAGTGAATCAATAAGATTTCCAGCTTCAGGATCTGTGCCTCGCTTGGGGATGTCAGTGGGAGTGGGGGTTACCTTGCGCTTTTTCCTTTTGCCCGTCTTACAGAGTGTCTTTGTAGGACAGTCTTCTTCAGGTAGTCCCTTGCTTGAATGAGATGGACAACTCTTACCTCTGAATGCTCTTAAAATGCCAGGCAAGAACTCATTTCTGTGGAATGAAGTTGCAGATCACTTAGGACGCAACTCACTTGAGAAGCAATGTGCAGGACCCCTTTTATAGAGCTGTATTTTACTAGTCCCTCCCCTTCCAAGATGCACTGTTGTTTTCCAGCATTGACATCACCTGTTCCATCCTGACTCTTACTTAATGGGCCCCCCATATGCACTTTTTTTTTTTTTTTGTTTCCAGCTTCTGTTGTTGACTTGCCTCATGACTTCTTTTCTACAGAACACCCACCTACTTGACTTCCCCGAATACATATTGCCTTGCTTTCTCCCTACCTCTTTGATAACTGTTCTTGAAGGAGAACACTTAGGCCCTGTCCACACTACACCGCTTGCACCCGGTAACGGATGCAATCCGCTACGCCGCTGGAGCGGTGCAGTGCGCTCCACCCTCGGGCGGTGTCCATTACGGACCAGCACCGCCGGTTCATTATTATCGATCCGGGCTACTGCCATAGCGCCCGATCCTAATAACAGCTTGGCGCTGTTGGTGCCCTGCAGGGGATCAGCATCGCAGTCCACACTCACCACCGATAACATTACCAGGGCGGGATCGTTATAATCGCTGTTGAAACCACCTCATATGTGGTTTCAACAACGAATAGAAACGCGCCTGTAATGTTACAGGTGTAAACGTGACCTGTTACGGTAACGTTTTACACCCTCTGTAACGTTACAGAGGCGTAGTGTGGACAGGGCCTCATTGTGTAATATCTCACACTTAAGTGTGGGTCACTATACTATATATAGGTGTTCCCCTTTAATTGTTTCTTTATAGATCTGATCATGCCTGAAAAAGATTGAAGATTGAAATGTCATTCTAACTTTATTTTTGTTTTCCAGCAAACATTTAATATAATCTTTGTGTTTTAATTTGCAGTCCATACAAAGATATAACACCTTTTTTTTTTTTTTTTGTATTCCTTGCAGGTCAGAACGTATTTTTAATTTTTTTTTGCAGACTTTATTCACTCTGGGCCTCGGGCATCCTTCAGGAGTATCCTCTCAGCTGCTGCCTCTCACTCCCAGCCTGAATCCCCGCTTCCCCAGGCTCTCCCCCAAGCGACTCTGGTAGGTCTAGACCCCCAGATCACCCGCCGTGGTGGCTGTTTCTGAAATTAGAGGGACCTACCTCATTGCTGGGTTGGTCATGGGATTCCTGGGTGTGCTGATCCGGCATTGAGATGTGGGCACGCTCCTGGGGTCTGCATCATCTCCCGGTGTTCCGGAGGGTTTTTTGGTGTTTTTGTTTCCACTGCAGAGTGCGGACATGCAATGGCGTCCAGGTGAGAAGCACCACTGACTGCAGTCGCTCCGCCCCCCAGCATCTGCATTGCGCCGCACGTTCCCGCTGCCCTTGGCCAACGCCAGGAGCCGCCCTGGAGTGGCACAACTCCAAATCCCTCCCTGGGAAGGGAGAACAGTCCTCCGGGTGCTCAATCCCTCCCCCCCCCGCCGACCCTCAGTGGCTCGAGTCCGTTCCTGAACCCGGGTCACCGGTGTGGCGCGAGGTGTGGCATTCAGTGCTTCAGCCCTCAGCGCCACTGGGCTGGCTCAGAATGTATTCTTAAAGTGGATTATCCAGATATCAAAGCAATGTCCAAAGAATGTCTACTTGTGGGGCTGCCCAGTCTTCACTTTGTGTGTAAGAATGAACATTTTACTTACTTTGCATGGGGTTTTTTTGTTTTACGTTTAACTGGTTGATTCTGCCTTTGCCCTGCTCTAGCGGTATCCTGGAATCCCCTGCAACTGAGGTCACAACCAGGGATCAGTAGCATGAGATTTATTTGACCAGATACAGTATTGGAGCTACTTATAACTGTGATCAGTTGGTCACTGGTTCCACTACCCACCTGAGATGAAGTGCAAACTGGACAATTTGTACTTAACTCTTAGGATGGCAGACCAAGTGACCAAACTGACTGGTGACCAAGTGACCAAAGTAATAAAATGTTCCAATGCAGTGTCTGGTCACTTGAATCTCCTGCAGCTGATCTTTAGTTGTAACATCAGCCAGAGTTGTTCTGGAATGCCGTGTAAGCATCTGGCTTTGTGTAATGCCCAGGTGTGGGGGGGGGTGGCAGGTAAAGAAAACCAGCCCCCAGTCTGGATGGCTTCACCATGGTAGGAGGGATCCATGGGATAACAAGAGGGTAAGAGCAGTAGATGTTGGGGATGGAACTGGGTGGTAGCCGATGGATGGAGCAGTACTGGTGATACTGCCGGCATAAATTGTATTAAAAAATACTGTTATGAAACGAGTGCAAGCTGAGCCATTGGTGAGTAAAACAAACTTGTTAGTCACCAGATTCAGTTTATAATGGCTATGTAGAGCCCTCTCACATCAGTTGAAAATTGATAATATGGTGGTGTAATCCATGTAAGAATCATATCTGGCAATGATTTGTTCCCACCAGAATTCCTGGAACCCTCATAGTCCTTTGAGATCAGGAAGTAGAGTCTAATAGGCAGCACACATAGTAACATTAAGAGCATGGCTGGGAATGAAACTCAGTAGGACCTAGGTGGTCTATACACCTGATCTGCAGCAAGTTGTTGAGATTGTATCCACCCCTAGCAGAGCTACTTTGGTTGTCTAGTTCAATTTAGTCCCCCCCAAAAAAGAAACACCATAAACACTGAGTTGTCAGTTAAGTTGAATAATTTAAGTTTAGAGAGGGCAGTGAAAAAGGATGTCTGTAGGTCGATCTTTTTAAAAATTCATTAGCAGCAGTGTTATGTATCACTCAGCCTTTTTTGTAGTAGTAAATACTCCGTGCAAAGCATTTCTCAGAGATCAGTCTTAGCCTTTTCCTTTAGGTTTGCTAAACAAAGACCATTATGCAAGTCTGTTTCTACATCTTTTTAAAAGTGGCTTAAATCAATCTTTGTGCATCACTATTGGAGACAAAGCTGCTTTAAGCTGATATGACTTGATTAAAAAAAAAAAAAGTGGAGGGGAACTGGAACAAAAATAAGCCAGTTAAGAGTTTCTGTTTTTCTTTTTCTTGAATGCAAAGAAAAGTAACTTTTTTCAGCATTAGCCACATCCGGTCTTTTCCCATTAAACATTTGGGATTGCGTAGTCTTCATTGTTACAGGGAATCCAGTTGTGTTTGAACATCCTGTTAGACAACACCATGAATAAACTGCAACCTTTTTAAGAATAGTAGCCATGTGAGGAGTTGGAGATGAAGGTGTTGACATCCTAGAAGCCAGAACTTTAAGTTCAGCACCCCCCGCCCCAATACGATATTTTCATAAGAGGCAAGTTACAGAGTGCTACTATAGTAAACTTGAGGAACCCAGGTGTAACTGCTGTACACCATTCATTGTGTGTTATGTGTGCATTCCTCTTGATTTCTATCTAGCATACTGCAGTATATCTAAGATGGCAGAGTGCAATACAGACCTTGTAGAATCTAACCCATGGGTAATGAGCTGTTTCCATGAATAAACATGCAGAATTGATTGCTAGCAGCTTCATATTTAGGCTTTTTACAGATTCATTGACATATCAATAATTGCAAAGTTTACTTACGTGATTGCAATACTATCAGCATTTCAGAACATGCCCCTCCCCCTCCTGCCGCAGTACAGGTGGAGGATCATTTAAAATATTTCTGCCTGGAGTAGTAGACTAACATATTTGGTACCCTGTTAGCTGATGGGCTGAGTTGGTGTGGGCAGCTAGGCAGTGCTCGATGCTGACATTAAACTACATGGAAAGCACAACAACGGAGTATTTGATCACAAAGTCAGACAGAAAAGGCAGGCAATAAGTGGCCATAAATTTCTAGTAGCCTGAGGCTAGTAGACTGGTAAGTGAGAGAAAGAACTAGTAGCATAATGTGTAATTAAATAAATTCTGACTATTAAGCTGGTGGCTAATTTAGGCCTTGTCCACTGCACAGGGAAGGAATCACAGAGGTCAATATTGAAGGACAGGCACAAGGGAATCGTAGGGGGAAGAAAGGGAATGGAAGAGATGGTGCCATATATCAAGCTGGGTCTGCAGCAAAAATGAAGGTTAAAAAAAAATTGTCACATTAGATGGGCTCAGTGGCCCTTGTCTGCCATCACATTCTGTATTTCCATGAATGATACCTAATCCACGCACAGTAGGTACGAAGAACGTTAAGAATGTCACAGTATAGGGAAAGGGGAAATTGTCTAATCAGGTAAGGCACACTAAGCTGAAGCTTGTTTCCAGGTGCGACCTGGGAGCACAAGGAAGTTAAGTGACTTGCTTAGGATCACACAGCATTCCCAGGTGGGGGCTGTTGGGATTCAAACCCAGGTCTTCAGGTTTGCAGTTCAGAGCCCTAAACCGCAGCACTATACTGCCTCAGTATCAAGGATTCATGATATACTATGGCACTGGAAGTTATGGCATTGATAACCGAGTAATTTCTCTTGCAGTAGTAATTATGTTGCTCGGTGTAGCATGATTTTCAGGCCTGCCTCTCCTGTTGCCCCCCCCAGATCCTCTGCGACTTGTGTCAGATGAACCACCTTCTCAGTCCTGAATGTCCACAGTTCTGTGAAATAGTGATGTGTGTGACAATATGGTGTCAATAATGATCATAGTATTACCTTTCATTGTTGTCATACCATGAAAATCTCATACTGTGACTTCTCTGGACCACACCATAAATATCTGAAAAGGAATCCCTTGCCATCTTTAAACTGGCATCTTGCCGCTTCTTAGCATTGTCCTGGGCATTACATGAGATTGCGTAGTATTTTGTGAAGTTTAAAATGTGTTGCCCTTACATGTGTGCAGAATCAAGAGGCCTCGGTCTTGCTGCAAGTAAAATGGCCACCAACATCCATGCATATGAATAATAAAGACGCAAGAAGAGTTATTAGCAGCAGCCAGCATTTCTTTAAGTTATTTTATCAGGTAAGCCTTACGGAGACGGACAGCAGTCTCTTTGATAAGCAACCTTGGAGCAGGAAAGGGGTGAGGAATGAGAGGGTACATTTAAAAAATAGTAAAAGACAACTCATAGTTTATCTTTATAGGTATGTTTAGCAATAAAGCAGTGGAGAAATTGGCACTGGCCCACTAGCCAAATGCTGGTAGATTTTGTATTGGCTAGTAAATTTTTCATTTAACTAGCTCTGTGGGCTTGTACTGGAGAAGGTAACATTTCAATAAAAAGACCAGTTGGGCAAGTGGAATAGTCTGTGGGGCTAGTTGATTTTCCCAGTCATTAGTCCTGGTGGCTGGAAAAAAACCCTGTGAAGAAAATCTCCCCCTCCCCAAAAAATCAGCAAGCCTTACCCACCTGACTGTACGTTCCCTTACTGCATCTTAGAAGCAGACGCCGAGAGTCCCTGAAACTCCTGAATGTAGTGTTAGAATATAAGTAGGTAAAAACAAAGTGAGGGTGCTTTCCAAGGTCCAAATCAGGACCTCAAGTGGCCGCTCCTAAGGAAATGATGTACAGGTGAGAAGGCTTATTGAGCTGGGTAGTGGGGTGGGAGAGTGGGTTGGTTTTCCTTGTTACAAGTACTTCCATAGACATGTAGTATAACTGCTACTAATAGCCTTCTTGTTCCATTGACCTCAGAACACACTGATGTCAGTAGCCTTTTTGCATGGAGTTTTAGCAGGGCTTTTGGTTCTGTTTGCATGGGAGGGCAGCACAAATTTAAATGAAACAGTATTCAAACTTGTGGAATGCCTTGGGACAGTGTTAAGAAGAGACTAGCTGACCATTAACAGGATGGCTATGGATTCCTTTCCAGATATGTATGATGTGCTAAATCTGTGATTTAGGTATCCTTTAAATGTTGTAGTAACATCAGTGACCGAGACCAGCCAGATTGAAAGCTTAAAGTTTTTTCTGTAAAACTTTGTTGGTCCATTAAAAGGTATTAAATCACCTATTTTGTGCATCTTATTGTACAAGGACCAGTACGGCAACAGACATTTTTTTAGACCAGCTAGGTTGTTTTGGTAAGCATCTTATAGTTTTGAGTGATTACTGTCAAAGACCAAATGAGGAATTTCTCATAAATTAGGTCACTCTAGTTCTGAGTTGTCCTCTTTGCATCATGGTAGCGTTGCTGCTAGAATGAGCATGCTCTGAAGTGCTTTACCAGATTCCTACAGGTAACACCAGGGGCAGGAAGGAAATCGTTAAGTTGGCGATGTTGCCCTGCAGTAGATGGCCTTGTAATTCAGGTGTGGAGTTTGTTCTTGTTGTTTACCGCGAGTGTAGGAAATTACTGGCACTTAAAGAGCTAGTGTACTGGTTGAACTTCATATTAACTTTTCAGAGTAGAAAACTATTGCTTTTTCTGTCTTTGTACCTTTTGATTTCCTGTTGTCTAATTAGAAGATTTTCTACCCGACAGTTCTAGAAGTGTTGTGTGAAAACAGCAGTTTGCCTTGAGGCTGTCATATCTAATTTTATTCCTTGTCATGTCATCAGCATTGTGACTTCACTCTTTGTGACATCACAACTGCTCACGAAGAATCAGTCACCTGCTGCCAGATTGGGTACTAGTGATGTCATAACAGGTGAGGTCACAATGCTGATGAGGTGTGAAGAGGGAAAGAACTAGATATGTCAGCTGCCAGGAAAAGCACTGTTCTTTACATCAAACCCAATCTTATCATACAGAAAACTTTCTAATGAGCAAAAGAAAAAAAATGAGGAAAAAAGTAAGAACTGCCTACTTTTAACCCTTAGGCTACTGACAGAATTAGAACATATAGGAATTCTGGACTGATATCAGTCCTTGGCACAGCAAGGGTTAAAAATGGTGCTACTAGTCTACCCCAGTGGCCCAGCGTGCTGCTGTGCAGGAGACCCGAGTTTGTGAACGAACTTGCAACGCTTCTTTGGGAGGCAGGCCAGACTGCAGCAGCTGCCATTCAGAAGTGTGCTGTTGTCGGGAAGGATGGTGCCGGTCAACCGGTGCTACAGCATTGCCTGTGACAGACCACAGGAGCTTGCTCTCTTGGCAGTATGCCGCTGCATACAGCTGGAAACTCAGGAGCTCTGCCCTTCCCAAGGGGAGGCAGGAGGAAGGGACAAAACTGGGAAAACTCTGTACCCAGTCTGTATGATGGCCAGGCTCCTGTGTGACAGTCATGTCCTAGCGCCGTCTGAATCTGGATCCTATCCACAGATGTACTGCTGTAGGTGGAGAGGACAGTGCTTCCCTGGAGTCCCAGTCGTGGAGGGTAAACCATGGGGGATGGCTGTTAGAGCAAGACCTGGCTTGAGCACAGGAGGTCTAGCCTGAAGCAGAGTATATCCCTGCAGTGAAGTATTGCCAGGGTTAACACTTCTGTAAACAAAATGGTGGTACTAGCTTTTTAAAGAACAGGAAATCCAGCACGTCTAGGATAATAACGGCAGTGCAGTGAGAGGCGGTTAGCCCCAACAGTCACAGGAACAAACAGAAAACTGCACTCAGGAGCCAAAGAAATAAATTTGCCAGTGTAGATTACACTCTCTGAAACATTTTATTTTAAAGCTGTCTGGAGGACTATACGCCCGGCACTTTGACCAGCCATAGGTCTTCGTCAGTGGGCTGTGAATCCCCTGATAAAGACCTGTACCTGGTTGATGTGTCGGAGTATATAGTCCTCCAGACAGCTTTAAAATGAAATGCTTCGGAGAGTGTAATTTACATTAGTTACATTTTTCCTTTAGCTCTTGAGTGCAGTTTTCTGTTTGTTCTTGGTACTAGCTCTTTAACTGCTGCATTGACAGACTCACTGCATTGATTCTAGAGTATTTTCTGTTCTGCTGCGTGTGAACTAGGCTTTGTGCCTCATGTGGCCAACCTTGGAAGAGAAATTATAAAAATCGAAATATTCTTGGGTAATCAGTAGAGCAGATCAGTTGTAGAAGGGTACAGTTCCTGATTTCAGATGCCTTGTCACTATAACCAATTGTTGGCATGTCAAATATCCTAGGAGATAAAGAATCTATAAAAATATGCAAACACGGGCTTGAATTGGAAATTGTGTCCCTCTCACTAGAGCAATGATAAAAGGGAATACTGAGAGTACTGATTATCTACAGTTCTGTTATTAGCATGGTTCCTGTGAGATAAGGACAGCAACCTACTTTTATTTTCTTTCCTTCTTGGCACTTGCCTCAACAGTTGGGCCACCATGACTGTACCAGTACCTCTGGCTGGGAAGGTGGACATGCAGTTGTCTACAGTCGATTTGTATGCAGTTTCATGATCTTCTGACAGAGATGTATGACTGGTGGGAAGCCCCTGCTCTCCTTCCCCAGGAGCCAAACACTTTACAACCAGGGTGCGAAATTCCTATACTTTAGGTGCCCCAGGGCAGGCACTTTTGTTTCAGGACACCTACTACTGTTTAGTGCCTGCCTAGTGGGGCACATAAGGTATTCCTGCAGAGCGCCGTGTTTTTTTCTCGTGCAGTGCTTTTCCTTTGTTTTGGGATACTTTTTTATTTTCTGCCGGAGTCAGGACATTGAAAACACATGCGCAGAGCTCTGACATAGGGACACGATCATGACGTGCACTGAATTGCATATCCCGGTGTCCACTGACTCATTGTCAGAGGAGAAGAGTAGGCTGAAGTTCCCTTCGTTTCTTTGGCACACCCAGCAGCCTACCACAACTTAGAAGGGGTCCGTCCTTCACTGCTGGAGGCGGGTTGGAAGCTCAAACACCAATCGGTGACTGTATTTATATAGTTTGCCTGCCTCATTTCTTTCATGCGACACCAGGACCCTGCAAAAGCGCGGCATTCAATCCCACTGAATTAACTTAGACTGCTAGGTCATGCCGCGCTAGCGAGGAGTGAGAGTTCCCACAGCAATTGAGATCGCCGATCGTGATCAAACTCCTGAGCTACGGTAAAACTTAAAACACATTTCTGAGCCACAGTAAAAAATTTTAAAAAAGAACAAAAGCTGTTGTAAGAGCTAGTACTAGTCCAGTGCAAATGAGCCAGGGAACGAGGGTTGTTGGACTTGGGAGAGGAGGGTGAGACTGCGAAGGGAGGAAACTAGGAAAGAATGTCCCAGCCTGCATAGTTAGGATTCAGAAACCATGATCAGACATTGAGAAACAATTTAAAAAAGTAAAAAAACGAAGACCCACACCAACTCTGTTTTCACAAAGTTCTTTTGGGGGGGGGTGAGAGTGACTCAGGGGAAGAACCACAGACAGTGAAATTTTGTGAAAGGCAAGCTCTTTACCAGTTAGTTAGTTTACCCTAAGAATTGGTTACAGTTTGTGGTGCTCTGGATTGTACTGCAACAGGCAGACAGTACTGAAAAGCAGCAGCTCGACTGCAGCAGAGAGTGTCTCAGGGCAGCAGGGGCCATTCTAATTCACTTTTCAAGCTGCAGCATGTGTCTTTTTTATTTATTAAGTTCAGTTACTTACTTTTTACTGGGCCTGGGAACCAATCTGAATTTCAAAGAAAAATCTGTCTCCTACCAATAAAAAGTTGTATGTGTGTGTTAGTTAAAGGAAGCTTACTAAGCCACGCAGGTACTGCTCTTGTCTTGTAAATAAGTACCTAACAATAAAGGTTTAGAGGGGGTGCTGCCAATCTCAGAGTTTGAGGTCTGCAGCAGTACAGAAGTTGCTAGGGACTGAATTTAAAAAAGAAATCTGTCTGGGGGGGGGGGGACCTTTTTTTTTTCTTTTATTTAACCTGTGGCTAAAATCAAAATACAAGATCTGTTAAGTTGAGCCTCTTAAAAGCTTTCTTACAAGGTACTCTGGACTATCTAAATACAGGGATCTATTCTGTTAAAGTGTCTTAAAGTTAAAAGCTGTCTTACAAGCTACTCTGAGGAGTGTAAGTGACTACCTAAAATCTAAATAGAGGGTGGGATCTGTTAAATAAACCCACTCTAAACCTGTCCTCAGCAGTACTGTAATAAATCACACAGACACAGTTTCTTTATCTGGTGTTTATTTTTGACACGAAAACAACAAATTAGTGCAGATATTACTACTAGTGATGCAGAAAATTCTAATGCTCGGTTTGGTGATGACAGTTGAAATTATGTTAAAACATGATGCGGCAGGTTAATAAATTGCTGGGCATGTATTTTTACTCTTACATGCCCAAGTGGGCAGGCACATTTTTTTTACGAATTTCATACACTGTTTACAAGTACTGGTGTTCATCTGCTGAGCCAGCCCCATTGTTGATTTTGAGGGATTGCGTGGCAAACCCCAGCCTCCCAAATTGCAGCCTGATGTACTGCTGCCATGGTGTTGGTCCAGTCCTTCAGCCTACCTTTGCAATTGCAGTAAGCTGGTCCCTGCTAGCCTCACCATGGCAGAGGAAGAGATTCATTAAATTCTTGGAATGTCAAGGCGTTGCCTAAGGGACCCTATTTTAATGTAAAGTCCAAGAAAAATAAAAAGGGGGAGGGGTGAAACATAAAAACTCTTATCTAGCTTGTACATGTATGAACACCTGTGTTTTGAAGTTTTAAATCCTTTGATAGTAAAAAGCTTTTGTTTCAACTGTTTCTATATTGGGCTTCTTTCAGCAGTCTGTAAACATGAAAGGCAAATCATTACTTAATGGAAACACCGTGCATCTCTGCTGGGAATTCTTTATAGCAGAAGACATTGGTTCCTTTGGTGTGCGTCATGGTTGGGTTACTTTTTGTTGTTGATCCTACGAGTTTTTAAAAAAGGGGGAAAACCCTTTGCGTCCTTCAGTTTTTCTTGTGCTTTGAATGATGCAACCTGTTGTTTGGTCTCCTCTGGAGAAACGCCTAACGTGGTTGATATCACGTTGGGGGAATAAAGTCTATAGGCATTAATCCTGCATGCCATCATACTTTCTTTGGTTCATGTCTTTATTGTCCACAAAACACAGCGTTTCAGTTCTCTTTGAAGGACAGCATATCTGGCAGTATAGTAGCACTGTGAACTGTGCTGCGTTGGTTACTGGTAAGTGGAGCAGATAAAAGTATTTCAGAAGGTGGAGTTTGACTTTTTGGGCTTCTGGCCCAGAAACAACTGTACTATCTGCTAAGACACCAGCACCGTTTGCTTTAATGAGAAGCAGTCAAACATGAGAAAGATATAATACAGCAAACAGACTGCCCAGCAAGTACGAGATAACATTGGAAGTTTCCCTGTGATTTTCCCACAGTCTTAGGAGCTTGATAGGGAGCCACTTTAGGATTAAGTGGGATTACTTGCGTCTTTTCCATCTACCCCCCCCCCCGCCATGTACCCTTTATGAATACGTCCTCATAACTATCAGTGTTGAGTTATCCAGCAGAAAATGCAGACCTTTGGAAACTGCTGACTCTTCAATTCTGGTACTTCCTTTTTTTTAGCCTGCAAATTAAATCAATAGAAACAACAGCTGTAAGTTTTCCAGTGCGGCAAATAATTAGTGGAAGTTGCTTTTGAAGGTTTCTCCTTGTATGTATTGTGTTGTTACATCACATGCAGCTGTTTCAATAGAATTGATGGGCTGATCCTTTAGATTTAAAGGTCAGGTTAACTTGCATTCCAAGAAGACTGAAGAAAGTGTAAAAAATGACATTTTACTTTAATTGGCTTTATATGCTGCTGGGTTGTTGGTTCATTCTCAATACACATGCATATCATGCAGGCACTTATTGGTGGGTTCCTTAATGAATGGGGTCCCTGTGGGGTCTGTATTTGCAAAGAGCCCTCTTAAAATTAAGTAGTTGGTTGCCTCAATGGTGTAGAGCAGTGGTTCTCAAATGGTGAGGCCAGCCTCCCAAGGGAGACCCCAAACTGTTCCAAGGGAAGCCCTGTTAAGTCTGAGAATGTACAATATAAGGTTTTGGAGGTTTTGTTTGAAGGGATGACGCACATTAAATATGGATAATGGCAGGTGACTTTGTTTACATATGCACAAATTGGTGATCAGGAATGTCCCACTGAGCCAACTATTGTTTCTGAGCTGGTATTTACAGTATATGTACATTGGTGACCGGCAAAACCACACTGAGTCAAAGCTTACTACGGTAGCTGTCCATTTACATGTAAATTGGTGACTGGGAAAGGCACACAGAGTCCAGGCTTGTTTCTACCATAAAATTAGTGACGGGAAAAAGCACACTGAGCCAATGGTTGTTTTCAATGACTTAGGGTAAGGTACAGTCGTTTCTTAACAACAGGGGTAAGAGGGGAAGATATGAAGGCTGCTAGGATGGTTGTTCAGATAGAGGCGAAACAAAGTAACAATGGTCCAGGAGTCAGAAAAGTGGAGTGACACGGATAACCTGTGGTAAGGGGTTGGGGGGAGAATAAGAAGTTGGATAAAAAGAGAACATACTCAGTCAACTTTAGACTCACTTTATTGCTGGTGTACTGTGGAAAGTACAGTGAAGCTCACCAGGATGAAGTGCAGTGTCACAGTTTCCGTATGATATTTTTTCTGTAGGGAGGCCCAAAATTATTTGAGGGAGGCTCAAAATCTTTCCCATGGCTTGTGGGAGGCTCACTATAGAAAGTGTGAGAACTAATGGACTAGAATATTGGGAACCAATCGGCATCCAGAACTTTCTCCAACGTAGACCATATCTGAAGATATTTCTTAGACTGGTTCCTGGCTAGGTGTTGGGTGTGTCCTCCAATTTCATGCAGTACAGTAAGAGTTTGATCCAATGTGCAATTGTGGGAGCCGAGACCAATCTTCAGTGTTGTGCCAGAATCTGCTTACCAACCACTATTCCTAGTTTTTGTAGGGGATGGCTATTTGTTCACCCCGTGTACCTCTTGGCAAACCTAGTAATGCATCTATAGGGTTAGCGTGGATTGTCCCCCCCCCCCCAATATCTCTGACAGTAAGGCTAGTAATTCACTCCAGAAGAGTTGTAGTTTTGGGCAAGCCCACATCATATGGTGAAAGGTGCCCTTGTGGGATTTACACTTACGGCAGAGATCAGACTGAGATGGATCTATTTTGTTTGCCAACACCAGGATAAAGTAGATTCTATTCAAGATATTATTAGTGGATTACCCACATTGTGTTATTAACTGAACAGGTCATGCCCTGTTTAAAATTAAGTCCCAGTCCCCATCTCCCCGTCAAGCTCTCTGGTTTTAAATCTGCTTCACATTTTTGCTCGAGTTGAGAGAGAGGGTCTGGGAGGGCTCCCACAGGTAATTTATAGCATTGCTTTAATGGTTTGGGGTTTGTGCTAACATTCTAACCATGACCTCTTCCAAGGGCAAACAGCTGATTGGGTTACCCCTGGGGTGTTGTTCAGTTATATTTAACAGTTTGGCCCTAATCTGAAGGTATGTAAAACAGTGAGAGGTATTTAGACCATATTTAGAAGCTAAGGCTTGGAAATCCAACAGACTTCCATCTTGGTAAAGGTGTAAAATTAGAGAGATTCCTTTCAATCTCCAAGAGTCAGAAGAGTGTCTGATCGGTAAAGGGCACTGATCCAGCTTCCATAGGGTTTGGAAAATAGAGGCTTCTGGGGAGAAGTAGGCTGGATAGTCAAGAAATTTATGGGCCGACTTCCAAGCTAAAAGTGATGCTCTGGTGAGCGGGTTTTTGACCTCCTGTGCTCCTGAGCCAGTCAACATGGTAGTGAACAGCTGGTTGTAGAGTGGCAAACTATATTCCGAGGATTCCAGCTCGAGCCACGTCCTGTCAGGATTTTCCTTAGTTAAAAGGCCAGTCAAGAATGCTAATTGTGCAGTTAGGTAGTACAGTTGTCTGCTCGGTAAACCCAGGCCACCTTTATTTATTGGGTGCCATAAAATGTCTCTCTCTATTCTTGGTCTATGTCCCTGCCACAGTAGGGAAGTTATTGCTCCCTCCAGTGATTTAAAATATTTGAGAGGGGTGCGAATAGGCAAAGTCTGAAATAAGTAGAGACACCTGGGGGAGTATACAAATTTTGATTCATTTACTCGTCCAATGAGAGTGAGGGGCAGTGATTTCCACCTTATGCAGTCCTCTTGAACGTTTTGAATGAGGGGTCTATAATTAAGATCACATAGCTTAGAAAGTTTACTTGGGAGTCTAATCCCAAGGTACTTTATCTCTGTAGATGGCTCAATTATCATATTCACAGTTCATGTGGAGGAGCCCTTCCCTCCCATGGGTAGCAATTCACATTTCCCCCAGTTTATTTTATGACCAGATAGGTGGTCATATTTGCTAAATAATTATGTGAATGCTGGTAGAGCTTTTTCTGGGTTTGCAAAAATAAAAAAGTAGAATGTCATCTGCAAACAGTGAAATGACGTGTTTAGTATCACCCAATTCGTAACCCTCTATGTCCTGGTGACCACAAATCACGGCGGCCAAGGCCTCTATAGTCAGGATGTTTAATAATGGGGACAAGGGACACCCCTGCCGCATGCCCCGAGAGAGTGGAAAGGGAAGAGACAAAATGTCACTAGTCATAATCTGCGCTTTGGGAGGGGGGTTTATATAAAATCATTATCCATGAATGGATGCGGGGAACGAGATTACATTTTTTGAGTATGGCAAACATAAATGACCATTCCACATTGGTCAAAAACTTTCCGCATCTAATGCGAGGAGACCCTGACCACCGCTGTCACCTCCCCTCACCCATCATTACATGATGTTTAGCGTGCACCTGAGATTGTTTGGCTTGTCTGCCACCCACGAAACCCTCTGGTCTTGACGTATCAAGTCGCAGTGTAAAATATTTTTGTCAATATTTTATAGTCAGCATTAAGCAATGAAATGGGGTGATAGGAACTACACTTTTGGGGTCCTTCCCCGGCTTGGGCAACACCATAATCGTTGCCAGTTGCTGTGAGACTGGTAATTGTCCAGTCTTAAATGCCTCCCGAACCATAGTAGCATCAATGGGTTTAGGGCTTCCCAGAAGGTCTTGTAGAATTCTGAGGGAATTCGTCAGGTCCTGGGGCCTTACCTGACTGAGATGACCAAACTGCACGTCGCAATTCTCTGATGGTGACTAGCTGTTCCAAACTGGCATCGGGGAGGGGGGGGGGAGGCACTGTTGAGCCCAAGCTAGACAGACATCTAAAACAGCAGCACAGCTATAACAATAAAATCAACAAACAAATAAATGTTTTATTGGTGGATTTGGTACTCCAAAGTTATTTCACTGAAAATCTGAACTTCTATAGCACAGAGATGGGCAATCCAAAGAAAGATCAGGACAGAAATAAAAGCAAACCAATTTCAGGTCTCCCAGCCACAAGATCAGGACGGGGCCATAGTTCTCCAGATGAAACTGTCATTGGCGAGGAAACTTTGCAGACGTTGGAGTTTAAAATAAATAGACTCATATCAACTGTGTCTGCTTTGGATGACAAATTTGATTCTTTAACTACTCTGGTCACTACAGTGGAATCGGAGGTAGCTAACCTTAAAACGGTCTCCCTGGACACTTGTAAAACAGCAGAAGCTGCCTTGGGCACGTCAGCTAAGCTAGTAAAGGAGAACTTTCACCTGAGATCCCAGCTCAAATCACTTGAGAACCAGGCCCGCTCTGCGAACATTCGCGTAATAGGGATGCCGGAACAAAGTGAGGGGGATCACTTGGCCCTAGTTATCAATGACTGGATGGAACATCAGCTGGGGCAGGCCATCAAAGATAAAAAGTTGGCAATTCAAAAAGCATACCGTGTCTCATCCAGGGGACGACCAAATGAACCAGAGGCACCCAGGGCAATGGTAGCAGTTTTGGATGGCATTGGCTCCAGCCCACCAAAAGAGGGTGTTACTGCACGAAGGGACTTGCATCCAAATATACCACGACCTGAGCTATGCCACACGGCAACGCAAGAAGAAGTATGATGGGGTCCGAGCCATACTACGGGAAGTGCAGATCACACACAACATGCTGTTCCCCGCTTGCCTTCGAATTATCCACAAAGGGAAAATATTTATTTTTTTCTGATCCAGCAGAGGCCCTGAAGTGGTCCCAACGCCATGCTTTCTCCCGATTCCTCTCTTCTTCTCTTGGGGTAATCGGATCCAGAAGACGCAGATGAAGAGACCTGAAACAAGTAAGGTCAAGGATCTAATTGGTATTCCTAATATAGACTCTGAATTTCTCTTTCTGCAAATCCGCTTTTGCAGACAGACTTTAGGTTTTTTATATATATATATATATATGTGTGTGTGTGTATATGTATGTATATATGTGTGTGTATATATATATATATATATATATATATATATATATGTATATATGTGTGTGTGTGTATATGTATGTGTGTATATATATATATATATATATATATTATATATATATATATATGTATATATATGTGTGTGTGTATATATGTATGTGTGTGTGTGTGTATATAGATAAAGATATATATATATATAGATATATAGATATATAGATATATAGATATATAGTTCTAAGATCGGTTTAAGGCTGGAGAATCAAGTTAAAGTGATCCCCATTCTGTGACAGATTATAACAGGGGGGAATCTGTTCGATCATTGTGCTTTTGCTCTGCAACTAAATTTTAGCCTCTCTAAGGGTTAGCTCACAAGTAAAAATGAAAATATTCTAAAGTTAAAATTACCCTGGTTCTAGGGATTGTTGTTCTTTTTCAGTGATTTAAACTGAGAGGTATTATTGACACCTTCACCGACTTCAAGCCTGAAGTTATATTGACATTTAGTTTTGTATGGACTTTTTAGATGTTAGATCTTTTCTGAAGTTACCCAAAAGGGTGCCTTAACTTGAAGTAAGCATGGCCACTTAACTCCTCCTGGAAGGAGATGTAAACCAAATTAGTTTGTAATAATTACATGCAGTAATATACCATGCCGCTCCTGGGCCAACTGACAGCATAAGCTATTAAAAATAATGGTTTTTAATAGTGTTAATACCTCCCAAAGATGTATCTTATGGATTCAGTATTTTTTTTATGTGCTTGTATTAAGAGGGGTGGTACCCTTGTGTGGCCAATTCTTGATATGTACCCTTATATACTGTCTCAGGAAACTGTTTGACTGGATGTCTATTGTATAACAATAAATATAAAGTATAAAAAAAAAAAAAATGCCATCTTTAGATGGGTCTAGAGAGGGTAGACTGACCACATCCAAAATGTCTTCCGGGGAGGAATCAGCTGGGACATGCTTGGTATGATGTGTTTCATAACATTTTCAAAAAGCAGCATTAATCTCTTTTTGGTCTAAGTAAACAATACCTTCAGAAGATTTTATTTCAAATATTATTCTATCGGCCTGCTTCTTTTTCAGTTGCCACAACATCCATTTTCCTGCCTTATCCCCCTCGAAATAGAAACGAGAGTTAGTGATCACCAACTCCCTCTCTATCCTTCAGGACACCAACTGGTTCAAAGTATTGTACCTTTTATTCTTTTTAGCATACGTAAGTCCACGTCACCTTCCCCTCTCTTCTTTTCTGCCTCCAGTTCAGCTGTTTTTCTAAATCTGTCTCTTCTTTAAGCTCCTGTTTCCTTCTGTAGGCAGCATAAGAGATGGTCCCCCCCACACACACACAAAAGCTTTCATTGCGTTCCATGTGTTTGTTATTGAAGTGTCATCTGGATTGTTAAGGGAGACAAAATCCAATAATTTTTGTGACATTTGTGTAAGATACTGGGGGTCCGCTAATAGCATGGGGTCGAGTCTCCATTGGCGCCCGAGTGACAAGGAAACATACAGGGGAGCATGACTGGAAATCAGTATGGGGCCATATTTCGCTTCTATTTTGTTACTGATTAATCTAGACGATATCGGCATGTAATCTAATCTGGTATAAAGGTTGTGGGCAAGGGAGAAAAAGGAAAACTCCCTACCATCTGGGTGGCAGTGCCTCCAGGCCTCCAACATTGCTCTTTCTTTGGCCAGGCATCTTAATGCCGTTACACTTCGAGGAGGAGGGCATGACTACTTGCCCTGAGTAATCCAGAAGTGGGTCCCAATATGTATTAAAGTCCCCCCCTGTTATTATGTTGTCTGGGAATGCAGCTAGTGTAACCGCCATGTGGTGAAAGAATTCAGGGCTATCATAATTCAACCCATAAAAGAACACTTAATAAGACAGGAAAATGGATGTCGTGGCAACTGAAAAAGAAGCAGACCGACAGAATAATATTTGAAATAAAATCTTCTGAAGGTATTGTTTACTCAGATCAAACTATCAAAGTAAGACGTCTTTCTTCCACAGTGGCATCCACCATTACATTATCGACCTTGGAAATCGGAAAGGGATGAGTGAACTTTCACTCTTAAGGAAGGGTGAAACCATATGACCACCACCCTCCTCCCTTGCTTTTGAAGTAAATGGAGCTACAATCAGGGTCCCTCCCCAAGAGGCTGCCAAGCGGTCTCCCTCTTGTTTTGTCATGTGCAATTCTTGAAGAAAATGGATGTCTCCCCTATTCTTTTTAAGATATGACCACACTTTTTTCCTCTTTACAACCGTTTTGAGCCCACTGATGTTCCACGAGATGAAATTCAAGGACCCCATATTTGCAAATGAATAATAGAGACCATAACCAGCACTTGTCTTAGATTTAGTATTTTACAGTAGTTCACCTTGAAAATGATTTCTGACCTTGTAAGTTTAAACAGCCAAAATGTTCCCTTAAAACAGTTCCCCACTCCCATCTCTTCCCAAAAAATTACATGAAACAACAAACAACCCTGAAACACCTCCCTTCCCTCCACTCCAGGACTGAGTAACAATAACAACCTCTTTTGAACCTCCCCCCATGCTTCCCTGTGGCCACAGGCCATAGAAAGTAAAGTTCCCACTACTTTGCGTGAATGTGCTGTTGCAACCCCATCCACCACTGACCTTAATTAACTAAAGAGAAGAACTGTCCTTCCTGTGACTATTAATAGATAGAAGGGGTAGGGTGGTAGTTAAGTTCTTTTAAGGGAAAGCCCTTAAACTTGTTTAATATATACTTATGAGGTCAGAGTTCAGGGCAGGCTCCCACCAAAGAAGAGACATCCCACCAAATTGGTCCTGTCATCGAGGTTAGAGCCCGGCATAACAGGCCACCGCGGGACAAGTCAGAACCCCCGAGCTGTGGAAGGGTATAAAGGGACTCTTTTCCTACCCCACTGCTCAGCGTATCCAGAGCACCCCCCCCCCCCAATTACACATAACACAGACTGTCTTGCAAAGCTCATCTTCCCAGCATTACTGCTCTTGGGCACCTCTACAAATCCTGCTGTTGGAGATGCTGCTCAGGTTCCCTCAATTATATGAAATCCAGAGGGCTGTTTCCAGGCATTCCCCTCCGATTTAACTAAAAACTTTTATCTATATCCTCCCCACCTTTAACCCCCTCATAGAGTCTGATTTGTTTTCTTTAGTACCATGGATAGAAATCATTAGAATCATAAACAGCTACAGAATCTTGGACATAAAGAGAACATTTTGTAAAGTAATCCCAAGTAACATGGGACTATGCCCAGGTGCTTTTCGTGGCAAATACCAAAACCCGCAGTAAATGAAAAGATATAGATCAACACCTCAAGCATTACATTTTCCTGTTGGTTTTTGAGGCTCCCATAATGTGGCAACTGGGTTTTAATCATTTTAGACTTAGGCATTTGTCTAAATCAAGCAAGTTCGAAAAGTCAGGATCAAATCGTACAGAGAAGCAGCGACACTGTCTGGATGTTTTAGGGATCCAGTCTAAGGTTTTCTCAAGAGCTACATCAATGTCGTTTTAGTTTTAAACCAGACACACATTAAACTGAGGAATCCAGAGTAAAGCCAGGAATTGCCCATATAATGTCAGGAAAAGAAACTGGAAAGCAAAAACCATCCAACGCTTGGCCCAGGTTGGGGAATAAAGCCAAGGAGCTTATCCGACCTTACACTCCTATTCAATCGAACTGCCCAGGAGAGATGTCGCTTTTCATCTGCAGTTCACACAACTCCCGACATCCGTCTCCGAAGTGAAGTGAAAGTCTTAATTTGAAGCACACGTCCCTGCAGCTTGCAGGCACGTGACATCAAGAAGTGGAGGAGGAAAGGGGGCACCGCTGCCCAGCTGATAGGCCCCAATAGATGTTGCAAACCACAGATTCAGACTCCCCCCATCACCAAACGCAGGACTTAAATGTAAATGAGTACCTCCGGAGTTCCACTTCAGGTTTTTGCGGCGGCATCACCAGTTATTCTGTGATCCTCGTCCCTTTGCTCTTCTGATCGGATGTAGGCAAGTGCTGCATCTGGGTTCGAAAAGGCCTTTTGTTTTTGCCCTTGGCATCTTATGATGAGGCAAGCAGGATAAATTAGGGCAAATGGTCAATTGAGGTCATGTAGCTTCTTCCGAACATCTACAAAGGCCTGACGTTGAGTCTGGAGTTGTCGTGAGTAGTCCAGGAAGATGCTCACCTTGGATTGCTGGATCATAATTGGGCCCCTTTTAAGAGTGGCATCCAAAATCTCAGGCCAGTCCTGAAAATGTAAAATTCTGACTATGATGTGACGGGGCCTTTGGTCAGGAGATAGTTTGGGGCCTGGAGATCAGTGAGCCCTTTGTCTCTCCAAGGAGAGAGATTCAGGTAGGTGCAGAGTCTGCCAAAGTCATCTTTGAAGAAAATTCGCACAATTATTGCCCTCTGTGCCTTCCAGTTCTCCTACCAAATGGAGCTTACATCTCCTTTCTCGGTTCTCATGATCATCCAGAATTTGCCTCCAGTTTTCTATCTCTTTTTGTAGTTGCACTGTATCTGTTGTGGTGCGGGATGTTGTGTCCTCTTGGGAGCTTAAGTAGGATTCCAATTCCTCAAGGTGAGTGCCATGCTTTTCTACTGTGTCAATTATGGTATTCACTGTCTGTTGCAGGTGGTTTAATTGCGCCAACATATTTTCAAATCCTGATTGCATATTTGTAGAAAGGTTGTAGTTCACATCCTTAATTAATTTTATAGGGCAGAGTAATTCAAAGATGGACCGGGTCTCCTGTCAGGCCAGCAGGACTCTAATCTTCCCTGCAGACCTTGTGTTGGCTCAGGTTAATGGCTCCGCGGCCTTGATTCTTCTGTGATTCTCCTGCTGTTTTAAAGTTGAGTTTGGCCTGATTTTTAATAATTTTGTTTGCAGCAGCCATCATCTGTCTTAGAAATGAGTTTTCTATCAAAACAGAGCTTTTGGATGAAGGATGGAGATAATATTTAAGTGGATGGATGCAGGAGCTCCTCCTCTTCTACGTGCATACCACAGCTCAGCTGGCCACACACCCGGGGCCTAGCAGTCCTCATCTGCCGTCAATTACTATGTTATGGATGGTTGTAAAATGTGTGAGGCAAACTGTGCAGAGGCCATCATCTGGAGCATCCCAGGTGGGACAATATATGTTTTTTTCTCTCACCATCTGTCCTCCCATATGGAACCTTCACTATGCCAACACCAGAAGCAGATGGGAAAGTGGGGCACAGTCCTACTCCCCCCCAAGATGAAGCATCACAGCATCGTCACAGATACTCTGCACCCTCCCTGCCAGCCTTTGCTCCTGATATCCCAGGCACGGGGCAGGAAGCCGGGTAATCAGCATGTAGAGCTATCCACTTATCACTCTGCACCATTAGTTCTCACACTTTCTATAGTGAGCCTCCCACAAGCCATGGGAAAGATTTTGAGCCTCCCTCAAATTTGGAAATAATTTTGGGCCTCCCTACAGAAAAAATATCATACGGAAACTGTGACACTGCACTTCATCCTGGTGGGCTTTCCTGTACTTTGCACGGTACACCAGCAATAAAGTGAGACTAAAGTTGACTGAGTATGTTCTCTTTTTATCCAACTTCTTATTCTCCCCCCAACCCCTTACAACAGGTTATCCTTGTCACTCCATTTTTCTGACTCCCGGACCCTTGTTACTTTGTTTCCCCCCTATCTGAACAACCATCCTAGCAGCCTTCATATCTTCCCCCTCTTACCCTGTTGTTAAGAAACGTCTGTACCCTTACCCTAAGTCACGCCTGAAAACAAGCGTTGGCTCAGTGTGCTTTTTCCGGTCACTAATTTTATGGTAGAAACAAGCCTGGACTCTGTGTGCCTTTCCCAGTCACCAATTTACATGTAAATGGACAGCTACCGTAGTAAGCTTTGACTCAGTGTGGTTTTGCCGGTCACCAATGTACATATACTGTAAATACACGCTCAGAAACAATAGTTGGCTCAGTGGGACATTCCTGATCACCAATTTGTGCATAAGTAAACAAAGTCACCTGCCATTATCCATATTTAATGTGCGTCATCCCTTCAAACAAAACCTCCAAAACCTTATATTGTACATTCTCAGACTTAACAGGGCCTCCCCTGGAACAGTTTGGGGCTCCCTTGGGAGGCTAGCCCTCATTGAGGAACCACTGTTCTAGTCTGATTAAGGGAGGGAAATGGGTCCCGTTGCTGTTCCATATAGCTGTACACTGCATCAGAGATACTCCTATTATTGATCTCAAAAACTTGGTAACCTAAGATGTAAGGTCAACACATTCAGGCTATCTAAGGTAGGGCCTTGATTTATAGTGTCTAGCTATACCACAAACCTGTACTTAATCTAATTGTACCGAAAGTATGTGACAAACTCCAGTTGAACACCAAACATAGCACGTTGAACTCAATGTAGTGGTATGTATGAACTGCTGACTGTTTTAAATAAAATGTACAAAAACAAAAAAAAAAAAAAACGCTAGGCCCACCTAGTCTGCCCGTACTTTTATTTATTGAAAAGTTTCACCAGGAAAGGCACACTGAACAATATAAAATTACTCGTCTCACAGAGTGTCCTGGGGGAAGGGGAACATGGGAGTACAGTAATCAAAAGCACATTTCCATGCAGTATTATAGAAAAATATATACAATAATCAACAACACATTTCCAAAGGTAATATAAAAGAGAGAAGCAACAGAGTAAAAAAACAAATACATCAGTTAGTAGCATTAGATAATCATTGAGATTTGATGCAGAGGAGCAAATTAAGAGCATTGCAGATTTAATACATACATGCGGACGAGGACGTGCAATAAAGTACTTGGTTTCCTTACCTGCCTGATTTAGCAGCCACTGACCCTGGCTGGTCATTGGCTTTCACCTCTTTCCCATCACTAGGGTTCCCTTCTGCCTATCCCATTCGTGTTTGAACCCCCCCACTGTGCTATCTTCCACCGCCTCCTGAGGTAGGTTATTCCAAACATCTACCACCCTTCTGCGAAGAAAAAACTTCCTCACATTCCCCCTTATCCTGCCCCCTTCTAATCTCATATCATGCCTTCTCGTCCTTGTACATCTTCTATAATGAAAGATGTCACCCACCTGGACTTTGTTTATACTCTTAAGATACTTGAAGGTTTCAGTCATATCTCCCCATTACCGCCTCTCCTCCAGTGTATACATATTGAGGCCTTTCATTCTCTCCTTATATGTCTTCTGGTGCAAGCCTCTTACCATCTGTGTTGCCCTTCTCTGTGCCGCCTCCACCCTGTTCACGTCTTTGCGAAGATGTGGCCTCAGAACTGTGCTCCGTTCTCCAGATTTCGCCTCACCAGTGTGTAGTACAGTACATCGCCACTTTCCTCCTTCTGCTAGTGATATCCCTTCCTATGCACCCCAGCGTGCCACTGACCCTCCCCACTGCCTTGGTACACTGTTTGGTTTCCTTTTGGTCATCTGATATGATTATCCCTAAATCCCTTTCTTCCTTGGTAACTGTCAGCAACTCACCCCCCCCCCCATCCTGTAACTTTTTGCATGGTTTCTGTGCCCTAGGTTAATGAGTTGCATAACACTGTGCATGCTTCCTTCGCTGGGCTCCCTAATCCAGGCAAAATTTCACTCCCCTCAGATGGCAGTGAAGGGGAAGGGGTCTCCCAGGAAAGGATAGACCTGGGACTGTGTGCAACCACTGTAGTCTGGCAGCATATGATGGTTGCACAGGAGTAAATCTGGTGGCGATGATAATGTAGCCGTGCTTGAGGACCAGAAGTAGTAGAGTGCCTGGAGCCCCAGAACGATGGTAAGAGAGAAAATAACAACAAATAAAATTCACAGTACTTTCAAGGCTAAATCCCCCTGGAAATCACTTTAGCTTATTCACGCAAAACAAGAATTCATAAACACGTGACTTTAAAATCTATCATGAATTCCATAATGCAAATGTCAAAAATGGGTTTTTAATTGTTTCCCCAACCCATATCTGATCCAGGATCCCCATTCGAATAAGAATCGCCTGCCGTATATTTTCCATAGTATAGTGGTCCCCACCCTGGTAGGCATAACCCCTCCCCCACCTTGTACCACCCTTGCCGGCGACTGGCACAGCCTCCACACCCCTGCCACAGCCAGTTGCCCACTGATCCAATCAAGAATTGTACTGTACATAGTATGAGCCCATTGGCATCAAAAATTGGCTCGTACTATGTACAGATAAGTGATCAGCTGGGCATGCTGTTCTCGTTTTAACAACTGATGAACTGCCGAAGAGTTTCTTTTTTTTTTTTTAATACCATATTTGGATTTCCTGGCACCAGACACCCCACTTCTCCGCTGCTCTCCTGTTCAATGTACAGCCAGTGGGCTCTTAATAGATGGTACAGTATTTGGTTAACTGCTCATGATTGCACTACAAAATAAAGAAAAAATAAAGCAGCATTGAGGTGTCTAGCCAATGTCTTCAGAATAGCCTGTACAATATTTCATGATGTATGCACTTTTTTTTTTGGAAGGGGAGGGTTAGTAACTATAACTACAGAGGCCAGCCACACTAGGACAAATTTCACCAAGTGAAAAAAAAAATCATACAAGTGAGGCAGGCGGAGGAACTATTTTATGTCAAATATATAGACCAAGTTAACTTTTTTATTATTTAAACCTAATAGTTTAAAATTTTAAAAACATATAAAGTACAGAATCCCATTTTATAAGCCCAATAAGACACTCTGGGGGTGTGCACTAGACATTTCTAGTGAGCAGCCAGGGCACTTGTCCTCGTGCCTCACTCGCCCTTGCTTGCGTTAGAAATGTCTAATGCCTACCTCCTCGGTGTTATCACTTACTAGACAGTGGACTGGTACAGAATTGTTGTCACAAGGATTTTGCTTCATTACCTTGCTGACTGTGCATCAGGTCGGACCCCATTTCTGCCTTCCTACCTAAAACCTTTAGCAAAAAAATCCTAGCTGGTATCAGCAGAACTCAAGTACACAACTTTTAAAAACATAACTGAGGGCATTTGCAGAGAGAACTGATCTTTGTCGCTATTGATTTACCTGATGCTTATTCCTTAGCTGAGGTCATAATTTCCTGTTTATGAAGTTCCCCTTCCTCTCTTCCTCTGACAAAGTCCAGTTAGACTGATATTACCTCATACCTGTAAATGCACTTAGTAACTGTTTCATGTTGTCACTTATCTTGTTTAAACTACCTAGTGTTGCTACTACAATTATTTCTGTTATCAACCTAATATATTTTTGTGCCACAGATACTAGACCAATGCATTAGTATTACTATGTAAAGAATGTTATGTCTTATGAACAGGACAGTGTTAAATGTCCAGTAATGTATTACACCTGACTTGGAACCTTTGTAAAATAGCTGGTTGGCTAAAAGGTATTAATCTGAAACTGAAATAAATAAATAAAAAATAAATGAAATCACAGTCCACTGGCATAAAAATGATTGTGAGTTCACAGATGACATCAGCTAGAAATAAGGATTGGGAGTGCATTAAACTTTTAAGACACTGGAGAAAACGGAAGGAACCAGCGATACAAGAATGGCTAGTACAGTTGAGGAAGACAGCCAGCTGCGAAAGGGTTCAGGCAATCTTCAGAGGTAAAATCGGAATTCAAATGTGGGGCAGATACCTAAGCTCAGCATGTTGTAAGGTTCCAGAAGCTCACTTTCTTCCAGAATACTTGATCCTGCACCCCTAACGCACAGCATGAATGAGGGTGACAGAATAGCTAGACAGACAGAACTTTAGATTTTTCTGATTTTAGTTAAATGGTGGGGTGATGCTCTAGACTAGTGGTGTCCAGTACATAGGCCACTGTCCACATGTGGCCGATTGCACATAAACTTGTGGCCAAGATAGGTGCATGGAGTACCAGCAATACAAAGCGTTAAAATGGCAGAAAACGTTCATTGGCATTACAGAATTGCAGTTATTTATTGACCAAATTGCAGCTCAAGATTTCACGACTGCCCAATCTACAGAGATTCTCTGGCAGACGATTTTGAACGTGAGCACTGCTGCAGTTGGCTGCAAAATTTGCTCAGCAAGTTCCAAGAAAGATTTCTCTGTTTGGTGGACTTGGGATTGCATTCCAGTTTCTGAGAGATCCATTCCAATTTGATGTCCGAGTGTGTGTCACATGGCTAAACTGATATCCAGAGACAGGCGTGGAATTGAAATGGACTTGCTTTTGCTGGAAGCATCAGAATTCAGCGAAGAGAAGGAGATTCACTGCTGCTCATGTGGCAGAAGGTATTTTTGGATGGCGACTACTGGGTACTCATGCATGTCGACTGGCTTATCGAGATCTTGCCACATCAGCCTGTGCTCTGCAGTCTGCAGTGGCTGCCAGTTTATTGGCGGATCACCTTCAAGGCCGGTTTACTGACCTATAAAACCTACACTGCCAGAGACGCCAGTTACCTGCAAGGTCTCCTTTGTCCTTATCGTCTCCTCCAGTCTCTGCGCTCCTCTGACGAGGAATTTTTAGAGGTTCCCAGGGTATGTCTTAAAACCTCTGATGCTCTTTCTTTTGCTTTTGCAGCCCTTACCCTGTAGAACTCTCTACCTGTTGGTTAAGAGAGTGCCCGACTGTCAAGAGTTTTAAATCTGCCTTTAAAACTTCCCTTTTTAATCAAGCTTTTTTGGATTTTAGTTAGTCGGACTAGTATTATTTATTATAGATTATCTGATGTTTTTATGATTTTATGTATTGTGTTATTTTATTGTACAAGCATTTTGATCAATTGGAATTGCACTTTTTATAAAAAAAAAATGGATGGCTGCTAACCACTCCCGGTGGTAGGACACTAGGTAAATGGCATCACTGATTCCCTCCCCCCCCTTGCCACCACTGCCCCGCCACCAGTTCCCTCACCCTGCAACTCCACCCCTTACCTCCTCCTTCCACCTACCTACTCCACCCATTTGCCACCCTCCCATCCCATTCCCCCATTACCTCCCCTTTTTCCCTCTGCGCCTCCACCATGCTGCTACTCACTGCTCTTTCTTCCTCCATAGAAACGCTGGCGACAAAGCCTTCTCTGGCTGCTTCTACTCTGAGCAATGATATTGATCCTTAGACCCGTCGTGCACTTACTTAGTGCCTTAACATTGAATCTGTTTTTGCTCAGGATAAAGTTTCCACTTATTTCTATGCAACCAATGTATATGTGTACACAGTGGCGGAGACAGGTTTGGGAGCATTTGGGAGCCAGGGGGTGCCATTGTCAATCACGGGCTCCACAATGGGCACTAAATAGTGAATAAAGATGGTGGTGGGCGCCACACTACACATTAGGGCAGCTAGGAGGGCGACCCTCAGCCCCCCTCTAGCTCTGCCACTGTGTACACTCTTTGGAAACCACAGTGTAAACCTACTGTGGACTGTGCGGATCCCTATGTAACCTAACTGTTGTTTGTCTTTGTATCTGTATGACCTGGAACCTTTGTAAACAAGTCTCTGATTCAAAGGTATTAATCCCAGTCTGAAATAAATAAAATATTGATTGATTGAAAACTTCTGCCCATGTTTGGCTCAACTTACATGTGTGAGGCAATATAAAGACTGAAAAGTTTCTCACCAAAGATATGTTCCCACTGTAGAAAACTGTTACGGTTACTGCTTGTATCTTTTTACTTAGTACATTTACAATTACACTGGGTTTTGTCTGCTGTTTGAATCTGTTTTTGTGTTGTGTGGTCAGTCTGGTGCTGCACTGGCAACATTGATGACCAAATAAAAATCCGTATTGGACACCACCGCTCTAGACTATGTATAACGTTTTACTGCTTATTAGAGTTGTATCTCCGAGGGGAATTTTCCCGGGTAGGATCGTTTTCTCCTTTATATCTGTACTAGGCAATGAATATTATTGTATAGTATGGTGAATATTGGAAAGTATTGGGAAATTGTATTGTAGCATTTTAAAGCTGAATATACAGTAAAATAGAAGTTAAAAACAAATCTTGGAGGCATAGAGATAGCAGCTGTGACTAAAAGCAAAACAAATAAAATAAATCTTGGATCCTGTTTTATTGAGCCTTTTAAGCAGCTATTTGTTAGTCAGCATGTGGTGTTTTTTAATAATGTTTGTCAGAAATATTAAGACACCCATTTTTCTTTTGGTTTTCTTTCATTCCTGAACCAAAATATGGGATTTTAAAATGTTTTAAAGTTCTCACTCCCATGCCATGCTCATCATGAAAATTATACCGGAGGCTGTATAAGCTCAGTGGTTTAAGGCTCTGAGCTGCAAACCTGGAGACCTGGGTTTGAATCTCACAGCCCCCACTTGCATACCGTGTGACTCTGAGCAAGTCACTTAACTTCCTTGTGTTCTCAGGTCACACCTGGAAACAAGCTTCAGCTTAAAAAAAAAAAAAGAAATCTTGGTACAGTGCTATGCTATTCACCATCAGGAACGTGGCAGCACCATTTTAACACATGCATATTATAATTCTAGTGTGTATATTCAACAGGTAGCCTCGGCAGAAGAGATTTCTAAAAATTGCAAGTGGCCGCCATCTTTAATGACATGAGTAATTACAACATTAGCTATAAAAGCTATTCTTAATATGTGAGAAAACTAAAAGTACACTTAGGATGAATCTAAGAAAGTCAGAAATAACTTTCATTAACAGACTACATGATAACATTTTTTGTGGACTACCAAGTACTGCTGCTTTAAGGAATGGATAGTAATTCAAAATGTGTGTTTTCGTTTTGCTGTGGCCACTGGTGCCTGTTTTTTGCTTGTGGCAGGAGTCCCTCTTTACCAATGACTGTTACTACTATCCTTTAATATTGGAGTAGATTAAAAAAGTAGAATGAACATTTTAAGTTGAGAAAAAATGGATAAAGCTCTTCTGGCGTGCATGCTTTTTTTGTATTTTTGGCAATTTTCAGTCTTGAATGGGCTCTGTTATCAGTCAGTTAATGGATGTATACAGCAAGGTGAAGCCTTCAACTACTCAATAACTCAAAGCATTAGACCTCACCAGTGAAGGGTTGTATTTTCACCCTTGTTGAGTACTATTTTCCTCTTTATTTCTCTCATGTCCCCAACCTAATTCACTGCTACTGCAGCCCAGTCTTCTGGGAAGATGGGGCTAGTGATTGGCTCAGCAGCCGGTGTCAGTAGCACTCTTTGATAGCCCAAAAAAGCACCGTCAAGCATCAGGCTGTCACACTTCATATGCCAAGCATGGCCATCTCTGGCATGTAACGTAGAGCCACTGATTTAGTGATTTTCCCTTGTCAAAAATGGGCAATTCTGTGTTACGAAATCTTAAAATAATTTTTCCATAAATTGAGTGCAGATCTACAAGTTTTGCTAAATGGGTTTACACAAATTGGGTACCAAGTATGTTTGTAAATGTAGTGCAAACCATTTAAAAAATATTGTTTGTATTTATGTAGATGTTTCTCTCCTGGTGCTGGCCCTTCTCAGTGTCACCACGCTCTTGGCTGGCTCACCTCCCAGGACTCCACGGCCATTGTACCCCCACAGATTCCCCGTGGCAAGGCCAGGAGGGTAGGTGTTGCTCCCCCCTCAGTGTCCCAGTCTAGTCTGTGGCCTTGCCTGGTGACGAGTGGGGCAGGCATCATCCAGCAACACTTCTCGTTTTCTCCTCTGTTTTCTCCCCTTGTAGCTAGTGTCCTATATGGATGCAGATGTGTGTGTACGTAGAGGCATGCATGCATCAGTTGCCATCCGCTCCCTGCACTGGACGCAACCGCTGCCCCACCTTGCCTTTACGTGGTGGCAGTACAGAAGCGGCATGGCACATCCCCCCCTCTCCCCGAAAGAGGAGAGTTCTCAGGCGGATGCTCCATCCTTTCACCGCCAACTCCCATCGGCCCAAATTTGCATCTGAACCTGGGTCGCTGGCATGATGGGAGGTGTGGCCTACAGTGCCTCAAACCTCTGCACCATTGGCCAGCAGTGCAAACCATTGTTTAATAAAAGGCAGACTCAAAGTAGTGCTTAAAAATGGCAAATTCTGTTTTATTTCCATTTTTGTGGAAAAAGGTACCCGAGTAACTCCACCTTTACTGTCCTAAAGTGGAAGTGCCATGGTGGGGTCGAAAGCTGAATCTCCTGCATTGGTAGCTCTGTTCTACAGCCATGACATGAGGCAAGTATGCATCTCCTTGATGGTTTAATTGTTAAACAGAGGCAGATTTTACAGTGCTTGTAGCCAGACTGACAAACTGAGCATATGGATCCAGTGGTAGAAGCAGGGATAAATCTGTCATGGAGAATAAATGCCTACACAGACCAGTCCCCAATTTTAAGTCCGAAAAAGCCATTTACTCTTGATTTTTTTGCTGCTTTATTTATGAATGAAATAGTGTCATTTAGAACAGTGACAGACTACCAGAACACAGTGGTGCGTTTTACTTATATCAGCCAGTGATTGCTGTAAAGTTCATTAAGATAGTCTCTCTGAATGAATCCGGCACAATACTGTTGGCTGCCAGGAAATTGTTTTGCTGAGTCAGCAAAGAAGAGAATGGAGAAATGAAGTCTCTCATCCTCTCCACATGAAGATAAAGCTCTTTTATTTTTTTTAATTTTAATAAATAATGGATCAGGCGGGGATTTAACGGAAGATTGCGTGATCAGATCTGAGTGGCAGCAGGTCCTCTGTGATTTTCATAGTGCTGAGAAATCCAAGTGCTTGCCTGAAACAGCATGATGCAGAGGTACTGGGAGAATGAAAGCATGCCTTAACCCCCCTTGGAGGTGTCCTTTCTTAAAACCTGGCAACGGAACTGAAATTTGGTATCTATGGCGTTTAGAACTACAGTATTTATACACAGGCACACGCACATGCGCATGCATGCACACACGTGCTCGCACACACACACAGGCCTTGATTGGCAGCTGTCACTCAACAGTAGACTGGCAAAGCCTTCCTGGTATAAGTAATAAGAGATTTTATTGAAGAACGTAACACAATACATCGACTTCCGGTCCCTAGAGGCAAACACCCTATGTTCTGCTGTCTTACTGTATGTCTTTCTTTAACTTCAGCAGTGGTGTTTGGTGTGAACCTTTGTGGGGCTACTGCACATTGGAATCCTGTGTATAGAAAAATAAACTGTACCCCAGTTAATTTATTTAAAATGGGTAAGGTATGCGGCCCAATGGTGTAGAGGGTTGAGGCGTGGGCATCTTACCTGGACCCATGCCAGCAACCTGGGTTCAGGAACAGACTCGGGACGCCGGGGGCTGGCAGGGGCAAGAGAGGATTGAGCATCCGTAAGGATTGCTCTCCTTTCCTGGGGGTGGGTTAAGAGGGTGTCGGTCGGCAGTGGCCTCTGGTGGAGACCAGGAGCACTGCATGATGCTGCAGGAGGGACATCCACACCAGAAAACTGTGAAAATGCTCCACGTTACGCTAGATGATGGCTGCCTGGCTCTCCAAGGCCATCAATGCCCCTGAAGCCTTCCAACTCAGCTGCACCCCAGGGCCAAGATGTTACGCTGGTCTGCGGCCCCCCAGGCTGGTGCCTTCCACCTCGGAGGAGGGGGACCCACCCGTTGAAGGGTTACACCGGGTTACCCTGGGGTGGCTGCCATTTGAGAGCAGAGGCCTGGGGGACAAGATGGGTCAGAAGCAGCATTGGCTCACCTGAAGGAGTGGCTAACGTGGCTGTGAGCTGGGGAGAAAATGAATAATACAAAAAAAAATAAAATGGGTAAGGCGCCATCTGATCTTGGTACCCATTGCGGCAAAGAACGTGGCAGTCTGTTACATATCATGCGGAGATGTGAGAAAGTAATACCTTTTTGGGACTCCATACGTCGACACCTTGATCCAATTATTGGGGATAGAAGATGCATTTTCTCCAGAAATATGCCTCTTGGGAGTGTATAGAGATAATCTGATGGGTCAACAGTGCAATCATATGGCTTTGGTATCGGCTTGTGCTAAGAAAATTATTTTGCGTCATTGGTGTGACCAGACTGTTCCTGCTTATTTGGAGTGGTATAAAGAAATTTTGTTTGCTTTGTAAGTGGAGAAAATGCTTGCTAGCATGGCAGAACATTTGTCTGTGTTTAAAGAGATATGGGAACCTGTATATACTTTACTTTTAATACACACTGGATAAACTTCCTCTTTTTTCCAGTTTGGTTTGGTTCTCTGTGGATGTCTTATTTTGGTGTCTCGTATGGGTCCCTTTTTCATTTTGGTATTTATCTATTTTGTATATTTGATATCCTTCCCTTTATTTTACGATGATTTATTTCAGTTGCTTCTGGAAGGATTTTATATAGTTTTCGCCCGGAGTGGAGGGTGGGGATAGGTTGGGCGGGGGTCTTTATTGTTCACTTGTTGATGTTCTTTGTTTGTTATTTTCTGTTTTGTGTTTGTTTGTTGGTATTGTTGTACTTTTATTAATAAAATTTTAATAATTTATTCTAATTAAAAATAAATAAATAAATAAATAGTCCTCTAGTCCCCCCTTCCGAAAACTTTACATGCTTCACCTAGGATTTTGAGCCATATCAAATATTGGATTGATGCAAACAACTGCATTGTTAGAAACAAACAAAAAAAATTATCCTGCCCAGTGGCTCTGGAGGTTGAGGCGCTGGTCACTATACCTCGGACCATGCCAGCAACCCAGGTTCAGGAACGAGCCTGGGTCAGCAGGGTCAAGAGAGGATTGAGCATCTGGAGGACTGCTCTCCTCTCTCAGAGGAGGGAGGGAGGGAGGTTCTGTCATCCCACCTGTTGACTGCCCTCTGACGATGGATGGAGGGCAGGATGGGTTGGAAGGCACGCAGTCGGCATCCTTGTGTCAGTGGGGAGGGGGAACAGGAGAAAAACACAAAAGGAAGCTGGCAGGCTCCATGATGGCCTGTCGCATCCCTGTGGCCGTCCTTGGGTTCTGGATTGTGCTGGGGGGGGGGAGACTGGGCTCCCCTCCCTATCCCTGCGACCTGGATTCAGTGACAAGCCTAGGGCATTAGGGGCAAGTTGTGGGGGAGCAAGGTCACATATCCCAGAGAAGGCTGCCCTCTGTGGAGGTAGGACAAGTGTGCTACATTGTGCTACCACCACCTGGGTGAACACAGATGGTGGTGCAGGCTGGAGCTGCTCTGGGGAGGTGAACACTACTAGATGGCGTGCAGGCATGTAGAAAATGTGCACACTCTGCTGTTGTTAAGTGTCCCAGGGTTTGAGAGAAAAAAGGAAAAAAACAAAAGAACCGTGACCATGGCAAGAGGTAGCCAGCTCCACACAGGCTCCACACCATTGATTGTGGCACCCTCCTGCACTAAACATAAACTCCAGGAGAGTTTGGGGAACCCCAACAGCCCTGCCATAGTGGGGGGGACATGCCAAGGAGAATGGAGGTAAGGTGTAAGCACTCGGAGAAGGCTGGGGATGGAGTTGGGGTAGCTGGCAGAAGGAAAGTATCTGGATTCTGGAGAATGATGAGACATGATAGGAAAAAAGGAAAACAGAAATAAAAATAGGAATGAAACACTCTGGCCCAGATATTCAAACTGCGCCACAGAAGTGCGCAACAGCAGGAGCAAGCGCAAGTCCACTGCACCCATGCGCAATATATGCGATATTCAAATACTGCACAGGTCAAGATGCGCCTGCGGCACACGACTGAATATCGTGCCAACTGAGCCATAGTGCAACCAGGGATGTGCAGTGGTGCAGGTCTGGAAGAACCACCGGCCCATGGACACCAGCAACAATCCAACAGCCGGGGCATGGTGCCCCAGCACACCCCCTGCAAGCTGTGACCGGCACGCACGGATGTCCGGCCACCCTGTGCCACACCATCCCACCAATGCAGAGCACACCCTGCACTGTGATCCCCAGACACCCTGCCCAGGAGTAGCGCCCAACAGTGCAGGACACTCCATACATGCCACCACCCCCACTGTGACAATGTAACCCTGTGCACCACGGAGCCATGCAAGGCAACCCCACTGCGAGCACCCTGCAGCGGGCACTAGCAGACACCGGATGCAACAACTGCATACACAGTAGCACCCTGCACGCCTCCCCCGAGGTACAGCTGAGAGACCCCACCAGCCAGCATACGAGGTACCCCACATGCGACAAGGCCTGCCCCGGACCCAACCACCAGCGGTACAGCACCCTGCACACCCTCCCAAGGAGACACCCCGTCCCAGCACTGGCCACAACAGCCAGCACAGAGACCCACAGTGGTGCATGGCAGCATGCGCCACACAGGATGCAACAAAGTGCATGGACAAACACCCACCCATACCCAAGGGCACACCAACACAGGGACACAGTAGTGGCTCAACAAAGCCACTGGCGTGTGGCCATGGCAGCTGTGTACACACTGCCAACACCCCTCCATGGCACAGGTGTACCAGCCACCCTGCGCATGCACCATGAAGCCGTACGCCACCAGCATGCAGCTGGAGCACAAGTGACAGACAGTGGAGCACATCCCCTGCAACAGACACAAGCGACAGCATGGAGGGAGGGAACAACAACAGCAGAGGCCACAGTGCCACCCAAGGCAGACGTGCACCATACCAGTGACAAGAGGCAGCCCGGCATTGTGCTGGATACAGTGGTTGACCAGCATGGATAGCCACCACTGACATGCCAGCAGACCGTGAAGATCACAGCCATACAGGTGTGTCAGCTGCACAGGCCGTGGACGGTCTGACAGGGGCGCCATGGACACAGTGCATGCACCGTGGACCACTGCACACAGGCATCCAGTGCACAGGGAACAACACACAAACCACAGACAGTGACTGACTCCCACGCCCACACCATAGGCGGTTCCCCTCCGGACACACACAGACACACGCCCATGCCTGCACCACCCCTGACGTCATGCACACCACTGCAGCTGAGCACCATTAGCCCGCTGCAAATCAGAAACCACCACAGTAGGCATAACAAAACAAATGTATTATTGAGAAGTAAACCAAACAATTTACAAATATGTACATAATGGGGGGGAAGGGCCACATACCGGGTGGGTAAGGGGCAGGGGTGAACAAATGGGAGAGGGAAGAAGGGGTGTGAGGATGGGTCCAGTGGGGTAGGGTGAATCCGGGGGCATGGAGGGCCTAGCGTCCGCCCCGCTCTCCACCCCTGTGGCACCTCCTCAACCTCTGCCTCCGTACACCATGCTGCTCCATGTGCTGGAGTATTTCCAAGGATGCCTGTGTGATTTGTAGGAGCTCCTGCATGGCCCTCTCGAGCTGCATCATCCGCTGTCCACCTAGGACAAGGGAGCAGAGTCAATATGTGTGAATTTCCATGCCCTTGCAGCCCACCCATTGTGCATGGCATATAGCCGTGGGCCCCGCCCCTGTGATGGTGTGCGACCACCCACAGTGATCGTGTCCACAAGACCTGCCTACCCAGGCGCACATAGCCATGCGGACTGCTGCATACACCCCCCACCCAAGTCCCGCACAGCACCACCGTGGCTGTACAGTGACATGGCTATGCGGTGCGAAGGCAGTGGCACAGCCATGTACCCGGTGCATGCATGGACCACCAGTGATGCACACCGACACATGCAGTGCCACAGGACAGTGCTGAGTGTACGGTGTGGCATGCACGTTAGTGGTGTAAATGGATGGTGGCCACGCCCCTCCGCCTACCACACAACACAGCATGCAGAGAACGTCCTGGAAGAAAGGCACTCGCCTGCAGTGGCTGGATCTGGGCGCTGATGCTGTATGGGCCCGGCAGCCCGTGCATGCCGTCCTGCATCCACTGCCTCTTGGCGTTCCCATGCCTCTCTTGCTCATCTCCACTCCTCAGGGCCTTGGGTGCAAACATGGAGAGGGGAGCATCAGTACAATCCAGTAGTAAAGGCCCCCCTCCGGGTGCGTGCGATCCTGCACAGCCCAGCCATGCCGCAACCCCACCACCACCACCGCCCACACTGGACGCACCCCCCCCGTGTGGTGGACACATGCCCACCGCGATACCAGTATGGACGATACCAGTGTATGGATGGAACACCTACCTGGACGTGGCACTGCGCCTCGCCTGGCGCGTGCCCGTAGATGGGCAGGTCTGTCTGTGTCCCTGTAGCAGTGGCGACACTGCTCGGCTGTTCGGCCGATCTCTGTGGCCTCCTCAAGTGCCACTGCCACCTCCTCCCAAACTGCACTCCTTGTCCTATCCAGGGGGTCATCCCCAAACAGGGCCCCAGCATGGGGCTCCACAATGGCCACCAAATTGGCCCGCTCCAGTGGGCTCCATAAAGCAGCTGTCCTCCTTGCCATCACTGCTTCAGGTAGGATCACAAAATGGCACTCTGTAGCGCACATCTGCCATGTGCAGATGCTGCGCGGTACAGTGCTGCCATTCCCCATCACGCTGTCACCGAACAGCGCGATAGGGGTGCACCCATATGGATGCATAGTGCCTAGGGGGCAAAGGTCGACCACAGGGTCAAGGGTCTGTCGCACATAGACCGCCACAGCACGAGTGTAACGCGGTTGGGTGCCTGTGTGAGACGCCCTGCAGTGGCCTGCCACGCTATGGCACCATGATGCTTACGGCGCTCCAGGGCACGAGTGCCATACATGTGAACAGCACACTAGCACCACTGGCACAGTGGTGGCTGAGCCCTGCGCTGCCTCCCATGCTCAGCATGTCAGCAGCGCGGCAGGCGTTGGCGTCAGCACCCCGGGCATGCGCCGTGCGGTGCCTACTGTGCATGTCACCGAGCTGCGCCATTGTCTGAGCACGCTTAACACAATTGCGCAAGGTGCAACAGCGCAATATTCAGCCAGCATATGCAAATCAGCTCATCAGCAATTCCATGGCGCAGCTACTGCATTAGCATCCACTTCAAGTTGCGCCTCGCCTCATTTGCATGCGTTGCGCTATATAAATGCGACATAGGGCTGCTGAGGCCATAGTCTGGTATTGCAGTCTGTTGTGGTGGGTTGCATGCTTTTTGCCAGTGTGGACTGTTGTGTATGGGAGTTGCATGGGACTGCACAATCAGATGTAACACTTGTCATTCCCACAGGACCAATAATGACCAAACATGAGGAAGAGGAGGTGGAACAGAGACGTGGGAGACGGAGGAGGCCCAACTTTACCAAGGCAGAATCAGATGCCCTTTTTGAGGCCTACCTTGACCAGGAACCACTGCTTAGCGGACAGCAGGGAACACCACAGGCCCGTGCTGCGGCATGGGGTGAGGTGGCGTGTGCCGTCAACTAGCATGGCAGCCACCAGCGGTCCATGCAGGAGTTCAAGAAGAAGGTGGGCACGGACAGGAAGAGGATTAAAGATAAGGTGGCTGTCATCAGGGCAGCATGCGCTGCGAGTGGTGGGGGACAGCCAGCCATGCCACGCCTGACACCACAGGAAGAGCGGGTTGCTGGCAGCATGCAGCGTTGTGCCCTCGAGGGTGTTCCAGGTGGTGGCTTCCAGACGGGTGGTAGCCTGTCACTGCATGGTAGGTCCTGATCTGTCACTGTGGGGGGGAGTGCCACAGGGTAGGGCAGATACATTAATGCTATTGTGTTCCCTTACAGCTCCTGAGCATCTACATGGGTCAGCGGTGGTGGGCTCGTCCACTGAGGGCGATACCCTGGACACAGAGGAGGGCCCATCCACCTCCACAGGTATCCGAGGGTCAGGACGACAGTGGGCCCGCCTGGCTGTCCGGACTGAGGTTGGTGGAGCTAGTGCGGAGGAGGCCCTGCCCAGTCCCAGCGTGACAGCGTCCATGGATGCCAGCATGCTGAGACTCGGACTGGTGCCGGATCCGTCACTGATGACGATGGAGCTCACATCATGGACAGTGATACGTGTGGGCCGCAGGATGGCCACACAGCAGGTAACAGCATGGACATAGCCATGGGTGGTGCCACCGTGGAGGCCTGCATGACATCACAGTCCCAGCCTGTGCCTGTCTGCATCAGTGAGGCAGCACTGGTGTGCGTTCAGGACAGTGGGGCTGTTGTGGCCTCTGCGGCTGCACTTTAGAGCCCTGGAGAGCAGCGGCCGGAGGGGCAGTGTCAGCAGTTGACCAATGGTGATGGGGGGACAGTGGCGGGGGAGGCGGCGTCAGTGCACCGCCCGTGGACATGCCCAGGCCTGGCCCTGGTGTGCAGCGCCCAACCTCAAGGGGTGTTGCCCAGCATGGCCATGAACACCATGAGGGACAGCATGCCGATCAGGCGGATGACCTCTTAGATAAGCACACCCGCATACTCCATGAATCAGTGGATCAGCAGTTGCGGCTTCTGACGGCGGTGGATGCACTCAGTGCAGTCCTGCGCCAGGCAGAGGAGCGGTGCAGCAGGGACACCGGTCTTCTCCTGGCAGGGATGGACCGGCTGCGGGAGGATGTGACCGCCGCCACTGACAGGCAGACACAGGCATTCACAGCTGCCATGGCCACAATGGGCACACAGTTATTTTCCCATGTGCCGCAGACGCCGCGCAGTGCCATGTCCACCCCCGTTCCCGGCGCCGCGCGACACCCTCCTTGTCGACACCGGGTTCAGCTGTGGGCATCCCGAGCACGCCTGGCGCAGGCATGTTCGGTGAGCTGCATACCCCTGCTTGAGAATGGTCGCTTTCCCGCAGAGGCACCCCTTGGGGACTGTGGGTGCCACTCCATGAGGCCAGTGGTCAGCCTGTCACAGCTGGCGGGTCTCGGCGGGGCCGCCCACGCATCCGTGGTGGCCATGGCACTGTGCCACGGACTGACCTGTCTCCCACCATGGTTACTGTCTGACGCTGCCCTGTGTGCGCGTGTTGTTCAACATGCAATGCACCGTGGGGTACCCTGCCCTGACATACACACACACACACACATGCCCATGTGCACGCTCTCCCGGCTGCTGGCCGCTGTGGCGTGTGCATGATGATGCCTGTGTTGCGCTGTCCGCCACTGTGCAGTGGTGCCCAGTGTTCGAGACACGCACAGTGACAGGCACTGGGCATGGTGGTCTGTGGATGTGTGTGTGACTAGGGGTGGCGGTTGAGGTCGGCGTGCCTACTACCCTTTGTGCATGTCTTGTGGTGTGTGTGTGTGTGTGTGTGTGTGTGACTGCGTGCCGTGTTAGGCCTTGCCCATCCTTAACAGTGTGTGTGGTTCCATGCTCAGCCAATTCCGTTTACGACATGCACCCCTGGGGTTTGTCCATGTGTGTTTGTGGGTTGTGCACTTGCCATTGGTGGTTGCACATGGCCCCATGACTTACCTGGGTTGGTTGAAGTGCTCCTCTGTGATGGTGTCCCGGTGCAGCTGCGACATCTGGATCAGTCGGGTGTCCCTTCGACCAAGGGGGGGGGGCTACCCATCACCATCTGCACCAGCGTCCTCATCGCTGCCCCCCTCTTCGACCTCTACAGCTATCCCACAGTCATTGGCCATGTTGTGCAGGATGCAACAGGCCAGGAATAGCCGCAGGCCTTCGAGGGGCTGTACTGTAGGGCACTACTAGATGTGTCCAGGCAATGGAAATGTGCCTTCAGCATCCCAAACATCCGCTCTATGACATTGCTTGTGGTGGCATGTGCCTCATTGTACCGTTGCTACGATGGGGTCACGGGCCACCGGTATGGTGTGAGCAGCCAGGGACGGTGTGGATATCCACTGTCACCTGTGTGTAGTGGGTGTACATTAGTTTAGTGATCAGCGTCACCCTGCCATGGGCCATCTAGGCCAGTACCCATGTCACCTCTGACTATGCCCCTACCAAGATCCATGTCTTTCTGCGTGATTTGCATACTCACCCACTAGGTGGCCAGTGGGGATGTCCCCACTCTCGTACCTGTGGCACAGTGCAGACTGGTGCCAGATGAAGGCATCATGTGCTCCCCCAGGGTGCGTGGCACAGACATTGGTTATGTGCCCTCTAGCATTGCACACCACCTGGCAGTTGATGCTAGCATAGCCCTTCTGATTAATGTACGCAGCACCTTCTGGGCCAGGTGGCATGCGGATGGCCACATGGGTGCAGTCAATGGCCCTGAGCATGCCAGGCATACGTGATACCCTGTGGAACTCTTGTATGTGTGCTGGGGAAACGGATGTACTCCGCAGCATGTGGCAGCAGTGCGTTGAGGAATTGTGTGAGTAGGCGTGACGCAGTCGACTGGGTTATGCCTGTTGTGTCCCCTGTTGGTCTCTGGAAGGTGCCCGTGGCTGCAGCAGGGACATGACAGCTGTTACCTTTGTCTCCCTGACAGAGCATGGCTCCGCTGCTTGGGTGCCTGCATCTCATCACTGCACAGCTCACAGAGCCCCTCAGGATTGCCCGTTCAGGCGGTACTGGCCCACAATCTCGGTGTCACTGTAGTGCTCAAAGCTGGTGCGGGCTCGGTACCACTTGTTGGGGGTGTACCGCCGACGGGCCCTTCCACGGCCACGCCCCCCTGCTGCCTGCCTTCTCACACCCCTCATTACTGCCTTCATCTGAATGGTGGCACTGGCCATGTCCCTGGCTTGTGTTCCCCCCCCCCGGCAGCTGTAATCCCATTTCCCCCGCTGTCTTTTGTGCTACTCCCCCTGCACTAGGAACACCTCCAAGATTTGCCTGTCCTGCCCACTGCCACTGCCCTCAGTCCACTGTGGCACAGGCTCCCCACCCTGTCCTGTTGCCCTATGTTCCCAGGTGTGCCCTGTCCTGCTCTTTTCCAGTCCCACTCACTGCTTCCCTGTCTTCTGTGGCTGTCACCTTTCTCCCACCTCTGGCTTCCCTGTAGCGTTCTTGCACCTCTCTCTTGTTCCTTTTTATTTTGGATCATTTCCGCTATCGCACAACTTCCGCTTGCTCCCCTATTGCGCCTGGCGTATGCTGTTGAATATCGCACTGCGCCATTTATTCATGGTTCCTCCGCCTTCAGTTGCGCATGCATTCATTACCATTGCGCTCTTGTGCATTGCGATTTGGGGGGCGTAGCTGCCTCCCGCTGAATATCGCACAGTGGCGCATTTTCGGATTTGCGCTGGTGCATCTCTGTTGTGCATGGCACAACCCTTTTGAATATCTGGGCCCCTGTATATACTGATGCATCTAGTAGTCTGACTGTTAGATTTTCATAGGAGGAAAAGTTGTATCATGATGAGAACCTTTCCTGCCCTTCCTTCCAGACTGGCAGGATGGAAGCTTATGAGTTTCTTACACCCTTTGCATTCCTGCCCCCATTTTCTTGACTTCCATTTTTCCTTCCTTACTTTTTGGGCCCGACTTTCCTTCAGTCCTTTCACAACCTCTGGACCCATTGTCTACTGGAGCAGTCACCTTTACCCTGAGTTACCCACTGCCTGTACCCTTGTATGCTGTCCTAGGTGTATGCCCCTGGGCAGAGCCAGCTGAGGGGGAGAGGAGGTGGTCAGAACTTTCTTTACCAGAGGGGGAAACCAGAGCTTCTTGTACTACAACTAGGTGGGAAAACCCACCATTCTTTCCAACTTTTTTCCTGTCTTTCCCAACTCCATCCCACCAAAGCATGGCCCCAAAATAGACACTTTTCTGGACATTTAAAAGCAGGCTAAGACCAGTCCCACCCACCATACTCTGACATTCAATGGTAAAGGATTGTGGATGGCAAGATTTTTTTTATTTATTTATTTTATTTAAGTCTTTGATAACCAGGTAAGTGCACTGATCCAGGGGACTGTTTTCAAGCACGACCCGGGCCACACAGACGGCAGTGACAAGTAATACAATGAGTACAAAGTGGAAATACAGACATCATTAGTGAACAAAGAAAGTAATATAGGAAATAAAAATTAATGAGAGCCTGGAAAAAAAAAAAAAATCAGTGTTCAGTAACGATCAGGATTCTTCCATGTCCTAGGTTAGTGCCATTCATCATGCAGATGGCAGGATTTTACTCCCCTTACTGAAGCCATGCATTCCTGCCCACACAGTTCTCTCTCCCCAGGCCACACATTTTAGTATTTTCCGTTGTTTGTTGTAGAGGATCTTTTCATTAGAGCAGGATCATTTTCCCTTGAACTTCATCTGTTCAAGTTGCTTATGTCTGCCTTGAGGTCATGGCCCTCTACTTAGGACAAGAAGTTGCCATGGAAGTGATTCCGATGTCAGGGGCCTAGCATCATAGCTTCAGAACAGTATACTGAGATGATGATTTGTATGTTTTTGATGTTTGGTTTTGCCTATTTTTTTCCACCTTCCATGCCTTCAGGCACTTCGCCCTTTTTAGGCCCTCATACTGTGCCGCCATTCCTTTACCTGCCTTTTTTTTTTTTTTAATAGCTTTTTGTCCTTCAATGTTATCTGCCCAGTCTTTGGATGTGAGAGCATTTCCCCTTGGTGGAGTTTGAAGCCCTATCCTCCACTAGCTCCACTGATCAGGCTCCGAGAACACTGCCGGCTGTATCCTGACAACACCATGGTTTCGTAGCGCTATTTCTTTGTACCTCCCTGCTTCCTGTGCTGTCTGGCATTGCCGGCTACCCACCTGCATGCACGTAGATGTCCGCTATGGTGGAGCAAGCTCCCTGGCCCTCTACAGGGGTTTTGAAACCTGGCAGCAAACCTCCCCAGCTGTTAGCGCTGTTGTGTGGCAGCATCTCCCAGCCTTCCTCGGCCCATCTGGCTAGCTCCTGAGACCAGTCCTGAACCCAGGTTACCATCATGGCATTGCAGCATACCTCTACTATGCCATCTGACAGCCCATAGTATTTTTCCTGTTTGGAATTGGAAGTTTTTGATGTTTGAATTTGGATGTTTGAGGGAATTTGGATGTTTTGCAGGGTGTGTGAATATTTTAGGTGTGTGGTTTGAATGTTTTGGGGAGGATATTTGGATCCGTATGCTTTTGTATGTTTGGATTCGTATGTTTTAGAGTTATTTGTTGCTGGATGTTTTTGATTGTGTAGACTTCATTGATTTTTGATGGATTTTTTTATGTTTGTATTTTGATTAATGTTATGTTGCTATATGTGATTTCTTGTTATTCATAGAAGCATAGAATTTGACGGCAGATAAGGATTGCTTGGCCCACCCAGGCTGCTCATTTTTCCATGCCTACATTATCACCGCAGACCCTACTCGATCTATAGATCTTTCCCACCCTTCCTTTCTAGTATGGTTCCCTTTTGTCTATCTCATGTATTCTTGAGCCCCACCACTGTTTTCGTCCCCACCACCTCTTCTGGAAGGCTGTTCCAGGAATACACCACTCTTTCACAAAGAAACACTTCCTTGCATGTCTCCTGAATCTACCCCCCTCAGCTTCATAGCATATACCCTTGTTCTTGAGCACCTTCTTTTCTGAAAATAAATACTTCCCTCCTTTACCTTATTTGCCCCATGAGGTATTTAAAGGCTACTTATCATACCGCCCCTCTTCGTCCACTCTTCAAAGAAGTACATATTAAGGTCCTTTTGTCTCTCCTCATGGAGCTTTTGATGCAGACTCTGCATCATTTTAGTTGCCCTCCTCTGGACCACCTCCATACTGTCTGTGTTCTTCCAGAGATGTGGCCGCCAGAACTAGACACAGTACTCTAGGTGGGATCTTGCCAGTGATCTCTACAGAGGCAACACCAGCTCCGTCTTTCTGCTGGTGATACCCCTCCCTGTGTACCTCAGCATCCCTCTAGCCCTCCCAACTGCTTTGTCGCATTGCCTGGCCACCTTCAGGTCATCACATGTGGTTACCTCCAGGTCTCTTTTCTGCTTAGTAGTTGTCAGTACCACTCCACCCTTTTTGTACTTTGCTAATGGGTTTCTGTGCCTTAAGTGTGTAATTTTGCAGTTTTTTACATTTAAACCCAGCTGCCATACCCTTGACCACTCCTAGTTTTCTCAGGTTTCTGCTCATCCTTTCCAACCCCCCTGGGGTGTCCATCCTATTGCAGATTTTTGTGTCTTCTGCAATGAGGCAGACCTTCCCTTCCAGGTCCTGTGCAGTGCCACTTATAAATGTATTACAGGGGACTGGTCCCAGAACTGATCCCTGAGGCACCCCGCTAGTCACCTTTCCTTCCTCAGAGTGAAGTCTGGTTACCACCACCCTCTTTCACCTAGCCCCTAACCAATTTCCTATCCAGTTTACCTCCTTTGGACCCACTCCTAAGCTAGCAAGCTGGCTTACTAGTTTTCCTTTGTGGAACGGTATAGCAAGCCTTACTGAAATCTCGATAGACCATGTCCACCGCTCCACCCTGATCCAATTCCTTTTGTCACTCAGTCAAAGAAATACATCAGATTTGTTTGGCATGCCGTCCTCCCCCTCCATGAACCCATGCTGCCTCAGGTGTTGTAACCCATTGTGTTCAAGGTATTCCACAATCCTTTCCTTTAGCAATGATTCCATTAACTTTCTCACCACTGATGTCAGGCTGGCTGGCTTATAATTGCAAGCCTCCAAACTGCTACCACTTTCGTGAAGTGGGACTACATCTGGCACCCTCCAGTCCTCCGGAACCATTCCTGTTTCAAGTGAGCTTTTAAATAGGATGGTCAAAGCTGGCCTGCCAGCTGTTATCTAGAAAATCTGCATTTGTTATCTAGAGTCCAGCTCTAGGTCTAATAGGTTCTTGTATGTCTGTAGTGTTAGCCAAAGAACATACACAAGCAGTAAGTAATAAAGGAAAGTTTTTTACAATATTCATGCCAAACATGTGACAGAGAAAATGACAAGGGAGTTGGTTTCTCACCAGTCCTCGAGGAAGGTATAATTCTCTCCGAGGAACAGGCTTACAGAAGGTTATATAGTAGTGATAACAACATAGTTACGTATACGGCAACATAGTTTCATTGAGTGTGTTATCCTAATTAAGGTGTAGACAAGGTGTCTCGTTTGGGCAGTTACTTAGGAAACAGAATTACTAATGAGTAAGAAATTAGGCAAAGGAAATATTCTGTCAGCACTAAAGCACAGACAAAGGAAATGCTGAGTATACAGAAATACATGTGGCATTATACCCAAGTATAAGACGCAAACTACATATGATTATATGAGTATATATAAAAATATATAACAATCACTGATGATCCGTACGGGCCCTCTTAGCAGTGATATGGGTCAGAATACATGTGTATAAAATACATAAAAGACCAACATGACCTAGGTAAATGCATTATAGTGAGGTATAATGTATCATGCATGATAAATGTAAAACAATCATATAAAAGGATGTAAACATAATTTACAGTAGCATATATTAGCAGCAAAGCACATTCCTAGTACCCATGCTTGTAAGATGAGTACCCACATCTACATATTAGTGCAAATATCAGTATCACAGTATAAGTGACCAGGAATACATTGTAATGGGTACGTGGGATAGTAGTGGGGCATAACCCATCGTATAACAATCCCCTCTTTGTTGCCTTGTAGAAAAGAGGCAACACAACAAAAAGAAGATGGTTAGGCATTATTAGTTTACAGGCCCGTGGCATGAACCTGGTAAATGAACTTTAACTGGTCATGATGGTGTTTTACGTTTTTTTTAGACAGCAAACTGTAATAATAAGGCAAAGAATTAGTAAACCTTGAATAACTATGAAAATTTGAAATGTAAACTTGACAATGGGGTTTCAGTAGCGAGCCTGGGTTGCTGGAGGGCTGGCCGGGGAGAAGGATCGAGCGCTCATAGGGCTGTTTTCCTTCTTCGGGGAGGCTGGGCTGCAATCCTCGCTGCTGTACCACCACCTGGGTGACCACCGGTGGAGGTGCAGCCGAGGACGCAGTAAACACAGGGAGGGGTGGATGTCGGCCGAGGGCCTGGAGCGAAGGCATGTCTCTGCGTGCCTTCTTCTCATTGACCCTCCTCGAATGCTGGCGTCTGCAGGGGGTGGGACCAGAAAAACAAGGAAAACCCCCATGTCTGTGCCAGGAGACGGGGCTCCCATGACCAGGGGGAGTCGGGAGCAACTCCGGGTGTCCGCTGCACTCGAGGTGCGGAGGGGGGATAGGGGGAGTCCCCCTCTGCCCCACCCGGGGGGGTTATCCGGGATGCTTGAATGGTTATGGGAGCAGGGCACTTAACGGGGTGGATGTCTTCAGGTTGTCCTGGTGCAGCCTGTGTGGTCGCATTGGGGACCCCAATGGAAAGGGCAGCTGTGGTGATGGGGGGGGGCATAAAGAATAAGTAACAAAAAAAAAAAAAAATAGGACTATCAGAGGTGTAGCCAGTACCTCCCTGAGTTCCCTCAATACCCTTGGATGCATCCCGTCTGGCCCCATTGTTTTGTCCACCTTCAGATTAGCGAATCCTTCAGGACTGTCTTTTCTGAAAAGGACCAGTGTCCTCCTCCCTCCCTCCCTCCCTCCTGAGCTTCTGTTACTTTTTGTGGCCCCTCCTTCTGTTTCCTCTGTGGGCATTGAAGAAAAGTATTTGTTCAGGATATGTCTTCCTTTTCCTGGTTCCCCTCTGCACAGTCTACCCCCCCTTTTTCCCTTTTTAACCTTACAGTACCACCCCTGGTCTTCTTTTCACTTACATACCTAAAAAATGCCTTGTCCCCTTTTGTTACTTCCTGGGCTGTTATCTCTTCAGTTTGCACATTGCGCTCCTTACTGCTTTCCTTGCTTCCGTTTGTTTTCCCTGATACGTCTCTGTATTCTCCTCCCTCTGGTCTCCTTGTATCTTCTGAATACTACCCTTTTAGCCTTTACGTTTTCAGTCACCTCTTTAAAGAGCCATAACGGTCTAATTCTCCTCTTGCTTTTGCTCATTTGTTTGACGCAGAGTCTTGTTGCTTTTACTATGCTCACTTTTAGCCTCCCTGTTGTTCCTCTACCCCACCCAGGCTATCTCCCCCACCCCTAACAGGGCAGCCCTGCATTCACCCATCTTATATTGAACCACACCATACATTTGTGCTTTGTTTGCCTTGCTCTTAAACCTCAATTACCTTCTCAGATCAAAGTTTTATTAGCATTTTCTTGGACTCTTCAAACTGTCTCTCTGATGATGATATATGATGGGGAATTGAACACTTTAAAGGACAAGCTACTTGGAACTCCAGGCAAAATGGGTTCTGAAAAGAAAAAAAGTACTCAAAACATAAGATCAGGCCAAAATGGCTCAATATGGGCATTAAACATTTAATGAACAAAGATCTTATGACAGATTCAGAAATGATACCAGCAGTGCAGATTATGATGTTTACAAAAAGGACTTAAAAAATTTGCAGAACTGCTGTAAGGAGGAGTAAACGTAAACTTGAAATCAGTTTAGCCAGGAATAGGCAAACCCTAAGGCCTTGTTTGGGTACAGTAACTCTTTAAGAGGAAGGGAGTCTGTAATTGGTCCACTTGTCATAAAAGGCAAATTAATTGAAGACCCTGCACTCATTGCAGACGATTTAAATCATTTTTTGCAACTAATTTTAACAAAAAGGTATTGAAACGACTGAGAAATTAAACAGTACGGCCTTAAGTAATGATTTGGGAAGATCCCCTAACAAAATTCTTAAAGAATTAAGTAAAATCAATCCAAGTGAAGCACCAGGAGCTGATAACCTTCAACCATTAACCATTAGGAAATTGGCACATAAAATCTCTGCTCCATTAAGCATTATATTTTCATCATCTTTTAATACCGGCCTGGTTCCAGAGGACTGGAAAAATGCAGTTGTTACCACTGTATTCAGAAAAGGTAACAACTGATTAGTGGCTATAGGCCTGTTAGTCTAACATCAATCCTGGGTAAAATTATGGAGAGTATTTTAAAAGAATTAATATTAGAAAATATAAATAAAGGGGGTTTGATGGATAGAACACATAGATTTACCAGAGGGTGTTCTTGCTTGACTAATCCAATACCCTTTTATGAGCCAATTAGCGACCTCTTAGACCAGAATATTATGTGTGATGTGATTTATTTGGATTTTAGTAAGACATTTGAGTTCATCATGGTAAATTACTTACTAAACTTTACCAAGAAAATATGGATAGTAGAGTTGTACTGTGGATTAGAAGTTGGTTAACCGACAGAAAACAAATGGTCAGATTAGGTAGTTCAGTTTAACTATATTAGTGTTACCAGTAGGGTGCCTCAGGGTTCTGTGCTGGGTCCAATGCTTTTTAACATATGTATATATAAGTGACTTACATTTCGGTCTACAAGGATTCATAAATAAATTTGCTAATGATACAAATTTGGAGGCAGAGTACAAAATTGTAATGATGCGGCCAGGATTCAGGCAGATCTTGACTTATATTGGTGGTCAGGAAAGTGGGAGATGGGATTTAATCCTGATGAATGTGTAGCGCTCCATTTGGGAAATAACGACATCTGTGCATCATACAACTTGGGTGGCACTGTACTTAAAGCTGTCAAGGAAGAGAGAGACCTAGGGGTTGTTATCCAACAGAACCTGTCATTTAGGTCAAATAGTTCAGCCGCTATTGCTAAGGCTTCAAGAATTTTAGGGTGCATAAAAAATTTTTATTAGCAGGCATAGGGATGTCGTTTGCCCTGTGTAGAAGCTTGAGTGCGCCTGGTTAGATTATTTTTCTCAGTTTTGGTCTCTCATTTAAAGAGTGATAAAACTGCCGTGGAGAAGGTGTAAAGGAGAGTTACAAAATCCATATATGGTATAAATGGAATTGATTACAAAGATAGGTTGTGATTATTGGGTTTGCATAGCATGGAAAGGAGACCACTGAGAGGAGATCACACTCTGGTCTTTAAGGTAATAAAGAACAATGAGTTACTGGCAGATATAGGTTTGGAACTTAAATTACACATAATTTCAGGAACTACGATAAACAGCTATGTGGTAAACTATTTAGAATTGAAAAAAGGGGGTTGTATTTTATTCAGGGAGTGGTAACTCATTGGAATAATTTGCCTCAATATATTATTAATGCTCCAAGCCTGGATTGTTGTAAGAGTTATTTAGATGCATACTTGGGAAGATAAATGGATCACCACTGGATAGTGGGGGAGTAGAATAGATGCGCCTGTGGTACACTTCTACTCCTGACTTACCAAAGTATAAACCAAATCCCATCTGGCCATTTTGGACTGCTTAGGTCAACATTAAAGATCCCTTTGCACTTCTCAAAAGTGTGGGGTAATTTTTATGGTGTCGTGCCCAAATTCCCCATATTCACTAACCAACCATTTCAATAATCTGGTGCATTGGACCTGGGTAGACCAGTGGACGTCCTCTTTCTTGACTTCAGCAAGGCATTTGACTCTGTTGCTCACGGGGGCCTGTTGGATAATCTGAGAGAAATGGGGGTGGGGAACCAGATGATCAGATGGATAGGAAATTGGCTCCAGAACCGGACCCAGAGGGTCATGGTTGGCGGGATAGTCTCATCCCCAAGGAGAGTCATTAGTGGAGTCCCTCAGGGATAGGTCCTTGGGCCCCTCCTGTTCAGTGCCTACGTCTCTGACATAAGGAAGGGTATCAGGAGTTAGATGAGTCTCTTTGCGGATGACTCAAAACTGGGGGCGTTGGTGGATGGGGAGGAAAGGAGGGTGGCCCTACAGGGGACCTGGAGGCTCTGGAAAGGTGGTCTAGAAAGCGGAAGCTGAGGTTCAATACAGGAAATGCAAGATACTGCACCTGGGAGCCCGAAACCCGGGCCAAGAGTACACCTGGGATGCTAAAAGTCTCGATGGCTGAGAGGGACCTGGGAGTGGTGGTGGATGTCAAGATGAACAACTCGGAGACTTGCAGGAGGGCAGCAGCAAAGGCCAACAGGATGCTTGGATGTATCGCTAGGGGGATTACCATCCAGAAGGAGGGAAGTGATACTCCTTCTGTATAACTGCTTGGTGAGGCCGCACCTCGAGTACTGTGTGCGGTTTTGGAGGACACATTTAAAGAGGGACATTGAACTTCTGGAAAGGGTCCAGAGGAGGGCAACCAAAATGATTTGAGGCTTGGGGATAGGACCTATGGGGAGAGGCTCGAAGAGCTAAATATGTACACATTGGAAGAGAGAGAGAGAAGAGACCGGGGGGACATGATAGAGGTCTTCAGGTACATGAAGGGGGTAAATAGGGGAGGAACAGTCAGGGTGCTCCGAAGGAAGGAGGGGAGCCTCCATGGAATGCACTGATGGAGTCCAACAAAGCCACTGATACTGAAATCGAGTGGACCCTTCTTAGGCTTGGAAGCTCATGATTCACACTTAAAGGAATGTGCCACAAACGCTCAAGATTCAGATAAATACTCCACGATGACTATGGCAGTCGTTGCTAAATTAACACACACACACACACACACACACACACACAAAAGGCTGTCTGTGCAGTAGATTGGAGGTGCACAGGCAGTGGCAGGGGCTAGTAATTTAAGGTTGCGAGGCTCAGGATGGAGGGGAGGGCCATGGCATTTTAAGCTTTTTTAAAACTTGGATTGCTGAAAACCTCCAGTACCCTGAAGAGTTTGATTTCACAGCATGTCTGAAGGCATACCGCATCAGTCCCTGCTCTGCAGCCACTGCTTCCAACCAGCTTTGTACAGTCATGCTGATACACATCGGTCTGGATGTTTGGGATCTGATTCTGTTGGCTGCCTAACCAGTGTATCCACTCACTTTGAAGGGCCATAATCTGAAATTCTTTTCGGATCTCTCGTACCAGACAAGAACTCGACGCAGGAATTTTGACTCTATCCATCATCATTTCCAAGTCCTTGGCAGTGTGAATTTTTCCTCCTTCCAGATTGTTTGAAGACTGGGTATGGGAAAAAGACATTCCAGTTCAACAACCTTAATGATGCAGGCCAGTTGACTGGAAAAAAAAAAAAAAACAGAAAAAAAATTTAGACACGAGAAGAACAAGAACCATAATCTGAGGAGGACTGAGCCGGTAAATTATGCCACATTGTTTATATTTGTGGATCTGCATTGTGGTAAGCCAGCAAAAAAGTTTATTTTTGTTTTATGTTTAGTGTTTATTTCTTCCTGGACATATTGGAGCTTACACCAGATTTTAGTGCTGGACTGTGTTTCAGTTATCTGCATTGGGATCTTCTGACTTTGGGAGGCAACATGGCGCAGACCACGTTGGGGAGGCATAGTCACTTTTTAATTTTCCAGCCAGGTTCAGATGCAGATGGATTTTTTTTTTTATTAATTTTGTATGCCTTCTTCCTCTTCTGCCAACTGGGCCCTGTCTGTCCTACCCACTCACCCAGCCCCATCACCTGCCTTTCCCTGGGACTTTCCTGCTAGATATACCCTAGTTTACCCCCAGGGACGGGCCATGGGGGGGGGGGGATCAGCCTCCCGATGGAGACTCAGTTTGTGGTTTTAAAGGAGAGTGCCTCAGTCAGCGGTGAGGGGTAGACATCCCCCCCACATCGACTGGTGTTTTTTTTTTTTTTTTTGTCTTCCAAGCCTCATACACATCAAGAAGAGCTCCCAACATATGTGCACACATGTGTATGCCAGAGCACGTCTGCATACTCCCTCCCAGTTTGATGGCTGTGCATGCACTGCCACCTGTAGTCACCCAGATGGCAGTAGTGCAGCAGAGTCTGATGTCCCTCTCTCCCTTAAGTGGAGAGCATCTGCTGGGACTCTCAGCATACCTCCCCTGCCAACTCAGGCTCTCGTTGGCATCGTGAGCGGTAGCATTACTGCTGCACTGGTGGGACGACTGGATTTTTATTTCTGGCCTGGAGCCGAGTGTGCTGGTTTCTTTTTATTCATTTTGGACCTTCTCTAATGCTGTCATTTGCAGATTCCACTCACCTACTGTTGAGAAAGAAAACCATAAGGGTTGTCAGAACATCAAGAGCTTGGTTGTTTGTCCTGTATTTGTTTGCAGATGTAATGGGAAAATACGTACTACCATTATTAACGTTATTGTGGTGCTTTCTCAGAGGTTCCAAGTGGCAATAACTTTTCCTTGTGTGCCTTTACTATAATTTGGTTTAAAAAGCAACTTTGTAGCTCTGTTTATATAATATCTAAATACTCTCCTAAATGGGTAGTACCAACCGAATCCGATCCACCAACTCCCTATCTACAGAGGCACTGTGGATAAAGTTCCTGGATTCAAGGGGTAGGAAGCTGAGGCTACGGGTGGTGTATAGGCCACTGGTGCAGTCCAAGGAGTTGGACTGGGAGTTGGCAGATCAGATTTGATTGGTATGTAGTAAGGGGAGCGTGGTGATCATGGAGGACCTCTGTCTACCTGGGGCGGTTTGGGGAACCCAGGCCACCTCTAGTGCCGGGGAACAGGTACTTCTGGATGTGTTCCAGGATAGCCATCTGGCACAGATGGTTGGCGAACCAACCCAGCTAGGTAATACATTGGACCTGGTATTATCAAATGGGGAGATGGTGATGGAGCTACGGATAGAGGACCCACTAGCTGGGAGTGACCGCCTTTCAGTGTGGTTCACGCTCAGCATAAGCAGGGAGGCTGTGGGGTCAGCAGCAAGGGTAGTGGACTTCAGACGGGCGGACTTTAGGAGGATGAGGGAAATACTGAGGGGGCACCTTGAGGGGATTAGCTTGAAGATGGATGCACAACAGAAGTGGGATATCATAAAGTCTGGGCTGAGGGAGGCTACTGAAGCATGCACCAGGACTCTGAGCAAGAAGACCAGGGCTAAGGTGCCATGCTGGATGACCAGGAATGTGTTGGAGGGGGTGAGGGCCTAGAGAGCAGCTTTTAGGAGACTGAAAAGAACGGGAGGGAGGAGGACAGGGAGATATACGCAAGGAGGTAACCAAGTTAGTAAGAGAGGTTAAGGCCTCCATGGAGCTGAGGCTGGCTCAAGGCATCATGGAAAGGGAGAAGGAATTCTGCAGATACGTCAGGGAGAAAAGGAACTGCAGGGACTGGATAGTCCGGATCAAGAAGGACGGGGGCAGGTGGAGGAGGAGGGGGAACAGGCAGAAGTACTGAATGAATACCTCTGCTCTTTGTTCACAAGGGAGGTAGGAGGTCCACTACCTCCATAGACTGGGAGGGTAGGGACGAGGGGGGAGGAGGTGACTGACAGAGTGATTCTGGAAAGCAAGGTGTTGAAAGGTCTGAAGGCACTTATTTTATTTATTTATTCAGTGATTCGGAAAAGACCTTTGAGCACAAGTTCTTTTACAAAGGTTCCATGTCATAGATTGCAAAACAAAGTACAATAGGAGAAAGCACAGGTACATTACAATGAATGATACAGCTAGGATTCAGAACTTGCAGAATAACTCAAAACATAGGTACAAGTTAAATAACAAGAAAAACACTTTATGAGGGTGGGGTGGGGAATAAGCAGCCACAAAGTGCCTTGTCAGTAGTTCAGAGGGATGGGGATAGCTGGCAGTGGGGTGAAGAAAGGAGGTACGAGAGAGAGGTATGTACTGCAGTGGAGGTGAAGGGTGGGGGAGGAAGGGCAGTAAGGTATTCGGGAGAAATGGTGGGGTGAGGGGAGGCTGAGCGGAGAGGACATGCTAGAGTAAAATGGTGGGGTATGAGGGGGCATGATCAGGCAGCCTGCATTAGTAGGGACTGTTAGGGAAACTCTTATGGGACTGTGAGTTGGGGAGGGGAGGGGTGTGTTTGTAAAGGAGCATGACGCAAACTGATTGCTGAGCTAAGTCATGAGAAGGGACAGAGGGAGGGGGTATCTGAGGCCTGCCTAGTGCTTACTGGGGGGCAGAAAGAGCAGGTGTGGCTGGACTCAGGGGCAGGTGCACTTAGAGTGTGTAATTAGGTGCTGTTTGAGGTCAGTTTTGAATTGTGCCAGACAATTGGTGGCCAAGAGGTGCCCAAGGAGTTCATTCATCCATAGGGGGGCCCGGTAGGCAAATGCACGTTGCCCAAGTGAGGTGTGATGGAATGAGATAGCCAAGGCCCCTCTAGTGACCTGTAACAATAAATTTAGCTGTAGAGTCAAGTCACACAAAAGTGACGGTACTGGACTTCAGGAGGGCTGATTTTTGACAAAATGGGAGAGTGCCTCAGAAAAGCACTAGCAAACAGGCAAGAAGGTGGGTGAGCAACAATGGGGAAACATCAAAACTGCCATCACAGAGGCAACAAGTTTTTGTGTGAAGCAAATAAACAAATCAAAACGAAAGAAAAAAACACTATGGTTCTCAAAAGAAGTGGCGGGGAAGGTAAGGAAAAAAAGATAGCATTCAGGAAGTATAAGGAAACACAGAAAGAGCAGGACAGAGAACTGTACCACTCAAAGCAGAAGGAAGCAGGTAAGGCAGTCAGAATAGCAAAGGCCCAAACCGAGGAAAAGATAGCCAACTCAGTTAAGAAGGTGGATAAAACCTTTTATAGGTACATTAGGGAGTAAAGAAAGACTAAGGCAGGGATACTGAGGCTGAACAAAGAGGAAGGTGGTTGGGCAGAGAGCGACAGTGAAAAAGCAGGGATACCGAAAGAATACTTCTGCTCAGTATTCACAAAGGAAAAGCAAGGGGAAATGCCTAATCCGATCAAAAGAAGCACTCTGGATAGGGGGGTTGATATTAGTCCTTTCACAGAAGAAAGGGTTCTGAAAGAACTCTTAAAATTGAAGGTGGATAAAGCAATGGGGCCTGATGGGATTCACCCCAGAATTTTAAAAGAACTAAGGGAAGAACTAGTAACACCACTGACTACCCTTTTTAATAAATCATGGGAGGATGGAGTGGTACCTGAGGACTGGAGGAGGGCAGATGTGATTCCCCTTCACAAAAGTGGGAGCAAGACAGAGGCAGGAAACTACAGACCTGTTAGTTTGACCTCAGTGGTGATGGAATCACTTCTGAAGGAAAAAATTGTTGAATACCTAGAGGCCAGTGGGGCACAGGAGCCGAGGCAGCATGGATTCACAGCGGGAAGGTCATGTCAGACAGATCTAATCGATTTCTTTGACTGGGTGACCAAAGCAGTAGACCAGGGAGGGACTGTGGACATGGCCTACCTAGACTTAGCAAGGCATTTGACACAGTCCCGCACAAAAGATGAATAAACAAATTAGCCAGCCTGGGAGTGGGTCCTAGGGTGGTAGCCTGGGTAAAACACTGGTTGGACAACAGGACACAGCGGGTAATAGTAAATGGAGTCCACAGTGCAGAAAGGAGGGTTACTAGTGGGGTACCGCAGGGGTCAGTACTGGGGCCAGTCCTTTTTAATGTCTTTATAAGTGACATTGCAGAGGGACTGGAAGGGAAAGTATGTCTCTTTGCAGATGACACAAAGATCTGCAACAGGGTAATACACAAGGTGGGGTGGAAAGGATGAAAAGGGATTTGGCAAGGTTGGAGTAATGGTCAAATGTATGGCAGCTTAGATTCAATGCAAAGAAGTGCAAAGTAATGCACCTGGGAAACAAAAACCCAGGGGAAGAATACACAATGGGGGTGAGATACTGACAACAACAAAAATGGAAAGGGACCTGGGGTAGTCGTATCAGATGACCTAAAGGTGGGCCAGCAATGTGAGAAGGCAGTAAGCAGGGCTGGGGGGATACTGGGATGCATAGTGAGAGGCATCACCAGTAGAAAACAGGAAGTTGTTAGCCCTCTATATAGACAGTTGGTAAGACCACATCTGGAGTACTGTTTACAGTTCTGGAGACCCCATCTCTGCAAAGACATAGACAGGGTGGAGGCTGTCCATAGGAGGGCAGCCAAAATGATGCAGGGTCTGCATCAGAAGACGTATGAAGAAAGACTAAAGGAACTAAAGATGTATACCCTCGAGGAAAGGAGGGAGAGGAGGGACATGATAGAAACTTTCAAATACCTCAAGGGAATCAACAAAGTCCAAGAGGGTAGCATCTTTCAGAAAAAGAGATGTGCAAAAACAAGGGGACACAATTTGAAGATAGAGGGGGGACGGCTCAGAGGTACTAACATACTAAAGAGCCAGCAGAATAGGCCAAATGGTCTGTCTTGTCTGCTCGAAAGCCAGCAATCTAGTGGTTGCTCGCCTTACCACACCCCTGCCCCCAAGAGAGTCTTCTTTTTACTCAGATTTCCCTTATACCCCCTTCTTGAAGCCCTCCACTGTGCTCTCTTCTACCAGCCACCCAGGCAGTGCATTCCATGGCCCCACCACCCTCTCAGTGAAAAAATGCCTCATATGCTTCCCCCTGTAATTTCCACCCTCCATCTTCCACTCATGACCCCTGGTAGCTCCCCACTTCTTTAACCTAAACAGCTCCTTTACTCCACTCCTGGTTATTCCTTTTACATACTTGAAAACCTCTATCATGTCTCCTCTATCCCTCCTCTTCTCCAGTGAATAAAGCCCAAGCTTCTTCAGCCTTTCCTCATAAGGCCCCTTTCCATGCCCTGAATCATCCTGGTCACTCTCTGAACCCTCTCCAGCAGCACTATGTCCTTCTTCAAATGAGGTCTCCAGAACTGTACACAATACTCAAGCTGCGGCCTGATCAAGGCATTATACAGAGGGAGGATCACCTCCCTACTTCTGGACGTAATACCCATGGCTATACAGCCCAGAATCCTGTTTGCTTTGGCTACTGTTCTTCTACAATTTTCAGAGTTATTCATTTTGACATCAACCCTAAATCCCTTTTTCCCAATGTGGCTTGCAGTGTGACCCCCGGTGTATACATGGCCTGGGTTTTACCCCAAATGAAGTACCTTACATTTCCCGCATTAAATTTCAGTCCCCACCTTCTTGACCACCCCTCCAGGATATCCAGATCCCTGAGTGACTCCTCGCTTTCACAATCCACCAGTGCTCCCAGCTTTGAATCATTCGCAAAGAGACTCAACCTGTTTTTAACCCTCCCTATATCCGAGACATACTGATAAACAAGAGTGGCCTCAATACTGATCCTTGAGAGACACCACTGATTACCTTTCTGGGGGAGGAGAGTATCCCACCCACCATAACCCTGTGTAGATGCCCCGGAAGCCAATTATCTACCCAACTGAGTTCCTGTCCTCCCACCCCCATCTCCCCTATTTTTGCTATCAATCCATTATGGGGCACTGAATCAAACACCTTGCTGAAATCTAGGTATAGGACATCCACTGGCCTATGTCTATCCAAGGCTCCCGTCACCCAGTCATAAAACTCTACAAGGTTGATCTGACACGATCTCCCGGACAAAGCCATATTGTTTATCATCCTGGTGTCCTAACCATTCCAACTGCCTCCCAAGCCTCTCTTTGACAAAGCCCTCCATTACTTTGCCTACCACAGACGTCAGACTGACAGGCCTATAATTCCCCATTTCCTCCCGAGACCCCCCCTTATGTATAGGCACTAATAAGCCACCCTCCAATCCTGTGGCACCCATCCCTTCTGCAAAGAGGCATTAAAGAGTGCTGCCAGTGGAGCTGCCAGTACCTCCGCCAATTCCTTCAAAACCCTCTGGTGTAAACCATCTGGCCCTGGTGCCTTATCTATTTTTAGTTTCCAAAGGGCCTCCCTCACCATATCAACTGTGATTTCTCCCCCCCTCCAATCCACTCCCTCATGTAACCATTCTACTCCTTCTTGATCTGGCCCAGCCTTTTCCCTTTTCCTCTTTCCATCCTCTGGTCTCAGACTGAGACTGACCTCTCGCCTTTGCTGTCTCCTCATCACACTCATCAGGCTGTAGGGGTCCCTTGTCACCCCTGCAAAGACTGAGGCAAGTACTCATTTAGCACCTCTGCCTGGTGTCTTGCATCCTGAGCCCATCCCCCACAATCTTAATCCTATTGATCTGTGTCCTCACTTTTCTTCTCTCTTATGTATCTAAAGAATCCCCCGGATATCCCTAGCCAGATTTTTCTCCATCCCTGCCTTAGCGCCCCTCACCACTCTGGTAACCTTCCTGGCCAATAATTCATACTCCCCGCCTCCTTATCCCCTATAGGATTTATAATGTTTGTAGGCAGCCTTTTTACTTCACCACTTCCTGCACTTCCCTGGTCCACCAACATGGCCTGCTAGTTCCTCCATACTTACGCCTTACTTTAGTACAGGACCTAGTAACCTCTTGCACCCCTTGTTTAATGGTCTCCCACAAACATTCAGCATCCATATCTGGCCTTATGTCCAACCTCTTCTTTAGGATCTTACCCATACCCACGAAGTCCGCTCTCCTGAAATCAACCACTACTGTATGAGTGCGATTTTCCTTGCCCCTAGATACAGCAGGAACCAAACCGTAGTGTGATTACCACCCGCCAGTGCACTGCACACCTCCAGTCCCCTTATTTGTTCACTATGCGCAAGTACAACGTCCAATATCTGCCCCTCTCTAGTAGGTTCCCCAATCTGTTGTACCAGGTAGGCATTCTGAAAGACATCCATCAATCTCTGTTCCCTATTTACAGAGGATGTCATGGTATCCCAGTCCGCCCCCCGGCATATTAAGATCACCCATAACCACCACCCTACTCTTTCCAAGGTCACAATGACCCTTGATATAATATAATGTGAGGAAGTATTTCTTCACAGAGAGGGTTGTAGATACATGGAACAGCCTTCCTGAGGAGGTCGTAGGGTCAAAAACAGTGGGGGAATTCAAGAATGCATGGGACAGACATAAGGCAGTTCTAGTGGGGGGGTAGGAGGAAGTAGGCTGTTGGTTAACTAGGATCTGCAGCTTATCTGTTAGGTAGGGAAATGGGCAGACTAGGTGGGCCAAGCTGTTCTTATCTGCTGTCAGATTCTATGTTTCTATGTTTGTAACGAGTTGGCCGACTCAAATTGCCTACACAAGGTGGTGTTTTAGCCAGTAGAGCCTTCTTCCCTAAGATGCAAGTCTGGAATTGGACCCTGTTTCTTAATGACAGCCAATCTGCACGTTCGTACAGAGTACAGGTGTGAGTGCCACGCTCAGCATCCAGGGTGAGTCTGCAGGCTTTGTTGAGCGCAGTCTGAACCCTCTTGAGTGCTGTATCTGTTGCCGGCCCATAGACCACTAGTCCATAGTCAATAGTAGATATAATTGAACTGTGGACTGAGAGATGGAGGGCTCCCGGAGAGAGATATTGCCTGTGCATGTACAGGACACTAATCTTGGTATTGACTGTCTTGACCAGAGAGTCAATATCGTGCGCAAGCATGAGGGTATCATCTATTATGACCCCCAGATACTGCATGAGTTAGAGATGATGAGGGGGAGGTGCTTATTTTTGTTGTGGGGGCTGGACATAAGCATGGCCTTGTTCTTCTTGTAGTTTAGTAGCAGCTTATGACTACAGAACCAGTCCTTGAGTTTGGAGAAGGGGTTCTGCAGCTCAGATTGTAGGGGAGCCCGAGACATGCTGCTGCTCAGGAGCACAGCATCATCTGCATATAGTATGAGTTTGGTATTGCAGGCTGTGGGAAGGTCATTTAAGAAGAGGCTGAAGAGTAGAGGCCCCAATATTGATGCCTGGGGTACCCCTAATGATACCTCTCTTGTGCTGGATACTGTTTGCCCAATTTTGACAAAGTGATTTCTCCATATCAGGTAGTCTTGGAACCAGCAAAGGGCATTGGGCGCCACACCCATATTTCGCAGTTGGGTCAGTAACAGGGGGTGGTTGATTGTGTCAAAGACTTTGGCAAGGTCAATAAAGACAGACCCCTCCAGGTTGCCTTCATCCAGCGCCTTATGTGCATAGTTTGTGTAGTCCAGCAGGGCAGTGGTGGTACTGTGATTCTTGTCTGAAGCCATGCTGGTTGGGGCATAGTAGATTATATTTATTGAGGTAGTCGATGAGTTGACCTGTCACAATCTTTTCCAGTGCCTTGGATGGAGGGAGAGGATTAAGATGGGTCTGTAGTTGGCTACCAGAGACTTATCGCCTCCTTTATGCAGTGGCGTAACTAGGGCCTGCTTCCAAACCGCTGGGAATTGGGCTAGGGCTAGGGACTTATTGTACAGCGTGGTAATGGGCACTGTAAGAATGTCCAGGGTGTGGGATAGAAGTTTTCATGTCTATTCCGTCACTGCCCAGTCTGATCTTACCTAGTATTTTCTTGACCACAGTAAGGGCCTCCTTCACCGTCACCCTTTTAAAGTAGAAGGTCGGGTGAGAACACTCGGTAGATACGTTGTTGGATTGGTTCAAACCAGGTGGAAAATAGGTAGGTGGTAGCACTGGGGTAAGATCAGTGAAGGCCTCTGCAATAACTAGAGGGTCTATAGTTGGGGTGTTACTGATACTGAGTAGCTGAGGGTGCCTCTTGTCCTCCTTTCCAAGGATGCTTTTGATGTTATCCCAGAATCTTTTCCCATCACCCCAAGAATTGCAAAGCTGGGCCTTATGATAGTTGTCTTTGGCAAGCCGGATTAGCTTGGTGCAGCGGTTCCTGGCTGTTCTGTAGCAGTGGTAGTCATGCTTGCTACCTGTGTTTCTGGCCTTCTCCCAGAGTATGTCCCTTTCTTTCAGGTGGGAGAGGAGCTCCCTATCAATCCAGCCATTTGCGTGCCCCTGAATTTTTCTTTTTGTGAGTGGGGCATAGATGTCACAGATGGAGCTAAAGCCCTTAATGAAGTAATTGAGGGCCTGATCAAGGGTAGGCGCCAGGTCAATAGGAGTCCAGTCATGCAGGGCAAGGGCTGATTTGAGGGCTCCAAGTTTACCCTTCCTCAAGACCCTGCTATCAATGAGGATGGGTGGGCTTTTGATAAACTTATTAGACCACAGGAAGGTACTTGGGGGTCTGGGAGAACCTTGATCTCAGAGATCTGGGATGGTGAGCTTGCTAGGACCCATTCAAGGAGGGTACTGTTTCCTGTCTTATAGGTCTGCCTGGTGGGGCACGTGATAAGTTGTGTCAGGTTGGAGGTGGCTATCAGATCCCTGAAAGGGGCAGCCTCCTTTCCATCCCAGTTTATGTTAAAGTCCCTGGTAATGACAAGCTCCATCCCCTTTGGAAGGGTGCTGATAACGTCCACAATTGTGGGAAAGCCTGCTGTGGTTTTCTTGGGGGATAGGTAGATTGTGGCAAGGATGAGAGTTTTGCCATTCTGACCGACCTGTGCCTTTATCACTATTATCTCATGGTCCTCAGCCACCCTGGTTCCAGGGATGACGGTGCACAGCAGAGAGTCCCTGGCAAAAATGAGGCATCCCCCACCTTTCTTGCCTATTCTATCAATCCTGTATGCTTGGAAGCCTTTGAGCCATAGGATGTCAGGGGTATGGAGGGCCATCCATGCCTGTAGTTGGTCAGATTTTGCAGTTAAACTGCAGATGTTCAGTGAGGCTATTTTTAGGCATTTAACCTTATGAACACCAGGGCCCGTTGAAGTGAGTGGGCCTGGGTTCGAGTAAATGTTGCCAGAGAGGAGCAGAAGCATAAAGATAACCTTTCTGGAAGAAAGGTTTATGCTGAATTTGGCTTGTACCTTCCACCGACGAGGTTTCAGATGATTCAGGTGGTTGGACACTGGTTTAATTATTAGGGTATAGCTAACCATTACTACCCCTATACGAGAGGAAGGCATATGGCCACCCGTGTTTGTATGGTAAGGCCAAGTGACTCGCTGCCCACAGCCAAGTGAGGCAGTTTCTGAAGGTGCATTTGACAGGCATGCACTACCCAGTAGTGGTTCAGAGGGGGGTAGCAGCAGCCCAGCTAGGCATCTGGTGCCAGCTGTACAAAGGAGAAGTAGATAGCACCTTTTGATAGGGGACATGGCAGTTTGGTTCAATCGTCACGCCTGACACACTGGTGCCAAAGAGAGGCTGTACAGTTAACCACTGTACCTGGTGGTTTTTAGAGAGAGTTAGAAGGAGGAGTTACACTAGATAGGGAAAGTACTTCGCAAGAGACAGTGAATGCTGTCACTCAAAGCTTGAGCAGCTGACTGGCAGAAACCTGTAGGAGTGAGCTAGTAAGCCGGGGTGGGGTTTGTGTATTTAAACAGATAAAGGATTCCAAGAATAGGATTCTTAGAATGGGAGTAGTGTACAGGACATCATCTCAGATGGAGGAGTTAGAAAGGGAACTAGCGCGACAGATCAGGAGGACCTGCAAGAAGGGTAATGTGGTGATTATGGGGGACTTCAACATGCCAGGAGTGGACTGGAGTACCCCAACAACCAGGAATAGAAGGGAGCATGTACTGCTGGATGCCTTCCAGGACAGCTTCCTGCTGCAAATGATCAGTGAACCAACCAGATTAGGGAATACCCTTGACCTTGTGCTGGCAAATGGGGACTTTGTGAGAGAACTTACAGTGGAGGAACCGCTGTCAGGGAGTGACCACGACTCAGTATGGCTCACATTGGATATGGGTAAGGAAGGAGTGGAATCTGGCACAAGAGTGCTGGACTTCAGGAGGACCGACTTTGGGAGGATGGGGGAAGTGGTAAAAGGGTACCTGGCCAGAATTCAATCTAGTATGGACACTAACCAGAGGTGGGAGCTCATAAAGCTGGGGATAGTGGAGGCAACCAAAACCTGCTGCAAGGCTCAGAGCAAGAAGGCTAGGGCTAAGAAACCGAGCTGGTTGAGCAAGGAGGTCATGGAAAAGGTAAGGAGGAAAAGAGCTGCCTTCAGGAAGTACAAGAAAACAGGGAGAGGGGAGGACAGGGAGGAGTACTTGATGGAATCAAAGGAGGTGACAAGGGCAGTATGGGGAGCCAAGGCATCTACAGAACGCAGGCTGGCACAAGGCATTAAGAAAGGGGGGAGAAAGACTTTTTTAGGTACATCAGGGAGAAAAGGAGCCGTAAGGACCACATAGTAAGGATTAGGAAGGAGGGGTTGGGTGAAGCAGGTAGGTATAAGGCAGAAGCACTAAATGAGTACTTCTGCTCAGTATTTACTAAAGAGAAGAGGGGTGACACCCAAGGGGAGAAATGGCAGAAACGGGGGGGAGGGGGTGACAGATGGGGAAATCATGGAGGCCAGAGTTCGGGAGGGTTTCAAGGCACTGAGGGTGGATAAGTCTCCAGGCTCAGATGGCATCCACCCCAGGGTACTGAAGGAGCTGGCAGAGGTCCTTGCAGGACCTTTGGCAGACCTATTTAATGTCTCACTACATTCGGGGTGTGTACCTCAGGACTGGAGGATGGCTCATGTGGTGCCCCTCCACAAGAGTGGCCCCAAGGATGAACCAGGAAACTACAGACCAGTGAGCCTCACATCCATTGTGGGTAAGCTAATGGAGATTATCCTGAAGGAAAGGCTGGTGACTCTCCTAGAAGCCAGCGGACTACAGGACAGCAGACAGCATGGCTTCATACGGGGCAGATCCTGCCAAACCAACCTGGCGGAGTTCTATGACTGGGTAACTAGGCAACTGGACAGGGGCCATGCACTGGATGTCCTGTATCTGGACTTCAGTAAGGCATTCGACTCTGTGCCGCATGGAAGGCTGGGAAGTAAGTTAGTAGGCACAAGGGCAGGTGCAAAGCTGGTGAGATGGGGTAGGGAACTGGCTTCAGAGAAGGCAACAGAGGGTGGTGGTGGTTGGGGAGCTCTCACACCCAAAGGTAGTGATGAGCGGTGTTCCACAGGGCTTGGTATTGGGACCAGTGTTGTTTGGGATAGTCATTGCAGACCTATCATTGAACATCAAGAGCAAGATCAGTCTATTTGCTGATGATACCAAGGTAGGAGCAGTGGTGGATGACCTAGGGGGATGGCAGGGGTTGCAGGATGATCTGGCAAAGCTTGAAACCTGGTCAGACACCTGGCAACTGGGGTTTAATGCCAAAAAGTGCAAGGTGCTGCATTTTGGGATGAAGAACCCAAGGAGGAGTTACCAGCTGAGGGGAGTGCAGCTAGCCCAGACAGAGGAGGAGGAGAAGGATCTAGGGGTGCTCATTACAGGGTCAATGAACAACTCGGCACAATGTAGGAAGGCAGCTGCAAAGGCCAACAAAATGCTGGGTTATATTGCAAGGGGTATATCCTCGAGGAGGGAGGAGGTGATTCTGCCACTGTATAGGTCATTAGTTAGACCACACCTGGAGTACTGCGTGCAGTACTGGCACCCGTATCTGAAGAGGGACATTAGTTACTGGAGGGGTGCAGCGGGCGCCAAAGATGATCAAGGGGCTGGGGGACTTCATACGAGAGGAGGCTGAGGGAGTTGAACATGTACTCACTGGAGGAGAGGAGGGACGGGGACATGATTGAAACCTTAAGTACATGAAAGGAATAAACAAGACAGGTACAGAGGGGCTGTTCAAAGTAAGGGAGGGGAGGGACACCAGGGGCCATGATATGAGACTGGAGGGAGGAAGGTTCAGGAGGGAGATGAGGAGACACTTTTTTACAGAGAGGGTGGTGACTGGGTGGAATGCGTTACCTGCAGAAGTGGTATCCAGTAGAACAGTGGACTGCTTCAAAAGGGGATGGGACAGGACAAGGGGTAGGGTCAATGAAGGGGAAGGGTGGAAGGGAGCGGCAGCTGCAGAATAAGGGTTGCTAGCTGCACATTTGAGCAGACTTGATAGACCTCTAGGCCTTTATCTGCTGGCAAATTTCGTATGTTCGTAATAGTATCATAGTAATGTGCCAGCAGCAGAAAAGAACCATCCTGGCCCATCCAATCTGCCCATCTCCCCCCCCTCCCCTGCTTGTCACCGGTGCACAAGGAGCCTATCCTCTATCCTCTAACCAACCCCTTATGTCTATCCCACGCTCTCTTGAATCCTTCCACCGTTTCGACACCTACCACCCCCTCAGGTAATCTGTTCCAAGGTTCAACCACCCTCTCAGTGAAAAAACACCCCCTTACATTACCTTTAAATCTTCCTCCTTCCAATCTTAAAGTATGACCTCTTGTTCTAACTCCGACTTTCCTTTTAAATAGACTTCCTTCCCTCACTTTATTTATCCCCCTTCATGTACTTGAATATCTCAATCATGTCTCCTCTCTCTTTTAAACTCCAGCGGATACAGATTTAATTCTCTCAATCTTGTCTCATGTGGTTTCCCTTGCATACGCTGCACCATCTTTATTTCCCTTCTCTGAACCTTTTCCATTACATCTATGTCCTTTCTTAAATGAGGCCTCCAGAACTGTACCCTGTACTCCAGGTGCAGTCTAACCATGATCTTGTATAATGGCATCAGCACCTCCCTCTTCCTACTAGTTATGCCCCTTTCTATGCGCACCATCATTCTATTAGCTTTGCCAACTGCCTTACGACATTGGTCACTTACCCTAAGGTTGTTTAATATTATAATCCCCAGATCCCTTTCCTGTTTTGTTTGCTTTAACTGCTGTCCCCCTCCTTGAGTACTTGGCAAGTCGATTTTTACACCCTATATGCATCATTGCACACTTCTTAGTATTGAACTTGAGCTGCCATGTTTCTGACCATTTCTCTATTATACTCAAATCCCTCCTCACGGCTTCAGCCCCTCCTTCAGTGTCGACCCTGTTCCATAACTTTGCATCATCTACAGACAGACACATCTTGCCTTCAATTCCCTCTGATATATCGCTAATATATATGTTAAAAAGGATTGGTCCTGCCAGCCTGATGGCGCTGAGGTGCTGGATGCCTTACTTTGTTCCACACTGGCAACCCGTGTTCAGGAACGAGCATGGGATCCGATGGACTGCTCTCCTTCTCCAGGGAGGGGGGTCACCAGTGGTCGGTGTTTGACTGGCCCTAGTGGAGGCTGGGGGACAGTGCGCCAACACTGTAGAAAAGGGGGAGGAAGTGGGGAAGATGCTAGGAGGGAGCATGTGCTGACGCGGACGCGCTCTCTCCGCAGGTGTCATTGCATGCCTCATCTCCTCGGGAGGAAAAACAGGAAATGGATGTAGCGGGCTAATGATGGAGGGTGCCTCGCAGGCTCCGCTCCTGGCTAGCCACGGCACTGGCCACACTGAATCCGGTCTCCGGTGGGGGTTGGGGAACCCCGCTGGGGGGAGGTAAGCCCAGGGGGTATAGGCCAGCGCCAGATGGTGGTTGCTGAGAGGGGCTCCCTCTGGAGGAAAGAGGGCAGAGACATCGAGGAGAAAAAGAAATAGCAAAAAAAAAAAAAAAAAAAGATTGGTCCTAGTACAGACCCTTGAGGAACCCCACTCATCACCTTCCTTACCTCAGAATGTACACCATTTACCACCACCCTCTTGCTTCTATCCTTTAGCCAGTTTTCCACCCATCTAGTTATTTTCTGTCCCAGACCCAGGCTGTCGTCTTAATTACCAGCCTGCGGTGAGGGACAGAGTCAAAGGCCTTACTGAAGTCCAGGTAGGCAACATCAGCTGCCCCTCCTTGATCAACCACCTTCATTACCCCCATCAAAAAATTCTATCAGGTTTGTTTGGCAAGATCTTCCACTAGTGAATCCATGTTGTTTTTCATCTAATAGTTTGTTGTCCGTTAAGTATTTTACCACTCTTTCCTTTATTATCACCTCCATCTCCTTGCCCACCACCGATGTGAAGCTGACAGGTCTAATTCCCTGCCTCCTCCTTGCAGGCTCCTTTTTGCAGTGGTACTACAACTGCTGTCCTCCAGTCATTCAGAACACACTCTGCATCTAGGGACAAGTTAAATAACTTTGCTAAATGTGTTGTCAACTCATCCCTCAATTCCATAATAACCCTTGGGATGCAAACCATCTGGCCCCATTGCTTTGTCTACCTTAAATTTTCCAAGTTCTTCCTTGACTCGTTCCTCACTTAATGGGCTTTGATCCACCCACATTCATCTCCTCCCTTCTTCTTTAACTCTGGTCCCTTTCCATCCCATTCTACTGTGAATACAGAGCAAAAATAACTATTTAAAACCTCAGTTTTCTCAAAGTCCCCCTCAGCCTTCGTTACCCCCTCAAACTCAAAATCCCTTGTCTTGTCCTCCTCTTTTCACCCATAAATCTAAAAAAAAAAAAAAAAAAAGTTGTATCTCCTCATTTGACATGTTTATCAATTCTCTCTTCTGTTACTGCTTTTGTTCTTCTAATCAATTTCTCTGCCTTTCTCAGTTTCTCCTTATAATTTACTCTGTCACACTGAGTTTTCTTATATCTTCTGAAAGCTATCCTTCTACCTTATTGCCCTTACAACGTCCCTATTAAACCAAAGAGGCCACCTTCTTTTCTTGTTTTTTTCCCACCCTCCTTATGCATAGTTCAGTTGCTTTTAACAACGCCTCCTTAATACATTTCCACAATTCCTCTACATCCTTTATTTGGTTACCGCATTTCATTTCCTCCCTGAAACTCTCCCTCATTCTATTAAAGTTCACCCTCCTGAGGTCCAGAACCTTCGTACTGGACTTATTTGTTATCTTCCCTATTTGTATCTTGAAACTTACTGTGTTGTGATCACTTGTACCCAGACAGTTTCCCATAATAACCTCTTCAATACTATCCCTGTTTGTAAGTACCACATCCAAAATATTTTCCCCCCTTGTGGGCTCCTTAACCAGCTGATGTAGAAGTGATCCCTGCAGTGCTTCAAGTATCTCCCTGCTTCTGGCTGATGTTGCCTTTGGGATTCTCCATTCTACATCTGGCGCATTAAGGATCCCCAGTAGTACAAACTCCCCTTTGTTTGACACCCTTTGAATCACCTGCATCATTTGCCTGTCTAACTCCTCCCCCTGATTTGGAGACCTATGTATCACTCCTATTCTTACTATGGCTCCAGGATTTTATAGACAGAGTATGAGACAGATGTGACAAGGACAGCAGCACAGAGCCATGGGGGGGGACTCAGTACTAGCAGCTGTCGTAGCAGGAGCTGGCAAAAACATAGGATTACCAGATGCCTAATATATTTCAGCTAGTGATCCAGTGCTGTAACAGTAGTTAGTAGGCCCTCCTTCTAAGCTTATAGGAAGGTGCATCAGGCACATGGAGGTTAATGCGTAAGCATCTTGCATCGAGATACCTCAGGGCCAGGGTACTGACAAGAGTCACTCCCGGAGGGTATAAAGTAGTCCCAGTGATAAGGGAGGAGATTTTGTGTCAGGCTAACTGAGGGACGGTGATATTCTGGCTACATGTAAGAGCAGCAGCGCATTCATTCATTCAGCAGTATTCTTCTCACCTGTCGACAGTGTTTTCCTGTGCTGACAGAATATCACCCTGAGCGCCAGTGACTGCTTCTCCTTCTGGCACTGTTTTACCAGCTAAAGTGCAATTTTCAGCTATCGCTGTACCCCAGGACAGTTCTCATCTAGCCCATGAAAAACTCTCGAGTTTCCTGGTTCAGGTAGCGGGGGGACTGAGGCGTGACACCGGCTACTGAGTGGTGAGAGACATTCTGGCCACATAAGTCCGCTTAATCAAGGGCTGCCCGCGAGCAGCTGCACGTGTGAGTGGCTCACGAGGAGTGGTGTGAGTCCACCATGGGAGCCTAGTGGAGGCAGCAGTGCATATACTCTGTTAAGAGTAATTTGCTAGTAGCGGGGCATTAGAGAATATACAAGGGTTCATAGTCAGCAGTTGTATAGCTGAAATTGCTTAATTTCTTTATTGCTTAATAATCATGAAAATATTGTGTTTTATTGTGTTAGGGTGTATGTTGGTGGAGTTTATACCAAAAACAGTTGGAAGGATAGTAAATGTTAAATTGGAACCTGTGCTTGGAAGAAACGTGGGTACTGATGCCCGTGAGCCATTGAGTCCTGAAGTGGGAGTTTATGAGATCAATTCAAGTATCATCATGCATTCATATCTATCAGGCCTTATAAAGTTGGTGCAGCTGGGGAGGGGGGTTTCATCAACAAACGTGCTGGCCAAATAATAAAATAGGTCAGTTAGTGAGAATGCTAATGTGCTGGCATATTAAATCTCAGAGCAAAAACAGATGGAGGGGGTTATTGCCAATTAAGTATTTGTTTATTTTGCATCTTATGATATGTGGTGTCATCCATCCTAACCCAGGACCTGTTGCCTCTGTACTTCCTGATAGTGATATATACCATAGTGGGGAATTTAACATGGTGCATTTTAATACCAGAAGCCTGCCAAATAAGTTTGGTAGTATTAAGGACTGGGTGGGAGAGTATCAGCCACAGATAAGTGTCATTACTGTGACCTGGTTGAGCCAGAGTTAAAAATGCCATGGTGGAATTAGAACACTATCAGATGTCCAGGAAGGATAGGAAAAAAGAAAAGGGGAGATATTATTATACTGTATGTGAAATCCAGGCTGGAGATAGGGGAACTTGATGAAGTAAGTTTGGAGGGTGGGTTGGAAACCTTACCTATTGTAATAAAAATCCCATATGCTAAACCTCTTTTGCTCATTGGCATTTATAAACCACCCAAGATAATAAATGAGTCTTTTTAATGTATTGCAGGATTATTGTAAAACCTATAAGGATACACATGAAATACTACTTATAGGGGATTTTAATGTAAATTGGGCGCAAATAAATCCCACTCATCCTGTAATTGAACTTCATAAGGTGTCGGGTCTGGTTCAATTGATTAAGGACCCAACCAGATTAAATATGCAGCATTTACAAAATTCAGCGATTCTTGATCTTGTTTTTTACAAATTGCCCTGAGGTTTATGTAAAAAAGGGTGTTTTAGCTGAAGCATTTTCTGATTATCAGGTAGTGTTTGCTGCCCGTGCAGATATTAAGGTTATACCAAATTCCTTGCTCATTTGTTGGAGACATTTTAAATGTTTTGACTATGTAAACTTTATGGTAGATTTTTTCATTTAATTTATTCTTTGGTAACCAGGTAAAGGCACTGGACCAAAGGTCCCTTTTCAGGCCTGACCCGGACAAAAAAAACCATACAAAAATACACAAATACAATCAGCAGCAATACAAAACCAAAAAATACAAATTACAAATTGCAGTTACAAACAGATTTATGTAATAAATAACTTTTTAACCTTTGTTTAAAAGTTAAAACAGGGGGAGCAATCCTAACATCAAGTGGGGAGTGAATTCCAATACAATGGTGCTGCTATTGAAAAATCTCTAGAGCTTAATCTAAGCTGAGACCTGGGGACAAAATATAGGGGGCCATTAGCCGACCTCAGGCTGGGAAGCAGTTCTTTCATTACAGCAAGATCAGAAAGAGGAAAAAGGGAGCCAAAGTAAAATAATTTATACATCAAGACAGCCAACAGAATATTCTAATGTGCAACTAGGGGAAAACCACCCCAACCGAGAATAAAGATTACACTGATGTGTCCTGTTGGGGGCTCCTAAAATAAATCTACAAATATTAGTATAGGCCACAGTTAGTGCTTGCATTTATTTTGTTACTATGTTATAATATAAACACAAATTGTAATCAAAATATGGAAGAAGAGAACCAATAGCAATTGCTAATCTAGTTGCTTGTGAGAAGAATGACTTGAATTTGTATAAAACCCCTAGTCTTTGATTTACTTTCTTAACCTTTGACTGAATCTGAGGTGAAAAGGTCAAATTGGGATCCAATAGTTGGCCCAAATACTTAAATTGAGACACTTGTTCAAGCAGACCACCCCGAAAATCAGATATCCTCAGTTCCGAGGTGTCCACCAACATAAATTGCGTGCCAAATAACATAACTTTTGTTTTATCTGAGTTCAAAACCATAGCATTTAAAGTAAGTCAAGAACAGGCGGCACCAAAATCCTTTTCTAGGGAATAAGAAAGTTTAGACACGGAATTTGACTGAGGACAAAGTACAAGATCATCTGCATAAAGCAGTGATTCGCTAAACTTACAAACTCCAGGAAGCTGATTAATAAAAATAGAAAATAACAGGGGTCCCAAAATGGACCCTTGAGGCACACCACAACTAATTGGCAAGACATCAGAAATCACAGAACCTACTTGAACAAATTGACACCTGTTACTCAGATAATCATAGAACCAAGAAACAGCGACTTCAGAAAACCCCAGATCTTTTAATTTTGTACAGGCCAAACCATGATCAATCAAACCAAAGCCTTGGTGTGGTCCCACGAACACACCAGTCATCATACCCTTCTCAAACCCACGTAGGACGGTGTTCATGAGCCATGATGTTGAAAGAAGGTGCTGGGATAGAATGGAATTGATACCTGATGTTACTGAGATGTGGTCCTATTTTCATCAAGAGCACCTGACCATTTGTAATAATCATGCCCCTCTAAGATATAGGAAGGTTAGATCTATAAATGCAGTGTGGTATAATCCTTCCTAGCACAAATTAATAAAGGCCAGAAATAAGTCCTGGTCCAAAGCAAAACAGACTGGCTTGAATAGTGATTGGCTATTATATAGACAATTAAGAAATAGATATACTAGGGAACTTAGAAGTGCCAAACAGTTACTTTAAAGATAAGTTACAAATAAATAAGAAGCATAATCCAAGACAATTTTAGAGCATGGTAGCAAACCTGATGGGGAAAAGGAGTATTCAACAAATCAAAAGAATAGAGATTGATGGCCAATCTGAGCCTATTAGTAATAATGTTGCTAATCTATTCAGTAAATACTTCAACAACATTGGTATACAGGCCTCTGACCTAAAGTCTTCGACCAAAGCTTCTAAAGGGCCACTGGATAAAACTGGCCAGACAGGGCATGAGCATGAGCTAAAGGCATTTGCCTTTAGTCAAATTTAGGTGGATGAGGTTAGAGATGAATTGCTGGCTATGGATGCATTTAAGGCCGGGGGACTGGATAATATTCCTACTAAGTTGTTGAAGTACTGTATGCAGCCCCCTGTACAGCATACTCACTTATTTGCCTGTTTAACTATTTCCTCCTAATTGGAGAATATCTAGAGGGTTGGAAATTGGCTAAGGTAGTGCCTGTCTATAAATACAAAATCACACATGCCCCCACAATGCAAAGCATCATGGGCTACATATGCAAATCACCACAGAATATTATACTGGTTTAACTTTAAGCAGAAATGCATGGTGCCAAAAGGCCTCTCACACAGTTTGCAAAGGGTGCCAACAGAAGACATAGACACGTGTTTTGTCCTACCAGGACTCATCAGTATGCCTCGTCTGTTTGACACCCCAGTGGAATGAACCAGCTACCCTAAGATAGTCAATCTGGGTTATATTGTGGTGAATCCGATTAAAACATAAAAACAGTTTAAAAGGCAAAGAACCTCTGTGTGCAAGCACTAAGGCAATGGTTACCCCAAAGGGCATTTGGCTGGGAAGCCAAGTTTCAAAGAAATACAAACTCACACATGCCCCCACAATGCAAAGCATCATGGGCTACATATGCACATCACCGCAGAATATTATGCTGGCTCAACTTTAAGCAGAAATGCATGGTGCCGAAAGGCCTCTCACACAGTTTGCAAAGAAAGGTGGCTCTAGATTGGAGATGGGGAAATTTTAGACCAATTTCATTGTTGTCTCAGATTTCCAGAATTATGGAGAGATTGGTTGCCAGAAGGTTGAAAAGCTGTCTGGAGGAGGGGGATATTTTGATTGAGAACCAGTCTGGTTTTCGTTCAAAACATAGTACCCAGACAACATTATTAAAAGTTGTGGGGGATATCCAAATGAGCATGGACAAGAGGAACTCTGTGGGAGCCATATTTATAGATCTTTCAAAGGCCTTTGACATCTTAAACCATGAGTTCCTCATGTCCAGGCTGTAGGATTGGGGGTAAAGGGTTTGAAACAGAAATGGTTTAGCTAGCCAGCCCGGTGGCTCAGAGGGTTGAGGTGCTGGATGCCACACCTTGCGCCATGCCAGCGACCCGGGTTCGGGAACAAGCCTAGGCCACCGGGGGTTGGTAGGGGAGAGGAAGGATCGAGTCTCTGGAGGACAGCTCTTCTTCTCCGGGGGCGGATCCAGGGACTATGCCTGGCACCACAGTGACCTCCGGTGGAGACCGGAGGTACAGCAATGCTACAGGGCTTGGTTAGAGGGCTGTAGAGCCATGACAGACGTTCCCTGGCATCATGGCATGTCGTGGCTCCGCCTGGGGTGCAGGCGGAATGAGGAAAAACAGAAAGTCCCTCCACCTCCCGATAGGTGATGGAGGACCTGGGGCGGGGGGGTCGGTCCACCACGCCCAGAGTTGGGCCTTTGTCTCACTACCTGTGTGCTCCCATCTGCTGCGCTCCACCAGACTGGATTAATAGATAGAGCGCCAGGAGGATTGTATCTGGCGGTCCTGCCTCGGGGGACTCAGAGCCAGGGGGCCGGGCGGTAGCAGAGGCGGACGGAAGGTGAGAGGGGCTTCAGATGGGCAGGATACGGACAACACCCCGTGTGACCACTCCTGAAAGAGTTCGGGAGTGTGGAGTGAGAGAGATAGATTCCAAAAAAAAAAGAAATGATTTAGCTCCTATCTTATGGAGCAGAAACAAATGGTGGAACTTGGTGCTTATAGATCATCTGCCCTTCCTATAAAGGTGGAGGTGCCCCAGGGATCTATCCTGGGCCCACTACTTTTCAACATATATATAAATAGTATAAAATGTACAGATCCTGATATGATTCCATGTATATACAGATGATACACTGATTTACGTGGAAGGTAGTGCCCAGGAAAGAATTAATACCAAATTACAGGTAGCTTTTCATGAACTTCATTCCTTTTTTTCTTCTCTTAATTTAATTTTAAATGTCCAAAAGACTCAAGTGGTATATTTGCATGGTCTTACAAAGGAACACATCTGGCACTTGGGTTAATATCCCAATATTGACACTGCAGTGCAGCATGAAGGGGAGATGCACTTCTGAGGTGCCGTCTTTTGGATGAGATGTTAAACCGAGGTCCCATCTGCCTGGATTGGTGGTAGTTCAGGTGGATGCTAAAGATCTCATGGCACTTATCGAAAAAGAGTAGGGGAATTTCCCCAGTGTCCTGGCCAAATTTCTCCCATTCACTAAAAATACCACCAACAGCTTAATCTGGTTCATTTTCAGTTGCTTACCATCTGTATCCCCCCTCCCCCTGGTTGCCCCTAAAAAAGGGATTCTAGGCCTAGTGGGCTTACCGGTTCAACAAAATTCAATAAGCAACAAATAAATAAACATCAGTTATTGTATATTAGGACAAAGGGGGGAGAGAAAATTAAACAGGTAACTCATTATAAATATTTAGGAGTGTGGTTAGACCAAAGATTGAGATGGGACATGCATCTGGAATACCTGATGGGTAATCTTAGTGGAAAGTTGGGTATGCTTTATAGATTAAAGCCTTTTACAACTCTGGAGGTGAGGCGGAGGATTGTGGAAACTATGATCTTACCCATCTTAGATTATGAGGATTTGGTGTATGGGGGGCTGGGATGGATCAGGCAACGCTAGATGTTGTTTACAACAGGTTTGTCCACTTTGTCTTCAATGCCCCAGAAGCACACACCATTGTGATTTATATAGAGCCCTAAATTGGTGATGCTTGGCTTACAGGCGGAGTTGGAATCTTGTAACATTTATGAGTAAACTTAGAAGGCGACAGGTGCCTAGTTATACCTTAAGGGATTTTGATGTTGGGGAACACAGGAAGGGGTTGAGATTTTACGGGGGTATAGAATATGTTGTACAGCGATGTAATCTGAAGTTGGGAAGGGCATTGCCCCTTTACAGGGGTCCCTAAACTTGGAATTCCTTGCCCTTGGATATGAGGCGGTTGATAGCCCCTGTAAATTTGCATACAATTAAAAAGTGGTTTGTGAATTGCATATATGAATCAAGAATATGCCGTTTGCATTAGTATTTTATAGTAAAGAAATTTAGTGTCATTATATGACTCAAAAATAAGAATATGTTGCATCTTAGGTATAACATGATATGCACATTATTGAATTGTACTTCAGGTAAAATGAGTAGGGAATCTTTAGCTTTTTTGTACAGTATATTGAAGTATTTGCACATTTTTTAAATAATTTAAGCTGTGTAATGAAAAAGTATGTGATTTTGATGAGTTAATATTGTTTTGTATTATATGATTGTGTAATTTATTTAAATATCTATTGTATGTGTAACTATTTTTTTTTTTTTTTAATTGAAATCTAGGATTACAAATACCTTTGAGCAGGAACTGCTCGTTTACAAAGGTTCCACGTCGAAACCTATTGTCTCTGCACTATGGACCTCCTTGTAAATGAGACTTGTTACTCAATGGAGTATTATCCTGTTCATATTATAATATGAATACAATTTTACCATACCATGCCAATTAGTGTAGAATGACCCTGAGGACTAGGGCACAGGGAGATGCGATATAGGGCTACAGGTACTGAGCCACAGAAACTAAAAGGGCGAGATAGATTTGGGGGAGGAGTGGAAGGTCCAGATTAGATGCAGGTACAGAAAGGGGAGTGAGAGAATAAGGAAGGAGAGGACAAACAATAGAAGAGTATCACTTTTTTTTTTTTTGGTGGGATACCAACAGGGAGCTCCGGTCCCTCCCTTGGAGGGACTCATCCTCCGACCGATAGGTCATCACAGACCGTGTCGGCTCCCGATTTTGCTGTTTTGCACTCTGGCCCATGAGTGAACAATAGGCGGAGCATCTGGGTCTGCCTCTGCTGCGGTAGCCCAACACCCTGGATGTGGTCCCTCCCCATTGTTGGTGGCACGCCTGTGCTGGCACCCAAACAGCAAGCCATGCGATTCCCCCCTCCCTCGAGGAAGGAGAGCGGTCTGTGGATGCTCAGTCCTTTCTCACCCCTGCCAATCCCCAAACAACCCGAATCCATTTCTGGACTTGTTCTGAACTTGGGTCGCCAGTGTGGCGCGAGGTGTGGTGTCCTGCACCTCAGCCCTCAGCACCACCGGGCCAACAAGGGAAGAGTATCATAAGGGCATGAGTACCAAGATCCAGGCATTCAAGCCCAAAGCAGGGGTACATCGAAATGAGGGCATGCCAGACCATCAATGCAGTCCACATCCATAGCGTAGTAGGTTAGGATTTCACAAGCACCCATAGTTGCACTGTATAAGGAACAGGCTGTAGATTACAGAAGGGTTGAGAGCGATGCAACTAGGAGGAGCTGCAGACCTAGGGCAATACAATATATGAAATATGGGCACTTGTGCAGCCATGGGCCAAGGGCCTTGTTTGAGCAATTGTGGCTTAAAAGGGGCTGTTACGAAGGGAGGCACTGGGTAGCCAGAGGAATAGTATACAACGAAGGTCAGTGAGAGGGGGCCAGCCGAGCAGGCCAATTAAAAGCACTGCACAAGACCATTAAATATGCTGTAGCATATAGAGATTAGCCACGTATGGCCCCTCGATATCTCAGAGACCAAATTCAAACCATTAGTGACCATATTATGACTCCTTCTCCTCCCAACCATTAACCCCAGCAGTAAAGCATAAAACATTTAATTTTGTCCATGGAGGTTTTGAGCTGGAAGACATGCAGGGAGCCATAAAAGAGTTCCTTATATAGTACGCTCATTCCAGCAGACCTGTTTAAGTCCCAGTCTGAGTCATAATTCGCAAAAAACATCCCAGTCTCTCAGAAATCACAAAGCCAGAAAACATGGCTGTATAACAAAAAAAATCTTACTGGCAGAAAGACTACGCGGCATTCCTCAGGAGGTGGGGCGATGTGAGGCGGATGCTGCGGTATAGTGCTCCTGGGATTTTCCCTGCTTGAGAGCATAGTCAGTAGCTGTCTGAGAGGGCCGGGAAGTAGTAGGCTCTAGGGCAGGACTTAAGGCAGGTTGTACCCATGCAGATGGTGATCCAGAGGAGTCTGGGAAAACCTGGGCCTGCGTCATACTGGGAACTGTGGCCTGAACTGGGGGAAACACCATTGAGGATTGCTGTAACAGAGGAGCATATCTGTTATTCATCAGTAGAGGGGAGGACTCCCATCACTATCATCCGAGTGCTCACTACGGCTGCGGCTCCGGGATCTGTCTGGGATGTGGGTAGAGGGGTTCTGGGAGCCATCATGACTGCACTATTTCTGTTTAGGGGGCATCATCCAGAGGTCCTCTAATGTCGCTGCATGGTCCAGGTGGGTGGGTGGATGATCCTGTGCAGGCACTGGGGCAGAATCCCAGCTGGCTGGTGAATGATTTTCCTATTCACTGTCGGACTCGGGGGGTTTGAAGGAAGTAAGGCTCTGGGCCAGTGGGCATGGATGAAATCCGTGGCAACTTCTGGCATATGGAAGATCATCAGCACCCCACTGTGCTGTATACCAGAGGGAGAAGGGGACTCCAGCTCTATGTAAGGCCTGGTGAACCTCTGTGAATGTGTGGTGATGAGCTGTTAATTCCTTGGAGTAGTCTTGAAATATCATTACATGATAGCCCTCCCATTCCAGGATACCCAGTTCTCTGGCCTGTTGGAGGATGCTTTCCTCAACTTGAAAATGAAGGAGTTTTGTGATTATAGGCCTTGGGTTTTCGCCGTGCCTGGGTGGCGGGGCTAGTGAGCAGTGGGTCCATTCAGTTTCAAATGTGGTGTCCCCCCAGAGTTTGAGAATGAAGGGGAGAACATAATTCAGGAAGCTGATTGTGTTCCTTAATTTACTTTGTTCAGGGAAGCTCAGAAATCATAAGTTGTTTCTGTGACCACGATTTTTGAGGTTGTCTAGCTTTGCCTGTAAGGTCTGAATGGTTTCTCTTGTTCACAGAGAATGGTGTGCAGCTCATGGCAAGAGTCTGCTATCTAGTCTAGTCTTTGTTCAGTCGCCGTCGCCACGGTAGGGAGGTGATCCATTTACTCCAAATGTTTAGTGGAGCTGCGTTTGATGTCTTGGAGCTTGGCCATTAGTTGGGAAAATATCCCTTTTATTTTTTCCATGCTGGTGCTGCTGCCATGATGTATGCCAGCATGGATGTGAGTAATTCCAATGAGGGCGAAATACAAATGCCGGTTTTTGTGCAGGCTAGAGAAGTCCAGCAGCGAAAATGACTGGCTCAGGTTAGTACATATATAGAGTCCTTAGTCCCTCGCCAAAAAATATGCAGAAAAGAGGAATGGAGGGTGGCGTATGCCTAATGATATCGGTTGGGAGGAGAGGAGAGGAGAACAGGAGTGAGATGGCATCTCGATCGTGCACTAGCCATGCCCCTTATTTTTGTGCATTTAAAAAAATTACATATAAATTTATCAGTCATTTATGGGATGCAGTTTGTATTAAAGCAGCACTATCTGTTAGTGGAAAAAAATTCATCATATATGTATATATATATTTTAATAATATATTTCTGGCAAAAATGCCAGCATATCCATTTTTCTTTTCTTAGTGATTCTCTCCTGAGCGGAGATATGGGGTTTTGAAGTTTTCAAAAGTCCCTGTTCTCTGGCCACGCCCACTGTGAATAAATTCAATATTTTTGTTGTGGTGTTGTGCTGTTTACCATTAGAAATGTTAGAAGCTGCCGGCCCGGTTGCGTAGAGCGCTGAGGCACTGGCGCCTTACCTCAGCTCACGCCGGTGACCCAGGTTCGGGAATGGACTCGGGACGCTGGGGGCAGGTAGGGGAAGGAGAGGATTGAGCGTCCACAGGACTGCTTTCCTCTCCTGGGGTGTGTTAGGGATGGACGTCGGTCGGCAGCGGCCTCTGGTGGAGACCAGGAGCACTGCACGACGGCGTCAGGAGGGAAAGTGTAACAAGAAAAATGGAAAAAGGCTCCATGTTACACTGGATGACGGCTGCCTGGATCTCCGAGGCCATCAATGCCTGTACGACCATCCGCCTCAGCAGTACCTCTGGGCTAAGATGTTGCGCTGGTCTGCCCTGCCCAGGCCGGTGCCTTCCCCCTCGGAGGAGAGGGACCCACTCGGTGAAGAGTTACATCGGGTCACCCCGAGGAGGCTGCTATCTGAAAGTGGGGGTCGAGGGGACAGGATGGGTTGGAAGCATCCTTTGTAAGCCCGAAGGAGTGGCTGGCATGATAGCGCGTAGGGGAGAAAAGAAATCACACACACAAAAAAAATATATAAATGCTAGAAGCCTCCTAATATAGCCACAGTATGAATCCAGTATGTAAAGTTAAAAACGTAACCTTGAGGAAACAATGTTTGAAAATTGCTAGTGGTGGCCATTTTTAATTGCTTGAGTCATTATTCATTACATTAGTAAATAACTGTTTACAAAAATATCTAAGAGAAATGAAATATACTAATGATGAATCCAATTATGGCAGTAGTATATAATGATAAAAAAAAAATCTGATGAAATGTTATGCCAACTAGCAAATACTGCTTTAAAGATACAATATGAAAATACATTGCATTATTTTGTACTGTGCTGAACTGGTGTACTTAATGAAATGTTACCTTTTTAACCATTTCTGTATTTTATCTTGCATTCTGGACTTTCTTAAGCCAATATTACAGCCAGAGCTAAATTTAGAAAACAGTGAAATACAGTATATAGAAGATAAATCATGAATGTCTGCGAAGAATGGGACGGTAATTTAATTGATTAAAAAAACAGGAGCAAAATAAGTGCCCCTGTAAACAAACAAAAAAAAAAGTTGTTGACAGAAAAAATCCCTGTGGACCATCATGTCTACCTATGGGTGTTGGATGTTAATCCAGTATACAAACTGAATACAGAATGAATGAAAACAGATTTTACAAGATGAAAGTACCACCTAGTTCTGTGTACAGGCACTCATTCATTATTACCGGTAGTTATAGTACATGATTATGATGCAGAAATACATTTAAAACACTGAGTGCTGAGAAGATAATTGTAACGTAGCAGACAATTACTGAACAGAAGTCTAGGTTAAACCTGGAGCATTATGTACATTTATTTGGTATGTTTAAAACTAGGCTCCGGGACTATCTCACTACCAACAGCTCCTGTGACTGCCCAACTTAACCTCGTTTCTCCACTTCCCTTCCTGCTCTAGTGGTCCCCCTTCCCTCCTCACTGGATTCTACCCTCACATCTTGGTATACCCAATGCTGCTCTTTCACCCTCTCCCCACCCTTCCTATATTCCTTCCCCTCGACTCTGGCAATTTCTTATCTGTTGTCTGTTTTCTGACAAATGCAGCTGGCTGCCTTGTTACAATGCTACCCTTGAATTGTATTAATCTGTACTCTGTTTGCAATGTCCACATTGTTGTAATGTCTGTCTTGATGTTCCCCATAATTTGCATTTCTTTGACGTGGAACCTTTGTAAAAGAGCCAAGGCTCAAAGGTATTTGTAATCCTAGACTTGATAAATAAATAAAAAAAAATAAATAAATAAAATTTCCATATTCATTGTTAGTAACTTCAGGGTCCTGTGCTGCTGAGCTAGCCAAAGTAGAAGGCAGTTTGGAGTCTGCAACAGTGCAGCTTTTCTTCATTTTTTATGGAATTATAACTGTGTATTTGAAAACTTTCCACGTGTGATGCCTTATAGCAAATAGGCTGGTATGCCTCAGTGATACGTGTGTGTGTGTATACCTACGTTAATGCATCAGTTAGGGTTTTTATTAAACCGTAAAAAGCTGGGAAATTCAACGCTCCCACTTACACGTAAGTACAGACATACAGCAGACCTACATTCATGAAAAGTAACCCTTGTAACACTAATTTGGCAATATCTCAGTAACTGTAGCAACTATGGGAAAACTTCCACTGCAGTTGTAATCATGACTTCGAAATCTCCGTGGGTGCTAAAGGTGGGCTAAGCTGTGGAGAGCGAAAAATCTGTATCTTGAATCGTTTTCGAGATATGTGCGCTGAAAGATACTGCGGGTGCCACAATTCAAAGGATGCATGTAACTCGAGTATTTTCAGGATTCTTCTCTCCCAATTTTCAACATGGCATTTTGGGGACCCCACCTCATGAACGATGTCGTAATCCTTTTTTAAATCCGTCCTGAAAGTTGAGTTCACACAGCAAATGCGCAGTTCTGCACCACAGGTGCAAAATGATGTTTTGGGCAGGATGTGAAAAATGACAGCTGTATACCCTTCATGAGGAGGTGTGGAAAAGGGTAATGTTGAAAATCAGGAGTAAAAATATGAAAAATTGGCAAAGTTACGAGTGCGCGCAGATACTGCACAATGCATGCTCATAACGTGGTCATTTATGAGAATTTTTTTAGTCAAATTTTCAGCATGGGCTTTTTGGGAAATCCCCTCATGAACTCTGGCACTGTGATTTTGTCAGTCCGCTCCAAAAGTTGATTTCCCACAGCGACCACACCATTCTGCACCACGGGTGCAAAAACACATTTGAGGAAGGATATGAGAAATAACAGCTATACTGTTCATGAGGAGGTATGACAAAATGGCAATGTTGAAAATCTGGAGTGAAAATATCCAAAATTGGTGAATTTAAGAGTGTGCCTAGAAATTGTGCAAGCACGCTTGTAACACAGCCGTTTTTTGCACCAAATTTTCAACATGGGCTGTTTTGACCTCCCCTCATGAACACTGGTATTGTCATTTTGTTACTTGGTCCCGAAAGGTGATTCTGCGCAGTGACCACGAAATCGCCTTTCAGGACCGAGGAAACAAAAACCCAGGGGAAGATTACACAGCTGGGGAGGTAGTAACAACAAAATGGAAAGAGACCTGGGGTAATCATATCAAATGACCTTAAGGTTGGCAAACAATGTGAGAAGGTGGTAGGGAGGGCTGGGGGATACTGGGATGTATAGGGAGAGGTATCACCAGCAGAAAACAGGAAGTTGTTATCCCCCTGTACAGACAGTTGGTGAGACCCCATCTGGAGTACTGCATCCAGTTCTGGAGACCCCATCTCCGCAAGGACATAGACAGCATGGAGGCAATGCAGAGGAGGGCAACTAAAATGGTGCAGGGTCTGCAAGAGAAGTCAAACGAGGAGAGACTAAAGGAGCTTATTATGTATACCCTTGAGGAAAGGAGGGAGAGGGGGACATGATAGAAACGTTTAAGTACCTCAGTGGAATCAACAAAGTCCAAGAGGGTAGCATCTTTCAGAAAAAGAGATGTGCAAGAACAAGGGGACACAATTTGAAGATGGGGGGGATGGCTCGGGGCAATGTGAGGAAGTATTTTTTCACAGAGAGGGTGGTGGATGCATGGAACAGCCTTCCTGAGGAGGTTGTGGGGTCTAAAACTGTGGGAGAATTCAAGAATGCATGGGACAGACATAAGGCAATTTTGTGGGGGTAGGAAGAAATAGGCCGTTGGTTAAATAGGATCTGCAGCTTATCCTCTAGGTAGGGAAATGGGCAGACTAGGTGGGCTAAGCGGTCCTTATCTGCCTTTGATTCTTCAGTTTGTGATTCAGCTTTGAAGAGTGCAGGCGTGTCCCGGTCTTGAGAAGATTGCTGCTCCTGACCTCTGGAGGCAAGTATGGGTCGGTGGGGGGGTGAGGGATGTGGGTGCTCAGTGGGAGAGTGGAGATGGGGGAAGGGGACTCATGAGATGACGAGGGACCATTTTCTTTTGCAGGTTTAAAAAAAATTAAAGACATTGGGGGTTGGTTTTCAGTATTTACAGGTATCTTTACGTATAATATATATATATTTTTTTTTATTTTAAAATCTGTTGACTGGGAAAGGCGCACTGAGGCACTGAAAAAGGCTCATTTCCAGGTGCGACCCAGGTACTAAGAAGTACATAGAAATTACAGAAGAGAAATTAGTAAGGCAATACATTTAAGTCCACTACAGGCCGGACTTGTACAAAGAGTGCTGGTGACAGGCAGTAGCTAAACATACAGTGCTTACAAAAATAGGAGAAGCTTTGTTTTAACAGTATGTTGAATGCAGTATTTGGGCACACTGGGGTGGGCTCCCAGTGTGCCATATTAGCGTGTGAGGGGGTGCATACATGCCGACACAGGGATTGGGCACCTAGTCCAGCAATTATAAACGATGGCTTTGGTCGGAGGGAGTGGGTATCATCTGACACCGGGAGTGGGCATCCAGTTAGAGCCATTACTCCCAGGCTCACATACTGGGAGGGGCCTTCCAGTGTTGACATGGGGATTGGCACCCCATATCAGCAAAAGTGTGTTTTTTACTCATTTATCCTATTTTCAGCTCACAACCTAGTATCCTAGGTCGTGTTACGCGGATATAAATGATTGCATAAACACATTTTACAGGCATATTTCGTCCGGTAAAGTCCAGAATGCACCAAAGGGGGTCCCAATAAGCAAGCTATATGTGTTGGTTCCTCCCAATAATATCATTTTGGGAGGCTTCAAAAACAATTGTTTGGGCAAAACTGAAAACAAGATGGCGGCCATACGAAAGAGGAATTTTCTCATACAATGCAGGATTCCTCTTTCATATCAACCAGCTATCTGGAAGTGTCTAATGAGCATGATCAGAAATGATTTTTTCAAAATTTTAAATTGCAGTAACTTAAAACTACTTATTCCTTTTATACCAGACTAGCAAAAGGCACATCTGTGGGTTAGTCCTTGTCTACCCTGCAAATTTCATACCAAACAACCAAACCCTGTGGGCTATAGGCAAGTTCAAAGAAAATTCCCAGCAAAGTCAATGCGTAAAAACATGTTTTTTCACCTCTCCATAATTTGGAGACCGCACATCCGACCAGAATGAAACTAGCCAGATCAAGAGATCTTACCCCACAGAAAAGCACATACCAAATTTCGTGAACATCCGTTCAATGGTTGCAAACTTATTAAATTGCAAAATTTTGAGTTTAACATTGACGTGCCTACTCAACCCTAACTATAGGGGCGCGACTGTGCCCCTATAAAATATATATATTTTGTGTGTGGGTGTGGTAGTGCTTATAGTGTTTGGTTAGTTTGACAAGTCTATTGCATGTTTGACGATTGGATGTTTCTGGCATTTGTACTTCATAGGTTTCTCTAGTTTCTTTTGTCTGCTGTAGTTTTATATTCATACAGTTTTTTTTTTTAGCTGTAGTTTGGTACTGTTGATGTTTTAGGACTGTCGTTTTTTATTTAGTTTTTCGTGTGTTAAGTTGGGGCACTCCAAAGTTACTTCACTTTAACTATGACAGGACCCTGTCCCATTTATAAGGAACAATTAAAATGACTAGAAACCTATTCTGTTCTGTCCTGTCCTTTCTATCTTTTCAAACATTAATTGTGCATCCATATTTCTGTGGGACCTAGGAACTGTTCCCCCCCCCCCGGTGTTCCTTCCTTCCCTCCCTCCCATTCCTCCCATTTGCAGTATGTGGTGACTCCCCATGTAATTAGACTTATGGGCCCTGTAATTGTTCACATAAGAGTCTGTGACTGTGACTCAGCAGGTTGCACACTCGCCTCTGAGGCTGGAAGATCAGAATGCTTGGGTGCTATCCCCACACCAGGCAGTTGGGTTAAATCCTAATACTGACACTGTAGTGCAGCATGGGGGTGCTGCACTTCTGAGGTGCCATCTAGAGACAATAAACCGAGGTCCCATCTGCCTGTTCTGGTGGTAGGTCAGGCCTAATGGAAAAAGAAAGCTGGAAAACTAAGGGGTGTAAACAATCCATATGGCTTGTTCCACTAACGGGAATATTAAACAACTTTGGGTTCCGGCATCTAAGACAGACACATGAGAAGGGGATTGCTCTTAGTTTTAAATATAAAAAATATTGCACCAGCAAAATTATAAATGCTATCAAAGAGAGAGACTTCCAAATAATCTCATCCTTGAAAATCGCTCTGTGGATTGTGAAAAGTTATGTAAATCATATCTTTAGATTTTATTAAGAATCACTGACTGACCAGGAGGTAAGAGTTGTTTACACAAGTTATAGATTTGAAGTCTTTAGGAGCAATGTTCTAATGGCAAATTATAGTAAGGCAACTGATATCTCTCTTAGTTATTGCAACTGTAGGAAAGAGGAATTAGAAAATCTTTCTCATGTGGTCTTCGTGTGCCCATGTTACAGCAGTCCTAGGTCTTATTGGCTGACCCTTGTCTGGTCGCAAAGGAGCACTTCAGACAGAAGTCTACTTTTAGATATTATGTTAACAGTACAGGATGAATATGTGATTAATCAGGTGGCTAGATTTTTCAGAGCTATTTCGATCATACGTAAAAAGTATAAGTGAATTTGTGTGTTTATCCTATGTACTGTGCAAATATATATATACATATACACTTTGTTTAGGAAACATAAGCTCATTGGCCAGAAGTCTACCTTTTAGATATCATGTTATTGGCACAGAATGAATATGTGATTAACCAGGTGATTGGATTTTTAGAGCTATTTCAATCATATGTAAAAATGTCAAGTGACTTGTGTGTTTATCTTATGTACTGTATAAATCTTATGTACCTTATTTGGGAAATTTAAGCTTATTGTATATTGGACTGTGTATGATTAATATATTTGTGAGATGAATTTTATGATGCAGTGGATTATTTTTATGTATGAGTTTCATATAACATGCATTCTTATTGTAATGGTCTTTGACCGAACGAATAAAATTTACTTGAGCTTAAATTCTTGAGAAGACATCTGTTTCTGCTGTACTATAAATAAGCAGTGAGCATTCCATATTTGCCATTTGAATACTGTAAAAATCATCTCCAATGTTTCTTTGTTCCAGCGTCTCCAAGGACCAGAAAAATCCCCATACATTATCGTTGCATATGAAACTAAAGTAAAAGCTGGTGTGGACCAAGCTTGTGCCACAAATTTCCAAAAATCTTCAATAAAGGAGCAGTGAAACAGAAGATGTTCTATGGTCTCTACCTGTTGAATACACTGAAGTCTGCTACATAACCTATCTGATACCTGCTTATGCTTTTGATTAGCTTTAACATTTATTTTCTCGTGGTAGCTTAGCCGGTGGATATTCCACATGTGTGGGAGTGTCCTTGGATTCTGTAATAATTTTAACAGGGTCTGTTTGTGGGTTACTGGGCAATGTTCAAACAGTAGTGGAACCTTACAAATCCTGTCTGGCAGGTCTGCATATAACATTTTCCTGTGTACAGTAATGATCATCTGACTCATGACCTGCCATTGTCTGACCCTAGTAAATGTCTCCCTCTAATAATTGGGCACTGAGGGCAAAAATTTCACTATTCTCAAAGTGTTGGTTTCCCATTGTTAAAGCCATGGTTTAACCAGGATTTACGACTGGTCGTCGACAGAAATTTTGTCGAAAGACCAGACAGCGAAACCGTCATGTTGACTGTGTTTTGCAGTCGGCATACTGTTTCCAAGTCACTAAATTGTTTTCTTCGGTGGGCTTCACCCCCCGAACTCTGTGCCCCCTTCCCATTAAATATAATCAACTCTGAGTTGGAGCTGATTGGGGGAGGGGGTGCAAGACCCCCTGAATACAGTGACGGGGTCCAGCACTGACACTACAGTGACCTGGCACTGTAGTCGCTGTAGTGTCTTTCGATGTCAAAGTTTCAACGTCTGAGGTGTATACCGTTTAACCATATCATATAACCATGTCTCCCAGCCTTTCTCATTATGCACCAAAAGGGGTCTTAGATTCGTTATAAGAAAAATGCTATTAAAAAAATAGGGGATGTACCATATTTAATCCACCTTGCTTTAAGGACAGATATGTAACATTTCATTTGGTCGGATTGAGATGACTGCCCCATACTGCTTGGAAAAATACACTTAAAAGACTCGTTTCAAGACTTTTCGGGGGGTGTAACTGATGTAAAGAAAGATTGGAATAAGATATGTTTTAATGAGATGCCATATATTCTTTTCTTTTTCCCCATTTTCCACTTGTTCCATAGAGCTACCTTCCTTTTCCTTTGCTTAAGTTTATCCTCCCAGTTCAATATATCCAAACGTCCTGTCCCAAATTTAATCCCCAGCACTTGAATGGGCTCATTTGTAATGCTAATTCCTCCAACCCTCCTGGGGATGGGTACATTATTCCCTAATTCCCTACCAATACACTTTTGTATATTCAGAGATGCTCCTGCTACTCTACCAAAAGTTTCACATATCCGGATGGCCTCTATAACCGATGGTTCATCCTGAACCAAAAGGCTCATATCATTTGCATATGCCACTATGTTCTTAGTGACTGTACTAACCTCATTGGCTAGTGGTTTTATTATACTGTATGCAAGGTATTAATCCTCCTGAGTAGGGGATCTGAGAAAAATGTGTATAGGACAGGGCTCAGTGGGAAGCCCTGTCTCACTCCCCTTTTTATACTAATAAGAGGCCCCCTCCAACCGTTTATTACTGGGGCTACTGTAGCCGTGTTATAGAAGTTTTTAATCCACTGAATCATTGTATCTGGTATCTGATACACTTCTAGCAGTAACCATTAAAAATCATGGCTTACTGCATCAAAGGCTTGGCTTTGGTCTAGAGATGTTATAAAATCTGATAGATTACCTACATTGCCTCTTTCCATTAATTATCTTAGCAATATTAAGTGGTCCTGTATGCAATGCCTTGGTACCGAAGAAGATTTGGCATCTGAAATCGTACTTTTTGCAATGTTCATTAATCTTTTTGCTAATATTTTAGTTAAAGTCTGTATTCAAAAGACTTATCAGTCTCCAATTTTGAATAATTTTTTTATCACCTTTTTTATGTAAGTATATTAATGCCCCCATATTCATCTCTAAAGATATTGTTTGGTTTTGTAACATGAAATTAAAAGCTTGCATCAATTCCTCGCTAACTTCTGGACCTATTAGTTTAAAGATTTCAGTGTTTAAGCCATCTAAGCCTGGAGCTGTATTCTTATTAAGGGAGCCAGTGGCCTCCATAACTTCATATACCTGAATATTTTATTCATTTTTATTTATTGTGATCTCGGATTAACACATTTGAGAACAAGCTCATTACATAGGTTCCACGTCAGAATTACATTAACAGTGATTAAAAAAAGAAAAAAAACATATAGGTATACAATAGAGCTGTAAGTGCAGGCTAATAATAAGTATGAGTGTAAGTATTAATATAAACATAAACAGACTAAGTCAGCAGGTTATTATAAGTACAATGAGTTTATGAGAGGTTAAGGCAGTTTAAGGAAGAGAGGACAATTCAGACTTGGGGTGCCTGCAAGGCAGAGGGAGGTATTGCAGCAGACTGAGTTGTCAGGATGGTGGGCTATGTTCGAGGTTACAGCAGCCCAGGGCAGCCAACACCCACTCAAGAAGTGGGAAGCATCAGCCCAGGAAGGCCTTGTCGAAGCTACATTTTTTTTTGGGGGGGGGATTGGGGCTGAAGACAGATGGGAGAGGACAGTAGGAGAAAAGAGGGGGTGGTGGTTAAGAGGGGAGTTTGGCAGAGGAAGGGAGGGATAGATTACATTGTCACATGATGAGGGGAAATAAGTGCAGGATTTAAGGGGCCATGTGGTCACGAGGGAGAGCTGCTTAGGGACAAGGAAAAACAGCATTGAGGGGCTAACGCAAGCAGTCACAGATAACGTTAGCATTGAGATGTTTTTGGAGCTCACGTTTGTAGGGGCATAATGCTGTTATTGAGGAGATGGCAGGAGGAAGAATATTAATCCAAATGGGAGCGTGGAGGGCAAAAGCTCTTTGTCCAAGAGAGGTGCGACACCTAGGAATTTTAAAGACCGTGATATCTGAGCTTCTGGTGGAACGGTTGTTATCATAGGGAGTAAGGAGCTTCTGGACGCCCTTTGGCATGAGGCCCAGACTCACTTTTTTAGCCAGAAGGCACGATTGCAACCTGAGCCTATCTGTGAACTGGAGCCAGTTAGCCTGGTCATATAGGTCACATGTATGTATAAGCTGTGGGGAGCCAGTTAAGAGTCGACAGGCTTTATTTAGAGTGACCTTTATACAATGAAGGGCTGTGTCCGTAGCTGAGCCATAGACTACGATGCCGTAATCAACAAGAGAGACCACTGAACTCTGGATAGCGAGCTTTAGGGCCTTTGGGGTAAGACTTTGCTTATGTCTATGAAGCAAACCAATACAGATGTTCACAGCCTTTGCAACATTTTCGGTGTAGTAGGCATATGACATAGTGCTGTCTATTGTGATCCCCAAATATTTGAAATGCTGGACGAGTTCCAGTGTAGTCCCAGATTCGTTTGCTATATTGAGTGGATGTGAACGATGCCTGCTCTGGTGACTGGAAAACAACAAGGGCTTGTTTTTTTTTATAGTTCAGAATGTTCTCTGAACCATCTTTCAACTGCAGTAAAGCTGTCCTGGAGCTTGAAATCCAAGTTAAAGGGATCAGGGTCACTTGTATACAGGACTGCATCATCTGCATAGAGCAGAATGGGACAGCTACCGACAAGCGGGTGCCTGTTTAGGAACAAACTGAATAAAATGGGACCCAGGATGGAGCCCTGGGGTACACCGGAGCGAACAGGTCTACTATCAGATAGGACATTATCAATCCTAACTTGTTGAGAGCGATTTGTGAGGTAGCTCTTAAACCAGGTAACTGTGTCAGTAGACAGACCAGTAGATGCAAGCTGTTCGACTAGGAGGTCATGATTAACCGTGTCAAAGGCTTTTGACAGGTCAACGAAAGAGGCGCCGACTAGCGAGCCATGATCCAAGGAACTGTGAATATAACTGGTAAACTCTAGCAACGCAGTATTGGTGCTATGTCCTTTGCAGAATCCATGTTGCTGCAGGCACTGTATATTGTAGTTTTCTATGTATTCAGTTAATGGGTCAGCGACTATTTTTTCAAGAGCCTTAGGCAAAGGTGGGAATATTGAGATGGGCCGATAGTTACCTAGTGAGGTTTGATCACCATTTTTGAAAATGGGTGTCACAAGGGCTGCTTTCCATAACTGTGGGAACTGAGAAAGCCTGACTGAGGTGTTGATTATGTGTGTTAGCGGTGCCAGAATGTCTTCTAGGGCAAGAGCCACAAATTTGAGGTTGAGGGGGTCACTACTGAAACAGGACTTATCAGGACCTTTTAGAGAGATTTCCTAGCCTCACCCTGAGAGATGGTTCTAAAGTGGAGTGGGGGTGAGTGAGCGGTAGGACTACAGGGCTTGTTTTAGAAGTCGAGACTGTTTGGAGGAAAAAGTCAGGTGGGAGGACACCGTTGAGTTCTGAGAAAGCTTCATTGAGAGAATTTTCAATGGAATTGGGGTCTGTAGTGGGAACGCCACCAATGTTCAACATAGTGGGGGTTGACTTTATGTCCTTGCTAGTGACTTCTTTAAGGTCTGACCATAATTTTCTACCATCCCTCCACGTGCCAGTGAGGGCTTCCTTGTAATACTGATTTTTTTGCTGTGTGTATGGTCCTAGTGCAGTTATTCTAGGCTTTTTTGTAGGCTTGGGTGTCCACTTGTTTACCCGTTGCTCTGGCTATGTGCCACAGATGATCCCTTGATTTCATCCATTCAGGAAGTTCAGGCATGAACCAGGTGGTGTTGTAACCAGCTGAAGAACTCCGCGGCTCCCTCGAGGGTCCGAGAGGGCAGTTGGACGCCCTTCCCCACAGCAGCTTTCAGAATCAGCTGAAGAACTCTGCGGCTCCCACGAGGGTCTGAGAGGGCAGTCAGAATCCCCCCCCAACAGCAGCTCTCAGAATCAGCTGAAGAACTCCGCAGCTCCCCCGAGGGTCCGAGAGGGCAGTCGGACACTCTCCCCCACAGCAGCTCTCAGAATCAGCTGAAGAACTCCGCAGCTCCCCCGAGGGTCCGAGAGGTTATACGCCCTTCCCCACAGCAGCTCTCAGAATCGGCTGAAGAACTCCGCGGCTCCCCCAAGGGTCCGAGAGGGCAGTCGGATGCCCTCCCCCACAGTAGCTCTCAGGTACGCCACTCAGCAGCACCACCACGATTCTCAGCTTCCAACTGAGGACTTGGCGCCATTTTTTTTTTTTTTTTGAACCAAAGCTCGCCCTTAAAGGCAGTGCAATTTACTTCGGCACACGAATGGAGATAGTTTTCTTAAAAGAACTCGCCAGCTTTAATTATAAAGAGAAATGTGCTTGCTTTAATTTTACTTTAATCTGTAATGTTAGCATTGCTTTTTCTCTGTTGATCAAATCAGCCTGCAAGCAGTGCCTAGCTTGTGTTCACCTATTTACTGCATTAGGCCAGAGCTAGTCTCAGTGTTTTCACTGCTGTAAAATGATTCTGCCTGTGTTAGTGTGTTAGAGTGTTAGCCCTGCCCTGATCCAAATTCAACTCGCATTCAACTTGCATGCCACTTCCCCCCCAGACCCTCCCAACATTTAGTGCTCTGTATTTAATTGCGCGCTGTCTCTCTCTCACCTCCACAGAATCTGCCGAAGAACTCCACGGCTCCCCAAGGGTCCGAGAGGGCAGTCGGATGCCTCCCCACAGCAGCTCTCAGGTACGCCACTCAGCAGCACCACCACGATTCTTGGCTCCCAACTGAGAAAGCCTGCCGACGCTGCTGGCTAAGGCCGCTCAGTGTATTATAGGCGCAGACAATGGACGGTTGAAACCAATCAGCCACGCTCCCCCATTAGCAGGCTATCATTTCTCCCACCAGAGGTCGTCCCTGCATCTTATTCATTTCTTCCCACCACATTTGTTGCTCTGTCCAGCATTGAGCCTACTTCTTCAATTTCCCTTTCCGCAGAGTGCCTACCTATCCCCCATCTCTGCATCCTTCAAACAACATGAAGTCTTGCTATATTATAGACATTAGCAGTTTGATCCAGCTCTAGAACTGCCCTGGAGTGAAATGGTTAAAACCATTCCAAAATAGAATTTTGGCACGAGAGCAGCTCTATCTGTGTCATTTCAAACTTGAACTGTCAGATTCTTTACTCCGCCCAGTGAACAGTCGCCCGAGATTTCTCCTTCTGCTCGGTTCATTTCTCGGTTTAAAAGTGTTTTCTCGGTTGGATTTAACCGAGAATAGTTTTATTTAACCGCAAAACCGCTTGGTTCAAGCTCTCATCTGTGGTAACCGTAAGTAGATGAAGGTTTTGTCTGTGTGGAACTTGAGTTATCGGTTCGGTTTTGAACCGATCAGTGGGTTTAAAACTCATTTAAAACTAAAAGTTACTATTTTAGAGTGCAGTTCCAGTTCTTATCGGTTCTAAAAACCGGATTTATTACGTTTTTCCAATACCGTGACACGGTTGGGAACCGATAAGGGTGTCTTGCCTGGCACTGCCGTTAAAGGGCAAGTTTTGGTTAGGCTGGCGTATGTCTGAGAAACCCAAAAGAAAAACCGGCCCACTGGTTTCAACATCTGGATGTTTAGGAAGTCTTTGCCAAGGCTGACCCACACACCACATGTGTTTATTGTCTGGGGCTTGACCACCCCAGTCAGACTGCCAGGTATAAGAATTTCCGCAGCCACCCTGGAAAAAGATTGGGCAGGCTCAGGGAACGAGGGGCCAAAAAGTCCGCTGACCCGATGTGCACAGCCGGTTCGATGCCAACCAACCGGAGGGAGTGCCTCTGACCAGGGCCAGACTTCTCCGGCAAACAAAAGCTGGTTCTGAGGAACCAATTCCCAGTAAACAAAACAAGAAAATCAGCAGGTCTGGAGTCCAAAATTCCTTCTCCAACTGCTGCAGAGATAGCAAAAGCCATACAAATTGTCCAGTCACTGTCTCAGGGTCCGTCCAACCACCACTATCTGGTAAAGGTCGGGTTCGTCCGGGTCCCAGTGGTTCAGGATTATGATATTGAGGAATTTTATGAACCAGAGGAGGGGAGGAGGTTTATGAACAGTATGAATGTGGCTGGGAAGGTTCTGGTGCCCATTGAACCGACATCTCCCCAGACAGACCTTTAGAATCTCCCTATGCTGTCTGAGTCCCCATCTCATTTTATGTTTTATAAAAGTTGCTGAAACCCTCCAGCTTCCTTTAGAAGAGGCTGTGGATGAGCAAGAGGAGCCTGATTTTGTAGAAATGATGGATATTCCAGAGTCTAGGAGATTGTCTATTCCTTTACATAAGTCTTTTAGGAAACAAACAATTAAAATTTTAAAAGCTCCAAATTCTGTGCCTCCTGTAGATAAAAAGATGGACAGAAGGTATACATTGTCAGGCCCTGATACAGAATTCCTTTCTCAGCAATGCAGTCATGTTTGGAGTAGTTCAGGCTGCTGCCTGTGATAAAGCTAGTATTCCTTGGCTTCACATCCTCCTGACAAGGATTCCAGGAAGATTGATGCCATGGCAAAAATAGTATATGGCAGCCTCTCTGGGACTCAGGCAAGCAAATTATATGGCTTATGTAGCTAGGTATCAGAAATCTAGATGGGATACTGTTATGCAATTGGCCAAGTAGGCCCATGGCCAGCTGGCTAGTGAACTAGAACAGGTGGCTGCTGATGGCATTGAAGCCTCTAAGGTTCGATTTCATGCTGCTGTGGATGTTAATGATGTTTCCTCTAGGGTCATGGCCACATCTGTAGCTTTTCGTAGGTTGGCCTGGCTCAGGTGTACTAGTTTGTCACAGGATACCCAGACTAAGGCTATGGATTTTCCTGTGGGAAATTCTCTGTTTGGAGAGCAGACAGAGAACTACATGAAGAAGATGGATGAATATAGGACTACTTACAAGAGTGCCCAGGCTAAGGAGCGGCAAGCCACTCCTCAAAGGCATGCCCCCAGGGTAGGGGTAGGCCTTTCACAGGCCTTTCTACCAGACTCAGGCCTCCTCTGCCTATGCTCAGAGGGGCTTCTTCAGAGCAGGGGCAGAAGAGGGGTGGGCAGACCTGCTCCCACCCCCAGCCTAAAGCTCTCATAAACAGGCACCCTGATGGGGTGCCCAGGGCCCATTCTCCTGTACCAGTGGGGGCAGGCTGGCTTACTTCAGTCAGAATTGGGCTTCTTTAACCTTAGACAAGTGGGTTCTGGAAGTAGTAAGTCGGGGTCTGGTTCTCAGCTTCAAAAGTTTCTCAAGTTGAGAAGCAGACTTTTTCTACCTGCAAGTGCTTCAGAGACCCTCTGGAAACAGAGGTCTCATCCCTGTTAGCTCTCAGAGCAGTAGAAGGGTTCCTCCCTGCATCAGGGCAGGGGTCTGTATTCAGATACTTCCTACCCCAAAAAGACAGGAGAGTGGCGGCCCATTTTAGATCTCAGATATCTGAACAAGCATCTTTTGAAACCAAAGTTCAAAATGGTAACTCTGGCAATGATTTTACCTTCCCTAAGGCCAGGGGACTAGCTAGCCTCCCTGGACCTCAAGGATGCCTATTTCCATGTCCTAATCAGAAGATCCCATCGAAAGTACCTCAGATTCGAACTGCCCTCAGGTCATTACCAGTTCAGAGCAAGGCCCTTCGGCCTTACCTCTGCTCCAAGGGTATTCACAAAGTGTCTAGCAGTGGCAGTGGCCCACTTAAGGAGGCAGAGGATTGCTGTTTCTCCCTATCTAGACGACTGGCTCATTGTAGGCCAGTCCCCAGAACAGGTAAAATCTCACCTGCAGGTCACCCAGCAGCTTCTCACCTCCCTGGGTTTTCTGCTAAACCTACCAAAGTCGGTTCTGGAACCAGTCCAGGTACTCACCTTTATAGGGCAGAATTGGACACAAAGCTAGCGAGAGCCTTTCTTCCCCAGAAAGGGTAAGGAATTTAGTGGCTCTGGCCTTCCTTCACTCTGCAGGTCTCTCACCAGCAAGACACTTTCTGCAGCTCCTGGGGCACATGGCTGCATCCACAGTTGTTGTGCAGGGAGCCAGATTTCAGATGAGAGACATTCAGTTTCACTTGAGAACCTTTTGGTCTCAGAGAAGAGACCCCCTTTCCAAGTTGGTCCCAGTGACTCGAACCTTGATCCTAGCTCTCCAGTGGTGGCAGGATCAGAGCAATTTAAGAGCGGGGGTCCCCTTCATTTCCCCTTCTCATGACTTGAATCTCACTACAGATGCTTCCCTTCTGGGTTGGGGAGCCCACATGGGCGACCTTTCCACTCAGGGAGTTTGGTCCCCCCAGGAATCTCTGCTCCACATCAATTTGCTGGAACTCAGAGCTGTCTTTTTAGCTCTTCAAGCTTTTTCTGCATCTGTCCACCATAAGGTGATACAAGTCAGAACAGACAAAACCACAACAATGTGGTACATCAACAAACGGGCACTCGGTCTTGGTCTTGTGCACCGAGGCAATGAAGTTGTGGTCTCTGGCCTATTCCCTGAACACTTCCCTCATAGCAGTTCATCTTCCAGGGAATGACAATGTCTAGCGGATGCCCTCAGCAGGATTTCCCAGGGCCATCACGAATGGTCCCTGGATCCTCAAGTGCTGGGATAGTTTTTGCCAGGTGGGGCATCCCTCAGATAGATCTTTTGCAGCCCCAGACAATCACAAACTTCCTCTGTTCTGTTGCAGGCCTCAGTGCTGGGCTCAGTCCCTGGATGCCCTTCTTCTGGATTGGGAGGAAGTTCCTCTATGCTTTCCCCTTTCTCTCCTATTCAAAGTACTAGTCAAAATCAGATCTCAGCCTTGCAGGGTGATTCTGATTGCCCGGTTGGGCCAGGCAGCCCTGGTACCCACTCCTTCTGTCTCTGACAGTCCATCTTCCCCTGTGCCTCCCCAGGAATCACAATCTGTTGACTTGTGCCCAGGGAAGGGTTTGGATCCGGACCTCAATCCTCAACCTCAAGGCCTGGCTCTTGAGGAGTTAGAGTTTGCTGATTTACACCTCTCTCAGGGTGTTCTTGAGATCCTAAGGGCTTCCAGAAATCCTTCCACTAGGGCTACTTATAGTTCTAAATGGAAAAGGTTTTCCATTTGGTTGCAGGAAAAATATTTCCCAGAATCTGCTGAATTGCCCATTTGTTAGATTACATGGTACATCTTAATTCCTTGGGTCTCAGACCAGCTACCCGAGAGTTCATTTGGCAGCTGTGTCTGCTTTTGTGTCAGCAGGAAAGTCATCCCCTTTCCTCTCATCCTGTGTTTTCCAAGTTTTTTAAGGATTACTCCATACTAATCCTCCTTTCGGGAACCGGACCCTGCTTGGGACCTTAATGTTTGCATTGCCCAGTTAATGCAACCTCTTTGGAACTCTGTCTTCTGCAGAACTTAAGTACCTAACTTGGAAAACTGTTTTTCTAGTGGCTATCACTTCTGCCAGACGCATAAGTGAATTACAAGCCTTGTCAGTGGAGACTGACTCTTATTTCTTTCCACAGGATAAGGTAGTCCTTAGGACTAATAGGAAGTTTTTGCCTAAGGTGGTTTCAGATTTCCATCTTAATCAATCTATCTCCTTCCAGTATTTTTCACTGATCACTCCTCTTCGGGTGAGAGGAGGTGCACAGCCTGGATGTTAAGAGAGCTCTTAGTTATTATATAGAGCGTACAAAGGTCACAGGTTCGAATCCTCCAACTTTTCCTTACCTATGGTGAAGCTGGGAAAGGCAAACCTGCCACTAAGAGATCAATAGCCAGGTGGATTGTCTCTTGTATCCAATTTGTTATCAGAAGTGGGCAGAGCCCCCGGGTTTGAGGGCTCATTCTCACCAGGGGTACAGCTGCGTCTCTAGCTGCTGCCAGAGATATCCCTTTATTAGAGATTTGCCAGGCTGCTACTTGGAAAGCGGTCACACTTTTACCAAGCATTACCCCTGGATGTCCAGGCCAGGAGAGATGCTCGATTTGGCACAGCTGTTCTTCAGAGCCTATTCCTAGGTAGGTTCTGCCTCCTCCATGGAGGTACTGCTGTGTATTCTGCTAATGTCTATAATATAGCAAGACTTCATGTTGTTTGAAGAAAAAATTACTCACCTTAGTAATGTTGTTTCTTCTAATGGAGTCTTGCTATATTATAGACCTCCCCCCCAACCTGCCCCTCTCAGAACCTCTACTTGGTGGGGTGCGGGCAACTTAGTGTGGGCACTACTTATGTCCTGTTAGCATTTTGTCCCCTTTGGGACTTTGGGGGTGTGTATGTGTACGCGTGTGTGTGTTTTATTATACTTATGTTCCATTTTCATATTATTAGAATGGTGTTAGTATTTCTGGTCCCCTGACTTGAGTCTTGGGTGTTGGGACCATCAATGGTTGTTATTATTTAGGTAGCCATTTGGCTAGTGTAGGTTACAGCTTCCACACAGACCTTAGTGAGTTTGGCTCGTAAAGATCTGACAGTTCAAGTTTGAAATGACACAGATAGAGCTGCTCGTTCAAAATTCTATTTTGAATGGTTTAACCATTTCACTCCGGGGCAGTTCTAGAGCTGGATCAAACTGCTAATGTCTATAATATAGCAAGACTCCATTAGAAGAAACAACATTACTAAGGTGAGTAATTTTTTCTTCTGTCCACCCCACCTTCCAGTGGCCACCACACTCTCCTGTCCCACTGTCAAACCCTGCAAGCATCATGCTGCTATTGCTTCTCGCCACAGTCTGCCAGCTCACTCCCCAAACTTCCCTCCCATCTGCTTCCCACCCTCGCCTACCTCCAAACCCCTTCTCTTTAGGAAATGCCCTTGCTCCCCGTCATGAAACTTTCTCCCCAATATCGCCGCAACATAGCTACATAGACAGTGTCGGCAGATAAGGGCCTGTGGCCCACCCAGTCTGCCCATTTGAGCTTGTAAGTTCAGTTTGTTTTCCTAGAAGTCTGTTGCCCTCACCCCTGACCTCTAGAATTCCTTTATGTCTATCCCATGCATTCTTAAATCCTGTGATTGTTTCAGCTCCCACCACTTCCTCTGGCAGGGTGTTCCACTTGTCCACCACCCGCTCTGTGAAGAAATTCTTTCTCATGTTTCCTCTGAATCGTCCTCCTCCAACTTCATCCCATGCCCTCTAGTCCTGGAACATCTTTGTCGCTTTAAAATAGTGTTTCCACCCTGTTCCTCCCTGTAAGATACTTGTATGTCTCTATCATATCCCTCTCTCCTCCTCTCCTCCAGGGAGTACATGTTCAGTTCCTTCAACCTGTCTTCATAGGACTTGTGATGCAATCCATGCACCATCTTTGTTGCCCTCCTCTGAACCTTCTCTACCCTGTCTATGTCCTTACGTAGGTATGGTCTCCAGAACTGTACACTGTACTCCAGGTGGGGCCTCACTAGTGTCTTGTATAGTGGAATTATGACCTCCTTTTCCTGCAGGTGATGCCCTGCCTATACATCCCAGCATCCTATTTGCTTTACCTACGGCCTTGTCACACTGTTTCCTACCTTGAGGTCATCAGAGATGACAACCCCAAGATCCTTTCCTGCTTGGTGCATGCTATATCCTCACCCCAACTGATATATTGTGCCAGGGTTTTGTGCCCCATGTGCATTATCTTGCACTTCTTTGCATTGAATTTCAACTGCCAAACCCCTGACCATTCTTCAAGTTTCTGCAGGTCGCTCATTCTGTCTACACCCTCTGGTGTGTCTACTCTTTACAGAGCTTTGTGTCATCAGCGAACAGTGAAATCCTGCCTTCTAGATCCTGCGCAATGTCACTGATGAAGATGTTGAATAGGACCGGTCCCAGCACTGATCCCTGTGGTACCCCACAGGTCACTCTTCCCTCTGTGGAGTGACAGCCATTTACCACCACCCTCTGTGTCCTGCCACCCAGCCAGTTACCTACCCACCACACTACTGTCCTGCCCACACCCATATTCCCCAGTTTGTGTAATAGTCTTCATGTGGCACAGTGTCAAAGGCTTGCTGAAGTCCAGATAGGCCATGTCCAGTGCCCTCCCTGATCCACCTATCTAGTCACCCAGTCAAAAATTTCAACGAGGTTGGTCTGACATGACCTCCCCCTGGTGAAACCATGCTGCCTTGGGTCCTGTAGTCCATTGATAACCAGATGTTCCACCAATCTCTCCTTCAGTAGTGCTTCCATGATCTTCCCCACTACCGAGGTGAGGCTGACTGGTCTGTAGTTCCCTGCTTCCTCTTTGTTCCCACTTTTGTATAAGGGGACTACATCTGCTGTCCTCCAGTCTTTGGGTACCTCCCCTGTTTCCAGTGGTCGGCTAAACAGGATAGCCAGAGGTTCAGCCACCACCTCTCTTGGTTCTTTAAGGACCCTGGGGTGCACCCTGCCTGGCCCCATTGCTTTATCAACTCTTATTACTTCCAGTTCCTTCAGGACCCTTTCTCGTAGTAGGGACTTGTGTCCATTTCTGCACCATTCTCACCCCTTGTACTCCCTTCAGACCCATTACCCTCCTCTTCCTCAGTAAAGACTGAGCAGAAATACCTGTTCAATATGTCAGCTTTACTGTTGTCATCCTCCACCTGCCCCATCCTCCCCTTCAGTCTCACTATCCCTCCTTTGTCTTTCTTTTTTTCACTTATGTACCTGTAAAGTTTTTGTCCCCCACCCACTGATTTTGCAATGTGTTCTTCTGTCTGAGCTTTGGCTTCCCTTACTGACCTCCCTCCCCTTTGCTTCTCCTAGTACTCTCCTATCCCTTCTGCCTGTGTCTTTTGTATTGCCTGAATGCAGTCTTTTGGCTTTCACTTTCTTTGATACCTCTTTGGAAACCATAATGGTCTCCTCTTCCTTTTCCTCTTGCTAACCTGCTTAATGCATAATTCTGTTGTTCTTGTAATCCCATTTTAAATACTGCCACTGTTCCTCAACCCCTGATTCCTGTCCCATTCCCTTAATGCCTCTTTCAAGTATCTCCCATTTTCCCAAAGTCTGCCCCTAAAATCCAGGATCGTGTTTTTGTGTGGTTTGGTTCTGCTCTTTCTGTGATTTCAAACCACAATGACTGGTGGTCACTGTTTCCCAGGTGCTCCCCACTGTTACCCCCATCACACTGTCCCTGTTTGTGAGCACAAGGTCCAGTATTGCCTTCTGCCGAGTTGGTTCCATGACCAGTTGCTTGAGGAAGGCACCTGAAGGAGTCCAGGATAAATCTGCTCCTAGTTGATGCTGCTGCTGGGATGCTCCAGTCCACGTCTGGAATATTGAAGTCTCCAACCAGTACTACCTCACCCTTGTCTGCCATCCTTTGGATGGCTAGCATCAGCTCCCTATCTGTTTCTTCCTCCTGGGCTGGTGGTCTATAGACCACACCTGTGCGGATGGCTGTCCCCATTTTCCTTTCCAGCTTAATCCACAGTATCTCTCCCCCGTTTTATTCCACCTGGATCTCTGTGGCCCTTATGTCATTTTTCACATACAGTGCCACTCCTCCTCCCTTCCTGCCTGCTCTGTCTCTTCTGAATATGTTGTAGCCAGGTATGGCCATCTCCCAGTCGTGGTTATTACACCAGGTTTCAGTGATGGCCTCAATGTCCAGGTCTGACTGTACCATGACGGCCTCCAGTTCTTCCATCTTGTTGCTAAGGCTCCTGGCATTTGCACACATGGCTTTCCATGATTTGACCTCCCTAGACTGCTTCACTGTTCTACTCCAGCCCTTCCTTGGTTGTCATTTATCCCTGGTTCTCCTTGCTGTCTGCCCTTCTGCTGAATTTTGCCCCTTTTCTGCTTATCCACCTCTTGGGCACTAATCTCCATCTTTGCACACTGCTTTGCAGAGATAGCCACTCCTCTGGTTCACTGGTTCCACTGCTAGCTGTGGGGGGTGAGCAAGTAGGTACCCTCCTTGCTGGCCTGCCACCCCCCTTTGCTAGTTTAAATGCTTGTCAATGTAGCATTTAAATTTATCATTGAGTGCTTGGATTCCCCTCCAGGATGGATGCAGGCCGTCAGGCTTGAACAAACCTCCATCCCTCCAGGTGGGTCCCCAGTCACCAATGAATCCAAACCCTTCCTCACAGCACCAGTTCTTCAACCATGAGTTAAAGTTCCTGGTGCATGCACTCTATGCTCTCCCTTGCCTCTCACAGGTAGTACTTGAGAAAGTGACAGAAGTAGCTACTTGCTTGAGACCCTCCCAGTTTCCTAAACTCTTCCTGAACTTCCTTTGGCTCCCCATTTGCCAGGTCATTAGTACCTGGTGGATAATGACATCCAGCTCACCCTCCTGCCTTGCCTTCCCAGTGATCCCCAGGATCTTCCTTCCATCCCTCCATGCCGTGGCACCTGGTAGGCACCTCACCTCCTGTCCCCCCTCCTGTGTTCCTAGCTGGATCCCTCTTATGATGGAGTCCCCACCAGGATTCTGCCTCCTCCTCTGGGGTCCACTGCTTTCCCTGCTGAGGTCACCTCCTTGGCTAACCTCCACTCCTTTCCTTCCACTTCTCTGGGTACCTCTATTTGGTTATCCTCATTTGCCAGTGTGGCATATGAGTTCTTGAGTGGAATAGGATCTGGGATGTGCCTCTGCCTGACTGCTCCTAACCTCCCTGAGCCCACTGTCATCCAAGTGCTCCTCGTCTCGGCATCCTTGAGGCAGTTGCATTGGACTGGGTGGTCCTGGATAGGGTGATGGTACTTCTGACCCAGTTTACTTCCGCCTGAGTCTGGCTACCTCATCCCACGGTCCAGAGATGCATGCAGATAGGGCAGCACCTCAGTGTCCAGAAGGTCTGCTTGAATATGGCTGCTCCACAGCCACTGCATTGCACCACTCCCACATTATACTGCAATCCACTACTTGTCTGCTACTGAAGCTCTCCTAGTTCCCTTTTTATTAATTTACTGTACTAAAAATCCTGTCACTGATCCTCAGATAATTTTTTTTTTTTTAAAGCAAAAGAAACCAATAAATAAATAAATGAGTCAAAACACTTGTCGTGCTGAGGGTGGGCTTCTTCCCCCTTATGCCCCTCCTACTTCACACCCCTTACTATACCCTGTGTTTAGCTCCTGTCAATCAGATTTATCAGGGCATATAATTAAGAGTTGGGGGAAGGGGAGGGAGGGGGGCGAAAAATTGCAGCAATTAAAGACAGCACAGAATTACACCACCACTATGTTTTAAATTTTCAACAGCCAGAGCCAGCCCGTGGCGCAGAGAGGCTGAGGCGTTGAAACGCCATGCTCGCTCCATGCAGCGACCGGGTTCGAGGCGGACTTGGGTAGCCGGTGGGTCGGCCAGAAGTCAGGCTTGAGCGTCCGATGACAGCTCGCCTACTCTGGGGAGGGGATTCGGCCACATTCCGGCCTTGTGCGACCCCGAGCGGAGGCTTGAGGAAGCGCATGCCCTTTCAGGGATTGGTCGGACGGCCACCAATAGCAGAGCAGACGTCGACGTACGCATCATGACGTTAGGGGATTGCATCTGCAAAGGGGAAGGAGGAAACAGGAAAAATGGAGCCTGCCTTGTCCGGGAGGAAGCGGGGTCCTGGGGCGGTGACCGCGATTTGCCGCGCCCACTCAGCAGTCACGGGGCCGGCGAAACTGTAAGTTACGAGGATGGCCCTCGTCCCGCCTGAGGTAAACGCGGCCCATGGGGCCGTGGATTTGTGAGCTGGGTCATGGGTAGTGTGATGTCTGGGACAACGCCGAAGGGTCGGAGGAGGATAAAATACAATTTCAAAAAAAATTTTCAACAGCCCAAAAACAATTATAAGTAAAGACAACAAAGAAAGTATAGTGTCACTAAAAGCCCACAATCTAAGTTTAAAAGAAAAATAGCAATTACCAGTTACTCTAAAGCACTGAATTGAATATGTTTCCTTCCTTCCCCTTCTGGCTTCTTCTGAGAAAATAAACCTCTGCTTGCTACTTTAACTTTAACATTGCTACTCCCAGAATGGCTGGATCCCTGGTGCTGGTATCCTGCCTCCATCCTTGCACACAGGCCTGACAGCTCTAATTTCCTCCTTACTAAATACCCCTCCGCAAACATCTCAACAGGTGATAACCCCCCGAAAGCCAAAATGGAGCTTGCTTACTCTTAAACGCTTGGTACTATTGCTGCTTCTCCTGTCATGGGATGTAGAACTAAACCCCAGCCCATACCCCCCCAGCACCTACCAGACCCTCACACTACCAAAAGGTCTTAAACTCATTCACCTCAACATCTGTAGCATCCTGAATAAAATTACAGCCCTTCAACCAATAGTACTGTCTCTCTGCCCAGATGTAATGATACTCACTGAGACCTGGTTAAAACCCCATAACTTGACTCCAAAGTATCTTATCCTGGCTACTCCTCATTCGCCAAGACCGCTGTGTGAAAAAAAGGGGGAGGCGTAGCCATGTTCATCTCCTCGATGCTTCAGTTCACCCCGGTACAGCTCTCCATGCCCACTTAGTCCATCAACTCCCTCCTAATCAAACTCTCCCTTCCACACTCCACTCCACTCTACATCGCAGGGTCCTACTGCACCCCAGACATCTCCCAGCCTGACGTGCTGGACTGTCTGAGCACCCTAAAGGCTAACTCCTTCGGGGACGAATTACACATCCTAGGGGATTTCAACTTCAACTGGCTCACAAACAATAACTCCAAACTTTGTAGCCAAATCACTGCCCTAAAACTCACCCAACAGATTTCTGAACCCACTCGTCTAAATCACAAATCTCAGAACCATTCGCTCTTGGATTGGGCCCTTACCTCGCACCCCCATTGGATCGTCGAATCCGGACTCTTCCCTGACTCCCTAAGCGATCACCACATAATCTACGCTGTAAGAACAATATCCAGACCCAAACCATCGCCACCAAGGATGTTACTAACTAGGTCGTACAAAGCTCTCAATCTAGATGTGATTCTAAGGGACCTGGCACAAGCCGACTGGACTTTCATTTTCCAGGCTTCCTCCCTCGATTCAGCCCTAAAATTCTTTAAGGATACTTTCCTAGCCATATGGAACACCCATGCACCCCTACGGAGAAAGAGGGTAAGGGGTGCCCACCTGCTATGGGTCTCGGCCGAACTCATTGACCAGTTCCAAGCTAGGGACCATGCCTGGAAAAAGTACAAGGCAACAGGCACCCAGGCGGCACTCCAACTTTACCGCTCACTTCGTAACTCCTGCACTAGGCAAATCCGAGAGGCCAAAGCCAACTATTTCAAGGCATCCCTCAATACCAACCTTACTCACCCAGCTAATTTCTGGAAAACAATGAAGACACTCTTCTCTCCCCCTGCTCACGTCCCCTCCCCTCCCCAACCCTAACTGAAGAAGGCACCATAGTCTCTGAATCAGCTAAAGTGGCCTCTGTTTTCAACACTTTCTTCACCAGCTGTGCATCCTCTCTTCTTGCCACTCTTCTGCACCCCCCCCCCCCAAGTATGCACCAACCCCAATGCCTACATCCTCCCAAACTACTGGCTTCTCTTTCTGTCAGGTTACTCCGCTTGTTGTGTTGAAAGTCCTGTGGTCTCTCAACCCCTCAAAAGGCAAGTGCCTGTCAGGGCTCGATTCCCAAATGTTATACCTATCTGCCCTGCCATTGCCTCCCCGCTGGCTGCACTGTTCAATCTCTCTTTTTCTCTGGCCGACGTACCATCCGACTGGAAGTATGCTACCGTCATCCCCCTCCCTAAAGGGGAAGACCCCTCATCACCGGGGAACTACCGCCCAATCTCCCTACTCCCCATCCTTGCCAAACTACAGGAGCGCCTTATCCTAGCTCAACTTTCCTTCTTCCTTGACTCCTCCTCTTTCTTTACACCCTACCAATCAGGCTTCAGGAAATCGCACTCCACCATAACCTCCCTGCTAAGGCTCACAGACACCATCCTTACGGGCATGGATAAAGGGCATACCACCTCTGCCATATTCGTCTACCTCGCTAAAGCCTTCGACACTGTCTCCCACTCCCTACTGCTATCCAGACTCTCTAGTGCAGGACTCTCTGGTGAAGCCACCAGTTGGTTTCACTCCTACTTGGTAGGTAGAACCCAGTCAGTAAGAATTGGACCCAACACCTCCTCCCCCCTTCCCGTTACTACTGGGGTCCCACAAGACTCAGTTCTCGGCCCACTACTCTTCTCAATTTTCCTAAATGAACTTCCCTCTACCTGCACTCACACATCCATACACCTGTACACTGATGATACCGTACTGTACACAACCGGCCCTTCCTCCGATGAAGTGGCCTCTAGTCTCCAACAAGATTTTACCGCAGTACAGCATTGGTTTAGTTCAAACCAGCTTTTTCTTAACCCCAAGAAAACAGTCTCCCTAACATTTGGGACAAGGCAAAGGCTCACCAGACTCCTTTCTACTCCCACTTTTTTCACCACTGAGGGGACTTCTCTTGAGAACTGCACCTCCTTCAAATACCTCGGGGTCTGGCTTGATCAGCACCTTGACTTTTCCGCTCACATCGACTCGATCCACAAAAAGCTGTGCCCAAAACTAGGAGCCTTCTAGCGGAACAAGGGTAGCTTACCTCTGGCAACCCCCAAGGAAATTGTACAAAAAATGATCCTCCCGATTCTGGACTACGGGGATACAGTATACAGCGCTGCTCCCAAGTCTGTCCTAGCCAACCTTGACCCTCTTTTCCACTCCTTCTGTCACTTTGCCCTTGACCGCCCCACTTTGACTCATCACTGCAACCTCTACAGCTCCCTCGATCTAACATTGCTGCATGCTCGCAGACACATCCACAGCATCAGGACCACAGCGAAATTCTGGTCACAGTCTCTTCCCCCCTACCTTGCATCTGCCCTCTCAGTCCCATCACAGCCCTCCTACTCCCTCAGGAGTGGTAACTCCTGGCTCCTATCTGTTCCACGCATGGCCACATCAAGGGGCCAATTGACGTTCAATTACATCATGCCTAAACTCTGGAACACGCTCCCAGCGGACATTCTTGAATTCGCAAAAATGGCACACCTAAATCACCTCCTCAAGGCTCACTTCTCCCCAACATGCGCCTGCACATAGGGCCACCTAGGGGCTGGTACCTCAAGTCCCCTACTTGCATTCAGGCCCTCTTGTGGTCATAGCACATCGGCCCTACGTAGCTTATACATTTGCTGAGCAAATTGTAGGGGTTACAGATTAAACCATGCATAACTCTTTATTTTTCTTCGTTGCTTGCTTCTCAGCTACCTATTACTTCTTGTTAATGGTTACATGCACCATTTCTCCTACTGTTGTACATTGTAGCTGCATACATGTGTTTCCACTGTGTGGTTATTAATTGTATGCTGCTGTCCTCCAACTGAGTTCTCATAACATTTTCCTGCCTAGTGTGACTGTAAACATGTACAATTTTCCACTACTGTATGTAAACGTAATAGCATTCTTGTACACTCTTCTTTCTTCTTATGATTGTAGTTCCACTTGTATGTGCCCCCAGGACACATCTGGAATACAGCGGTAACCCGCTCAGTATGCTTTCCTGATAAAACTCTTAAATAAAAAAATTTGCGCTTTTTTAGTGGGGCATGCTTGTCACACACCCTGTTAAACAGCAGGATGAATTGGTTTAAGGCAGTATCAACAGAACTGGAAGAGTAGACTGTTGACCAGTTTTGTTGGCGAAGGTCGGCTTTTAGCATTTCAAGGTGACCGTGTTTAAGGACCCTGTGGATAATTGTTTTCGGTGGAGGTTTGGAGAAATTGTTAGCCCAATGAATTAGAACTGGTGAATGGTCACTATGTACATCCTGGCCCAGTTTCTGTTTGGCCTCCAGTGGGAGCTGCGGTAATTAAAATCCAGCCAAAAAAGCAGTTACCTGTGTTTTATCAGTATTTAAAGGGCCATATTCTTCTTTTGAATACTCACTGACCACTCCCATAATTCCTTCATTAGTGTTGTGTATTTCATTTTTATTATTAAATAAGGCATTCATTTCTTTTTTTCCAAGTCTAGTTTGACAGGATTCATATGGAGATATCAGATGTACCAGAGGTGCCGAACTTTTGTTGGTGCTTCAGATTTTGTGCTTTTTGCTTATAAAATAATCGAAGCTTGTTTTTAACTGCACTAATCTGGCTAGTATCATGTTTCATTGTAAAGGATAGAGTTACGAGATTTTGTAAATTCCTTCTCTTGTGCAGATATTGTTTATGTTGATCCATACTATTTAATCTACTTTTTTTCTTTAAGAGAATACAAAGATCATGTTTTGCATCTTCCCACCATTGTTGGCTGCTGTCATACATTAAAAACTGATTTTCTTGCTTCTATGAAGCTTTTTAAATGGGATAAAATACTTTCATTCTGCAATAGTGAGGTATTCAATTTCCATGTACCCAGCCCTTTCACTAATGGATTATGCGACCCTACTGTAATTGATAAATTATCATGGTCAGTGAATTCCGTAACCTCAACTTTAGCAGATATGAAGGGCAAGTGTTTGGATGTGAAAAAAAAAAATCTATCCGTGTAGCCAAATTACCTTTATGGAATATGGGTGTATGTGATTTAATTATTCTATATGCATCTTGTAAATTAGCCGTATGTAGTATTGTAGATAGAAAATTCGAATCACAAAACAGTTTTGAGAGTTTATAAGTTGTTGTCCTATCTTTGATATGGATAATCCACAATTTAAGTCTCCTCCCAGGATGACATATTGAGATGTATGTAAATAGGGCTGTATTAATTTTAGTAAGTTGATTCTCAGTGTCTTAGTTTGAGGTGTGTGTATATATATATATATATATATATATATGTATGTATGTATCAATCTGTAATATAGTATTTTGAAGTTTTGCATCCAAGATCAATGCCCATCCAGGTGCTAGGTCTTCCAACCTTACAACTTCAACATCTGAGAAATTGAACAATATTCCAACCCCTGAACATGTTTCTTGCCCAAAGGACCAAAAAGATGGTCCTATATACCAGGCTTGTTTTTTTTTGCTTGCATTATTTCATGTAAGGTATGGAATCTAGAAAAAAATCCCTAGAATGTACAGAGATGGATGAGGGAAAAAAAATCCCTTTTCTCACATTTCTTTATACTATTAACATTAATAGCGTAACATGAAAAGCTGGTAGACATTGAGATAATTTTTATACACCCTGCACCCTGTTCTCCTTCTTATCTCTGCCTCCCCCACTGTAACATATGCTCTTTCTGTTTAAGTTTAGTTTCAGCTTTCCGTTTCTGGGAACCAGAAGTCTCCATTCTTCTGTGTCTGTTGTTTGGTCAGGTGGTGATGACTGAATGAAAGACGTGTCTGAATCAGTATCAGAATTGTCCAAGTCCATTTGCAATGGTTCATATTTATTTTGTGTAGTGACTGGATCAGTTGTGGGTAGTTTGGGGTTTGATAAACCCCACAGTTGTCTACTTCTGGTTACTCATTTTTTTCATAAATTGCTCAGAGTTGAGGGGTGGGGCTCATATTAGCTGGTGAAAGAGGGTTTGCTGGATTGTCTGTCATCTCTGTGTGTTCAGGCAAGGTTGCCATCCCTACTAAGGGTTCTAGTTCTGTGCTCGGGGTCTCTACTCCCACAAGAGGGGGGCATGAGTGAACACTCACTGAAGCCTGGCTGCGGCCTTTGTACAGCTGTCCTCCTCAGAGGAGGGAGTGTCCTGTTCAGTTACACTTGTGGACTGTCGCACTGTAGTCTGTCTAGTCCCTGCGGGGCCCCTTGACATTATTTTTACTCCTTTGTGCTAAAGTGATGTGTAGGCACTGTTCTGCCCCATCTGCTAAATCCGGCTTGTTGTGAGCAGCCCATGGACTACTCTGGAAGTTATGGCCTACCTCCTCACATGAGTTATATCTTTCTGCTTCCAGACATTGGGCTCTTCTAGTGCCCAAGGCCCTACATGAAGTACATTTTATGTTTTACACACACACACACACACACACACACACACACACACACAACTAGACTCCTTTTCCAGAGGATTTTCAAACTCGGGCGGTTCCTCCGTGTCCATTTGGCATTCCTCTGGACCGTATGGGAGTATCTCTTGGCTCCTGTCATCCATCTGATTTTCTGTCTCCGTCCTCCTTGTTTCCACTACTGCATGGGTCTGTAGCTTAGACGAGATAGGAGAGGAGACCCGCTCCCCTACCTCCCCAACATCCATCCTCTCTCCTACCGCACCGGTCGACGCCATCTTGGCCAGATGCCAGGATAACAGCGGTTCCCCCCAGGTGAGATGGGGAATTTTCCTGGTGTCCTGTCCAAATTTCCCCTATTCACTTAAAAAATACCACCGACAGCTTAATCTGGTTCAGTGTCAGTTGGCACCCTTCTGTATCCTCCTCCCTCGGGATGAGGCTGAAAATAGGCAGAATTGTCTAGTCCTCCATTCCCGGTCAACAAAAACTGAATAAATAAAGAGTTGTTAAAATGAATGCAAGCTGCTCCTCAGGCTATGAAAATGAGCCCTTTTCTTGTTCTAAAAACTAGGAGTTTGTTAAAAGAATACATTACCTCTGAAGGTAAGCTGGGTACAGTGTTTTAAGCCTGAGCTACAGTTGTTTGTTGCTTTTTTGTTTAACACAGGAAGCTCAGGAAGGGCAGCTAATTAAGTGCGGTGTGGTGTACTGAGAACAAAAGGTTACAGGGAGGCCAGCTCAGAAAAACCAAAAATAACCATACGAATGCTGTAGAAAAGGGGGTCTCTGAACACACTCTTAACTGAGGGTAGGGGCCAGACTGCACCTAAACTAGTCAAGCAGATTAACCTGAAGCTGCAAGGTATTACTTCCTGTAAAGACAAACTGATGCTTACAAAGGGGGTCACCATGTTTGATACAAGCAAGAACTTTTAGAGCAGATGTAAAAGACTATCTTGAACTGAAAAATTTTAACTGATAGAAAGCATCTGCCAAATATGTTGCCATTCGGATGCCGTCTGGCTGTTTATATTTTTATTTTATTGTTGTGTTAATAAAAACAACTCTATTTGCGCCTTGTACCTTTTTCCATGATCTGTTTGTCTACTTCCTGACTCACTCCTTTACTACATAAATGAGTAGCAGAGTGTGAGCAGAGCTTTCAATAATTTATAATTTGCAGAAGTGACGTCATCGTGGTGGGTAACAAGGTTTCTTATTTCACTAAAATTAGTGGGTAATAGGGATTCAGCAGTGTAATATTATTTATATTCATATTGCAATAATTCAAGCTCGGAAATTATTTTACTGTACGTCCATCATACCATCCCTCCCCCATCATAAGCAGGAATATATCAGATGAATTAATATGCTGTGCATACATGTACAGTATGTACTAATTTATAAGGATTCCTTGCCCACTCTGATAATTGTGTGCAGGAGCTCAGTGTGTCATGGTCAGTTGCTGGCTCTGACCTTCTTCCCATTTCTTCACAGTTCAAGGAGAACTGTCCTGAATCTATAAGTAATGTTTCCCTGTAGAAGCTTGAAATATTGACTTCAATTCTGTTACTGTTCCATCGAAACAGGCTTTTTATTTATCCTAGTGGGTGTTTCCAATTTACAGTCATGTCGTAAGTACCATTTTAGAACTCTATGATGTAATTTATGTCTTTGCTGAGCTCCTCCATAGTTACCACAGTGAATCCATGTTCTACTATAGAACTCTGTGTTTGAGAGGGACATAAACTAGATCACACAGTTCTGAAATGGCACTTAACACCGTGTAAATCAGGAACGCAGACTGAGGTTACTAACAGGCCCATATAAATGGAACAATAACAGAATTAATAGCAAGCATTTAAAAAACAGCACTATCCGGTTCCGTGCAGTTCCTTAAGGCAAATGTTTAGACATTTTTAATGGGTTCAGTTCACAATTGAGTGGGCGCTTTCCTGAGACTAACTCACTGTGCATCCTCCTGATTTGCCCATCAGTCTGTGAGTTGTCTGAAGGAGAGAAAGTAAGTGCAGCAAGTTCCATGAGAATGGAGGACCAGCCTTCAAATAAAGGTTAGAAGCTTCAGACAAGGCCCTGTCCTTCTTAATGATATGGCTTAATAGCTGTCTTCTGAAGAAGCTTAACACATTTGAATCCCTGATGGTGTAAACCTTATTCATGGGCACTCCTCAGAATGCTTGTTGGGTGCATCACTGTTTGAGTCAGATTAGTCAGTAGGGATGGGGGGAGGGGGGCTGTCATAAAAAAAAAAAGTTGATAGATTCTGAAACATGGAGAGATTTTTAGTTTGGGTGATGTCAAACTGCAGTTTTTAAAGACAGCCCTTTGTACTATATGACCTTAGAGGGTAGTTATTACAGTGTACAGTAAAAAAAGATCCTTTTCACCATCAAGGAACAAAGGCTAAATTTGTCTTGAAAATGCACTGTTCGCTTCAGAAGGAGAGAGAAGGCATCCAGTTGAGCTGTCAGCACAGGTATGTCAACTCTGATGAAGATGTGTTTGAAGCTGTTGCCTGATACAAATACAGAAAGACAAGACTGCGGGAGAGAAAACGCTTCATGTAGAGATGGATCTCCTTTCCTCCTGACAGTCTTGCCTCCCACTCTCCAGGAGAGTGCCTCAGCTTCTCTTCTGAGCTGAGAAACGGTTTCATATGGAACCTGTTTTAGGTTAACACCAGGCAACTGCGGAACCCTTACCCAGTCCATTGACTGAGCAAGCTGATACACCATACAAAAAAGGAAAATAAGAGTCTGAAACTTTGGATTTAAGAAAAGCAGCTCACTATTTTGTTTTCATAAACATTGTTTTTTTTCCATCAATACTTGCATAATGGTCTCTTAGTTTGACCCTGTCATCCATATGTGTGTCACTAAAGCCGCTTTTACATTACATTCAACTGGAGTACTGCCGATTTGAATTGGCTTGCTCTGCTCACACTGCTGCCCTTTTATTTGTTGCAGCTGTGCAGCATTCTAGATAACCTTTAGGTGTTTTGGGGGCATTTATGGTGGAGGGGTTAGTGAATAGGAGTGGCACTGGTGCAGGTGAAGCAGCGTTCTTACATGCTTGCAAAAAATGCTTGCACGGTGCACTCTGCTCCACGTACCCAACAAACTCAGGAACGTGTTTTGCTGCAACAGAGCAACTTGCAACATTTCAGTGTCTCTTTACACTGCTGGATCTGCACTGGTGCAGCTGATCTGCACTGCTGGCAGCGGTACAGATCCGGTAGTGTAAAAGCTCCTTAAATGTAGTGACACTCCTGATAGGAGAGGCTGACACTGGAATTAGTATCAGGGGTCAGATTTTCAAATGTGGAAAAGTTGATTACATTAGGAAAAAAAAGCTACGCAAAGAAGGACTTTTTTGTGCAAGCACAGTTTTTGATGCATGTGCTCAGTTTTCAAGTTGCCTTTTTGCAACATTTTCAACAGTTTACAGCAGCTTGCACGTATGTTTTGCGCAGCAGTGTGAAAATGTGGTGTCTGGCATTACCAGGTGTAGCATTTTTTCCGTAGCTGTGGGTAGAATGGCAAATGCGGCCTGTGCGCATAAAATGCTGAAAATGGCACTTTTGCAGGTGCCAAGATTTTTCCCTGCATTAGCGAGTTGTGCACAGTGACTTCGTCCCTGGACCATGTCATGCCCTTTGAGAATGGAGCCTCAAATCTTTTACTTTGTGTATAAACAGTACCTACTCTTGGCTTGCCAAGCTAAGTCTGGTGCAGACAAGGCCTGTTTGGGGTTCTCCTTAAACGGCTAACTGCAGTTTAGGTCTAGAAGCATAGTGCTTTTGTATACTTGCTTAGATCCCAGTCATTAGTGTGCAGGCTTCTGAAACTCAAGGATCCAAGATTCAGAGGAGTTTTTTTGGAGCTTTTAGTATGTTTCTGTTTTTTATAGTTTACCACCCCCCCATCTCAATTCCCAAGGTGTTTACTTAAGAGAGCTCCTTTCACATGTACTATCATTTTTTTATAAAGCCTTTGGAACTAACTACAGTTTACAAGTAATATTTAGATTTTTCACAGGGTGGAAACATTATTTTGTATCTGGTGCAGTTTTCGTAATTACAAAATGGATCTTAAAAGTAGAGACTAAAAGTACCTAATCTGTCATTTGCATCCACCAATCCAGCCTTACACATGGGTTGTAGTTCATCCTCTTAGAAACTTGAGGCAGGAACTTGAAGCTTTGATTGACAGGCAAGTCCTCTCATACAGAAAATATTAGCCAAAATAACGTTTGCTGTCTCATGACTCCCAGCGAAGGATGTGCCATACACCACATGCAGGAGTGAGGCCCAGCCAGTGATCCCCGAGTGTCGCCTCCTTCACACACACACACACACACACACACACGCGCGCGCACACACACTTACTTTGTCCCACCTAGTCCCTGTTCACTCCAGACTGTGTTTCTGTCTGGGCTGGGTGGCATGACCACAGGGTATGGAGATATCCTTGTGAAGAGTTTGCTCCCCTTTAGGTATGTATGTTGGCCCCAGTGATGCAAAACATTTTTTTTTTTTTTTTTTTTGTTCGTCACAAAAATAATTGGTTGTCTTGGAGTTAACCTAACAGCACATACAAATACCAAGTGTATCCCCTGGTCTGCTTTTCTCCCTAAAGATTTATGTACTTATGTAGGTGTATCTGTATTCCAGTACTGAATTATCATCCCTTTTTTATATTGTACACAACCCTAGTTTTTGTTTCTGAGTGCCTTCCTGTTTGTCTGACTGCCAGTTTACTCATCCATGACCACAAATTTTAAGTTATTAAAAATACATTAACTTTTCTTAACAGGATTTTTCACATGCAAAATTGTACTACTTTTCCTGAAAGAAAATATAGAGGAAAATTGTGTTAATAAATTGATATGCAGCGGTGACTGGTGCAAACTGTAGTTTCCATGGATATATATATATATATATATATATATATATATTAATTCCAGCAACAGAAGGTTGTGGAAACCTTTCCTTCAGACCTTGGTACTAGTGAGTGAGAAAAAAATACTGGCTCCTAAGCCATTTGTCGGGTGGTTTGGTGACCTTAATTCCTATTTATTTGTGCTTTAAAGGGTTGGAATTTGGAGTAAAGATGCTTTTTAATTGGGCTGTAAATATTACTACCCCCTTATTGGGTCATTAAGTTACTACTGATTTCAACCCCTCTACATATATTTAGCATTTTTCTGAAATGAGACCAGGAAAAAGCGTTTCAGTAATACATTCTCTTGACAAAAAAAAATTACTTGTTAGAATAGTTCCACATCTTTTGTAGTTAACATTTTATTTTGCTAGTTCATATGCAGGTTTTATTTGTTTATTTTTTTATTTATGTATTTGATAACCGGGTAGGTGCACTGGTCCCAGGAACTGTTTACAGGCACAGCCCGGGCCATATAGATGGCATGTACATACAGTTGCAACATTATCTAGAGACAAGTCTTTGTACATCGAAAAAGCTGAACGATTGCAGTAGTGACAGTGAAACATGGTATACAATAGGTTCAAACCTGTAGAACAGGTTAATCAGATAGAACAGTTACAATCATATAGGAAACATTTTATTCAAGTTTCTTTTTTTAAACCTGTCTACACATAATTGCTGTCATAGGGTTCATTACATAGAAGTTGTTGACGGCAGATCACATTACCCCTTAATCGGCCTCCCTGTAATCTCATGCTGTGTCCTCTTGTCCTGCTATTTTTCTTATATTAAAACATTTTAGACTCTTTCACCTTGTTGATGCACTTAAGATGTTTCAATGTTTTGATCATATCACCTCTCTCCCTCCTTTGCACTAGGGTATACATACTGAGCTCCGTTAATCTGTCCTCATATGTTTTCTGATGCAGTCCCTGCACTATTTTGGTTGCCCTTCTGACTGCCTCCATTTTGTTAATGTCCTGTAGGTAAGTGCCTCCAGTACTGCATGCAGTACTCACATGGGGCCTAACTAGTGTCTTGTAAAGAGGATTACCACCTCCTCTTAAGACTTGTGATACCCATAATAATACACCCCAACATCCCCCTAGCCTTATCTACTGCTTTAGTGATCTGCTTGGATGATTTCAGGTCATCTGTGATGATGATGCCCAAGTCTTTTTCTTCCCTTGTGATTGCCAGCAACTCCCTTCCCAACCTATAGGTAGCTTCAGGGTTTCTCTTCCCTATGTGCACGATTTTGTATTTCTTTGTGTTAATGTATTTGTCCTCATTGTGTATAATATATTTGTCCTCAATGTGATGCAACAACGAGCCTGTAATGTAATGTATTTGTCCTCAATGTGACGAGGTACTTTTGGAAATGAGCCTCTGGCTCACAGGTTGTAAACTGATGCTCAGATAACTAAATAAATATCCCCAGTTGCCACTCTTCAGACCATTTTGCCAGTTTTTCCAGGTCTCTTCTTCTTCTGCCCACCCCATCTGGATCATCTACTCTGTTGCAGATATTGGTGTCATCTGCAGACAGGCAGATCTTACCCTCCAGTCCATCTGCAATGTCACCGATGAAGATATTGAAGAGGACTGGCCCCAGGATTGATCCCTGAGGTACTCCACTTGTGACTTACCTCTCTTCTGACTGTATACTGTTTACCACCACTCTGTTTTCTGCCCACCAACCAGTTTGCCACCCAGTCGACCAACTTCTGAGCTACCCCGAGCCTACCCAGCTTATTAATCTTCTATGTGTAACAGTATCGAAAGCTTTGCTGGTCAAGGTAGGCGACATCAACTGCACCACCTTGGTCCACCACTCTGGTTACCCAGTCAAAGAACTCTATGAGATTAGTTTGACAGGACCTTATTGTTATTTATTTGTTGAAATGTTTCACCAGGAAGGCACATTGAACAACAAATTGCTTGTCTCCCAGTGCGACCTGGGGTGTTTGGGGGGAGGGATGGTACAGTAGGATGTAAAAATGTTGACATACACACAATGAACTTAACCCAGAATTGTGGAAAACACATACAGTATTATGTAAAGGACATATGCATTGTACAATTGGTACATACAATATGCAATTCATAGAATTATACATACGTTATACAACTGAAGAATTGGCTTTACGGAATAGTAATTAATCCTGGCTGAGGACTATTACATGCCATAATATGCTATGCCCAGACTGGGCTGGAAATGCAATATTCAGATATGAGTGAACTAATACCTATTTAAGTGCTGAGAAGTAAGGAGTCAGTGGAAGATGTGGAGAAGTGGTCAGAGAGGGACAGGAAGGGCTGTAGCTAGCCCCTCATGGGTGCAGAGCACCAAATCAGGGACTGGCACCCATGGAGGCTGGGGATAGCGAGGGGGAGGAGTGAAATAGATTTAGAGGGGGAGTGGAGAAGGGAGGATGGAGGTAGTGTTTGGGTGGGGGAAGGAGAGAAACTTGCCTAAAATAACTGGTCTCTTCAGAATGCTGAGAACCCTGCCAGAGGTCAGAATGGGGAGGGCAAGAGTTACATTAGGAGAGAGGAGGGGGTGGGGGGGGACTGGCAACAGCTCGGTACTAGACTCCCCCAGGGTGCTGAGAGCCCTGCCTGGAGATAGGATAAGTATGGGCGAGTTGGAATGGGGTCAGAAGAACAGAGGTATAAGCAGGGTGGTGGAGTAGGGAAGGAGGAAGGGAGTCCTGGGAAGAAAGACTGTAGGGAAATGGAGAAAGGGACAGTTGGGTGGAAAGAGTATGAAGAGTTACAAAAAAAGGGAGTGCTAGGTATAAGGGCTATAGGGAAAGGGAGAGCAGGGTAGTAGGATTGTAGGGGGAGTGAGGATTTGACAGGAGCAAGTGGGGGGGTAAACTGAGCAGGCATGTAGGGGAAACATTAGGGAGGGTTAAAACAGGAGCAATTGACATAAAGTTATGCAAGGCAGAGGCTAGGGAGTGAGGGGAGAGAATTGACGTATTTGGGGGGGATAGGGAGTTCCAGATTTTGGGGAATCTGTGGGAAAAGCCTGATTGACCGATAAGAGTGGTACGAAGAGGGACAAGGAGAGTGTGAGTGTCGGCAGATCAGGGGGAGAGGAGAGGGAGTGAGAGAGGTAGGGAGGAAGTTCACCTAACCAGAACTTAGAAGTGATTTTGGCACCATGAGCAAGGTGTCTATTTGTGAGCGGCAGAAATGACAAGGCATGGTAGAGGTCACAGTGATGCGTGCGGGGTGGCGCATCGAGGGCAAAGCGAGAGAAGGAGTTAAAGAGAGAGTCCAGTCTGGTTGAGGATTTGGGAGCTGCACCATAGACTACATCACAGTAGTCAAATATTGGGAGGATCATCTTCTGGACCAGTTCACGCCATGTGGTAGGAGGGATGCAGCTACAGTTTTGAAATAAGGCACCAAGCTTGGGGCACAGTTTTTTCAGAAGGGTGTTGATCCAGCCAGACTCCAAGATATCCGAAAGAGGAGGTGTCCTCAAGGATTGTCCCATCGACGGTATGGATAGAGGGAATGAGAGGAGCCTAGAGAGTCTCTGCCTGGTGCCGAAGGTCATGGAGACTGTCTTTTTGGCATTTAAGAATAGCTGATGTGAGGCAAACCAGAGCTGAACCTGGTGGAAGTCATGCTGGAGGGTGGTTGCTACATCAATGGGGTATTTGCCAGAGGTGAACAGGACAGTGTTATCAGCATACATGTGGATAGAAGTGGAGGGAGAGCGTACTGTAGGAAGGTCATTTAGGAAAATGGAGAAGAGAATGGGGCCGATCCCTGAGGGAATCCTGTTGAGATAGGGAGGGGGGAAGAGATTGCATCCTGAATCCTAACCGATTGTGTTCTGCCTGTTAGTTAGGCTCTAAACCGGTTAAGAGCAGGGGCAGATAAGGCATGGGAGACAGTGCCGAAAGCCTTGGCGAGGTCGACAGAAATAGCAGAGGTGATAAGGCCATTGTCCATCCCGGTAAGGATGAAGTCAGTGAGCCTAAGGAGGGAGGTGGTGGTGGAGTGGTTCTTCCGAAAACCAGATTGGACTGGAGTGAAGAAGGAAGAGTCAGCAAGAAAGGAGCTTAGTTGAGAGAGGACCAGATGTTCTTGGAGCTTAGCAAGGACAGGGAGGAGGGATATTGGATGATAGTTTGCAGGAGAGGCAGGGTCTGTACCCTTAGGGAGGGGGAGGACCACCGCATGTTTCCATGGCGAAGGGACAGAGGAAGACTTAAAGGAGAGATTTAGAATAAGGGAGTGAGGGAAGGCAACAGCAGAGGCTGAGAGGTATAGAAGGTTAACCTTCCTGTTGTAAACCCATGCTGTCTTGGATCCTGTGCTCCTATGGGTTCCAAGTGTTGCACTATCCTTTCCTTAAGGAGGGCCTCCATAATCTTGCCCACTACTGAGGTAAGACTGACTGGTCTGTAGTTCCCTGCCTCCTCCTTGCTGCTGCATTTGTGGAGCTTGATCACATGAGCTCATCTCCAGTCTTCTGGGACCTCTCCTGTGCTCAGAGACTCACTAAACAGTTCTGATAATGGCTCTGCTAGTTCCACCCTTAGCTCCTTTAGTACCCTGGGATGTATGCCGTCCGGTTCAATTGTCTTGTCCACCCTGAACTTAGCAAACTCTTGTAGGACCCTTTCTTTTGTGAAGGGACTTGTGCACACCTTTCTCCCATCTGTGTCCATGGTGCTGAGCTGTGGGTCCTGCCCTACCTTCTCAGTGAATACTGAGCAGAAGTATCTATTTAGGATAGATGCTTTTCCTTGGTCCTCCTCCACACACTCCCCCTTGTCCCTTTGATCTTAGCAATTCCCCCTCTGGACTTTCTCCTTTCACTAATGTATCTATAGAAAGTCTTGTCTCCTTCTTTTACTTTTCGTGCTAGTGTTTCCTCGGTTTGGGAATTTGCCTGCCTTATTGCCTTCCCTGCTTCCCTTAGGGAAGTTTGGTATGCCTCCCCATCTTTGTCCCGCTGCATTCCCTTATATTTCCTGAAGGCCAACCTTTTGGCTCTGACCTTTTCTGCTACTGTTTTTGAGAACCAAAGTGGTTTCTCCTTCTTTGTTCTTGCTTTTCTCCCTAACACAGTGGATGTTGCTTCAAGTGTTGCATCCGTAATGCTTGCCCACTTTGGCTGTTCCCTCACCTATATTTCTTCTTGCCAGGGCTATCTTAACTCTGTTAGTCATCTTATCAAAGTCGGCTCCTCTGAAGTCCTGTATTTTTACCTGGAATGGGATGATTTAGTTCTAGGGCAAATTGAACCATACCATGTAATGGACACTGGTCCCCAGGTGACCTTCTACCTGGAGATCTGTGATCCTTTCCCCATTAGTACTGGATCCAGGATAGCCCTGTTTCTTGTGGGTTGTTGTACCAATTGTTTGAGGCCCTCCCCCTACAGGGAATCCACTATGCGTCTAGTTCTGGCAGATGTTCCTGCTGGTATTGACCAATCTGTATCTGGCATGTTGAAGTCTCCCATTAACAGAACCTCCCCTTTAGCTGTCATGTTTTGTATGTATTATCCACTACCCTGTTGCAGTGACTGAGCATGCTGAGGACAAGCATTAGAGGGCTGAACTGTTGCTTTATGCCAGCAGTTCCAATTCTTAATAAGGACTTTGATGCTTGGACCTCATGATGCAGTTGCATTTTCTGGATCTCTGATGCACCATAACTACTCCACCTCAGTAAGGTTAATGTAGCTTCATTTGGTTAGGGCCTGCTCATCTGCTTTGAGCATAGCAGTTATGTAGACTGTTAATGAGAGAACCAAGCTCAAGCTGGTGCCACTGACTGGTAATGTCCCCCCACCACCACCACCTCCAGGCCACTCTTAGGCACATTCTCTGGTGGGAGATGGATGACATTGATTTCTTGGGTGCACCTACATGGAGAGGCTTGAGGATCGTAACGTGCACACACTGGAGACCAAGAGGCAGATGGGACACAATTGAAACGTATTAGTTTTGTCACTGGATAAATGGGGTAGACATTGGTGAACTGTTTACAGTAAGTGGAAACACAGGCACATGGGGGAACTCAGTGAAACTGGTGGGAAGGAGATTTGGGAGACGTCTGGAAGTATTTCCTTATGGAGAAGGTAGTGGATAAGTGGAACAAGCTAGCGGAGGAGGTAGTCTATTCCAAATTATTAAGGTGATTCAGCTGAGGGTGGAATAGACATATGGGGTTGGTCAGGATAGCAGGGGAGGGTGGGATGGCGAGGGAGAGTGTGACCACTAGGGCACATGCACCATTCCCTAGATAGGGCGTGGCAGACTAGAGGGGCCAGAAGTCCTGTTTCCTGCTGTCAGTTTCTCTCTCGCTGTCCCTTGCCCGTTTTATTGGTGGCTTCCTTACTACTTGTGCATCACATGCTAACTGCTTGATTAGTCTCAGCTATCCTTTTCACTTTCTACTCTGGTTGAAAAAGGTGCATACTGATTTAGTACCAGATGAGTCTGGTTAACACCCTCTCTTTCATGCCTAAAGCAATAACAAAGAACTGTAGTTGGGTGAACTGTTAAATATCCGCTTATCTGAGCTGGAGACACTGAAGAGATTGACAGCTTCTGCTTGAATTACTTTAACAAAAGATGGGTTGATGGCAACATTTGCTGTTTGAGCAGAAAGGCTTTTCTTCTGGGACTTGATCTTTCCATCACATAAAGCAGGATGTGTTTAGGGTGTGTAGACAGCTAGCACGAACCCTTCCCAACAGCCCCCTTCCCCATGCATGGAAACCTTGGAGAATGTCATCTTAGTCAGAAAAGCTACATGACAGGTTTTAGTAACAGTGATTCCTTTTTTCAGTCAGGTTAAAAAAGAAAATGGGTGCACAAGCTTTGAGGTTCTTTGCCTCTCCACAATCGTGTGTCACACACACACACACACACACACACACACACACACACACACACACACACAGACAGACAGACAGACACACACACACACACCAGCTGAGATCTAGTGTTTTAACATGGCCAAAAGTAACAAGGTAGAGGCGGAAATACAAACATGATAATGATAGTTATATCTTCTTTGAAGAGATCCAGCTGCACAGTAAGTGGTGCCTTTTTTTTCTTAACTTTCTTTTTATGCCCTCTTCCTGTGTCTCCAGCCCCCTGACTTCCTCGGGATATCCAGGACACTCCCGGACCCCTGTCTTATTCAGACCCGGCCACCTACCTCTGTGCAGCCATGGCTGTTCCCCATGGATGGAGTGGGGATAATATATCACCATACATACTTGTTCTCAATTATCGGCAGACTAGGTGGGCCAAGCGGTCCTTATCAGTGTCAGTGGCTCAGTAGGTAGCACACTTGCCTCTGAGGCTGGGAGATCAGAGTGCTGTGGGTTCAGTTCCCACATCTGGCACTTGGGTTAATATCCCAGTACTGACACTGTAGTGCAGCATGAGAGGGGTGCTGCACTTCTGAGGTGCCATCTTTCGGATGAGACGTTAAACCGAGGTCCCATCTGCCTGGATTGGTGGTAGTTCAGGAGGATGTTAAAGATCCCATGGCACTTATCGAAAAGAGTAGGGAATTTCCCCGGTGTCCTGGCTAAGTTTCCCTCATTCACTAAAAATACCACCAACAACTTCATCTGGTTCAAGGTCAGTTGACATTCATCTTTATCCCCCTCCCCCGGGTCATGCCTGAAAATAGGCAGGATCTGTCTAGTGCACTTACCCGGTCAACAAAAAAAAAAAACTAAATCTGCCATCAAAGTCTATGTTTCTATGTCAGTCTCTGAGACTGGGCTTGGATATACCGGTTCTGTCATTGCAGGACGCTGGAGCTTTTTTCTGTACTTTCTCCCAGCCCCAAGGGACGTAATGGTCCTACTCTCTAGTCAGCCTTCTGCAGCACTGCTGCCTGTGGTCACTTAGGTGGCAGTGTTGCCACAGAGTACAGAGTCTCCCTCCTCCTTGGAGGAGAGCATCCTCACCGTTGTATCCATCTACCCCCAGTCATCCTCCAGCAACCAGGGCTCGCTACAAACCCCAGTCACAAGCATCATGAGTGGTGGTGTTACCACTGCACCCCATTGGCCAGCTAGGAAGCATTGTTATAGATACAAAGATGTTGTCTGCAGATAAGGACCTTGTAGCCCATCCAGTCTGCCATATCCCTCTTTCTAATGCTTAAGGTACCCTAGATGCTACAAGTTCTCCCCCTTTCATTCTAGCTTGATAATTCCCATGTGCCTGTCCCACTTTACCTAGCCTGCAGCAGGCTCTGTGATACTCCTGGTAGCTCAACACATGAGCACCAGACCTCCTGATATAGGACCTAGCAATCTGAGCATCATAGGGAAGAGATGCTGCCTTGGCCACCCTTGGTCTCAGACACTGCACATTTCCAGATATACTTGGTGAATGAAGTATCAGATTTGCATGTGGAGATCCGTGTCAGTAGCTGTGGATGAGATGGCTGATGGTTCTTTCAAAACTGAGGCTAAACATTATATAGCCCATAACCCGGAAGCTGGCAAGTATTTATTGCCTTCCTGCTAAGGTAGCCGCGTCTGTAATTTTTATGAGCAGGTGTTCCTTGCTTGGGTTACTGGTTCCTGCCCCTTTTGTTCTTCCCTTGGTGGAGGCAAAGGCTGCCATAAGCAACAGTAGCAGTTCCTGTGTGGCCGCCTACAAGGTCTCGAATGGATGTAGCAGTGATGGTCATACTAACATACTATTTGCCAGCAGATTAGGCCTTACGGTCTATTGAGTCTGCTCAAACCTTAGATCCTTAGTTGGGTGCCGAGACCCTCCCATCCCTTGTGCTCCAGAAACCCGTATCATCCATCCCCACCCCCCTGGGACAGGCCATCATCTGATACATCCACTTTCTGTGTCTGTCCCACCCTCTCTTGAAGTACTCCACTGTGGATCTCTGAACCAGCTCACCAGGCAGTGCATTCCAAGGGTCCACCACCCTCTCAGTGAAAAACCTCCTCCTCTTTTCCCCCCTCACCCTTCCACCTTCCAACTTCAAATCATACCCTCTGGTGATACCTTCTTGCTTTAGTCTAAAGATCCCCTCCATGTTTACCCTATTTATTCCCTTGAGGTACTTGAAGACCTCAATCATGTCCCCCCTGTCTCTCCTCTCCGCCAATGAAAACAGGCAGAGCTCCTTAAGTCTGTCCTCATACGTCAAATTCCCTAGCCCTCGTATCATCTTTGTTGCCATCCTCTGTACCCTCTCCAGGAGCTGTATGTCCCTCTTCAAGTGTGGTCTCCAGTACGGTACACAGTACTCAAGGTGTGGTCTAACCAGTCCATTGTACAGCGTCAGAATCACTTCCTTGCTCCTAGAGGTGATCCCCCTTACGATGCATCCCAACATCCTGTTTGCCTGCTAGCCGCTCTCCTGCACTGCTCAGAGTTATTCATACATGCATCCACCATGACCCCTAGGTCTTTTTCCCCTATTGAGGCCTCCAGCGCCCCTCCCAGGGTGTACCTGTGTTTAGGGTTTCTCCGACCAAGATGCAACACCTTGCACTTGGTGATATTGAAATTTAATTTCCATGTGTGAGCCCAGCTTTCCAGGGTGTCCAGGTCCCCTTGCAGGGCCAACCTCCCCTCTTCTCCCTCAACTACTGCTCCCATCTTGGAGTCATCCGCGAAGAGACTCATTTCACACCCTATACCCTCCCTGATGTCCGATATGTATGCATTAAATAGGATCGGACCCAGGACCGAGCCCTGCGGTACCCCACTACCAACCTCTCTAGGGTTCGAGAGCTCCCCACAGATCACTACTCTCTGAGTGCGTCTAGCTAGCCAGTTTTCAATCCATCTGACCATCAAAGGGCCTACTCCTAACCCCATCAGTTTCTCCACCAGACCATTGTGGGGGACAGAGTCAAACGCCTTGCTGAAGCCCAAGAATAATGCAGCTTGTCCCTCCACCCCTCCTCCCTCCCCTCAGTGCTGTCTGCCTCCCGATGGCAGAACATTGCTTCAGACATACTGTATGGGTAGTGGAAATCGGACAGTCATATTCTGCTCTGGGTTTCATCTGTCGACCCCCTGAGATGTTCCTTGTTTGTTCCTGCTCTTCTCAGCAGCAATGTTTGATCATCCTTGGAGGAAGGTGACGGCTTCACTGAAAATAAGGGCAATCCAATTGGTCCACTTCTAGCCAGCTTTTGGGGTTCAATTCTAGTTACTCCCTAGTGATGAGAAGTACAGGTAGTTTTCATCCTAGCCTGGGCCTTCAGGCACTGAGTGAGCATGTTCCCTCTAATTTGTTTTAAATGCTTCCACTGGGGTCACGTCTCCCCTTACTGTCTTGTGGGGGAGAGGGTGTTGGTTGTGCACACAGGGTGTATGGACTACCTATCTGCATGCTACCATCCAGAGACACCTTGGACAGTTCTGTCCAGAGGTTGTCTCTTTCATTGCCACTGGCTGACCTTCAGCTTATCCCTCTGCATCGTGGGCATTTACCAGTGTCTTTGCAGTGGTAGATCCAGCTCTTCATCAGAAGAGGCTGCTTGTGTTCTCTGATGCAGATGACAGGCCCACCAGGGTCCTCTGCAGGCTTGACAGTTCACACTATAAGACGAAGGGTATGACCACTGCAGGACCGCTTTAGTGTGCTAGTCACTATACTGATGTACCACCCTTACCCATTGCAGGGATTCTGTTACATGGGGCCATGTTGGGCAAGTCCCAGAACCTAGCATTCTTGCCCATGGGTCAGGTAGATGCCCTACTTGCTCAAGCAGATCTGGGAGCCAGAAGCATCTTGTTCCCAGCCTGAACCATGCTCCAGTTCCTAGGCCTCAGGGCAGCATCTATTATTCCTGGTCAGCAGATTTCTTGAGGGATTCTGCAGTCTCAGTGGTCCCACACCTGTCTCTTGGGCACAACATGTGGGCTTGTGCCTGTGAGCCAACAAGTTGACGTCTGGATTGTGGCTCCCTTCCTCTGGGATCCTTCCCAGGTGCCCCTACCTGTGGATGCCTCTCGCCTAGGGTCATGCTCTGGCTCCTCAGCTGCGAGGGGCAGAAATTGATGATACTGACAGTCAAACAGTGTAAACTGTAAAGACTCATGTCCCCTTTGTGGGAGCAGTGTGGAATGATGTAGGCCCTGGAGCATGTGAGACTCCTTGTAGCAGCCTATGTGGCTGGAAAACAGAATGGGCCAGCAAATGCTCTCAGCTGCTCAATTGCACAGCTTAACAAGTGGGAGTGGTGTGTCGAGTTAGTAGAACATCTGTTTAGTTGCTGGGGGCATCCAGGGTTGGACTTTTTGGCACCCCCACTCGCTACAATGCTGCCTCATTTTTGCTTGCTTACTCAAGGGCCTGGTGTTTTTGGCACAATCAGTTGTCTCTGTGCTGTGATGGATTGTTCTTCTCCCATTTCCCCAATCCTGCTCATTCTGCTAGTTCTGGTCAGGCTCTGGAATGAGCCAGCCTTCATTTTTCTAGTGACTCCTCTGTACTCCAGGCTGATCTTATTTGCGATGTTTTGGGATGTGGCAGTGGACAGAAGTTCCAGCTGGTCCTGTTGCCTTAATTTCAGGGCTATCTGCTGCACTGGATCTCCTGTCCCTGCAGCTGCATACCAGGTTTCTGAGGGTATAAAGCTGGTTTGGTTTGGTGTGTTTCCTGAGGTTTCGGCTGTCTTGCTTGCTGCAAGGATACTGTCCTGCAAGCACACTTATTTGCTGAAGTGGAAGTGCGCTGGCATCTGGTGTCAGTGTAAGATCATTCCATTTGTCCTGTACAGAGTGTTTTGGGGATATATGCTCATACTATCCCAGTCAGGGCTTCCACTCTCTTCTGTTGAAGTGCATCTTTCAGCGATCGTGGCCTATCATGTGCTTCATGGTGGTTTTACTAGACATTTTTTATGGTTTTTTTGAGGGGCATTCTGGACACAAACCCTCCGGCTAACAGCCTATCTCAGCATGGTAATTGAAGTTGGTTCTGGATTTCTTGACCACATCTCTATCTGAACCTGTCACCTTCTGGTTTCTGTCCTGGACAGCCTTGTCACCTCGGTACATAGGATGTCTGAGCATCAGTAAACAAAAGAAAGTCAGCATAACCACTTAGCAATTACAAAAGTTTAATGAACAAAGTTTAATTGTGTACAGATTTGTGCATAAATCCAACGTAAAACATGACTGTGCAAAGCTGTGGAGAGCAGAGTGACAAAACAATGTCACATGACCCTGGCTGCTTTATGGATCTGTCTCTCTCAGGAAGTGAGGTGCTGATGCATAAAACCTGATGGGGTCATGCTTCTGCACTTTCTAGATGTCCTATGGGTGCTCAGCTGTTTGTGTCATTTGCCCCACGTTTGCAGAGGAAGTTCTCCAGGTAACTAGGCAGTCGAAACTTTCTGGCACAGTTATGGTACATGTCAGTAGGGGCATGTCAGCCTCTGTGACTTGTGTCAGTATCCAACTTCTGTCTAGCCGCTACCTTGCTTAGGAGTTGTACATTCCATAAACATTGCAGTCTGGATCTGATCTTTCATAGGAGAGCTAGTTTTAGTCTGGCTGTGCTGCAGGGTCTGCTTTCTCCAGGAGCTGTCCTTCTCTGTTCCTTGCCTCCTGTTTAGGGGTGCTGTACTGCTTTGTACTGCATTTTGTGTGCATCACTATGGAGAAGAGATCCTCAAAGAAGATAGGTTTGTTATTTATCAATAGGCGCTTTGAGACAATCTCCTCCATGTAGCCACGTAGCCTCTCCTTCTGGCACCAAGTGAAGAGGGCAGGTGTTCATTACAGGTCACTGCTTGGTCTGCCTTTTAGTTGCTCTTTTTAATGGGCAGACTTCAATGATCTGCTTTTCTGCCTTTGCTGTATGACTAACCAGGAATGAGTTCCCTTTCCTGCTGGTTGGTAAATGTTGGAACTACATTTATTTACAGTGGAAATTAAAGGTGTGTGGGCTACCCGTGGAGATGTGTTGACGTACAGTGTCCATGACACCAGCATGGGTAGCCACAGCTATGAAAAGTATCTCACGAGGTCCTAATGCTGCCACCTTACAGTCCAGTGTGTGGGATTCTACGGAGGAGATTCTGTGAAAGATCTACTGTTACTAGTATGAAACAGACCTTCACTAGTCCATTAGGTGTGTTAGAAAGGCTTTGGCTGAGTGTGTTTTCTGTGTACACTAACTCACATTTAAACAAGGTCTTTAAAATGCCTTACCTCTTAAACATCGGTAGAAGGGAGACTGAATGACTTAAGCACACAGTAAGCAAGTTAGTACTTTTTTTTTTTTTTCTCTCTCTCGTAACTAGTCACTGTAAGTTATTTTAAATTGTAAAGCCAGTTTTACCATTACTTGTATACATGAAAGGCTGGAAGAGATCTGTCGATTACATAATGGCAGACCACCACCACCACCACCACCACCACCACCACCACATTACAGCCTTGGCTTCCTTTTCCTGATGATCTGCTTTTAGACTTTGGCATAATTCAGCACCTCACCTACAGTGCTCTGTTCTGGAAGCTACACTTTCTAGTAGAATTGCATGCTTTGCTTTTCTGTTACTTAGAAAAGAGCAGGCGTGCATTAAAGAATCATGGCTTGGGAGAAAATGAGTATGCTGTTTGACCATAAATCCTAAAAGGTAAATCCCTCAGTAAATCCGGTCTGGCATTAGGTCAGGCACAGCCAGTCAGTAATGGGTAGACTAGAGGGGCCACTTATCTTTATCTGCCAACAAATTCTTTGTATTTGTATATTTATGTAACAGTGGATATGAAATGGATTGCAAAATTCCTTTCTACTGATTGAGAGATTTCGAACTCATGCCTCAGCAGTCACAGAACAAAATATTCGTAAATTCCTTCACCACACACACACACCATTAGGATGTTAAAAGACAGTCTCCTCCTTTGCTCTTCTCATTTGTTCAGACCTTCATGGACCTGATATGAAGCACAGAGCATGGCTTATTTGGAACTGGCCCTCCTCCTCCAGCCTGCTGTTTGTGGCCCCTTAAACAGCTACTTCAGTGGCATGGGCATGCTCCATCATGTTACAGCCACTCCAGTGGCATCGGCTGTTCTGTTCATGGACAGTGCTCCAGCAGTATAGAAACAAAGAAACATAGAATTTGACGGCAGATAAGGACCGCTTGGCCCACCCAGTCTGCTCATTTCCCTACCTAATGGATAAGCTGCAGATCCTAGTTAACCAGCAGCCTACTTCTTCCTACCCCCACCCCCTAGAATTGCCTTATGACAGTCCCATGCATGCTGTGCCCTCCTCTGAACACCGGTTCCAGAAGTATAATTTAATCTCCTTTTAAATGGCTGTTCTAGCAGCACCGGTGCTCCCGACATTTTCCAGCTTTAGCAGACTTCATGAACAGTTGCTTCAGTGGCATCCATGCTGTTGCCTCCCACCTGCTCTTTTTTGGGCCTGTTTAATCATTTGCTGTTGTGGCATCTGTACTTCTCCACACCTGACTGCTCCTCATGGGCTACATAAATTGGCATTCTGGTGGGGTATGTGCTCCTCCGTCCCTATCCACTGCTTGCGGATTATATAACAGTCACTCCTATGGTATCTGTCCCGTCCCCTCCCCGGCCTGTGTAGGCAATGTAGAATGCTGAGCCTTGCTTCCACTCGGCTCCAGCAGTGCACCACTTCTGACTGACTCTGCATTCACCCTGAGACTGTTTCATTATTTATGGCTGTGTGTTGACCGCAATCTTCATTGTGACTGTTAATCAGGAGAGTTCTCCACTGGGAGGACTCCACAGTTGCTGTGTCGAAATGACCTCTAAACCACCAGGTAAATATATAACATTTCAAAAACCAACAGAGTAATTTTAATTTATAAAAACATGTTTTTGCTATTTGAAACAAAGTTTTACAAACTGCTTTTCCTGTACTTTTAAGACAGACTGATACTCGGACTATTTTTTGGAAAAAAACTGGCAAACAAATGCTATTTATTTTTTTATAACAAAAACTTCAGAGATACATTTCACATGAGCAGGAATACAACCCAGGACAGGCTATAATCAAATCTATTCACATGGTATATAATTGGTAGTTCGTTCTGTAAAGGAACGTCACTTGGGGCTCCATTCTTAGTCGGTGGTAGTGCAAATTCTGCCTGCAAACAGACTCCCAGTTGTGTTGCCACCAACATTTGCCATACATCAGCCATCTCATTTAGTTGTCAGAGGCAGTAGTCTCTTACAGTAACTGAGTCGCAGCATAAAGCATTCTGCCAGATGTTAGTGGATGCAAACAGGATTTATACTTACTAATATTCTGTCTTGAAACTGCCACAGAGGTTTGGGTATAGTATAGTATAGCATCAGTCACGTATTACTGTGCAGTGCCCTGTGCTTGGGGTAAGTGGGTCTACTTCCGCAGTGTCCCCACACCCCAACCCCATCCCACAGTCACCTTTAGATCTGCTTCTGGGCCAGCAATTCAACAATTTCTACCCCTCAATTGCTTGTGTTGACCATTCCTGGTGGTCCAGTGGCCCTCCCACACCACATCCCCAGAAATATCCTTTTTGTCCAGTGGAAACTTCCCTTCTCCACTTAGCCCAAATTCCCTTTGCCACTCTTGCTATCTCAGTTCCCTTGACTATCTAAGCCTCATGCGGCTCAGGTAATGGTGGCTGCAGCATTGTGACACCCCTACCACTGCCTGGAATTGGTAAGGGTCTGTAGGCAGAAGGTATCACAAAACTGTGCAACCACCATTGGGATGATCACCTTGTTCTGTGCCATTTATATGGCATCTCGTCCCCTTTTCTTTGTGGTCCCAATGGGTGTAAACTAGGCAGGAAAGGCTTGTGACACCTGTTGCGCCAAAAAGCGTGGTCTTATATGGATCACTACAGGCACTAGCGACAGTGCGCTTGTGACTGTGTATGGGGCCGCAGAGGTTTCTGATGACAGTGTGGTATAAGGTTAGTTCAACCTTCTGCTACCAAGATGTGATCTTTTTGTATCATAATCCAAATGGAGTGTCAGTGGTTTATGTTGGCTAAGTACTAAAATATGCATCAGACACAGCAGCATAATCTGCCTGTATCTGTGTCTGACTGAATACGTTCCATATTGCCTTCCTTATTTGCAGTGGGTTGTGGGCATTTGCAACAGATGTCATGGTTTATGGCAGCTTGTGTGGCGAAAAAAATGACACATGCACCATGTTTTATCTCAAAGTGTTGACTTCTTGGATACAGATGCAGACACTGATAGATCATCTAATGGATGGTGTACTGGTGCAGACATACCCCCGCTTTGAAAATACAGCTGACTGATCCAAGACAAGTCTGTTCTGAAACTCCTGCCTCTGTAATAGCTTTCCAAGGAAATCATTTGGTAGTACACTTGGTAGTAGAGTGGATAGGGAATCCCTATAAATGGTGGTGCATGTTTGCACAGCATACTTTTTTTTTATCCCTTCTCATGAAGCAAGGGGTGGACATGATTGACTTAAAGTTCCTTTTATCTTAAAATGACTAATTACTCTGTTAGTCTTTAGGAGAAAGAGGTAGAACTGGCACAGCGGTAGTGCTAGCACCTGTGATGCCAGTGACGCGGGTTTGGGAATGAGCCAGGGGGCTGGAGGGCTGGCTGGGGGAAGATAGTTGAGCGTCCCATGGATTCTCACCTCCTCGGGGGAGGGAGGGATTCTGGTCTGTGCTGCAATACTGCTTCTTCAGTGACCACAGGTGGCAGTGCTGCAGAGCCAGAGCGTAGGGTGGGCAGTGTCTGTGTTCTGACGTCAGGGGAAGGGAAGAAAAACTGATATAATCCCAGTCTGTGCAGAATGCCACTGTCACCCTGCTGCAGGTCCCACACAGCAGAATGCCACCCGTCACCCTGCCGCAAGTCCCACACAGCTGGCTGAAGGGCTCTCTCCTTCACCAAAACTAAACTCTGCTTGGGGGTAAGGGCCACCCTTCCCGTGGGGGGTAATACACAGGGGAAGATGGGAGAGAGATAAGTCCCAGAGATGTCAGATGACAGGTTTGGGTAGGGCAGAAGGGTTGCATGGGGCCAGTCGGCATCAGGGGTAAAAAGTACAGTAAATTATATTAACAAAAAATGTATTTATTTATTCAAAATTGGTGACCAGGAAAGACACAGTGAACTGAGGGTTCATAGGATTACAACAGGGGTAAAGCATTTGTACAATACTAGGCTAGGAGCATTGGGAGCACAGAGGTGAGGGGACAAGTCGGAGGAGCCTTTTGACTGCCAAGAGAGGGGAGGCTTGGCATAGGTTGGCGTAGTTTGTTCCAGAAAAAAGGAAGGCAGTACGAGAAGGCTGACTGACCAGTAGAAGAGTGAGAGCGAGGGATGGAGAAGGATTGAGAGTCCCTATGGCGAAGCAAGTAGGTTGTGGACTTGGCTGGTGTGAGGTGGGATGAGAGGTAGGAGAGAAGGGAACCTAGCCAAAATTTAGCAATGAGAGAGGCGCAGTGAATTTTTCTCCTGTGGGATAGCGGCAGTATAGCCTAGAGGTTAGAGGAATGAGGTGTGAACAAGCTTGGTACATCCAGCAGACCTGACCTGAGTTTGATTCTCACAACCTCCACTTGCATACTGTGTGACTCTGAGCAAGTCACTTAACTGCCCAGTGCTCCCAGGTCACCCTTGAAAACAGGCACTTGTGCCTAGTGGGCCTTACCCTGTTACCAAAGACTAAAATAAAAAAAAAATAATAAAAAACAAGCGAGAGGAGCATTTAGAAGACAGTGGTGGGTAGTCGGGGAGAGGCAGTGGCAAAGTGGCAGAAGGAATTGAGGAGGGTGTCTAGTTTAATAAGGGAGAAGCTGGGGCAGTGCCATAGACTACATCAGCAGGATTGTTTTAAGTACAAGTTCGCTGCAAGTATGGAGGGTAGGCTGACTTTGTGATGATAGAGGACAGCGAGTTTTGGCCATAGTTTAGTGCAGATGGCATCAGTGTGGGTAGAGAAATCAAGGTGATTGTCCAGCCAGACGCCCAGGCACTTGAAAGCAGTTACCAATTCAAGAGGGGAGCCATCAATAGTTTCGACCGCTGGGGGGGCGGAAAGGGAGGACAGCTTCTGTCTTGATCCAAAAATCATGGTAACTATCTTTTGCATTGAGTTTTAGCTGATTAGAAGGAAACCAGGACTGAACCCGTTGAAATCGGTTTGGAGACTGGGGAGAACACCTATCATGGGAAGGGCCGGAGCCATAGATGACAGTATCATCTGCATACATATGTATGTATGTTGGATGAGTGACAGAGAGAGGAAGGTCGTTTATAAAGATAGAGAAGAGGACAGGGCCAAGGACAGAGCCTTGAGGAACTCCAGAGAGGATGGGGAGAGGGATGGAGAGTGCGTCGCGTACTTAGACTGATTGTTGACGATTTTGTAGGTAAGAATGAAACCAGTCAACTGCTGGTTTAGCCAGGCCAAAGGAAGAGAGTTTGAGAAGAAGGAGATGGTGACAGACAGAGTCAAAAGCTTTGGCTAAATCATTGAAGATGGCAGCAGTGATTTGGCTTTGGTCCATTGCAGAGAAGATGCAGTCTGTGACACACAGTACAGAGATGATAGTTGAGTGTTGTTTACGAAAGCCAGATTGCACTGAAGAGAGGAGGTTATTGGAAGAGAGGAAGTTGGAGAGCTTTGCCAAGATGTGGGATTCCTGTACTTTAGCAAGGGAGGGGAGGAGCGAGATGGGATGATAGTTTCCAGGAACTGATGGGTCACCACCCTTGTGCAGTGGGAGGACTTTGGCCAATTTCTAGGCATTAGGAATAGTGGTAGAAGAGAGGGAGAGATTTAGTATGCAAGAGGGGCAACTATGGCAGGAACTGAGATGTGGAGCAATTTGGGGTGGAGGACATCAGGGCTAGATTTGGAGGGGCTGAGAGAGATGAGGCCGAGTAGACTTCAAGAGGAGAAGGGAGGAAAGGTGAAGCTGGAGGGTGGGGAATGAGTCTGGAAGGCAGGGTGTGTGACTGGTGGTGGGGTGGAGGAGAAGTCAGGCAGAGCAAGGCAAGAAGTTGTTGAAAGCCCTCGGCTACTGAGGTAGGGTCAGAGACAGGGCTGCCGTCAATTTTAAGGATTGGGCAGGCTTGCTGGGAGGGGATCCAGAAGGAGGAATCGCCTTCCAGAAGGCAGCTGGGGAGTTGTGGTGCTGATCAACCTCAGATTTGAAGTAGGAAGCCTTGACTGGCGAATGGCTTTTGTGCACCAGTTCCTGAGTTATTTGTAAGAAGTGAGGTTGCTTGGGGCAAGGGATGCTTTGTAGCTTCCCCAGGCTTTGTCCCTAAAACGACACATGGCTATGAGGTCAGAGTTTGTCCATGGTTGGTGGTGGCGCTTTACTCTTACTTTCTTAAGGGGTGCGTGGTGGTCCCAGATGTGGTTAAAATGTTGTAGAAGTGGGATAGGCAAGGTCAATATCAGGGGCGGAAAAGACTGGTCGCCAGTCAGCATACATGAGGTCTTGCAGTAAAGCAGGTTCGTTGAGGGAATGGAGGGGGCGGAACCAGAGGATTTTGGGGGGAATGGGGGATGTGAATTTTGGGAATGCAGTAAGTGATACAATGGTCTCTTAAGACGTTTTGAGAGGGTGCTGGAGGCAGATATGCGGTGAGGGTGGGAGGCTAGGATCCAGTCTAAAAGTGAATGGTTTTGGGAATGAGGATTTAAATGGGTTGGTTCCTGAATAAGTTGGGGAGGTTAAGGGCTTCAATGGTTAGGGTAGTGGGCTTTGCCGATGGTGATAGCCAGTCAAGGTTAAAATCCCTAAGAGCATAAGCTCGCTTTTAGAGGTGAGGGTGGAGATGGAGGAGATGGTCTTGATTATGGAGTTAGTTGAGTCTTTTGGTGCTGCATATAGAGCACCAGTGTAGAAGGGGCAGAGGAGGGAAGGAGATGTGGGCACAATGAATTAGTGGGGGAGAGGGGCTGGATTCTTTGAGGATTATGGAGCTTGAGATAGATTGCCTGATGTACAGTGCTACTCCCAACCTCACTTTCCTCTGTTCTGGCGGAATAGATTAACGCCAGAGATGATGATGGAGGAGTCCGGGATTTTGGCAGATAGCCAAGTTTCTGACATGCAGTGTATGTTGGGGTGATGTTGGGTGAGCCAAACATTAAGGGCAAAAGGAGAAAGAGGTGCGTGCATGTGTTAAGGCCCAATCTGCTAGAGGAGTTATGGAAAGAATAACTCCTGTCATGAGATCTACAAACTTTGCACATTTGCAAGACTTGCCTAAAAAGTCATCTGCAGACCTTCTCTAGGCACTCTGTTAGACATGACCTCTTCTGAGGATACAACTCTTTGCTTCCAGGTTATTGCAAATTGCACTTTCTTGATTTTTTTCCATTTTACTCAAACCCACCAAATCTTTTTTTTGTTTTCTGGCACAGCTTGCTAGCTATAATCAGTCATTGCTGAGTGGCGGATGTGTATGTTGCTGGAGTAAGGAAATGTTTTCTTGCCATTATTTTCCTTTAACTGAGCACATTTGCCATTCTCATTTTCCCTTTTATTTTTATCTGTATTTGTCTAATTAGTTTTGAGGTGTTTGCTTTGGACATTTTATGGACATTTTATAATGGTGTGAGCTTTGCATGGTACCCATTTAAATTTCCAGTAATGGCCATTGTTGAAAAAAATGTGCTTTAACATAAGCTTTCTTTTCCACAACCTATATCTTCCTGTAAAGGACTCGGAGACCTCTTTCTAGTAGCAGAAAGCTATTACATACAGTAAATTCCCTAATGGCAGCATTGGGGAGCTAATCAGATTCCTGAGTTAACACTGCATCTCAAGCAAACACCCAGAAGCTAAGCTAAAGGAGACTTTCCATTATTTGATGCTGGTAACGGGCTGGTTTTTTTTTTTTTTTTTGGCTTTGTACCTGACCTTTCTCTGTCCCTCTTCTTCAGGACCTGCTAGTTGCCTGCCTTTGAACAGCACACACCTCCCCCAGCATTTCTTTCCCTCTTGAGGGCCTGTTCCTGTCGGAGGCACACAGGGAAAGGATGTAAGCTTCCTTTGCTGGCCAGGGGCAGTCTGATACTTTGGAGGAGGAGGAGGAAGACCCTGCAGATCATGGACCATTTGGCCTGGATGGGGCAAGGTCATTATGCAGCATGATGACCATCATCTAATAGGATGCTGGCCTTTTTCCATTCAGGTTCGGCCTATCCCCTGTGATGTACATCAGTGGCATCAGTGTACCCCCCTGTGTGGGCCAGACACCCTCTGCATCACCTCACACTCCTAGGCTGTATCCCCCCCCCCCCAAGTGTTCCCTTCTGCATAGCATAGCAGTCAGAGACTTAGTCCTCCATGGCTGCCTCTACTGCTGATGCCCAGACTTGAAGCACGAGCCGAGGTTACCAGAATGCAGAGAAGTCCCCAATTGCTCAACACCACAGACTACTTGGGCTTTTGCCTTCTTCCAGTATTGCCATTTCCGCTGCTTAAACATTCAGTTTTATCCCTTCAAAGGTATTGTGGCCCAGTGGCTAGAGCATAGAATTGTGAACCAGGAGATCCTAGGTTTAAAATCATACACGGTTTGACCTTGAGCAAAGTCATATGACCTCCCTTAGTTTTCAGATCTCACAGCTGAAAAATTAGGCAGAAGCGGTGCCGCACTGAAAGTCTCACTTTCGCCTAGATAAATAAAACTTGTAAACAAAGTATTGCTCACAATCCTGGATTTTTGCAGTCACAACTGTTTTCATGCCAGGCGACTGTAATGTTGAAAATAATATTGTGGCTTTACTTTATGCTCAACAATTGGTAAAACTGGGCTTGTAAAACAGAGAACTCTTGTTTAAATTCCATTAGAAGCAGTATTTAGCAATAATGGGACTTGAAATGCATGAAAAGGGTTAATTGTTTTTGGTTTGACTTGTGCCTTCTTTTCCAAAGTTTTATTTGCTGTTCAATTCCCTTTTTAAAAGCTGTATGCTTTTGAAAGTGACCTAGGCTTATTATTTCCTGAAACATGATTTAGAGTTGGCTCAAGTGGTGTGCTTTAAAGTGTTTAAGCTGTCTCAAAATCCAAGTATATCTGTCTGTCTGTCTATTTATCTGTCTACCTACCAACCTATCTATAATATCTGTCTATAGTATCTGTATATTAGTACTGTATATAGATTGTACAGAATCTGGAAAGAAAGGATTCATTGCGTTTTTAACTACATTTAGTCATCTGTGAAAGCTAAAAGCTAGAGATAAAAGCCTCTTCAGGCAGAGTGTTGCTTACCTGGGGCTGAGGGTCCCAGGACTCTTGATTTAGACTTAAGTCTCTTGATTAGAGCGCCAAGGAATCTAGGAATATACCAGTTTTTCATCTTAACCTTGTAAATTGCCTCCATCATTCCTGGTAGTTGCAAGATTTAGTCATTTTGTTGAAATGATTGAACTCCCCAAAGATTAGAGTTGGACCCTTGAGGAAGAGTCCCAGTCTCATTATAAAATTTTACCTACCAAAAGCTCTATTAAGCCTTGGGGTTAGAGATCTCATGATAAACGATTTGATGTTTAAAATGCTAGAATTCTTAACAACTTGGGTTTGAGCTTGATATTCAACAACATAGCAAGGCAGAAAAGGCTTCAGCCCTGATGTCTTGGCACAGATTGTTCTGTTTCTAAAACTGCAACGGTATGTATGTATTTATGACTGACTTCTCTTCAGTTTGGATTCCTGTATGCTGAGAAGGGTTTAGGGGTTTGAGGGCGCAGCCCCTGAAGCTTCCATTTCATTATTTGTAGTTGACTTCTGTAATTTGCTTATATCTGACATGGAACTCTTCAGGCCAGATTATTTTCTTCAGGCAGAATTTCATGTTGTGGTAAACATTTTAGAGATATACCGCTTTATTCCATTTTAGATACAAGTATAATAAGAATGTTTAGCCAGTCATTAGCTCTTTTTTACTAAATATTCCAGACACTGTTATAAGCATAATATCTCCATTTCTCCTGTCACACAAGATGTCCCTTTTATCCCACTTCGAGTTTGCTTCAACATTTTTTCTTAGATTTGAAATAATTAGTCGTGAACATCACTAAATATGACTGCAGCAAGGGTTTCAACAAGATCTTTGCTGTGTTTGAACAGCCATTGTTCAGCATCACTTTTCTTGTAACCAAGATGAATTACTATGCGACAGAGACGCTGCTTTCTGATGTTGTGGGACGTAGCAGACATAAGGACTAATTTCAGGCCACAAAATGTGAATCCTGGCATGGGAAACATAAAATGAAGTGTTGCCCCTTGTAAACGAATTTGGAAACAAAAATGAACAGTACAGATTGATGTCAAGGGGTGAAAAGTAAAACATGAGGGAGGGTATAAACATGTTTTTTTACATGTACTACATCAAATAAGTAATTGAAATGTAGAATTTAAAAAAAGCAATTTTTGAAGACTTAAATTTGAATAAGACTTAAGCATTTTACTCTGTGTCATTGCACGTTGTCATTGGGCTAATCATTGACTTCAGGATCTATCATGGATCCCCAATAGGGCTGACCCCCCCCGCCAGGTGCAACATCAGATTGAACCTCCTGCTCACCCCTTCACAGGTCAGTTCATTTGGAACCCTTATCTGGTGTGTGTGAAAGGGACAAGCAGGAAAGTCAAAGGATTCTCCTTGAACTGTGCTCTATAACTTTTGTCACTGTGGTAACTCAGAGCAGAGAATCATGTTTGTTTCTAACGAGCAGAGTTTTAAATTTAAAGCATACATTGGCTACTGCTTTTAACCCTAACTCCTGTTGGATGCCTGGGTATTCTAGCTTTAAAAGTATAAGGGTATCAGATAAGTATTTTATCTTTGCTGTTCTGTCTCTTTGCTAGCCTGGTGTTCTGGTGAGTTGTTTTCTTTCTGTAGAGCTTTTACTCCCAGGCCTCATTTGTCTTCCAGGGATATACCCTGATCCCATGGAAGTACCCTGTTCTGACCCATTGACCCATGTCACCCCTGACTAAACTCTCATGGCAGGGGTCTGGGGAAGGAAGGATGTCCTCCCTTCCCCCACGAGGAAGCTGACTGTGTGGGGTAGGATCCAGTGTCAATCAGGCAGTAGGACCAAAAACCAAGAGGAGTCCGGGAACTTGCGGTCATGTAGATGGTACATGGGTTTTCTCCCCGTTTGCTCTCTTTTCCCTTGGCATAGCCCTTCAGGCCTCAGATGCACACAGTGACATCCTGCAAAGGAGCAAGCTCACCTGGCCCACCACAGGGAGCTCTGTGGAACCCAGTGCACAGCTCATCCTCTGCAACTGCAGCTGCTTCGCCAGGCCTGCCACACGATGCCATTGGGTAGCCTTGCCTAGCAAGCTTTTAATGCATTTGTTTTCTCTTCAGGACAGTTTCCTTCCTCACTGCATCTCTGTGCAGTATTACCCCTCTGACATAGGTGGGCTTCAGGAAAATTGTCTTATTATGTTTGTGTGGTCTGTTTCTGCTGGCACATTCGTATGTTCGTATGTATTTTCTCACAGGCTAGTAACCATTTTTTGAATGTTGTCTATAATCACTTTTTGTTACAAATTGTGTTATTTCCACTGCATTTGCATACTTTGCAGTGTTTTGTGCAATTTGGTGCAAAATGTGCAAAAAATGATGCAGTTTGAGAGAAACAGTTGACCCAGTTGCGTAATTTTGAGTATATTGCACTAGTTTTGATGTAATTGCAGGATAAATTTGTCACAAAGTGCATAATTTGATGCAATTTACTCAGGTTGATGCAAAGTGGATATAAATGATGCAAACTGTGCAACAGGCAAAAGTTAAGCTCCAAGCTATTATAGTTGAAGTAAATGTTATTTTACTTTCTGATGGAGAGACAATTACACCCCACATTCCTCTGGCCCTTTTTTCTTTCATTAAGAACTACAAAGTGTGTCACAAAAGCATGAGACAGTCTGTATATGATCTGTTCTGCACTAGCAAGACCAGTGCTAGTTTGCTATCCTCTGATCCCCTGACCTTTGTGGTGGGCCAGGGGGTAGGTACATCTGGCCTCAGTTTTGGCACTGGCATCAAAGAGTTGCACAGATCCCTTCAAACAACATGAAGTCTTGCTGTATTCTGACTATTGCAGTTAGCCCCAGCCTTTAAACTGCCATGGAGAACAAAGGGTTAACTTTCAATGCAGAGCATAGAATGCTGAGCTCGAGCTTGGTTGAGGTCTCTGTCTGAAGTCCTTTGAAATCCAACCGTCAGATTCTTTACTCCTCCTCACTGAACAGTCGCTCTGGAGATTTCTCCTTCAGCTCGGTTTGAAAGTCGGTTAAAGTCTCGGTTAAGTTGTCGGTTTTTACCGAATTTATTTATGCATAGTCAGTTCAGTCTCTGTCTGTGGTACCGTGAGTAATAGATAGGTTTTGTTCTGATTTTCTGTGTGGAAATTGTAAATTGTTAGATCGGTTCGGCTGAACCGATCATTTGTAGTGAATCCTTGTGTTTTACTTTTACAGTGTGGTTACCGGTCCTTATCGGTTCTAAAAAAAAAACATGTTTTGAACATTTTTTTCCAACACCTGTGACACGGTTAGGAACCGATAAGGGAGTCTTGCCTGGCAGTTGCCATAAAAAGGGTAAGTTTGGTTAGGTTGGCCATGTCTGAGAAACCCAAGAAAAAAACTGGGCCCACTGGGTTTCAACACTGCAGTGAGTGTGGGGAGGTCTTTGCTAAGGCCGATCCCCACACCACCTGTGTTTATTGTCTGGGGTTTGAACACCTCAATACAGACTGCCAAATTTGTAAACATTTTCATAAATTCACCCTTGAAAAGAGATGAGGTAGACTGAGGGAAAAGGAGGCCGAGAAGTCCGCTGACCCGGATGGCAAGCCCGGTTCAGTTCCAACCGAACCAGAAGGAGTGCCCTCTGACCAGGCGATACTTCTTCGGGCAAGAGGAGAGCAGATCCTGAGGGGTCGATTCCTACAAAAAGAAAACACAAAGAAAAATCGACCGGTTCGGATCCAGAGGTTCATGTTCCGACCGCCGAAGAAATAGAGCGATTTAGATTGTGGAATCGCTTCGCCCGGTTCCGACCGATCCGGCACCTTTTCGCTGGGGTTCGGTTCGGTTGGTTCCCCCGGTTCAAGATTATACCCCTGAAGATTTTTAAGAAATGGAGTTTGAGGAGGAGGGGGAGTTTGAAGATGAAGGGGATGATGGTGAAAGTCTGGATGTGCCTGTGGAACCGGACATCTCCCCAGACAGACTTTTTGGTGTATCCCTCCTAGGCTTTGAGTCCCTTCCATTTTCTGTTTTACAGAAAAGTGATGAAACCCTCCAGCTTCCTATGGAGGAGGCAATGGAGGATCAGGAGGAGCCTGATTATGTGGAAATGATAGACATCCCAGAGTCCAGGAGACTGTCTGTTCCAGCGTTCCCATTAAGGTTGCAGTTCTGGGGGTGCACTGCACCCTCTCCAAAAATTATCAGGGGTACAAAATAAATTATAAGGATTCATTCTACCATTTGTACAAAATATTTTGGGGTACATATACTTCAAACAGAATTTTGGGGTACAGTGTACCCCCTTCACACAAAACTGTACTTGAATTTCATAATTTGTACTTGAATCAAGTACAGATGGGGGTAAATGGGAACACTGGTCTGTTCCCCTTCACAAATCCTTTGGGAAACAGACACAAAAAATTCGGTCTCCCAATTCTGTACCCCCTGTTAACTGAAGGATGGACAAGAGGTACACACTGTCAGGCTCAGATATGGAGTTTTTATACCAGCAATGCAGCCATGTTGGGGTAATACGGGCTGCTGCCTGTGACAAGGTAAACATTCCCTTGGCTTCACACCCCCCAGGCAAGGACTCCAGGAAGATTGATGCCATGGCAAAAAAACAGTACATGGTATCTTCCTTGGGACTCAGGCAGGCAAATTATATGGCCTATACAGCCAGGTACCAGAAGTCCAGGTGGGACACTGTACTGGCACTGGCTAAACAGGCCTCCCCCCAGCTAGCCAAGGAGCTGGAGGAGGTGGCTGCGATGGGATTGAGGCATCAAAAGTACAGTTTCATGCTGCTGCTGTGGACTCTATTGATGTGTCATCAAGAGTCATGGCTACATCTGTGGCTCTTGGGAGAATGGCTTGGCTCAGATGTACTAGCCTCTCACAGGACACCCAGGCTAAGGCTATAAATTTTCCTGTAGGGGTAATTTTTCTGTTTGGGGACTAGACAGAGAATTACATGAAGAAAATGGGCGAGTACAGGACCACTTATAGGGTGCTCCAGGCCAAGGGGAGGCAGGCAACTCCTCAAAGGCAGTGAGGCAAGGGCAGGCCTTTTCATAGGCCTTTTACCAAGCACAGGTCTCTTCTCCCTTTCCCAGAGGGGTTCTGCAGAGGAGAGGCAGAAGGGGGATGAGCAGGGCTGCATCCATCCTCAGCCTAAGGCCCTGCCAAGCAGACACCCTGATGGGTCTGCCCGGGTCGACTCTCCTATTCCAGTAGGGGGCAGGCTGGCTTACTTTGTCCAGGACTGGATGTCTATTACATCAGACAAGTGGGTCCTGGAAGTAGTAAGCCAGGGACTGGTTCTCAGCTTCAGAAAATTTCCAAAGATAAGAGCCAGATCTTTTCCACCTGCAGGTCTCTCAGAAACCCTTGCCCTAGAGGCAGAGGTTTCATCTCTTCTGGCCTTAAGAGCCAGAGAGAGTTCCTACCCTACACAGGGGCAAAGGTCTGTACTCCCTTACCCCAAAAAAGACAGGGGAGTGGCGGCCCATCCTAGACCTAAGATACCTGAACAAGCATCTTTTAAAACCAAAGTTCAAGATGGTAACTTGGGAATAATTCTTCCCTCTCAGGCCAGGGGACTGGCTCACCTGCCTGGACCTCAAAGATGCCTATTTTCACATTCCCATCAGGTGCTCCCACAGAAAGTACCTCAGGTTCGAGTTGCCCTCAGGCCATTATCAGTTCAAAGCAATGCCTTTTGGTCTAACATCAGCCCCAAGGGTTTTCACAAAGTGCCTGGCAGTAGTCGTTGCCTTTCTAAGAAGGCAAAAGATTTCCATTTTTCCATATCTGGACGACTGGCTCATAGTGGGCCAGTCTCCAGACCAAGTCAAGTCAAACTTGCAAGTGACCCAGAAAGTGCTCACTTCTCTAGGATTTCTTCTCAACCTTCCCAAGTCAGTTCTCGAGCCAGTGCAGCTCCTTACCTTTATAGGGGCAGAGCCGGATACTGTCAAAGCAAGAGCCTTTCTTCCCCTGGAAAGGCAAGAGTTCTTATAGAACTGGCTTCCTCCTTCAGCCTACAGGTGTCTTGATAAGCAAGGCATTTTCTTTAGCTCTTGGGCCACATGGCAGCTTCTACAGCAGTGGTCCAAGGGGCAAGATTCCAGATGAGGGACATCTAGTTCCATTTGAGGGCCTTTTGGTCCCAAAGGAAGGATTCCCTTACCAAACTGATTCCAGTGACTCGGACCCTGATCCAAGCCCTTCAGTGGTGGCAGGATCAGGACAATTTGAGGCAAGGGGTCCCATTTGCCACTTAGTTTCATTCAGTGGTCCTTACCACGGATGCTTCCCTTCTGGACTTGGGAGCCCACCTGTGGGCCCTCACTGCCCAGGGACTGTGGTCCCCTCAGGAATCCCTTCTCCATATCAATCTCCTAGAACTCAGGGCAGTTTTTCTGGCCCTGCAAGCTTTGTCTCAGTCAGTGCAGAACAAGGTGGTTCAAGTCAGAACAGACAACACCACCACCGCGTAGTACATCAACAAGCAGGGAGGCACTTGGTCTGCGGCCTTGTGCACAGAAGCCATGAAGTTGTGGTCCCTGGCTTATTCCCTGCAAACCTCTCTGATAGCAGTCCACCTTCCAGGGAAGGACAATGTGCTAGCAGATGCACTGAGCAGGATCTCACAGGGCCATCACGAATGGTCCCTGGACCCTCTGATCTTGAAGGTGATTTTTTCAAGGTGGGGCACTCCAGATATAGATCTCTTTGCAGCCCCAGACAATCACCAGCTTCCTCTCTTTTGTTGCAGACCCCCAGTCTTGGGCTCAGTCCCTCTGGATGCTCTGATTCTGAACTGGGAAGGGAAATTTCTGTCACAACCTTGCAAAGTGATTCTGATTACTCCAGACTGGGCCAGACAGCCTTGGTAGCCCCTGTTGCTGTCCCTAGTAGTCAATCTTCCCCTGTCTCTTCCCAGGAATTACAACCTGTTAACCTCCTCTCAGGGGAGTGTTTGGTACCCCAACCTTCAGTCTCTCAATCTCAAGGCATGGCTCTTGAAGAGTTAGAGTATGCAGATTTGCATCTGTCTCAGGAAGTTCTGGATATTCTCAAAGCATCTCGAAAGCCCGCCACTAGAAAAACCTATAACTCCAAATGGAAGAGATTCAGCATTTGGTGTTCCAAGAAACATGTTTCCCCAGACAGTACTGAATTGCCTACAGTTCTGGATTATATGGTCCATCTGGATGGCTTAGGCCTCAGACCAGCTACTCTTAAGGTGCACTTGTCAGCTGTTTCTGCTTTTTTGTCAGTGGGGAAGTCTTCCTCACTATCATCTCATCCTGTGTTCTGTACATTTTTTAAAGGATTGCTTCATACGAATCCTCCCTTTAGAGACCCTGCCCCTGCCTGGGATTTAAATGTTTGCATTGCTCAACTTATGCAACCTCCCTTTGAACCTCCGTCCTCAGCAGAGCTTAAGTACTTGACTTGGAAAACTGTGTTTTTAGTAGCCATTACCTCTGCCAGACGTATCAGTGAATTGCCAGCCCTGTCAGTGGAACCTGATTTTATCTCCTTTCATAGGGATAAAGTGATCCTTAGAACCAATAGAAGGTTCTTGCTCAAAGTGGTTTCAGATTTCCACTTAAATCATTCTGTCTCTCCCTGTTTTCTTCACCGATCATTCTTCCTCAGGAGACAGAGAAGGCTACACAGTTTAGATGTTAAAAGGGCACTTAGCTACTATATAGAGCATACCAAGGGTCACAGGTTTGATTCCCTCCAGCTGTTCCTCACTTATGGAGAAGTGGGAAAGGGCAAACCTGCCACCAAGAGAACTATTGCCAGGTGGATTGTGTCTTGTATACAATTATGCTATGAGAAACTAGGACAAATTCCACCCTCTGGCCTGAGGTCTCACTCCGCCAGAGGTATAGCTGCTTCCCTGGCTGCTGCCAGGGATATTCCTCTCTTAGAAATTTGTCAAGCAGCCACCTGGAAAACAGTCCATACCTTTACCAAGCATTACTCTCTGGATATCCAGGCTAGGAGTGATGCCCGGTTTGGCACAGCAGTACTTCAGAGCCTATTCCCAAAGTAGGTTCTCTCCCTCCTCCATGGAGGTACTGCTTGGTAGTCTGCAATAGTCAGAATACAGCAAGACTTCATGCTGTTTGAAGAAAAAATTACTCACCTTAGTAATTATGTTTCTTCTAATGGAGTCTTGCTGTATTCTAACCTCCCTCCCTCCCCTCTCAGAACCTGTTTTTGGGAAGTGGGTGGGCATGTACAGTGTTGCACCTCAGGGGTGCTCCTTTTCACCCTCTTTTTGTTTTATTATTATTCTTATTTGGATTGTTTTTTTGTTTTGGTTTTCCTGACTTGAGTCTTCCTTTGGGAATCCAAAACTTTTTATTGCCAGTTGGCTAGTAAAAATTTTACAATTTCCACATAGGATAGTGAGTTTTTGCTCGTAAGAATCTGACGATTGGATTTCAAAGGGCTTCAGACAGAGACCTCAACTGAGCTCGAGCTCAGCATTCTATGCTCTGCATAGAAAGTTAACTCTTTGTTCTCTGGGGCAGTTTAAAGGCTGGTGCTAACTGCAATAGTCAGAATACAGCAAGACTCCATTAGAAGAAACATAATTACTAAGGTGAGTAATTTTTTTTTATCTACCTTCTCTCAGCTTTTCCACAGGGAAAACCCATTGTCTGGGGCCAAGAAGGGATTCCAGAGAAAACGCTCGACTCTCAGGAGGCCCCTCGGGTTGGGGACAGGCACGTCCAGATATGTCGAGATATCCTTCACAGAACTTGGGCGAGAAGGATGTCCTTCCTTTTTTTATTTTTTTTTTAAATATCATGTTTATTGGAACAATTTTACAGTCAGCAAGTTAATGAGAATGACAGTATTACCGTTACATTTAAATCAGGTAATGTAGATTCTTACCACTGTATCTGTACCATATTCAGGGATGTTCAGAAATTAATACCATGGACCCTCCACTCCTCATTACAGCTCATGATGAGGGAAGGGGTCCTAATCTGAGTTGCTGTGATTTTTCCTGGTTTCGCTAAAACAGTTTATAGTTCTTATTATAGTGGGTTTTGACCCACTGTCCAGGCAGGATGCTTCTTGGGCCCGGGGAAGATACATAACAAGATGCATGGAAAAGATCTGGAGAACAATCCCCAGCGGACTCGGATCCAGCAATCTACTGGGACACCCTTAAAGTAGTACTAAAGGGGAAGATCATACAGTACACAGCTAGACAATTTAAATTACGCCATGAGCGACAACAGCACTTGGAGGAAACCCTGTACTTTCTACAAATGATACACCGGCAGGGTGACCACTCGGTCGCATCACAATTAAAGCACACCAGAGCCAAACTAGACACTCTATTTAACTCATTGAGTCCAGTAGATGCCATATGGTGTCAGAACCTCCATTACAGAACCTGACCCAAAATGGCCACCAGGACTCCAGACAGAGATAGCCCTTACATTTCTGAGACAAAAATAATACGAGGTCAGCCCAAGGGCTACTTGCTTATCAACTACAGAAACAGAGATGTGTAGCCAATATAACTACCCTGACGCACCCTCTCTCAGGTCAAAAACTAACAAGACTTCATGACATCACTGCTGGTTTTCCACCTAGTATGCTAATTTATACACACCAGAGCAAACAGCGACTCAGAACTCCATAAGTAAATACTTACAATCCCTGACCCTCCCCAGTCTCACGCAGGAGCAAGGAGAACAACTGCTGGCCCCAATAACTGAGATGGAGCTAAAGGCTGCCATTGCTAGGTCAAAGACCCTTAAAGTCTCTGGACCAGATAGCTATGGTACAGAGTACTACAGAAAGCTGACCGAACAAGTGTCCCCCCACCTTCTAAAGGCCTTCGATTAGACCTTAGAGGGAGATCCCCCTCCCCCATCATGGGCATTCACAGCCATCTCAGTTGTATTAAAACCAGAAAACAACCCACAATATTGCCCCTCATACAGACCAATTTCTGTCCATAACTCGGATTATAAATACTTGGAGTATTCCAGTGAACCATATTGACTCCTTTCTCCCCCAGCTAATAAGTATAGACCAAATGAAACAGAGCCCCTTACAAGTGGGACCTTGATAAACTACAATACCTAGGGATATAACTATCAAGGACCCCAAAAGAAATATACAGAAATAACTACCCCGCCCCTTACCACGCAGCTCACCAGTGATTTAGCCAACTGGAATACCTTACCATTGAGCCTATCCAAACTGATCGAAGTGGTCAGAATGGTAGCACTCCTTTGGGCACTGTATTTATTTTGTTTTCTGGTTTTAAGTTTCAGTTATATTTTCAGTTTTCTGTGACTTGGACTTCCCTGAAGTGGATTCCTTATGGTATTACATCATCTTTCTCCCCTGGATTCACATAATTTATTTAGAGACTTTGGAGCCTGGACTGATGTTTTATAATTTTAATTTATTATAGTTTTATTGCTGCATGGTTTTGTTTGGGTGGGTAGTCTGATTTATTTATTTGATTAGATACTGTTTTTTGGAATTGAAATCATCCAAATAGTATGGGATAGGGCGGCATTTTATTTGCATTTTCAGTTGGGTGGGTATTGTTGTTTAATTTTATTACTGTTGTCTTGGGGGTCCTTTTTAGGTTGGGTGCCTGAATGTTGTGTACTTTGGTATTGGTCTCAGTTATGAAATGTGTAAGTTCTCTCCCCCCCAACCGCTCATGTGCTATTCATCCTCCACTCTCCCCCCCCTTTGTTCTCAACTTACCAGCACTGTCGTGTACTGGGTATTGTTCGCAGGAGGGTGTGTGGACATTGGAGGACGAATGAATGCACCTCTCACATCGGGGTGGTTAGGCCTAGAAGACACCCTGGGGCAAAATGAAGTCTGGAACAGGGTGCTCCATGTCTAGTCTCCATATCCAAGGGCACTGCCTCTTGTGTCAGGCAAGTAGCCAGGGCCGCCCTTGAAGCCCATCCAACTCGAGCAGTGTTATGCAATGCCAGATCTATTAAAAATAAGACTGCATAGGGGCACTAATGAGCCAACTAACCTAAAGACGCAGTTTTCTACCTGTCCTCGAGCGCTACAAAATACAAGAAATTGAAACTATCTAAAATAAAGTAAAACCTATTTAAAACCTGAGGAAGTCATCGGAAGGCAGGATGGATGACTATGTGGTGTCTGCTGTGGCAAAAGCACGTGTGCACACCGCAAAGGCCAGAAGAAGCAACTGCCGGTCCCACAGGAAGAGTACAGGCTGCATATCTCTTTCAGCTGGGGAGGTTAGCGCACTAGGCGTGAGGTCACCCAACAAGTTTTGGCTGCATTGGGCTCAAGCTGACCAGTCTGGCTACAAACTTTGATCGCAAACTGCAAGAGTTAGTTGATGTGCATGCTACTCATGCCACCAGACTGAATGAAGCGGAGTAGTGAATTTCTGACCTAGAGGACATAACTGCCCCACTACCAGAACAAATCACTGTAATGCAACAGTGGATAGAAGAGCTTCAGGAGCTTCTTGACTACCAGGAGAACTACCATCGCCGTTTGAACTTGTGAATAATAGGACTCCCGGAGGGGCTGGAGGGACCGAATGTGATTGATTTCCGTGCCAAGGTATTGCCAGAGCTACTCGGTATCTGAAGAATGGGCGCCTGAAGCTTGAAGGGCCCACAGGGCCGTCATGCCAAAGCCTGCACCAAATCATCCTTAATGGCAGATAATCATGAGGTTTCACAACTACCCAGACAGAGAATCTATCCTGAAAGCATACCGTGAGCACTCAGAGATTCAATACGAGGGCCATCGTTTATTTCTCTCACAAGATTACTCTGCAGGACTATTAAAACGATGTTGGGCCTTCAACCCTGTAATGGCGCGGTTGCATGAGGCTAAGGTTGAATGTTACATGCTCTACTGCTACCCTTAAAATTAAATATGAGGGAGCAGTGTATTCCTTTTCGAAGTACCAAGGCAGAGGTGTCCGCTTTGGGATCTAAAAGAAGATAGGCTGATCTGAACTTGATGCATGGTGCTGTTTTTCATCTGCAGGTGGATTACCCTGGTTGCTCTGGACTGAAGGTTAAATATTACAGGTACTGTTGTTTCTTTCTGTTTTGGAAAGGGCTTCTCATGGGAACATTGCTTGGTGATTTTAATGGGTATAATGACCCCCCATTTGAGACAGGGAAGTCTTTTGGAGAATTCGGGACTGATACTGTATTGAACTCAGGGCTGTACCTTTCCAAATTTCTGTTAATTCCTTTTATTTTACGGCCATGGAAGAAGTGGATGGAACTGTAGTCCCAGATATGGAGCTGAAGCCCAGCACCTTTTTCTTTACACAGAGCCTGACACCGCAGTGGTACTTTTTTTCTCTCTATTGTAGGGACTTTTGTCTGCCTTCCCCCGCATGTTTGTTTTGCTCCGAGCTTGTTATTGAAGACCCTGTTAGAAGGTCTATTGTTGAGCATTGGGGGGACACAAAACTCTTTCTTTTTTAAGAAGATATTCTGATTTGTCATTAAAAAGGATATGTACTCCTCTTGGGATAAAATGCTGGTATTGAAAGGGAGACTGGAAGAGGGGAGGAGAGAGGTTGGGGTGGCTGGGGGGGGAAGGGATACAGCGCCTTTTTTACATCGCGCTGTGCGCCCTCCACTTGGGCAGGCTCGGCTCATAAGCTAGGGGCTCCGCCCCCTCATCACTATACTTATATACAATTTACCAGTTCTTTCAGTCCAAGTTCTGACCGCAATCAAATGAGGATAGGATTATTTGGAGTTCCTCGTGATGATTGGAAGGAAGGTAATTTTTTTGTAGTGTGTCTCATGCATCGGATTCAAAGTATAAATATGTATACCCTTGAGCAAAGGAGGGAGAGAGGTGATATGATCGAGACATTTAAACACCTTAAGGGCATAAACAAGGTGAAAGAGTCTAACATGTTTAAATATAAGAAAAATAGCAGGACAAGAGGACACAGCATGAGATTAGAGGGGCGATTAAGGGGAATGTGAGAAATTCTTTTTCACAGAAAGGGTGGTAGATGCATGGAATGGCTTACCACAAGAAGTGGTGGCTATGAATACAGTGCAGGGCTTCAAACAGGCATGGGATAAGCATAAGGGAGCAATACAAATGACTATGAATAGATAGGTCACTGACAGAGCAAAGGCCGATGGCACATTTATAAGGTAGAAAAAGAAATGGGCAGACTGGATGGGCCTTGCGGTCCTTATCTGCCGTCAACTTCTATGTTTCTATATGGGGGTTTCTAAAAGACCTGTATGGATAGTTGCAAACTGCATTTTCTATAAATAAACTGTGGTGGCTTGGGGGGTGCGTTTTGTTTGATGGAGGGAAGGAATTGTAAAATTTCTGCTTTTGCAGTTACTGTTACAAAGGAGGTGGAGGTATACAGAGGTTTAAGGGTGGGTGGATGGTGGAGGGAAGGGAGAGATGTCTGTATATAGTTACTGTTTTCTGTTGTGTTATGTTTCATTACCAGTTTTCAGATCCAAATGTATTACCAATGTGGGAGGAGGGGTCCAGAAAGATTTTATGAAGGTTTGTTGGATGGGGAAACACAAAAGGTTGAGTCGTGGCTAGTTTGAAAGACCTGACCATCGTGTCTTGGAATGTTAGTGGACTAGCCACTCCTGTTAAACGCACGATGTTGCTGACAGCATTGAAATGCCAAAACACCCAAGTTTCTGTGTTACATTAAACCCATCTTACAGATAAGGAGCATGCCAAGTTAAAGAGGGGTTGGGTTAGGGAATGCTATTCAGCGACCTTCGGGTCTCATAAACGAGGGGTGGCTATTCTCCTGCATAAAAACGTACCATTTAAGAAGGAGAGAACTGTGGTTGACCCAGAAGCCGGGCGTTATGCCTTTGTGGTAGGAACAATACAAGGGGAGAAAGTTACGTTTGGGAGTATTTATGCCCTAGCTGTTTATGACCCAGCCTTTTATAGATATTTAATGGCCCTGCTGATTGTGGAGCAATTCCCAAACTTGATACTGGAGGGGGGGATATGAACTGCCTGTTTAATCCAACTCTAGACCACTCAAAGGATAGAGGAACCCCAAAAAGTGCCATTATGGTGGTGAGGAATGAGTAACCTAGATCTAATCGGCGGATGGCGCACAGCCAATCTACTAGCAGAGAGTATACTTTTTCTCACATCCACATCAGACCTGGTCTCGATTGGATTACATTTATTCCTTGATTCTGGTATTTCCGTGTCAGGTGTATTGAACACAGCCCAATCTACATATCGGACCATGCGATGGTTGTACTGACACTGAAATGGGGAGGAAAGACGATTCTGTCCTATATAGAGATTCCCAACTATCTGTTAGCTAACAAGGAATTTAAAGAATATATGAAAGAACAATGGAAGCTGTACGTACAAACTAATTCAGCGACAGCCACATCTTGGGCCATTTTTTGGGGGATGCGGGAAAAGCGTTTGTGAGAGGGGCTATTATTAGCTTTGTAGCTCATCATAAACATAAAGTCAGGGAGAGGAGGACAAATTTGGAGTGAAGGCTTATAGTTCTAGGGGGGAAGGTGGAGAAAATGTACAACACCTCTTGACTGGAACTAGGGAAGCACTTAACAACTTGTTGTTGGGAGAGGCAAGGAAGACTTATCTTTTCATCAAGAAACATTTTTATGAATGGGGCAGCAGACCCAGGCACTATGCTGGCCAACTTAATAAGAGGGAAAAGAGGAACACACTTGATACAAGCTGTTAGAGGGGAGGATGGTTTACTGCAGAAGGATACAAGCACCATTGGGGACCGGTTTAGGAGATTTTGTCAGAAACTTTACCATTCTCAAGCTGCGAAGGGAAAGAAGGAAATGGTGGACTTTCTGAACAGAATCACCTTGCCACAGCTTACAGAAGTACAGCAGGAATGGCTAAATTCAGTCATAATGAAAGAAGAAATTCTCAAAGCCATTGCAGCCCTTAAGAGAGGGAAAACTAGTGGACCGGACGGCTTCCCAGCTGAGTATTATAAAATCATGCAGTCTCAACTAACAGAGCATTTAGAAGCCGTGCTTAAAGAAGCTAGGGAAGAGGGAGTGGGAGCTGCCGCATTCTTGGGGGGGATGTAACAGTATACTTGATTCCGAAAGTAGGGAAAGATTTACTTGAATGTTCCTCCTTCAGACAGATATCCCTCTTAAATTGTGATTCTAAGATACTGGCTAAGGTTTTGGCCAGTAGATTGGATAAAGTGCTACCGGGACTCGTTCACCCAGACCAGACCAGGTTTATCCGGGATAGGTACTCTTATCATAATATGAGAACTCTCTTTTAAATGTGGTTTTGGGGGGCACAACGTCAACAAGAAGTGGTGCATATTCTGTTGATGGATGCAGAAAAAGCATTTGACCGAGTTGAATGGCCATATTTGATGGAAGTTTTAGCCTGGTTTGGTCTGGGTGACGATTTCATAGGTATGGTACAACAGATGTATACAAATCCTAGAGCCAGAGTTCTAGTTAACGGTAGGCTTTTGGGTAGCCTAGACTTGAGTAGAGGGACCAGACAAGGGTGTCCTCTGTCTCCACTTTTATTTGCACTGGTACTTGAACCCTTGGCTATAGCCATCCGAACACATCCTGGAATAATAAGGGTTTGGGACAAGACAGGTAAAGAAAGAAAGCTGTCACTTTCCGCAGATGACATGATATTATATGTTGTCGAACCGAATCAGTCTATGCCTGTATTATTGAATCTAATTGAATAATTTTCTGGGTTTTCGGGATATAAGTTAAATTTGGACAAATCGGAGGAAATGAGGATTGGGGGGCATAATATTGGGAATGGCTTACAGAATTCAAAATGGGGTTTCAATGGACACCACACCTCGCGTCACACCGGCGACCCGGGTGGCCGGAGGTCGGCAAGGAGAGGAAGAGATTGAGCATCCGGAGGACTGCTCTCTCTTCCCTGGGGAGGGCTGGGGTAGCAAACACTCAATGAGCGACCTCTGGCGGGCTGGAGGTAGCCGGAATGAGCTGTCGCTGCATATGCCAGGGGTGAAACCCACGGTGTCGTTGCCTTGGCAACCCGGGCTCCACAGGGGACGAAAGGCGCAAGGAAAACCCTCATCTCCTATAGGTGAAAGTGCTTCTTTCCGCAGACCACACTCCTGACACGGACTTGGCTCCCAGGCTGCCCCCACCCCGGCCCGGTGTCTCAATACTGAGAGAAAGAGCGCCCTGGGTGGGGGCGGCCCTTCCCCAGAGGGTAGACCTGGGGGATGCCTGATGCCGGAGACGAGCCTGTGGAGTAACCCCGACACATTGGGAGGTAGAGACTGAGGTGTAGGAGGTCGCTGGAGAGAGTTCGACGGCAAGGGGTGATAAAATAGAGTTCGAAAAAAATTAAAAAAATGGGGTTTCAAGACTGTCCAGGAGGCTTTCACATACCTGGGTATCAGAGTTGGAAGAAATATTGAAGCCCTATATAGACTCAACTATGGCCCGCTTTTGCAGACAGTAATCGCAGATTTGACTAGATGGCATGATCTCCCCATCATAGAATCAATTTAATTAAGATGAATGTCCTACCAAGAATACTCTATAACTTGCAGATGCTTCACTCGGCTCAGATGAGCTGATATTAAGAGAATAGAAAAGGCCTTTTCTGACTTTATCTGGCACAGGAAACGGCCCAGGATTGGTTTGACTAGACTAAAAGCACCAGTAGAGAAAGGAGGACTTCACTTTCTGGATTTAGGACTATACCATGCGGCCATTCAATGCCGATACTTGCAGGATTGGGTTGGAAAACCTGCAGAGGCAGGATGACTTGACCTGGAAGAGACGGGATGCCCTGGTAAGGTTTCTACCTATTTGTCTATCAGAGGATGGAAGGCTTATTTTAATTTGCCTGACTCTAACCCCCTAGTTAAGGCAGTTTTAGAGAGTTGGAGGGGAATGGTTAAACAAAGGAGGGTAGGACAGGAGGATACACTACTCCTACCTTTGAGAGGGAACCCCTTCTTCCTTCCAGGTATGGAGGATATGGGATATCGGGAATGGGAGGCAAGGGGTGTTCTCTGCTTTAAACGTTTGTTCACCCAGAATGGATTAGATTCATTTGAAAATATACAGGCCAGGGCTGGGTTGGGACATCAACATTTTTTTCTTTACCTACAATTCAGGGCCTACATCAGATCTATCAGTAGACTACAGAGCCCAGACTCTAACTGGGAACAAATTGAACAACTAATACTTGTAGGGCAAACAACTCCTAAGGGTACTATTCAGAGAACAGCCAAAGAGGGTAAAACTTGGTTTCCAGATAAGACACAGAGCACTAAATTGCTCTGGGAGAGAGACCCTAGGGATTACTATTTCAGAAGAAAACTGGAAACTAATAATTCAACTCCACCAGGGTATACTGTTGTGCAACAAATTTAAGGAATCTTATTATAAATTTTGTTGCAGACTATACTGCCTACCATTGGTTGTTCACAAATACAACCCTGCGGTATCCCCTGTATGTCCTAGATGTAATAATAATCTAGCCTCATACTGTCAGACTTTTTTGGGGGGAAGGTAGTGACAGAACTACAAAACATAACTGGGCAGCGATATGTTAAGTCACCATTGTTGTTGTTATTTGGCATAGACGTTTTAGGAGACAGAGAGTGGGTCCCTGTAAAAAGATGACTCAGACTGGTATTATTCATGGCTAGACACTGTATCCTCAGTACCTGGGTAAATGCGGTGAGACCCACCATACCGCAGTGGAAGGCCCTAACACTGCAAGCCCTCACGTTGTAACGCTTGACATATGTTATTAAAGATAAGGAGGAACTTTTTCAAAGGGTATTGCAGCCATACTTAGCATCTTTCTCAGTTGCAGACAATATTATGCTGAGAGAGGGATGACTTTAATACCAAGGATCTCTGAGATTTTTTTTAGCCATAGATGAGGTTCTGTAGGCAAATAGGTGATCTGGGCCTGTTCTCCTACTGCACACATGCTGGAATAATAATTTATTTGTGATTGGTTTTCAGATTATGATTGATTAAGGAATTGGATCTAATGTATATGTTATGTAGTTTAGATTAATGTACAGTGTACTTGTCAATGTGTCTATCTGTATGTCTATTATAACAAAATTCAATAAATAATGCAAAAAAAAAAATATGATTGCAATTATGCAGATCTTTGTTGTAACAACTGATCTGGCTTACATTACTGAGAGCTGGCTAGATGAAAATGCTGGCCCTATTTTGGATGCTGCAATTCTGGCTGGGTACTCGGTGATACACTGCTTGAGATTGGATCGTGGTGGGGGGGGGTCTGTTTCAAGACCGAGTTGGGCCTCATGAGTGTACCAGTTGAGAAAGCCGAATCACTTGAGTGTACCGTGGTGGCTGGTGTAGGTTGTAGGTTAGCCCTCGTCTACCGTCCACCCGGGGTGGAGACGCGATTCCTGCAGGAAGTAGCAGATTTATTCGCCGACATGGCATTAGAGTTGCCCAGATTGATGGTACTGGGTGACTTCAATGCCTGAGTCGATGACGAACTCTAGCAGTTTGTACAACACTTCCTCCAGCTTATGACATCTCTGGGCCTTACACAGGTTGTTACGTCTGCCACCCATAAACATGGTCACTGTCTTGATTTGGTTTTCCTCCTGGGGATCGAAGCTTCCGACTTGGAGGTGGAACCTGTTGGTTGGTCTGATCACTATATCGTGAGGTTCAACTTTTACCCCCTTTGAAGGCCTGCCCCTGTGGAGATGGTCAGTTACCACCCTTTACATGAGGTGAGCCCTGGAGGCCTAGCGTGGTGATTGATCTCTTGGGTTTCCTGTGGCCAGCTCAGGTCCAGCGACTTTAGTTGTGGCCTATATTAAGGCCATTTCTGTAGCCCTGGACTTGATTGCTCCTCTCCGTGTTCGTCCTCTCCCCATCGCCTCAGGCCCCTTGGTTTTAATCGGTCTTTGAGGTTGTGGCAAGTAGGACATAGGTTAGAGTAGGCGTTGTTGAAATCCGCCCTGGAGGTCGGCCACCTTAGATTGGTTGGGCATTATCAGACTTACCAATCAGCGATCTCCCATAAGAAGGCAGAATTCCTGTCCGGGGAGATCGCTGAGGCTCAGAACCGACCAGCTCAGCTCTTCCGAACTGTCGACAGGTTGTGCAACCCAACCTGTCTGCAGCTCCAAAGACCTTTTTCGCAAGTGGAGTGCGATGAACTTGCTCGGTTCTTTGCGGATAAGGTGGCCGACATCAGGTTGGAAATTCTTTCGACTCGCTGTATGGGGGCTGCTGATGATCGGTGTTTGGTCACCTCACCTCGAGCTTCCTGGAGTACCTTTGCCTTGCCCGAACTTGCAGATTTCATGCGGATTGTCCAGGGTATGTGCCCTACATGCTGTAGTTTGGATCTGGGCCCAACTTCCTTGATTATGGGTTGTTGGGATATGATCGGCCCAGTCCTGGCGCAGATAGTCCGGTGCTCCCTGGAATCTGGTGAGTTTCCAAGCTCCGTGAAGGAGGCGGTGGCAAGCCCCCTCCCAAAGAAAGCTTCTTTGGACCTAGATTCTGTTGCGAACTACAGACCAATCTCAAACCTTCCCTTTATAGGGAAGGTGATTGAGAAAGTAGTAGCGGCACGGCTGGATGACCACCTGACCATCCATAACATCTACGAACCTCTCCAGTCCAGTTTTCGAAAGAGGCACAGTACTGAGATGGCACTGGTTCGGGTGCTCAATAATCTCCTTATGGCAAGAGATCGGAGAAGCCGTTCTATCTTGCTGCTCCTTGATGTCTCCTCAGCCTGTGACACTGTAGACCATGGGGTGCTGCTTGGATGTCTGGGGTCCATCAGTGGACTGATAGGTACGGTCCTCAGGTGGTTTACATCCTTCTTGACTGGCAGGAGTCAGAGAGTGGTGTCTGGGATTTTTTCCTCTGACCCATTCTCCCTGCCATGTGGGGTACCTCAGGGTTCAGTGCTGTCCCCCATGTTGTTTGCAGTGTATATACTGCCCCTCGGAGACGTTGTAAGATAATATGGGATGAGGTTTCACTGCTATGCTTATGATGCCCAGCTGTACCTGTCTTTTGCCCCCGACCAGGATAGAGCTGTCTCGGTATTTAATATCTGTCTTGCTGAAATCCAGGACTGGATGAATTCGATCTGGTTAAAGCTGAATGCCGGAAAGACAGAGGTGATGGTAGTGGATCCGGGTCGCCAGATAGAGGGGTTGTGGGCTGATTAGCCCTCTGGACTTTTTCTTTGGGGCTCTCAGATTCTATCCTCTGAACGGGTGCGAAACCTGGGAGTAGTGCTTGACGACGGACTGACTTTACGAGCTCAGGTGTTGACTGTCGTCATGACTTCCTTTTATCATCTTAGGACTATCTCCAGGATTAAGCACCTGGTTCCATCTGGGGACTTGCCTACATTGGTCCATGCTTTTGTGAACTTGCGCCTTGATTATTGCAAGTCCCTGTTCTTAGGGCTTCCTGGGGTTGATATCCGCCACCTGCAGCTCGTGCAGAATGCAGCAGCACAATTGTTGACGGGGGCTTCTCGAGCTTCCCATATTACACCTGTGCTGCGCGATCTGCACTGGCTGCCGATTAGGTGGCGGAGTTGCCCGGTACCACAGCCATACCTGGAGCAGATACAAAGGGAACTAGGGGAACTATTCAGTAGACCAGTGCAGCTGACTCCAGATCTATACCTATTCCTATAGTACCCCTCAGACTGTAGGGACCCCCACACGAGATATCTCCTCGGAATTCTAATTACTGCAGTTAAGAAATCCATTACCAAACTCTGGCTATCCCAGAAAATATCCTCTGTTGTAGACTGATGGTCAATAACCAAACAGATCTACCAGATGGAAAAGATTACACATAAACTGAATGACCAGGAGGTGAGGTGCTCGTCGTGCTGGACAGGATGGTTACTATATTACGTGCTAAAAGAGAAGGAATTTGTACCCTGATCAGAATTAATGTGGGATGTCCTTCCTGACTTGAACTCCTCCCCAGATCCATTTGGGCAAGGTAATACTCTTCAGCCAGATGATCTGGAAGGCTCCCAAGGCACTGAGAATCCTAAAAACCATCAGAATCCAGGTGACCCTGAAGATTCTGAAGGTAAGGATGAAGACGGAGGATTGGTAGAGGAATCTAACGTGTTCTCAATCCCATCATTTCGTTTGTTTGTCTATATACTTTGCTCCTGCTTGAAGCGACTTGTAGTATTAAGCAGCTGTTGGAAATCCAGTTTTCCATACCACTGAAAGTAAACTTGATTCTTTCAACATCAGGGAATGGCTCCTAAATGCCTTTGTGAGTGTGAACATTTTGTGGAAATAGCTAAAAAAGAATGTGAAGATTTAGATAAGAACACAATTGTTTAAAATGTAGGAGAAACACTGTCCTTTCCAGGAACTGTTGCTTAAAAATTGAAGGCTCCTCCTGTCACAGATGCAGCCATCTCGTCAGTGGTTAGAGGTCAGACATACTGTCATTCCAGTGAAAGGAGCAGCTACTTTGACCGATGCAGATACAAATGACAAGTGTTTAGAGTCCGCTTGTAAATGTATTTACTCAGCTATGCGCACCTCATTATGAATGGCCTCAGTATTACTGCTATGGACCTTATGTGAAGAATGACAGTGATAGCGGCTGAGATATGCAATGGCTTCCCCTTTCATCATCTTGTTTCTATAGTGCAAATGGCAGCTTCTTTCTTGGGGGATTCTGTGGTGGTGATTTCCTTCAGCTCACCCATAGACACTTGGCCTACACAGTGCATTGATGAAACTTTGGTCTGTGGACCAGACTTCCACATCTTATTTATCTGAGCATGCCTTTCATAGGTAGTGTGCTTTTCGGCCAGCAGCTAGATGAAATCCTCAAAGATATTAAGGATAAGAAGGGTTTACTACCAAGTTTCAGAGGTCGGCAAATCCCAGTCATTTCACCAGAAACAAAGGTTTTGGCCGTAACCACAATTTCTGTGGTAATTTTATTCCACTTCAGGTTTTGAAAACCAGCAAAACATAGGTGCAGGCTTTAAGGCCCAACAAGGCAGAGACTCTTTTAGCTGTAAACGTTTCAGGAGAGCTGACCGTAGAATTGGTTATTCCATATGAGAATGTGCAAGTCCATTATTTTCTACAGTTCCTGGGTGCTTGACTTAAGCTCTTTTGTTAGGGTCAGACCACACCAGATGCCTAGGTACTGGACATTGTTTCATATGGTTATTCGGTAAAGTTCTCCTTGGAGCCCTCAAGGGGGCGAGTCTTCCAGTCCCCGGTTTCAAACAATCCCAGAAACTATCAAGCAGTAGACCAGACCTTGGCTTGCTCGTGTCACACAGAAGTAATCATCCTGGTTTCCCCACTGGAAAGGGAACAGGGGTTGTATTTGGTTTCTTCATAGACCCCTAGAAATCAAGGGGATTCTGACTGATTCTGGACCAAAAAGCTGAGAACCAATTCATGAGACCAGTCAGATTCAAAATAGTCTGATCAGTTGGTAATATGATAGCAGCAGTACAGGGGATGTTTTTGCATGTGTAGACCTCTTTAATGTATATCTGCACATACTGATTGATCAGTCACATCACAGATTTGTAAGATTTCCAATTCAGAACAGCATTTTTACTACCAGGCTCTCCCCTTCAGGTTAGCATCAGCTCTGTGAGTGTTCACAGAGATTCTGATAGTCATTGGGGCCCTCTTTCAGTGGGAGGGACACCATGTGTATCTATATCTGGGCAACTTTCATCAGAGCACATCAGAGGATTTGACTTTTCAGTTGGTTCAGAGACCCTTGCAGGTCCTTTGGGGCTCACAGTATAGCCTAGTGGTTAGAATTACGAGAGGTGAATGAGCTTGGTCTATCCAGCACAACTGGGTTTGATCGCAAAACCTCCACTGCAGATACTGTGTGACTTTGAGCAAGTCACTTAAAGGAGAACTGCATCAGGCTCTCGGTAGAATTTTGTTTGGGGTCTGGGACTTTCTTTAAAAAAGGAGGTCTGCAGCCCAAAGTGGGAGTCCCTGGTAAATTTCTGGAGTCCCTATTGAAATAATTCAAGCCTTGCCCTGACTCGCACCTCTCGTAATGTAAGAACCTGTAGAGGGCAGGCGTGCTCCATTGGTTTCTATGGGGCCTTATTTTTAACTAGAATTTTTAATGTTTTAGAGGGTGAATTCAAACAAATTCGGCGCTGCTCAACTAACAAGGCCCTTGTTAGTTGAGCAGTTGCTATAGTTTGTTTGAATTCACCCTCTAAGATAAAAAAACTAGTTCACTCGTCCCCAAAGAAACCAATGGAACTGCTACCAACTCTACAGATTCTTACATTATGAAACTTTGAGTGTGGGGCATGGCTCAGTGTATGGACTTCTGGGGCCTCATAATTGAGCTTCTTGGGACTTTCAGAAAAACCACTATATCCCCAGAAGCACAAATTTTGCTTAAATGGTGTGGGTAACCTTCCCGAGAGCCCTGACTGCACTGAATCTGTAAGTAATTTTTCCTAGTAGAAGCTGTTTTTAAATGCTGGTTTAAATGTGTAGTCTTACAAGCTTTTCAGTTGTCCTAGTGGATGTTTCTGTTTTACATGTTACTGGTAAGACCCATTTTAAAACTGTATGATGTTGTTTATTCCCCTGTTCTTTTCTTCCACTGTTGGCACAATGCATCCTTGTTCTATTATAGAACTCTGTGGATGAGTGGGACATAAACTACATCACACAGTTCTAAAATGGCACTTAACACCAGAGTTTAAATCAGAAGCAGCCACTGGGGTAACTTATAGGTCCATATTGATGGAACAATAACAATATTTGAACCAATATTTAAAACCAGCTTCTACTGGGGAAAAATGACTTACAGTTTCAGTGCAGTTCTCCTTTAAGCACCCCAGTGCTCCTGGAGTTGCCCTGAAAACAGGTACTTGTGCCTAGTGGGCCTTACCAGTTACCAAAACATAAACGGAACAAAACATGGTTGAATAGTGAATGTGGAAAAAAGTTCCTTTGAGCACTCGCAGGCTGTGTGGCTCTAGCTCCTGTGCGCATATACCCAGCGATGATGCAAAAGCAGCTGCACTAAATCAGGATTCTGATGGTAATCTCAGCCCACAGATGACTTCAGATTCTGGATTTGATGAGGGTTCCCTAGGCCAGGCTTCACAAACTGTCTACAGGTCTTTCTTCTGACTCACTGGTCCCCTGCAACAGAACAGTATCAAATGCCAATCTGGCAATCCTCCGAATCTGTTGAAGAGTTCCCATGTATCATCCCCATTGCAAATAATTCTGACAACAGACATCAGCCTCACAGGCTGGGGTGCAGTAGTAGGCGAAATATCAGTTCAAGAGAGAACAGAGGCTTCAGATAAACATTCTTAGAGACAAGAGCATTCTTGTTAGCCATCAGACATTTTCAGAACAAAGTTAGTCTGAAGTCGGTCATGGTCCAGTTCGAAAACATTGTGAGGGAGGCATGCATAAACAAGTGGCACATGAAGTGAAAGGATGCTGATGGAAGCATACAGGCTTCTTCATAGGCAGAAGCCTCCCTGTAATCTCTGATGGCAATTACATTTGGTGGGAGAAGTGAAGTCCTAGGCAGAGACTGGCTCAGCTGCCAGCAAATCCATTGTAGTAATAGTGATTGAACCAAGAAGTGTTTCAGCTTATGTGTCTCCAGATTGGGAATCCAGACATAGTTCTCTCTGCATCACAACAGTGTTCTAGCCAGCCCGCCGGCATAGTGGTAGTGCTACCGCTTGTGACGATGGCAGTCCGGGTTTGGCAAATGAGTCTGGAACATCAGAGGGACAGCCAGGGGGAGGTTGGATGAGTGCCTTTTGGACAGCTCCAGTCCTTCGGGGTGGGAGTACCACGAGATCCCGGTGCAAGAGTGATGTCCAGTGGATGCTGTGTATACCAGCCAGGGCAGAGGCATGGAGGATGTCTATGGGACATGTGGGAACACGCTACTCTGCGTTACTTCATTGCACGTCTGTGCCTCCAAGGGAAACCACAAGTGAAATCTCTCGGGGACAACAGCTTGATGACACTCCCTGTCCACACTACTGAATGACGTCCCAGGTGTGTGTAAGCCTCATCTGGGGCCTCTGGTTGATGATTTCTTCCCCCTCCTGGGGGGCCTGCCACAGGGGGCAAGCTATGGGCCTCCCAGTCTGGGCTGCTTGGGTAGGATGCCGGGTGAGCTAACACAAGGGCCGAACAGGTGGTATGTGCCCTGTCTGAACCTAAGAGATAGTTCTCAAAGAAAAAAAAGACAGTGCTCTAGTTCCAGGATTTTATAGTTGGCACAGGTGTTCAACAGTCAAAATTCTAGATACTCTGTCTGTCCCATGGGATTTTGAAGTGCTTATCCGTTCCCTCTGCTTCCAACAGTACTTGGAAAGATTTATTGGTCTCTAGAATGCTGATTCTTCATGGCTCGAAGTGTCCAAAAGATATAGTTCTCAGTCTAGTCGGTCTAGCAGTTCAAGAACTGTACATACTTCCTCTACAATGCAACCCTGATAAATTAGGTTCAGTTTTCCACCCAAAACCAGCTCAGTTCAGCTCCAGCTGGCAGCTGGCTCCTAAGAGGTGGGAATGGCACCTCAAATCAGTATTATTGGAGAAAGTGTTGGACACCCTCATGCCCTTCAGGAAACCATCAACATTAGCGATATACTGTATGATAGGATCTTTTGACTCTGCGGACTGGGCTAAATGTTGTGGGATCTTCCAAGAAAGACTTTAGTGACCCAGTTCAGCTTTTCTCCAAGCCTGTGTTTACAAAGGCTATCTCTAAGTACCCTTTGAGTACAGGTCTTAGTTCCTGGAGCAATGCTCTGACCCTCTGTAAGCACCTCTTTATGTTCGCACTCATGCTAGTCGGTTCTTCAGAGCACTCAGCAGAACCAAGCTGACCCATAGGTCACTGGCTCCCCTATGGGATCTCAGTACTGTCCTCTGTGCACTTGGTAACCATTTGAACCTTTCTTACAGGTCTCCAAAGACATTCTTTCACTCAAGACCTGTTTTCTAGTCACCATATGCTCAGCTAGAGCAATCTGAGAGCTGCAAGTGCTCTTGTGCAAGGAACTTTACCTGATGTTCCATCAGGATAAAGTATTGCTTTGAATGGTGCCTTCCTGAAGAGCCAACAGCATTCCCGTAAGCCAGGAAGTTGAAGATGTCTTGCTTAAGTCCTTGGACTATCATTGTGTTGTCTCCTGAGAGGTCTAGGCTCATGTGCAAACCCTGGAAACCGACACATGCCAAGTACATCACAGCGTGGAGGCGCTTGGCTCCCATGGAAGCAGTGTCACCTGGCGTTTGCACACTCCCGGCTGGCTGACCAAGCAGCATTTGTATTGCCAACAGAAGCGGCTGCTCACCTGCTTTCTCTGCCATAGGAAGGGTGCATTGTTGGTGGCCCTGATTGTTGGGTGGGTGACAAAAAGGGGAGAAAAACAGGGAGAATACATGTGCATTATTAATTCATAGTATCAGATGAGTCTGCTTATTCAGTTTTCTTCAGCAACATAGAAGTGTTCGGTGTTGAGGGTACTTGTTACAGAACTTCTGTAGATAATTTGTTTGAATCTGAGTACCCAGCTTGCAGATATTCAAAGGTCCCATGGCTCCCACACAGCATGCTGTGACTATCATGCATAAGGGGTATTCCATATGGCACTGAGGAATGAGCTTTTTGCCCAGTCTGGAATGTTGGAAACAGTGGTGCTTAGCAACGAGTGGCAGAGTGAAGCAGATCCATCCGTACTAGGGTGGCAGTGTTGACAATGTGTTGGAGAGAATAAAACTGCTTTTTTCTGGATACCAAGGGGAATGTCCTATTTATTCCATGGGCCACAAATCAAATTGATATAGCAGTAGAGCTAACATGATTGACAGCTACAGGGATAATAATATAGGCTGCGGGGTGAACGACATGTTATTAAAACATAGTAAAATAGAATGTGATGGCAGAAGGAGGCCAAAGGTCAGTCAATCTGCTCTTCCTATAATATTCTCTTGTTCACCTAGAAGTGAATAGCCAGGAGAACAACACATTTTATTAAGCTGTTTTATTCATATATCCTATAGCATAAAGTAAAATACTGTATGTTGTTTGTATGCCAGTGATGTGTAGAAAATCACATTTAAAAAATTTGGCTGGAAAGAATAGTGCATCTGGAACTTTGATGTACCCCAGAGTCTCAAGGAAAGGTCAGTTAGCTGGCCAGCCAGCAGAAAGGCAAGGCAACGTTTGTGATGCTGACATCCTGGATTTGGGAAAGGACCTGGGAGTCAGAGGGCGGCCGAGAGGAGAAGGATAGAGTGCTCGAGGGCAGCTGTCCTCTGGGGGTGGTGAGGGTGAGAGTCTGGTCAGTGAGCCTCTGGCAGAGGCCGAGGGAATCATGGGAAAGGCTGGTTCCTGGTTGTGTGGGCAGTGGGACAGACACTGGTGTCATTGCATGCCCGCCTCCCAAGGGATCACAGCAGTAGAAAAACTCTGGTCCCCCTGGATATGAGCGCTCTGCTCGCATGCGCTCCTGCCACCAGTGTCCATGAGTTGGGAGAGGTCCCACTCTCATGGTCCCACCCTGTGGGGCAAGCTAAGGATCATTTTCATTGACTATTGTGGGCTGGCCTTTACACAGGGAAGTAAGCCTGGGCATTATGGAGTTGTTATGCAGGGCAGGAGCTCACTTCATTAGGGGAATTGGAGGATCGAGGCTAAAAAAAAGGAAAGGCCAGTTGTCCTACTAAGGTGAGTTAGGACAGAAGAAGGCAGTTGGTACCCATATTGAACTGGGCTAGAGGGTATGACTTCAGTGGTAATATCCTATCGTATCACTCTCCCTCTGGTATTGGCCAAGTTTGTTTTTGAACTCAGATTTTGATTTACAGTCCTGGGATGCTTATGGTGGAGTTAAACCTAATGTAAGCTCTGCTGCTATATGTATAACTATACATTTATGCCCAGAATCACTAATTTTGGAAATGTCCATATTGTGCTCTGTAGTAATGCTGATGTTATGGATGAATAATTTTGAAACGTTGCATGCTCCTGTTTGAACTATAACTAGTACTCTGCACAGTCCCCCAAAAATGTTTTTTCAGATTTGTAGCAGACAGGTGGCTCTTTGAACTGGTTAGTTACAGCAGTACAGCATAAAAACCTTCATCTGTGTGGCGTAATGAGTACGAGATGAGGGGCTGAAAACGCATGCACTTTGTGCGATATGTACTGTATGCTAGATTAGACTAGTTAATTGTGACTGCTCACCTCTCGTGGTCAGCTTGGGAAGCTGTTGCTTGGCAGCCCTGGGACAAGTTAAAGGAGTTGCCTGACAACCAAAATTGCCCTAATTAATTTAGGATGTCCCTTGTGCAGTAATTAAGTACTAATAAGCAGGAGAAATAAAGAACTTAATGTTTTTCCCATTTATAAGGTGTCATTGTGATGTTGACATCTTTGTGTGGAGTGCCCTCATTTTGTAGTTAAGAATCTCACTTGAGGAAGTATATGGGGAACAAATAAATGTTTACAAAAGTTAGCCTATATTGACCTGCGCATCTTGATCCAGCAGCGTTGTAGGCGTGGCTCAGTATGAGGATTTGATGGATTCATGATGTCATAGTGTGTATTTTGTCAGCTTTCATTTGTGCACCACATAATACTGATTGTGAAGCACCTTGAGCATTTTTGTAGTGAAAAGCTTTGACATTTTTTAGTTTACACATACAGGTGTGATTAAAGGTTTACAGAGACCTAGTTTATCATGGCCAGTTCATATAGCATCATGTAAATGTAAAGAGTAAGTTTGAACAAACATTTAGCAGGTAGCTTTAGCGTACTCTGTCACAGTCTGACAAATGGGTAAATGTGACCAACAATTAAAGCTAACAAACTAAAACTGTACAATGACAGTGTGTAGTGAACTCTGTTTTATAACCATATATGTAAAAAAAAATGTTTGTTGCTGTATTGGTCCTTGCACAACAGGATGCACAAATTCGTGATTTGATACCTTTATTGGACCAACAGAGATTACAGAAAACCTTAAGATTTCGACCTCAATCAGAGGTTGTCTTGAGAAGAAATGGCAGATATTAAAGGAAACTCACTTTTTAAAGCCCAGAGAAGAAAATATTGCACACACGAGTGTGACAGATTAGTAATTAGTTAAAAAAATGTTACACATGAGTGTGACAGATTAGCAGTTGGTTAAGAAATACAACCAGAGATAAGCAGGCATCCCTGAGACTAGTAGGTTAAATGTCACAGAATGGAATGTTATGTAGTAAATCCTCTGACGTTACAAATCACACTGAAGCCAAGTTGAAGAAAGTGTGTGTGTTTGTTCTAAGCATTTAGAACAGCAGTTTTGCATGTGTAAAACTAAGAAATATGTAAAACTTAGAAATTACCCCCTTTTTTTTTTAGTTAAACGCGACCTTATAAACCTAGGAAGCAGAATGAGAAAACTGTGTGTGTCTGGGTGCTGAGCACTTAATGAAATTGCAGACACGCTGCACTAGCAGAAAATAAGCCTACATATGATTCTTCGCACACATTTACAATGCTGGCACTATGTAAACATGTTTCTGTTTATAACTGTGTTCATTTATCAACAGGACCACCTTGTAAACATGGCTTTGTTGTCCTAATGATGTCACTCTACTCAGTATGCCTGTATGAAACTAAAATCTTTTACTACTAAATAGCAGTTCTGTGAAACAAAGGCCCAGTGAATCACCACCCACCAGTTGGAAACAAACCTCTGAATCCACATTTAGAGAGAATAAATAGAACCATTTTATATGTAAGCATATTAGAACCATGTAAAACAAATAACTGTCCGTGTGTTGTTCCTGAAGCCAGGAGAAAAGCAAAACGGGAGCACTTTAAATGTTGTAGTGGCACATGAAACTGATGTCTACGTTCATGCCATTCTGTATGGTATTCAAAAGAAGAATACAGTACTTTGCCTCAATCTTTGCAGAGGGAGGTAGGGGATCCCTACAGCCTGATGGGAGGGAAGAGGAGCCAACAAAAGCAAGAGGTCAGTCTGAGACCAGAGGACAGAAAGAGGCTAGAGTACAGGCTGGGCCAGACCCAGAAGGGGTGGGGAGGTCGCATGAGGGGGAGAAATCACAGTGGATAGGGTGAGGAAGGCCCTTCGGAAGTTAAAAACTGATAAGGCGCCGGGGCCGGGTGGGCTACATCCAAGGGCTATGAAGGAACTGGTGGAGGAGCTGGCAGCTCCACTGGCTTCACTCTTAAACACCTCTCTGCAGATAGGATGGGTGCCCCAAGAGTGGAGGGTGGCTCATGTAGTGCCTATCCACAAGGGGGTCTAGGGAGGAGATGGGGAATTATAGGCCTGTCAGCCTAATGTCTGTGGTAGGCAAAGTAATGGAGGGTTTTATCAAGGAGGCTGGGAGGCAGCTGGAAAGGTTAGGGCACCAGGATGATAAACAGTATGGCTTTGTCCCGGAAGATCATGTCAGTCCAACCTCGTAGAGTTTTATGATTGGGTGTGCGGGGGCCCTGGACGTCCTATATCTGGATTTTAACAAGGCGTTTGATTCGGTACCCCATAATGGGCTGATAGCAAAGCTGGGGAGATGGGGGTGGGAGGACAGGTGCTCAAGTGGGTGGAAAATTGGCTTTTGGGGCAAATACAGAGGGTAGTGGTCGGTGGGATAGTCTCCTCCCCCAGGAAGGTAATCAGTGGGGTCCCCCAAGGTTCAGTACTGGGGCCTCTCCTGTTTAATGCCTGTGTCTTGGATATAGGGAAGGGGGTTAGGAGTAGGCTGAGTCTCTTTGTGGACAACTCCAAACTGGGAACACTGGTGGATAGGGAAGAAGCGAGAGAGACAGTCCAGGGGGACCTGGATACCCCGGAGGGGTGGTCAAGGAGGTGGGGATTGAAATTTATTGCCGGGAAATGTAAGGTACTTCATTTGGGGCTCAGAAACCCGGGCCACGTATACACCCTGGGGGGTCACACTGCAAGCCACATTGGGTGAGCGGGATCTAGGGCTGGTGGTAGATGTCAAAATGAATAACTCTGAAAATTGTAGAAGAACCGCAGCCAAAGCAAACAGGATACTGGGCTGCATAGCCAGGGGAATTACGTCCAGGAGGAGGGAGGTGATCCTCCTTCTATATAATGCCTTTGTCAGGCCGCAACTCGAGTACTGTGTACAGTTCTGGAGACCTCATCTGAAGAAGGACATAACACTGCTCGAGAGGGTCCAGAGGAGAGTAACCAGGATGATTCAGGGCATGGGGGAGGTCATATGAGGAGAGACTAGAAGAGCTTGGGCTGTAGACGCTGGAAGAGAGGAGGGATGGGGTCTTCAAGTATGTAAAAGGAATAACAGAGTGGAAACAGGAGCTGTTCAGGCTAAGAAGGGGAAAAACCAGGGGCATACATGGAAGTTGGAGAAATTACAGGGGGGTCATAGGAAACATTATTTCACAGAGGTGTAGGAACTGTGGAATGCACTGCCTGGGAGGCTGGTGGAGGAGGGAACAGTGGAGGGCTTCAGGAAGGGGTGGGACAGGTACAAGGGGAAACCGAAGTCAAAGAAGACCCTCTCGGGGGCTGGGGGAGCAGGAAGGCAAGCACCCAGTAGGTGGCTGGCTACCAAGCAGACACGACAGACCATTAGGCCTATTCTGCTGGCTTTTAGTATGTTAGTAGCAAAAGATTTTAGTTTCATACAGGCATATTCATGGTATCATGGTATCATAGTAAAGCCAACAGAATAGGCCCCATGCTCTATCGTGTCTGGCGGAAGCTAGCTTCCCTACTGGGAGCTGCTCCTCCACCTTCCCCAGCCCAGAGGTGCCCTCCCTGGCCTCAGCTTCCCCTGTACCTGTCCCAACCCTTCTTGAACCCTTCCACTGTGGTCTCTTCCACCAGGCTCCTGGGCATTGCGTACCATGGTTCCACCACCCTCTCTGTGAAGACGTCTCTGCGCTCCCCGACCTCCCCTTTTCCAGCTTCCAGTCGTGCCCCTGGTAGTTCCCTTCTTAAGCCTGAACACTTCCTGGCTCCACCCTTATTTATCCCCTTACATACTTGAAAGTCTCTATCATGTCCCCTCTGTCCCTCCTCTCCTCCAATGCGACAGATTGAGTTCATCCAGTCTCTCCTCATAGGTCCTACCCTCCATGCCCTGAATCATCCTGGTCGCCTCCTCTGGACCCTCTCCAGCAGCGCTATGTCATTCTTAAGATGGGGTCTCCAGAACTGCACACAGTACTCAAGATGCGGCCTAACACGGGCATTATACAGAGGAGGACCACCACCCTCCTCCTGCAGGTAATCCCCTGGTTATGCAGCCCAGTATCCTGTTTGCTTTTGCTGCAGCTCTTTGACAATTCTCTGTGTTATTTATTTTGCTGTCCACCACTATTCCTAAGTCCCTCTCACCCGATGTGACTTGCAGTGTTGTTCCCCAGGGTGTATGCATGTCCCGGTTTCTGACCCCAGATGCAGCACCTACATTTCCCTTCATTGAACTTCAACCCACTTCCTTGCCCACCCCTCAGGGTATCCAGATCCCCTGCAGGGCCTCTCTCCTCCTGCCCGTCTGCCAGTGCTCCCAGTTTTGAGTCATCCACAAAGAGACTCAACCTACTGCTAACACCCCACCCTATGTCCAAGACGAGGAATTGAACAGTAGTGGCCCCAGACCGAACCCTGAGGACCCCACTGATGACCCTCCTGGGGAGAAGACTATCCTTCAAACACCACTCACTGTATTGCACCTAAGCCAGTTTTCCACCCACCTGAGCAACTGCCCCCCACCCTATCCCCCAGCTTTGTTAGTAGCGTTTGGGGTACCGAATCGAACGCCTTACTGAAATCCAGATAGAGGACATCCACCGGCCTATGTCGGTCCAGGGCACCCATCACCCAGTCATAAAACTCCACCAGGTTAGTCTGGCACGACCTCTCTGGTACAAAACCATACTGCCTGTCATCCAGGTGCCCCAACCTTTCCAGCTGCCTCCCCCAGCCTCTCCTTGATAATGCCCTCCATAACCTTGCCAACCACAGACGTTGGGCTAACAGGCCTATAATTCCCCATCCCCTCTCTGGACCCCACCTTGTAGATAGGCACCACATGAGCCACCTTTCAATCTTGAGGCACCCACCCTGTCATCAGGGAGATGTTGAAGAGTGAGGCCAGTGGAGCTGCCAGCACATCGCCAGTTCCTTCAGCACCCTTGGATGCAGCCCATCTGGCCCCGGCGCCTTCTCAGCCTTTAGTGACCAGAGGACCTCTCTCACCCTGTCCGCTGTGATTTTGCCCTCCCATCCCCCCTCCTCATGCATCCTCTCCTCCCCTTCTAGATACAACCCACCCCCTGCCCTAGTCTCATCCAGTCCTTCAGTCTCCAACTGACCTCCTGGTTCAGTGGGCTCCTCTACCCTCCCATCGGGTTGGAAAGATCCCCCACCTTCCCCAGTAAAGACAGAGGCAAAGTACTCATTTAGCACCTCTGCTTGTTCCCCAGCTTCCTGCGCCCATCCCCCCAGTTCTAATCCTGCTAATCTGTGCCCTCACTTTTCTTTTCTCCCCTATGTATCTATAGAACCCCTTTCCTCACTGTGGATATCTCTGGCCAGGTTAAGCTCCTTCTTCGCCTTGGCCCCCCTTACCACCCTGATGACCCTCTTAGGAAATCGTACTCTTCCTAACCCCCCTTGAGTGCTTTAAGCACGCATAAGCAGCCTTTTTCTCCCTCACCGCCTCCTGCATCTCCCAGGTCCACCAACATGGCTTACTGGCCCTACATTGCTTGTGCCTTACCTTTGCGCAGGCCCTTGAAGCCTCCTGCACCCCCTTCTTAATGGTCTCCCACAAGCTACCAGCATCCATGTCTGGCCTTATCTCATTCAAGCACCCTTTAAGAATCCTTCCCATGCCCTCAAAGTCCGCCCCTAAAATCTATTACTTCTGTGCTAGTGCAAATTTCCTCTCCCCCTAGGAACATAAAAAAACAGACTGTGGCATGGTCACTGCCTGCCAATGGGCTGCTCACCTCCAGGTCCCTTATCTGGTCACTGTCTGCTAGGACAAGGTCCAGGATCCAATCCTGTCTAGTAGGCTTCCCCACATGCTGGTCTAGGAAGGCATCCTGGAACACATCCATCAACTTCTGCTCCCTGGCCACCGAGGATGTCGTAGTGCCCCAGTCTGCCCCCAGTTTGTTCAGGTCTCCCATGATCACCACCTTGCCCTTTCCAAGGCCACAGTGACCCTTGATGTTCTCAGCCAGTTCCACTTCCAGTGCGGGGGGTCTGTACACCACCCCTATTTTTAATCGTTTACTCCCCCCTCATTTGTAGGGTTACCCAATTTGCCTCCACATCTCCTTCTGCCTCCTTGATTCCACCAACTACTATATCATGTTTGACTATCAATGCCAAACACACCCCTCTATCCTTCCTAAACATTGTGTATCCCTCTAAATTTCGGTCCCAATCATGCCACTTGGTGGCCCATGTCTTAGTAATTGCCGCCAAGTCTGCTGCACCCTCAACTAGCATTGCCTGGAGCTCTGGCATTTTATTGCCCAAGCTCCTGGCATTGATCAGGACCATCCTCCCCCCTCCCCCCTCTTCAGTCTTCACAGCCCATTTCTCTTCCCCCCTTCAGTTCCTCCTGGTCTTTTAATGCTACCCGCAGTCCGCGTTGCATGATCTAGTCCTGAACCCTCAAGCTTCCTCGCTGGGGCTTTTAGTCTTTCTACCTCTCCCTTTACAAGTTTAAACCCCACCTATCACCAATGAATCCAAAAGTTTTAGTTTAAAGATCTCCTCCCTCCGTTGAGATGCAGCCTATCCATGGCATATAGCCCCTTGTCTTCCTGTATCACCCCAGTCCCCCATCAATCCATACCCTTCTGACTTGCACCAGTCCCTGAGCCACTGGTTCACCCCTAAGTTTTGCTTATTTTCCTGATTGCCCTTGGTACTGGCAGTATCTCAGAAAAGGATTGAGCATCCTATAGAGTGGCAAACCCTGGCCAATTCCTGAATCTTGCCTGTATCTCCAGTTCACTGTTCCCTTCTAAATCGTTTGTTCCCGGTGAACTAGAAAGTCTGGGGATCCTCCGCATTCCCTTACCATTGAGTATAGCAGGAATTTGGCCTTATGAACTGATAGGCCTGGGATACATTTAATCTTGACTGGGCTGCCCTTTCCCTCCCCAGCCCCCTCCCACTGGATACCTCTAATCACGGAGTCACCCAGCAGGAGCACCTTCACCTCTCCCCCCAAGTTACTAGCCCGTTTGTGCCCTTCCGTACTCCTCCTTCTGTCTACATGCCGTAGCTTGCTCCTTGCACCCCCCCCCCCAGCCTGGGTGTCTATATTTTGTGCATGCCCTTCCAGGCTCCCTCTTCTGCCTATGTCCCCCAGTTTTCTCCTCTCATCCCCTGCAACTTGGGGGTCACAGGTCTGTATGTGCCCTTCCAAACTCTTTCTTCTGTCTGTCTCTCTCTCCCAGCTTGCTCCTCACACCCCTCACAGCCTGAATATCACTAGTCTGCCCCCTTAACTATTCCCCGGTTGGTCTGTTGCCATTGACTTCTCCACCCAGGCCTCCTATTCCTGCTTTCCTTCTCCCTCCTCCCCCCTCAGGTTCTGCAATAACGGACCCTTGTGCTCTGTATACCCCTCTTCTGGAAATTCCAGTCTCGGAGCTGGCCTACCTGGAGTGCTCCCTCCTCACCCTCCTCCTTGTCCGCTTTACCCTTCCTAAATTCTGCCCTGTCCTGGGTCCTGGCCTCATCCACCCTTTCTCTGTTCTGTACATTCCTCTGCCTTACCTCCCTCAGATCCGGCTCCTGCCCCCCCCACCCATCTGGTGCCCTGGTCTCACATTCCCCATGCCTCCCCTCCTTTGGATTAGGCCCTCCCAATCCCCTGCCCCCTCCAACACCTGACCAATCCCTCCCCATCATTCTGCATCCCCTGCCCGCCAGCCTCTTCCACCTCATCATCTGGGTACAGCAGGATGAAGCGATTTGTAAGTGTGATGCCTGCCCCAAGCACGCCCACTCCTGTCCCCCTTCCCTCCTCCTTCCTTGGCTCTCTCTGGGCTGCCCTTCCTTTCGGAGTGAAGACCGTACACTGGTATTTTCATGTCTCTCCCCCCCCCCCGGAGCGACCATGTGGTCCTAGTCCTCTCCTCCCGCCCCATACCCTGGGTTATGCCATTTTGTCCTCGCCTATCACCATGTGGTTCCTGCCCCTTCTCTCTCCAACCCACCCCTCCTCCCTCCAGCTGCTTCCTGATCCTCTTGACTTCCTGCCTGAGGCCTGCCAACTGGTAACACACTGGGTATCTCGAACCTCCATGCCCAATTCAATATTATGGCTGCCCGAATGCCATACACCCAATCACCCTCCTGAAGATACTGGCTCTTGCATCATTCGATCCTATCCTCTATTGTTGGGTGTTGGCAATAAGGGCCCCCTCGACAATAAAAGTACCCTCAAATCCATATACACTCAATCAATCTACAATCTAAAGTACCCTCCAATCCGTATACACTCAATCAATCTACCTTTTCCCAGCAGTAGCCAGCATATGCCCGAGCAATCGATGCAAACAGTACCCAAGATGCAGTAGCCAGCACTACCCAAGTGTCGCCTACTAGGATTAGGGATGTTGCATCGGCTTTTATGGGACTCACTTAGTAAATGCAGAACTAGTCTTGGGCAGGTGGGTTATGGGTGGGCAGGTGGAGTACCCACAGGCAAAACACAATCGCCAAGGAGTCCTCTGGCAGTGACACCTCACACAATCACCAACTTGTCTGCTAGAATCCATATTATGTAAGGCCCCAGTAAGCAACATGTCTACATCAGATGCCATCCCTTAGTCACATGTAGATGGTGTTATTTGTGGAACTATATAGGGCCTTATATTCAAAGGTATGAGTTAGAACTATACAAAACCCTATCCTGAGTGCAGTCTACGGGGAGAGGAGGCATACTGGACTACCAATGTGTGTATTTATGCATTCAATCTTCTTTTAGGGTATCTCTGTAGAACAATAGTACATGGAGTGGTAGGTGATATGACCTCACGGGAGACACTTGCAAGATGGAGTCGCCCACACTGACATGTCTACATGCACATTGTCAGTGCACCATGTTGCCTATATAACATGGGCAGCCCCCAACTACTTCAGTTCTTTTTCTCCCGCCATTGAGAGACTGAATGTCAGACCAGTGGAAGTTGTGTTTTCATTGTCGATCGTCACAGATGGATTGTATTTTCTCTGTTAGCTTCTCTTTGTTAGGAAAGTTTGTTCGCTGGGGTATGTAGTTGCTGGAGTAAAATACATTTTAAGTCGTCGTCAGTACTGAAAGCAGATTTATCGTGAGGACATTTACTAATTGTGTGTGTGTGTGTGCGCATATTACACATGTTGTTTAAGCCAAGCCTACAACGTGATATCAGTAAAATCATATAAAAACAGTCAGAAAGAACTGGAGCACTTCCTGGCAAAATGGACAAAGCTTCTACAGTGCCCACTAGTTGCCAGATTTGCCACCACCAGCTAAACTGAAAGTGCCAGCAGACAAAGGCACCAGTGAAATTGGCTACCTGGTTGGAGTCTTACCTGTCATCAACGGAGAGTCACTGGAGCCAGCAGGAGTTGGGTCACTTGTTGTGAGTCGATGTTGTTCCCCGACTGTCAGTGATCCAGATCCCTGCTCTCAAGAAGGGTGTTAAGTCTAAGAATTCATCCAGTATTGCCAGAGAAACAGGTGGGTTCAGCTCTGCAAGGCCTGAACTCCATCTTGCTGAAGGATCGGATGCGATTTCAAAGGTACTGCAGCCTCCTCATGCACTTTGGGGACCACGTTGATGAGTACCATCTGATTTAAACCGGTACCGATTGTGCTGTTGTTTGTCGTTGGAGTCCCAGGTGCTATTCTGGCAGAATTCTCCAATTTCTTGGAGAGAGTGCTGTTTTCTGCTTCAGGTTGTTCCTTTGCTGCTTCCTCAGGTGCTACCGGCTGTATCTGCTGTGCTCCCTCTGCAGCATGCGACTCTCCAACCTTCTCCCTTGGAGGAGGAGGGTGAGGAGTGTAGTTATTTTTTTTTTTCTTGGTGTTTTGAATTTTCTCACTTTCCCTCCTGGGCCACGGCATACACATGCGTACGCAGTGAGGCGCAAGCACATGCCAGGATCCGTGGCCTTCTGCCCCTCCCCAGACTTGCATCGCCACTCCAGCTGCCTCTGCTGCCCTCTGACCTCCACGGAGTGGGACTACGATGGAGTGGGCATCCACCCCTTGGAGGGAGAGTCATAGCTCAATCCCGCTCAACCCCCACCGAGCCAGCTCCCCTGGTGACCCGGGTGATTCCCAAACCTAGGTCGCCGGCATAGCATGAGGTAAGGCACCAGCACCTCAACCCTCAGCGTCACTGGGCCGGCTTTCAGGGGGTACAGTTCTGCCTGCCTGGAAGACGAGGAAGATTGGGGAAGGAGTATCCTGATCCACTCTACCCTCTGGGGCTGGAGGATTCTGCTGGATCCAGTGTGTCCTCTGGCAGTGAGGAAACGGTCTTGTAAAGGCCACATTTTCCTTGTGAGGACCCTACCATCCAGTCTTAATGATGCAGATCCAGGATCTCCCTGAAAAAGAAGATTCTTCAGAAAAGAATCTGTATGTTTTTCTGGAGGTGGAAAGTGTCTTCTCAGCTGTTGTTCCATTCCTATTGCCCTAGAGGAGGCTACCTTGTCTGCCTGGCACAAGCCCAGCACCCTACCGGCCATCTGAAGGAAAGCAGGCAAACATTATCTGGCTCCTAGGAATAAAAAGTATTACTTCACCCGGCTTGAAACTGACTCGGTGGTCATTATAGCCGCGCATGACAGGTCTGATCTTCCTAGACAATGAGCACTAGACCTCCTGGTAAAAAATCCAGAAAGCTAGACATGGACAAATGCACTTTTGCCTCAGCTTCATAAAGCTTGTGTATTGCTAATTACCAGGCATCATTCACCAAGTACATGAACCTTATGTGAAATGATCTGAGTTGTATTTTCAGCAGCATGCTTGACTGGCCTCTAAAGTTAGAAGCCCTCACCTGTATGTCTCGGGGATCTGATGTAGGCAAGTGCCTTAGCACCTTCTGAGATCAGTCTGAGACTTCTGATACCCCCGCCAAGGGTGCCACAGCTGGCATTTGTTTAAGACACCATTCTTGGTCGGTGCTGGGGTTTTTGCTCAGGATATACAGCTGCTGGTCCTGAATGTCCCTTTTAAGGTTACCTGACTGTTCGAATGGATGTCGAGGTCATTCTTTGTGATGAGACATCAAACATGTCTGTCAGGACTGTTCTGTCCCTGAAGCCACATGATTCCCAGCATGGCGGTGGCAGAGGCACTTTCTGCAGGAGCTCACGCATCAACCGTTCCCCATGGTCAGAAACAAGGTTTTGCAATCCAGCAGCAGCAGGTTATGCTGGATGTAAAAAAACATAAAAAAAACCCCACATAGGATATGGGAAATGGGGCTGCTAGCCTCCCCCACCTTCTGATTTCCATCAGGGCCCCACGGATGCAGGGGTGAACAGGATCTGTTTTTGCCCCAGTGGCAGGCAGCAACAGTCCAGCGAGCCACATCTTGGAACTGGTGACTACTCTGTTAAACTGTCCTGTGGGAAAAGGTAAAGGCATTACTGTGCAAAAAGAGCATAGGATAGTTCCACGAGAAGAAAAACCAGCATTTTTATTACTCCGGTTCTGGAATTCAAGGAAGGCCTGGGGACTTCGACCTGTCTTCCTGGAGGGCCTAAACAGCATGTGGTGCAAACATTTTGCATGCCTTCCAAGGGTTCCCTCCCTTGTCATAAAGATCTAGAAATGCCACTGGCAGTTTCTTGGATTTTGCCTAGAGGGCAGTGTTTGTTTCTGGTTTTTGCCCTTTGGTTGTCCTTGGCACTCCAGATGCTTTGCTGTGGTGGCTGAGGCACTAAACTCGGAGAAGCTCTGTACCTTCACATACCTGGATGGTTGGCTTCTATCAGGGGCTTTGGCAGCCAAGGTGGAATACACTTTGCACCACACCAGACAAATGATCGGGTATGCCAGTGATAAAGTCAACTCAGTTCTGGCTCCTTGTCATGGGCAGGGGTATTCAAATCAAAACTTTTAGGACTTGTCCAGCCATGACTGTAACTGAATTTTCACTTGCCCCTATTCATTACAATGAAATTAGCTCTCCTGTTGTACTTGTCCTTGAAGGAAATTTACTTGCCCCGGACAGGGGGCAATAGGATTTGCACACCCTTGGTCATGGATTCTGATACACAGGGGCAGTCTGTCCTGGGTGAAGGCTTCCACCTACAGATGAGGATTTCTCAGTGGTCATTGCAAGCACAGTGGTTGGGGGTCTCACAGCCTCAAGACCACTTGATTGCTGTTTTATGATTTCATACAAGATATCCTGCTGTGCTGGCAGGGAAGGAATTGCTTGTTTAGGGAATCTCCTTTTATTGCAACCTCAGCTATAGTTGATTCTTACAGCAATCTTCTCCAAACCGGGGTAGGGTACCCCCTTAGGTTCTCGTAGTCCCGGGGTCCTTGTCACCACTGGTACAAGGCCTTAACACAAGTATGGGCATTCAGGCAGTTCTGTATGGACTCCAGGCCCTGCCTGACCTTTCACACTTTTCTGCAAGTCAACCTTTGCATATGTGAATGGACCACCGCCGATGGGAGTAGTAGTACAAACTAAGGTGGCTACCGGCAGCAGTAACCAGACCTGTCTGGGCAAAAGAAAGAAACGGTCTTATTGGATGAAATAAAATGTATGCTGTATTTCATGTACTGTTGGTCTGGTTAAACTCAGATACATATTTAAAAAAAAAAATCCATACATTCCACATGCAGCATGGCTTGCAGCTGCTTTGACGCTGTCCCATGTCATAACGGCGATCGCAAAATAGCACTTGTAGTTACAGCGAGTGTACATCGCCATAAAACCAGAATGGCAATGTACACTCCCAGTGATGCAAGTAGGGTGAAACGAACTCAGCATTATATTATTTATGCGGGTGGCTGTGCCCTCCGCCCCCCTTTAATAATGATTGCTAACTCCAGGGGTGCATGTCGGGGAGGGGGAGAACCATGGGAAGAAAAAAAAACTCCCACTCTCAAAAAGCACAAAATATTTGCTCCTCCCAGCCCCGAACCCTGTACCCTCCCACTGTAACCAGCCACCCTCACCACCACACCACATGGCCAGCCTCAGCAGCCTCTCTGTACTACCTCCCACATACCTTCCCTCCTCTTCTGTTCCTTGTCCTGTGGTTCCGATCACCTTCCTACTCTCCTGTGGCTACCCATTCAGGGTAGCTCACATAACGAGCGCTGAACTTGAGTTGCTCATATTGGAGTCGTTCGAGTTCAGTCGCTGTTATGATGGTATGCCCTTTTATGCCATGTTGTCTTGATACTGTAATCAGTATTCTCTGAAGACTCTCAGTATGTTTCTTTGCTTCATGTCTCCTGCAGGCAGCGTTACTGTAAGTAACTTTGCAACTCACTTGCAAACTATTCTAAGATCAATGCCTGGCTCCTGCTGATGTTGAGGTCCCTGGGTTTGGATTTCAGCTGTGGTCTTGGCTGATCCTGCTTCCTGCTGCGAAAACTTGCAACGGCCTGCTCCCCAAAGTGAAAGCATTAATTATATGGTGCCAGGCAACCCCTTCCCTCTGTCAGTTGCCCTGTAAAGGAGGGACTGGGATGGTCGGGTATTGGTTATTTTGTTTGTTGCTAGGAAGCCTTCCACCAAACATACCTACTCCTGATATGGAAGTCTTTCACTGTGTGGTGGCAGGAAGCATCGCTGGACCTGCTAATCTTGCCCTTTGCAGCGGGTGCTGGACTACTTCTGGACTCTAGTGCAGTCTAGATAACATTATTGCTTTGTGAAGATTCATATGTCAGTCATTTCAGCTTTCTGTACCACTCTTTGGGACAGGACTGTGTACATTTGATTTTTTCATTGGTTGCAAAGGGTCTCTTGTATGTGGCACTAATGGTCCACCAGCCGTTATGGTTTGGGACCTGAACCTTGTGCTTGAATTGCTGACTAAAGCCCTTTCAGGCCTGCATCTTCCAGTGACATGAAATATCTGTCCCTAAAGACTTTATTCCTTGTGACTCTTATCTTGGTGAGGCATGTGTCTGAACTGCAAGCTTTAGTTTGTGAATAAGGCATGGCAGCCTTGGTGATCTGTTTTTAGTCAGTTTCAGCCATTAACATTTGCAGGGCTGCTACCTGGCATACAGTTCATACCTTTGCTAAGTATTAGTCTGGATCTGGCCTCCCTTAGGAGTGTGGGATTTGGCCTTGTGTTTTTTTTATGCCTGCTCACCTGAGGGGGCCAGTCCGCTGTTTTTAGCACCGCTGTTTTTAGCAGTCACCCAGTTTAGGTTGGTACTGCCTGGTAATCCAATATATTGTGGCTCTGTGGAGACAACCTCGAAGAAGATAGGGTCATTACTTAACCAGTAATGGCAGGTCTTCGAGAGGATCACTATAGAGCCATACCTTTCCTGTCCACCATCACCCTGGCGTGGCAAACCCTTCTTTTCAGATTCTTGGCATGGCACTGCATAGTGTGTCTACCAATTTTATCAAGTGCCACAGCTTGCTGTACATGTGTTGGTGTTTGCTGCCCTTCCCCTCTGCATGATTGATGGGGGAAGGCCCAACCCTGCTGTTGATGGAGGTATTAAAATGTCATTCAACGATAGTGAGAGGCAAAAGCCCACAGGGTCCTGATGCCAGTGACTTATTGTCTAATGTATTGTGGCTCTGTGAGGAGCTTCTCAAAGATCTACTGTTACTGGTAAGTAACAAGCTTTCATACTATGGGGACAGGAATGGGGAGTACCACTGAACTATCAGTGAGTTAGGTTATGCATTGTGTTACAGGGAACAAGAGGTGGGTTGCCACTAAGGCTACTTATTTAGGGCTACGGGACTGGTAATGGGGGGGGGGTAAACATGCTTTGCACAGCCCTAACTGTGCCACTGAATATGGCACTTGATGCACTAACAGGATTTGAGATGTGTAAATCTCTTTTTGCCCATACCAAACCTTGTTAGCGACATGCAAATCATATCCGTTCCATTCATGGTTGTTCATAGTACCAATGCACGTAACATTGAGAATTCGGAGCCTGTACCCTTTTAGGCACATTTACAGAGCCTAGGGATGTCTACATTGTTTCACTCCAGTGGCTCATCTTCCTCTCATGGCATGTCTACATGACTGCTCTCGGTGTCGTTGCAAGCCGCACTGAGAGGGGCCATAAGTTCAGAAAGGTGGGTGTTGTTTGATGATTATAAAAAAATGTTTTGGCAGGTTACTGTCCCCTCTCTCCTCTCTCTCTCTCTCTGACTTTTTCCCAGAAAGGAAACTTTTAAGGGCCAGGACCCAGTTCATTAACATTTTTCAGAACTCTAAATGGTGAATGTTCATGCTGCTAGACATGGGTGGGATGAGCCTACACATATGTGCATCAAAAGTGTTACACAAACTGAATCTGCAAGTCAGACCATGTGAGACCCCAGACCCACACAAAGACCTAACTAATAGGTAACTATCTGGTAATAAGGCAAGGGGCCAGCAGCTACATAAAATAGAGGCAGGCTCAATGTGTCCAGTTGTTGGTAATGATTTAAATGGCCACTATTAACACTTGATCCTGGAAATGAGGATCATATGTCAAAGCGAGTGGTGCTATCTGTCCACACGGCAGTTACACCATTCGCTCTGGTACATGTCCCCAACTCAGCTGTGGTTTGGGGAAGGGATGAGGGATTGACTTACCACAATCGGATAAGTGTCCACACTGCCACATTTGCACTGCAGCAACACGTACGACAGAGTTGCTGTAGTGGAAATGTGGCAATGTAACCTCGCTTAATTTTTAGATCACCCTTTCTCTCCTGTCTCAAAGATGCCCTTATTCCCCATTTTGAGTCTGCTTTGCCATTTTGGCAATCCTCAGGTTTTCATGAGTACTCTCAACTATTTGTGAACTCCTATTGTTTAACATCAGTTTTATTGTGACTTAGGAGAACTTACATGCAGCAGGCACTGATCTTTGACTTTATCGGACAACGTGTGTTCAGAAACAAGGTATGCCCCCTGAACAGCGACATTTCTACGGCAACATGTGTCTATATCGACAACAGCGCCATGCCACTGTAGAAGTGCAGCTGGGACTGGGCAACCCCTTCTTCTGACCTGCACCCTCTCCCTAAACTAACTCTGACCTGGAGTTAGAATCCAAAAGTATGGGGGGGCAGAGGCCCCCGAAAAAAAAACACACACCGAAGTGTGAGACTCCATGCCGACTGCAAATCGCAGTCGACATGGAGCCTGGCACTGTGATGCCGGTTGACATGTTTCTTGTTGAACTGGCATTGTATAGTCCAAAAACAGTTACCCTGACCCCATTACTTAAAGGGTATGTGTACAGTTCCTTATATGATTATTTCAAGTTACCATAGTCGTGCAGATGTTCATTGGAAAAAATACAGCACATTTAGCAAAGGACTTTAGTAAGACATCGTAAAATATGACAAATAGTGGTAAGGATGCATCCACTTTGTGGACGGAAGTGTGTTTTGATGATGTCACTGCCTCACATCTCTTAACAGTGTTCATTGCAGCAGGTGAAGAATAGTTGGGCAGAGTGATATTAATAAAATTGAACAAGTTCAACGCAGAGCCACTAAACTAGTACCTGATCTCGCCAACTAGAATATGACACCAGACTTCAGAAAACGGGATTACATTCCCTTAAGCGAAGACGAACTAGAGGTGACCTTCTGCAGTTGTTTAAAATTCTTAAATCTCCAGTTCAAATGGCACAATGTGGCTTTGCTTACTCCATAAGGAAGAGCGTGCCTAGACTCCATAATAAACAATTAGAAGTTAAAAAAGCTAATAATAACAAAAGGTTAAATTTCTTTACCATTAGAACACCCAAGATATAGAATACACTACCCCAGGATATTGCTGACTCACCAGCTATTACAATTTTCAAGAATAAATTAGATAAATGGATGGATGGACAGGATTTGGGTTAATGTTCCATTTATATGGAGGACAGTCTCGATGGGCAAACTGCCTCCTTTTGTCCTACAAACCAAGTAAACCAAGTGCTTACAGGGATCCTATTACATTGCAAAGAAAGCACTGGATTTTATGTTTGACACAGCTTAAAAAGAGAATCCTTTAATTTTCTTCATGATCCCTGTCTACAGGAACAGTTTGTTTTAACCTGCTTTATTGCACTTTGTAAAAGTTGGCTAGGCAGTGACATCGACACAGCACCCTTACTTTCCTTATGGATGTCTCCATGTCACAATTTTAAAAGAATTTATTTATGTCTACTGCATATATTTTCCAACTATAACCCAGCAGTTTATATACCAGATCCTTAAACTAACCTTTACAATAATTATATAGAGAATGGCACACGTTCCCTTTAAAGGTGTTGTGTTTTCTGTATTTGCTGTGATCATCTCTAATTATGATTTGGGTTGCATTATATTTCTAATGCACATGTACAGCAGTTTGAAAGCAAGGGAGGCACTTTACAAATTAAAAGAAAAACCTATCCTATTCAATCCGTCCTGTTCTGTCCTGTCCTGTAGAGGTAATACAAGAGTTACTGTTTGTCTTCAGAACCGCTGTATTGTACCTATAATATTCCTCCAAAGTTTTAATACCAGCTTTTCTACAAAACTTATTTAAGACCTTATTAAAGGCTGACTACCCTGTCATTTTCTGTATCCTGGTGTTCAATCAACCGCAGAAAAGTTGTTTAAATACAAATTATTCTATTTCCATGAGTGTGTTAGCGCTTGCTCACTTTCTGTGACCCTGACTTGCAGAGCTTGTTACTGCTAAATACCATGACCCGTCCCCTGGACTGTTATTTAAGAACTTAATTAACCCTCTGACTGTTCTTTAACTTGTCGTCTTCTTCTGCTCTACCCGCATTTTTATACACTCTCTCCCCTGTCTGTTATAGATTTTGTAAATAGTTTGAAATGCCAGTTTGTGATGTATGGGCCACTTTAGCATTTCTGTGATTTATGTGCAATACCAAGAAAAAAGGCAAAGGAAGCAAATAATAGAGAAAAAGCATTGCCAATCTTAACTTGTTTAGTCTTCGTTAAAAACTACACCCTTATCAATCATACTGGGTGGTAGTTTTTTTCTTAAATCTATTTAATTTTAACCCATTGTGGATTAGCAGAGCATCACTTGGTTACAAAGGTTGGCTTTATGTAGGACAGTCTTGTAGTCATTGATTTTCTATTCCAGTAAACTATCAAAATTAAGCTGTACTGAAGAGGCCAGATCACATATGTTCTTAGTTTCAAGCTAAATTTCATTTTTGTTTTTCTTATGTGATTTTTTTTTTTAGTTAAAAATTTTATTAAATAGCTTGTCATTATTGTCCTTTCGTGAGCTTCCTCAAGTACCTCTTTTGAGAAAGTAAAAGGACAGTGTTACTGTGTGTTACCATTTTACTACAGCATTTTAAAAGTTCCAGCAACATTATTTTCATCTACGTACCACTTAAAGCAGAGGGTACACTGATTCTCTGCCCCAAATGTTTAGAACAGTTTGAACCAATCACAGCACTGATCATGTGACCCCATACGCCTCAACTGCCAGACCTCTTTCAGCTGCAGTAAAGACTTGATGAACCAGACTTTGCTCTGCTTATCCTTTTGTGATGGTGGTGGTTGTTGTAAATAGAACATTGATAAATGTGTTCCCTTTTGAGCAAAGCTTGTTCCAGTTATAGCACTGATTGTTTGCTTTATTCCATTTCACCTAGTTGTCCCTAGTTAAGCCATGCCAGCACTCCCAGTCCTGTCATCTGTCTTCTCCTGGTCTTACGCACTTCCTGGTGCTTTCTGGCTTATCCTCCAAGGTGGTAGCAAGTGGGAAGGCAAATCCTGGCTGGATGTTAGCCTGCACGGATGTGAGCACCTCAGTGGATGGTACGGGCCTTACAGAGCTGGGCCAGCTTCACTGCAGTGGCCAGGTAGTTCCACCATTTCTTCCTTTCCCATAGGACATCAGTGATGTGGGCTTGCTGACGTGCATGCAGGTGGATGCCACTGCACCTCCGACCCTTACTGGTGTCCTTCCTCCCTCCCTGTGCTCCAGCTTGCGCCGCCACCTGTGGTATCCCAGATGGTGTTAGCATAGTGGAGTCTGTGAAGCTTCCCCCCTTGAAGAGGGGAATGTCCTCTGGGTCACTTGATCCTCTTCCCCTGGCCAGCTTTCAATGTAGTCTCGTTCCTGGGTCACCGGCGTTGCACACAACACTGCACAAAACCGCTTGCTTTAAGTTTTTGTTGGTAGTTCTCTGTTCTGAGAATCAGTCCTGATTGATTGGCTCTTGATGGTGGAATACAAGTAACCTTGGAAGGGGGAGTCCCACTGTACTGCTGTGTTGTGTGCACTTGTACTCTGAAGGATCGAATCATCAGCATCTATAAGTATTTTAGACGAGCAACACGCCACTTTCCTGCAAATTTAAACAAAACAGAAATGAAAATCATAACTTAACTTGTATATTACAAAAAATAAAACACAAGTTAAGTCATGACTTTGACCATTTTACCTCGATCTTTGCGAAGGGAGGAACAGGAGGGGTAGGACAGATGAAAGTAGAGTCACTCAGGTCGCACATGAAAATGGGAACGATGCATTTTATTTCACATCATTTTTATTGCAAATGTTAAAAATCATCACATAACTGATGGATTGATGCAAATAATACACAGATTAAGTGATGATTTTTAATGTTGTTATTAAAAAGGCACACCTTTGATGCTAGACTTACAGCACACTCCAAGGGATGGGACGTGTGCTTTGTTTCTGAATTGCTGTTGTAGCAGTCGTTTCATTGATGTCATCACACTGCACGTCAGCAGCCATTTCATGGATAGACCGGGAAGGAACTTTAAATCGGGAGAGGTAGTTGTTTACATTTTTCAAATCCTGCAAAACTACATTACGCTTCATTGAATAAATGCAATTTCAGCATTAATGTAAATAACCGCATTTCATTTAAAAGGTAATGTACTTAATATGTTAAATTAGAGGGTTTAGGTATCCTTTAAGTACTTAGGCAATCCTTCGAGATAGTGATTCATGTGCTAAGGTTTGCAAGAAAACAAATAAAGTGCAAATCATAAAATTGCCCGCTTTGCAGCCTCTGCCCACCTGCGTGATCACCACTGCAGTGTTCTCACCTCTTTGAGCTGGCTATCACTTGAGGCCAGGCTTGCATTCCCAACACTCTGCCTGACCTTCAAACAGCCAAGCTCCCGCCCTCCTAGCCTAAATGGACTTCTCCTATACAAATCAGCTAACGTGATCTGAGGTCCACTGCCTATCCTGCCCTTGAAGTCCCTAGGACTCAAACCCAAGCTGGTGACAGATCCTTTGCCATTTCTGCCCCTTCACTCTGGAACAGTCTACCTGCAGCCGTGGCTAACTGCTCTACTCTGTACTCATTTAAAACGGCCTTAAAATCTCACTTAATGGTAGTCAATCAGTGCTGTTGCACTTGAATGGCTGGTGCCCCTTACACTCCTTAGTCTTGACCAGTTTCTATCCTGTTTCTAATTACTACCTGTTCTCTGTTTTGTTCTGTAATACTACCTATGTATGTACCTATGCATTTAATTGCGCTACTTTGTCAATTGTATGCTTTTGTGTCTGTAATCTGCAATTAATTCCGGGTCGCCCCTGAAAAAGGGACTTGGTTGTCTCAGTGGGCTTACCCGGTCAACAAATTTCAATAAATAAATAAATAAAAGGTTATCATTTTCAGCACTAGTTACTGGAGAGTGCTCACTCATGAAAGTAAATTTAAACAGGATGGAGGACAAATAAAATGTGGCTAGATTTCCACTGGATTTGGCTAAACCTTCCACCAACAGCATTAGTATTAAAGAGACACACAAGAGACCTGTTATTGATAGTGTTAAGTCTCTTGGTGCCACAGGGATAAGAAATCTAACAAGGAGAAGCAACTGATGGAGAGATCAAGGAACAAAACCCTTTAGTGGCAAAAGTGACAGCCACATAGTGATAGTTAACTGGTTAAAAAGATCCAGGGTGTTAACTCACTGTGCAGGTCCCAGTTGAACCGTTTTGTCCCTCAGCTGGAAAGACACCCACTCAGAAAGAATTTACAAAAATGTGGCAAATATTTCAGTTCATACAACTTAGAAGCCTTTGGTTACTCCATTCTTCCACTTACCTGAAGAAGGTATGAAAGGGATGAGTATGATTATTTTGGCATAGATATAGAATTTAAAGGCATTACCCCGATAACACAGGTGATGAGGAATATGGGTTCCCTACTCATGCCTTGGAGTACTATTCTTCCTACAAAACATTTTTGAAATAAATGTGTGTCCAGTTGGTAGTGGAAGGAGAGCAATTTAAAGAGCTTCCTCCACAAGCAGAATTTTTGAAACATTTAGTATTTAGGAATGTTCCCCTTTAAGGATTTAAGACCAAGTATTCCTCATTTTCAGAGTTTGCGAGGGATGCCGCCTTGAGACTTTCCATTTGTCCTTGACACTGTAGGACTTTTTGTTTGTTCTGGGTCAGTATATGCTCACTCCAAATACCCTTCCATCACATGAGTGAATCTGCATTGACTAAACCATATAGTAATAGTCAGACTGGCAATCATTCTAAAATGGGGTTTGACTTGCCCTTGTGGGGATAGTCCTAATTGCTAGTCTTGTGACATGCAGAATGAATTATTCTAACTACTGTACATAGATTCTGTTTACATTCACACATGGGCAGGTTCCACTGACTATGATCGGTCACCAGAAAACCTCTTCAGGTTTGACTCCTCCTCCTCCCACCAGATCACATGTCCTCTGCTCGCTGCACCTATTGCTCTCAGAGCTGTCTTTCTACTTTTCTATTAACATGCTTATTGAGTCAGGTCCTTGATTGCCTTGGTCCTTGACTGTGTCTGGCCTGTGAGCTGTCTGTCTCAAGGTACATATGGGAGCCATTTCAGCTTTCCATGCTGAAGCCAATGTACTGCTCCTGTCCCAAGAGAAGGCTATGACCACATTCTTCAAGGGATTGGGTCACCTTTTCCCCTTGATATGGGAACCTCTGCACCTGTTGTATTTAATTCTCGTGTGTCCAGTCTCATGAAGAAACCATTTGAGACAAATGATGCCTGTCACATTCTCCATCTACCATGAAAGAATGCGTTTTATGTTGCTATTGCGTCAGGCAGATGTATAAGTGAGCTTCTGCCACTGTCAGTCCGGTTTCCTCGTTTGATTTTCCATATCTACAAGATCGTAAGTTCAAACCCCGCTAATTCAGAAAAGAAGAAGCTGGGCTGCCAGCATTCTAGAGAATAAACGTCCAATACACTGGAGTACTTAAAAAGCCATTTATTGTGCTAAATTGATAACAGTAGCACCCCAGGGTTGCCAGCATTTCCCATCACTACTTTGCACTTCAAAGCACGGTAGTGGCCTTAAATGTTAATGTGACTTCGAGAAAGTTACTGTTATCGGTTGCTTATAATCATCTTTATCACTAAATCAATGTACTGAGTTTCATTCTGTAGAATGTTGGCAAACCAGTTTCTTTTTGAATTTGTGTGTCCCTTCACTTGCAGGTCTATTCATGGAGTTTTGAGCCACCTTCTTCTTTCATTTACTGTCGAACCCTGCTAAAGCAAAATACTGACTCGGTGACCTTGGGCAACTCACTTAACCTTCTAATGCTCCAGTCCATCCAGCTGCAGAAATGGGTAGAAGCAGGACCCAACTGGAAACAAAATATTGCATATCAGCTGCACTGTTTTGGGTAAATAAATTTGCATCACAAAAAAAGTGCTGTGTTGCATACACTGGATGTCCATAGGACACTGCTGTTTTACAAACCACATACTGCAGAATTTCATGGTGACACATACTAGCTGTGTGTAATGCATACCGATACCACTAAAGGAAAACTGGCAGTCAGACAGTTGTCAGGTGGATCAAATCATGCATTGCCCTCTGTTGCACACTTCCTTGTGGAGATACCCACTGGGTTGCGCTCTTACTCGACCATTTATACTGCTGCCTCGGCTACTTCAAGGAGCATTCCCATTTCTTAGCTCTGCAGGGCTGCTACCTGGTTTTTCAAACACTTTTATTTCCCACCACAGCATCAATCAGTTGAGCCATAGAGATACTGCCTTTGGGACCTCAGACCTCCAGTCTCTCATTTCATAAGGTGAACGCTCCTAGTCGCTTTCCCTTTGTGGACTGCTGGAAGTCTGCCAACATGTGGATAGTAAACTGAACTGAGGTACTTAACAGAAGAGGTTGCGTACTTTCAGTTGTAATTTTACTGCTGGTATTTAGTTTACATCCACCTGACCCACTTGGCCTCCCCTTGCTAGTCTCTCCTCTGCTTCCGGTTTCAATGTCCAGATCTGAGAGTTAGGTTTGGAGACTTAAAGATGTGTTGTTAAGTGGTAGGACTAGGAGCCTGGTCAGAATGCTTATAAGTAACCCCTTCATAATATTATTTCTATTGTCTGGTGTCTGCTACAGAAAAAAAAAACACCCAGAAATATTATCCATCACTGAATGTTGTAACACTGTTTTCATTTACATCTCTTGAAGGTAAAATACCTTTTGTGGATAGTGGCCGGTCATATCGGTGGATAACAGATAGCCTAACCAGGTAGCTGTAACAAAAGCCCCTGTTTGACTTTGTGTAATGAAAATGAGACAGACCTGTTTCACTTATCAGCATTTGCCTTGTGTTAGCAGTATGGCCTAGTGGTTAGAGTACAGACTCTGGAACCAAGCAACTTTGGTTGAAATCCCATATTAGCCACTTACTGTGTGACCTGAATCAAGGTCTCTGAACTCCCTGAGCGTCAGTTCTCCCAGCTAGAGTGGAAGTATTACTCCACTGAAAACAAGATGCTGCATCTCAGTTGGAGTAGCCATTTTGTACAGACAAAATCTCTTTTATTTTTACCTTAATTATAGGCGGGTTGAAATTGGGTTTTGCAGGCAATATACATCAAGGCATGTGACTGAAAAAAATCCATTCACCCCACCAATACTTCCACTGGTCCAACTTATGTACTTACTGAAGTGGTGCATTCTCCACTACAAGCCAACAGGGCTTGTTAAAAAGGAACATTTTACTAGCCTGATACAAAACTGATCAGCAGTTGCTTGTGGCTAGTGCCAGTTTGGACCATATATCTACTAACAAAACCGTACATGTCAAAGAGTGGAATACCAAGGCTACATTGTAATCTCAGGGCTTCGCTGCCATTGCAAACACATCAGTGAAACCCTGAGTGAAATTCAGCCTACTTCACTCAGGGCATCTATTATTTAAGCATTGGAAGCTGACAGTGCGGGCTCTCCTGTCCAGTAATAATAGTTGCTTGAGTTAGGTTTTCTGAGGTGGCGCTGAAGGAGCTTAACAGTAAGCAAAGGCCTTACTAAATGGTATAATCTAGTATGTTGCTGGCATCTGTTCCATCCAATCAGGATCGAGAACCAGCGAACTTGGTCACTTAACTTCGCTACTGTTATTACTCTTCTGATACATTTCAAGTGGAGCCTGAATCTGAGCGCCCAAATGCTATTAGGTACTAACATTTTGACTTGTTTATTTTTCACCCAGCTTAAAAGTATTTTTTTCATCAGTTAATAGCAATCCATCTGTCAACCCATATCTGCATTTGCAGTTCTAGGGTAAACATTCTGTTCTAATGGGAACAGTCCCCACTGCATATAAGGGACTTATTTATTTATTTTATTTATTTGTATTTCGGATGACACCTTTGAGCCGAGGGCTCTTTTACAAAGGTTCCACGTCAAGACAATAAGGTACAAAACATAACATGATCATTACAATGGAACTTACAAAAAAAAAGACAGATAAGGTTACAATAATAGCAGCCAAAGGCATTGTCAAGGAATTGTGTTGTGAGTTAATTATACAGTACAAGTCATAGGCAGCTTAGTGAAGCTTTGTTAGGAGTGGGTTAGTGGAAAAGAGAAAGAAGAGTGGTGGTGAGGGGGTGGTATGGGAGGGAGAGAGAGAGGCAGGAGGGGAGAAATGGGGAGGGCATTGCGTTGGGTATGTGGTAGATGGGAAACTGCAAGGGAGGAGGAAAGGGGGATGAAAAGGAGACAGATTCATCCTATACCCAGTAATGGGGGTAGGAGAGGAGGAGGAGGAGCTGAGGCAGTGAGGAGGGATGTTTGAGGGTAGTCTGCCTGGAAGGAGTTATAAAACAATCACAGAGGCACCCCAACCACTGAGGTGTGACATAGTTTATACCTAAAGCCAATCGTGGCAATGTTGGAGATTTCTGTAGGTGCAAGTTGAACCAGGTGGAGGCTCTTGACAAGGTAAGAACGCTTGAGCTTGAGAGGTCCGACAGCTGTAGGTATTGTAAAGGTTAGACTGTCCGGATCTTCTAGTTAGGGTGGCGGACACACTGTGGGGTCAATATTGATTGGACTCCAGGGGCATAAGGCCCAGTGATGTCTTCTTAGCTAGGATGCAGGTCTGGTACTTTAGCCTGCCGGATAGCTGGAGCCAGTTAGCCTGCTCAGAATGTCACACGTGTGAGAAAGGCGGCAGCTGAAATAAGGAGTCTGATGCCTTATTAAGGGCCAAGCTATGCGCCGAGTGCAGTATCAGTAGCAGATCCATAGATAACAAGCCCATAGTCAATAGTTGAGATAACAGAGCTCTGGATAGCGAGGTTCAAGGCTTCAGTAACGTTAGGCAATGTTTATGCTTGTATAGTAGCTCTATACGGGAGTTCACAGTTTTAGCGATATTGTCAATGTGTTTGGTATATGAGAGGGAGCAGTCAAGGGTCAGGCCCAGATATTTAAACATATCCACCTGCTCAAGAGTGACGCCTTCGTGGTTGTTAATTATGAGCTCATGGTCCTTGTACTTGTTGTGGGTTCCATGGAACAACATTGTTTTAGTTTTTTTGTGGTTAAGGATGAGTTTATGTGAGCAAAACCAGTCTTCCACTTCTGTGAAACTTTTCTGTAGTTGAGACTGAAGGGAGGTGGGTCGGTGTGGCAAGTGAAGATTACTGCATCATCTGCATACAGTAACATTCTGTCATGGCAGGAGGCAGGGAGATTGTTCAGGAATATGCTGAATAACAAGGGACCCAGGATAGAATCTTGGGGTACTCCAGAGTGGATTGGTAGAGATGACGAGAGAAATTCACCAATCCTGACCTGTTGGGTCCGGGTTACTGAGGTAGCTTTGAAACCAGAGGGTAGTTTCACTTGAAAGACCAAGGAGGGATAATTGTTTGAGGAGAATGGAGTGATTGACAGTGTCAAATGCCTCAGTCAGGTCAATAAAAGAGGCACCGACCAACTGGCCCTGATCAAGTGCATGATGGATATGTGTGGTGAATTCGAGGAGTGCCGTGGTAGTGCTGTGCCCTTTGCGGAGGCCATGCTGCTGGGAACATATAATCAGAGAGTTATATCACTGATACTCAGTAACCAATTTCCTTATCTTAATCAATGCCAGCCCTACTAGCAGGGTTTATTCTGTTCAGTTTACAGTACTAGGAGGCTGTTTCACTCTGGTATGGATGGCCCATATAGTGGAATGGAAGAGGGGAAATTTAAAACTGATAAAGGTAAAACACTAACAGAGTATGATATTTTGATTTTTAATCAATGTAATAACACATTATTATGTACATTGTGTGTGTGTGTGTGTCTGTGCGTGTATGCGCATGTGTGTATTTTATACAAATGTACTTGCAACCCTCGCACAATAGAGCTACTACACACTGATCAGGCTTTCTTGTGTTTTAGTGTTTGGTTAATGTCACATGGGGTTGTGATGTCAGAGGTTGTCATGCTTTCAAGGACAATTGTTTTTAAAGCTAGGCTTCATTGAATAAGCCAATAGATTTCAATAGCTGGCAAAAGTCACTCGAAATTAGTTTGCCCATTAGAGACACAAAGATCATTTAAAAAAGTAGCAGTCTGAATAATGCTTACTATGAAGACTAAAAAATGTTACTTGTGACCTTTTTTTAATTGTTTTATTTATTTGAAATATTGGATTATACCTTTGAGTGCAAGTGCTCATTTACAAAGGTTCCACATCCTAGGCACAATGAGTACAATCAAGATATTCAGGTAATGCAGTAACTCAAAAGAAGGCAGTACAATCATGGCAGTTTAAGTGGAACAATTTAAATGGCACGATTTAAAGTCACAAACAGGACATATGTTTTGCGTTCATATTCCTCTCCTCATGATGGTTGTAGGGCTATAGTGCCACTGTGGGCATCTCTCTTAGGCTTCCATATAAGCAGGAAGTAGACTGTTGACACAGGTGAACAAGTGTGCCTTCCTTTGGATTGTGCCAGTCCTCTTCCTGCCTCTATAGAGTCAGGCAGCATAGGGCACAGCATCCACAAGGCCCTTCATACATAATGGTTGTTCTAATTTGGGCCCGATGCTGTTGGCCTGTGTGTGCAGTTTTGACCACTGGGATTCAGCAAGGCTTGCAGCAGTGTTAAGATGCTGTTACTCATTTGACCTGCCTTACACTCTGACAGTGGCTACCCCAGCCTCGTGGCTTTGGATCAGATGCAGTGGCATTGCTCCACTCTTATCTGCTGCTAGTAAGCTCCAGGTAACAGTATCTGTAAGTACTCATCATGTCAGATGACGACAGCTCAGGGGCTGAAGAACCATCAGACAGTGAGTATCCTCTAGTTAATGGGTAGCAGAAAATGGACAGGTTCCGTGTGCCTGACTTTTAAGGATCGTGTCGGGTCAGTACCAATTTCATCTCCCCTGGAAGTCCTTGTTCTCATCGATACTATTGTTTCTGGCTAGTGAAGTATCAACATTATAGTATATGGTTAGCCTTTGTTCTGTATAAAAATCAGCCTGCTCAAAATCCTTGTTGTGCACATTCTAAACCATTATACACATTCCAAAGTGTTGTGTGCATTCCAAAGAGGAGTTCTGCACAGTTCAGAGGTCATACAATTTTAAATTTCTCATTTATTCCTAATCCAGCTACTTACTAACTACCCCTGCCTCAAAGTTGTACCTTTTAACTTTCAAAAGTCTGTAAATTTGATTTTGATCATTGAACAAAACAAATGAATGGCAAGATTATTTTGTGTTTTCACTTGGTGGGGTCTGTCATTTCGTGTAAAAAACAAAAACTGTATTGTGTGTGTGTGTGTATATATATGTATATGTGTGTGTGTGTATATATATATATATATATATATATATATCTATCTATATATCTATATATATTTTAGAGGCAAGAACTCTTATCGTATTGTTATTGTTCCACAGTGACAAAAGCTTAGGAATTTGTGTTAGGGTTGAAACCCTTGGCCCTCGCCCACCTCCCAACCAGCATTGGGATGCGCGTTGGGCGTTACACCCAACTCTCACCCCATCACATGTTTAAAGAAGCTGAGGAATAGGAGAATGGGGTGAGAGTTAGGACCGATGACTCCAACGCGCACCCCGATGCCGGTTGGGGGTTGGGCTGGAGAGGTCCAAGAGGGGTTTCACCCTAACACCGAATTTCCTCATTTTTTTCGCTGTGGAACAACCCTAACTGATGCATTAAATGGAGTTTTTTTCCCCTAATTTCCCTTCTTTTTGAGAATGATGACGAGAAATAGTGAAAGTAATGCAGCGGCAGGGCCCCGCGCTCCCGCCACGTGATGCCTTGTGACATAGTAACAGGAACAGCAATGCAAACAGAAGCACCAACAGTGGTGCATATGGTAACGGAAATGTAAATGGCAAAGGAAATGTTAATAGAAATGCAAGTGCAAAGTGACGCAAATGGACATTGAAGTGCGTACGAAAACGCAACTGGTAACGTGAACAGTGATGGCAGTGTATTTTAAGAGAAATGTTATGTCACAGCAAAAGAATGTGAAAGGAACAGAAATGGAAACGCAGTACGCAAATGCACACATAAACACAAACCGTGAATGCGACAGGCACAGTACCGCAATTGTAATGCAATGGTAAAATTAACATGAAGAATAACATCAAAGGAAGGAACAGAAGCACGACGAAACGTAGAAACCAAAACGCCGTGACGGCACAGTACTGCAAATTGTAAATGCAAATGATAACGGTAACAGTAACAATAACAGCAAAGGAAACAGAAATGCAAAAGGAAAATGCAAGTGCATATGGAAACGCAAACCGTAATGCACACGGCACAGTAACGCAATTGCAAAATGCAAATGGTAACAGTAACAGCAAGGAAGACGGAAATGAAAGAGAAATGCAAATGAAAGGACTACCAGAAATGCAAATGGCAATGCGACGATGACTCAAACAGAAACAGTAGTGGAAACACAAATGGTAATAGTAACAAAACGCAAGCTTAAATGAGAACGCAGCGGTAATGCACAGGTTTTGCATGTACACGGAACAGTAATGCAAACGGGACATAAATGCAAGTGGAAACAATAACTGTAACTAGTAACGGAAGCTCATACCCTGTTTTTGCAAACAGGTGCATAGAGAAACACAAAGAATGTATGCATTGTAATGGGCATCGAAGCTTAAAACGAGCATTGGAAGTACTTAATTGCTAATATCTCAGCAACCGCACGACGTAGAAAAAAAACTTAAATTTCACAAAATTCATGATTTTCCTGGCTAGGATTTTGCCATTACATAGCCCATAAGGCTATGCAGCTCACAACAAAAAATCTGGATCTTGCATTGTTTTCGAGATACAAGCCTCGAAAGGCGCGGTGTACGCCACCATGTTAGTCTATGTGAAAAAACGCCAACTTCAGAGTACCATAACTTTGCAACCATGCAGTATTTTTTTACCAAACCACCAAAAGGCACATGTGTGAGATGTTGGCTCGTGCTCCTCCAAATTTCAGCTCAAAAGACCAAACCATTCTTTTGCAGCAGGGTGGCAAAGAACTGCTGTCATTTTGGCCATAGTCTGAAAGTAGTGTCATGATTTGTAAAGCTATTGAAGAGTTTGCAAAGTGTCGTGAGGCGACACTACTTGCAACACTGCTTTTCCAGAAATTTGAAAACATATTTCTAGGGTGTTTCACCCCAAAATAAAGACATGGCTAGCATCCTCAGGGTCCTACTAGGTGAACACAAAAATAATTGTGTTGCTAGAGGGTCCCAAATTTAAATGCCAAGCATTTTTCTGGTCACCAACTGAAAACAAAATGGTGGATTTGTGACACTACTAGGGCCATTTGTGACATTGAAAAGTGCATTTGCGAGACTGTCAAACTTTTTGTTAACTTTTCCCATTGACTTATAATGGGAACTTGTTTTTTGAATAACTTTTGAACCGTCTAATATTTGTTCACAAACTCTTTGAAAAGCACATTGGGGACCCCGGCCACACATTCCCTGAAGTTTTCGGACCGTAGTGCAAACCATGCGACCTGTAGTCGCGAGCAAAGAATTCACCAGACACCATAAACTCACATGCAGATCACACTTAATAACTCCGCAGCTGTATATTTGACCAGTACAAAAGTTAGCAGATCCCAAGATGTATGGTTCTTGATCATGCATTCACAATTTCAGGTAAATCTGTTGAATGGTGGCAAAGTTTGACCCTTTAACCTTAAAAGGGCTACTCAACCCTAACTATGGTAGCACTACCGTGCTACCATAATATATATATATATATATATATACGATCAACTGCATGGGTTCACACAGGGAAGGTCTTGTCAGACCAAACTTGTGCACTTTTACGACTGGGTGACTAGGGCCCTAGATGAAGGCAAGGCGGTTGATGTCCTGTATTTGAACTTCAGTAAGGCCTTCAACTTGGTGCCACACAGGAGGCAGGTAGGCAAGCTGAAGGGGGTGGGGGCTAGGGTGGTCAAATGGATTGGAAACTGGCTGGAAAACAGACAGCAGAGGGTTGTAGTAAGGGGGTGAACTATCATCACCACGAGCGGTCATCATTGGGGTTCTGCAGGGCTCATTGTTGGGACTGGTGTTATTCAACATCTGTGCAGCAGATATGGTAGATGGGATCCAGAATCAGATAAGTTTGTTTGCTGATGACACCAAAGTGGGAGCAGGGGTGGATACTGCAGAAAGACCTAGAAACATTGGAGAGTTAAGCATATTCCTGGCAGTTGGGATTCAGTGCAAATGAGAGCAGAATTATGCACTGTGGTAACAAGAATCCTGGATACAGCTACTAGCTAGGGTGTGTGCAGTTGTCTTGTCTCTGTTGAGGAAAAAGATCTGGGGGTGTCTCTGTCGAAGAAGAAAGATCTGGGGGTGCTGGTCACTGGTCATATTCTGCACAGTGTAGGAAGGTGGTAGTGAAGACCAACAAGATGCTGGGGTGTATAGTGTGGGGAATCATATCAAGGAGTGAAGAGGTGGTTCTGCCACTGTACAGGGCTCTGGTGAAGCCTCACCTGGAGTACTGTGTGCATTACTGGTGTCCCTTCTTAAAAAGGGACATTAGACTGTTGGAGGGGGTACAGAGAAGGGTGACCAGGATGAGTGGCATGAGAGATAAGCCCTACAATGATAGGTTATGGAAGCTGAATAGATACTCCTTGGAGGACAGAAGAGATAGGGGCGATATGATTGAGACCTTCAAATACTTGAAGGGCATAAACAGGGTTAGCCATGAAGGTCTGTTTAGGTATAGAAAAGAAGGGAGTACATGAGGGCATAGTCAGAAATTGGAGCGGGGGAGGTTCAGAGGAGAGATGAGGAGGGACTTTCTCACAGAGATGGTGGTGATGGCTTGGAATGCATTGCCTGAAGAACTGGTTTCATATACATCAGTAGGGGGATTTAAGAGGGTGTGAGATAGGGTCATGGGCAAAATCTGAGCCGGGGAGGGGGGGGGAGATGGTGATAACTCACATGGTACAAGCAAGGAGGAAAAGAAAGAGGGGGATGAGGCAGCATCAGTACTCAACACTGAGAGTTGCACACTCGAGTAGACTTGATAGGCCATAAGGCCCGTATCTGCTGGCATCATCGTATATTCATATGTTCATATGTATTTAAAATAAAATATGGGCAACCATACAACTTGACATGCGTTTCCATCGAGGGGTTGAGATGACAGCATGGACCTCTTGGGCTTCACTCTCAAGGTTCATATGCTGTCTTCTTAACCCCTTGATGGAAACACAGCCTTGTCGTGTATGGCTGCCCATACATTATTCTCTATATTGTAAGCATTGAGACTGCCATTTGTAAAAGCTCCACAGGTATATCCACGCCTTTTTTTTTTTTTTTTGATGTAGAAGCACCAGCCACCCCTGCGGCAGTTTGGCAGTTGTGTGCTTGAAGTAAGCAGTACCTCCATCAGACCACAAGGGACCACGTTTTGAGGCTTGCCTTTGGGGAACTACCTTTTCTGATTCTAGGAGTGTTTCTGAGCATTGTATTGTGATTTCTGCTCTACAGACCCTGCTCCCATCAGCAGAGGGAAGTGCAGAAACATGTCAGGATGCTTACGGAGGGGAAATCTCAGAGCAAAAAGTACAACAATTGAAGTCCCTCTCCTAGCCACAGTGGTCAGCTTGTTGTGTGTCAAGTGTGAGAAGACACTCACTGGACAGCAGGACCCATCCTTCACCTACATGACACAGGAATCGGCAGCACCATGAAATGGGAGGAGTTTCACACCCCAGGTGTAAAACAGTCAAATATGCCAAGATCCTGGCATCATAGCAAAGCAAGAAGAGAATAAGGATGCAACCACCATCAATCCCCAGCTCTTTGACTGTAGACGATGGAGAGTTAGACAGCTTGTCGTCCAGATGAGACGGGGGGGGAAAAAGGATACCGCTTTGTTTCTGAAGACCTGTAGGTCTATATTTGGAAGTCGCCACTGCAGTCAGTATATCCTATGTATACTTCACCCTGTCTATTGTGCTTCTGAAGTAGTATTTGAAAAATGTTGATCATGTTCCCTCTCAGCCTTCTCTTCTCTAGACTGAACAGTTTTCCCCCCCAGGCTGCTAATCAACATTGTGACTCTGTTCTGGACCCTACATGGTTAACTTCCCTGCAACTTCAGAACCCCACTCCTTCAAGCCACACAAAGCCCTACTGCCAGCTGGACTCACCTCCTGCTACCAGTTTTCACCACCAGGCTTTCCAGATCATTTATTGTTCCACAGCTCTGACATTTCCATACAGTTGCGGGCCCTGTATGCCATGCAGGAGATGAAGCTGAGGTGGTACGGGGTCGGATGGCATAAGAGGAGCATGAGGGCTATTATTACATGCAGTGGAAATGGGTATTTCCTCCGATAACTCCCTGCATCAACCACCTTCGGGAGCATACATGCCATGACATCTTTTGGGGGGGGAGGGCGTGGTGACTTCCGGCATTCAAGGCTACTACCTAGTGCACCTTCACCAGACCACCACCAGTGACTGCTGTAGGAGCAGTACATTGCGCAGCCCTCCCCCGGGAGGAGTGCATCCTCGTGGATGCTCTGTGACCCTCCCTGCCAGTCTCTGCTCCTGCCGTCCTGGGCTTGGGGTACACCCAGGTCACTAGAGTGCCCAGCGGATGCCCCCATCTTGGTGCCATGGAGACCCAACTGTAATGTCCTTTTGTGTGGGATTTCTTGTCTGAGATTGGTGAATGATTTGTTGCATTCACCCTATTCTGACCGGATGCAGATACCTGTGTCTGCAGAGTATGTCATTGAGAAACCCCGAGCTGTGGAAGGGATAAAGGGACTCTTTTCTACCCCACTGCTCAGCGTATCCAGAGCACCCCCCAATTACACATAACACAGACTGTCTTGCAAAGCTCATCTTCCCAGCATTACTGCTCTTGGGCACCTCTACAAATCCTGCTGTTGGAGATGCTGCTCAGGTTCCCTCAATTATATGAAATCCAGAGGGGCTGTTTCCAGGCATTCCCCTCCGATTTAACTAAAAACTTTTATCTATATCCTCCCCACCTTTAACCCCCTCATAGAGTCTGATTTGTTTTCTTTAGTACCATGGATAGAAATCATTAGAATCATAAACAGCTACAGAATCTTGGACATAAAGAGAACATTTTGTAAAGTAATCCCAAGTAACATGGGACTATGCCCAGGTGCTTTGTGGCAAATACCAAAACCCGAGTAAATGAAAAGATATAGATCAACACCTCAAGCATTACATTTTCCTGTTGGTTTTGAGGCTCCATAATGTGGCAACTGGGTTTTAATCATTTTAGACTTAGGCATTTGTCTAAATCAAGCAAGTTCGAAAAGTCAGGATCAAATCGTACAGAGAAGCAGCGACACTGTCTGGATGTTTTAGGATCCAGTCTAAGGTTTTCTCAAGAGCTACATCAATGTCGTTTTAGTTTTAAACCAGACACACATTAAACTGAGGAATCCAGAGTAAAGCCAGGAATTGCCCATATAATGTCAGGAAAAGAAACTGGAAAGCAAAAACCATCCAACGCTTGGCCCAGGTTGGGGAATAAAGCCAAGGAGCTTATCCGACCTTACACTCCTATTCAATCGAACTGCCCAGGAGAGATGTCGCTTTTCATCTGCAGTTCACACAACTCCCGACATCCGTCTCCGAAGTGAAGTGAAAGTCTTAATTTGAAGCACACGTCCCTGCAGCTTGCAGGCACGTGACATCAAGAAGTGGAGGAGGAAAGGGGCACCGCTGCCCAGCTGATAGGCCCCTAATAGATGTTGCAAACCACAGATTCAGACTCCCCATCACCAAACGAGGACTTAAATGTAAATGAGTACCTCCGGAGTTCCACTTCAGGTTTCTTGCGGCGTGCATCACTGTGTTATTCTGTGATCTCGCCCTTTGCTCTTCTGATCGGATGTAGGCAAGTGCTGCATCTGGGTTCAGAAGGCCTTTTGTTTTGCCCTGGCATCTTATGATGAGGCAAGCAGGATAAATTAGGCAAATGGTCAATTGAGGTCATGTAGCTTCTTCCAACATCTACAAAGGCCTGACGTTGAGTCTGGAGTTGTCGTGAGTAGTCCAGGAAGATGCTCACCTTGGATTGCTGGATCATAATTGGGCCCCTTTAAGAGTGGCATCCAAAATCTCAGCCAGTCCTGAAAATGTAAAATTCTGACTATGATGTGACGGGCCTTTGGTCAGGAGATAGTTTGGGGCCTGAGATCAGTGAGTCTTTGTCTCTCCAAGGAGAGAGATTCAGGTAGGTGCAGAGTCTGCCAAAGTCATCTTTGAAGAAAATTCAAAATTATTGCCCTCTGTGCCTTCCAGTTCTCCTACCAAATGGAGCTTACATCTCCTTTCTCGGTTCTCATGATCATCCAGAATTTGCCTCCAGTTTTCTATCTCTTTTGTAGTTGCACTGTATCTGTTGTGGTGCGGGATGTTGTGTCCTCTTGGGAGCTTAAGTAGGATTCCAATTCCTCAAGGTGAGTGCCATGCTTTTCTACTGTGTCAATTATGGTATTCACTGTCTGTTGCAGGTGGTTTAATTGCGCCGACATATTTTCAAATCCTGATTGCATATTTGTAGAAAGGTTGTAGTTCACATCCTTAATTAATTTTTATAGGGCAGAGTAATTCAAAGATGGACCCGGGTCTCCTGTCAGGCCAGCAGGACTCTAATCTTCCCCTGCAGACCTTGTGTTGGCTCAGGTTAATGGCGGCTCCGGGCCTTGATTCTTCTGTGATTCTCCTGCTGTTTTAAAGTTGAGTTTGGCCTGATTTTTAATAATTTTGTTTGCAGCAGCCATCATCTGTCTTAGAAATGAGTTTTCTATCCAAAACAGAGCTTTTGGATGAAGGATGGAGATAATATTTAAGTGGATGGATGCAGGAGCTCCTCCTCTTCTACACGTGCATACCACAGCTCAGCTTGGCCACACACCCGGGGCCTAGCAGTCCTCATCTGCCGTCAATTACTATGTTATGGATGGTTGTAAAATGTGTGAGGCAAACTGTGCAGAGGCCATCATCTGGAGCATCCCAGGTGGGACAATATATGTTTTTTTCTCTCACCATCTGTCCTCCCATATGGAACCTTCACTATGCCAACACCAGAAGCAGATGGGAAGTGGGCAGTCCTACTCCCCAAGATGAAGCATCACAGCATCGCCACAGATACTCTGCACCCTCCCTGCCAGCCTTTGCTCCTGATATCCCAGGCACGGGCAGGAAGCCGGTAATCAGCATGTAGAGCTATCCACTTATCACTCTGCACCATTAGTTCTCACACTTTCTATAGTGAGCCTCCCACAAGCCATGGGAAAGATTTTGAGCCTCCTCAAATTTGGAAATAATTTTGGCCTCCCTACAGAAAAAATATCATCATGGAAACTGTGACACTGCACTTCATCCTGGTGGGCTTTCCTGTACTTTGCACGGTACACCAGCAATAAAGTGAGACTAAAGTTGACTGAGTATGTTCTCTTTTATCCAACTTCTTATTCTCCCCAACCCCTTACAACAGGTTATCCTTGTCACTCCATTTTTCTGACCCGGACCCTTGTTACTTTGTTTCCCCTATCTGAACAACCATCCTAACAGCCTTCATATCTTCCCCTCTTACCCTGTTGTTAAGAAACGCTCTGTACCTTACCCTAAGTCACGCCTTGAAAACAAGCTGGCTCAGTGTGCTTTTTCCGGTCACTAATTTTATGGTAGAAACAAGCCTGGACTCTGTGTGCCTTTCCCAGTCACCAATTTACATGTAAATGGACAGCTACCGTAGTAAGCTTTGACTCAGTGTGGTTTTGCCGGTCACCAATGTACATATACTGTAAATACACGCTCAGAAACAATAGTTGGCTCAGTGGGACATTCCTGATCACCAATTTGTGCATAAGTAAACAAAGTCACCTGCCATTATCCATATTTAATGTGCGTCATCCCTTCAAACAAAACCTCCAAAACCTTATATTGTACATTCTCAGACTTAACAGGGCCTCCCCTGGAACAGTTTGGGGCCTCCCTTGGGAGGCTGGCCACACCATTTGAGAACCACTGTTCTAGTCTGATTAAGGGAGGGAAATGGGTCCCGTTGCTGTTCCATATAGCTGTACACTGCATCAGAGATACTCCTATTATTGATCTCAAAAACTTGGTAACCTAAGATGTAAGGTCAACACATTCAGGCTATCTAAGGTAGGGCCTTGATTTATAGTGTCTAGCTATACCACAAACCTGTACTTAATCTAATTGTACCGAAAGTATGTGACAAACTCCAGTTGAACACCAAACATAGCACGTTGAACTCAATGTAGTGGTATGTATGAACTGCTGACTGTTTTAAATAAAATGTACAAAAAACAAAAAAAAAAAAAACGCTAGGCCCACCTAGTCTGCCCGTACTTTTATTTATTGAAAAGTTTCACCAGGAAAGGCACACTGAACAATATAAAATTACCTCTCACAGAGTGTCCTGGGGAAGGGGAACATGGGAGTACAGTAATCAAAAGCACATTTCCATGCAGTATTATAGAAAAATATATACAATAATCAACAACACATTTCCAAAGGTAATATAAAAGAGAGAAGCAACAGAGTAAAAAAACAAATACATCAGTTAGTAGCATTAGATAATCATTGAGATTTGATGCGAGAGGAGCAAATTAAGAGCATTGCAGATTTAATACATACAGTGCGGACGAGGACGTGCAATAAAGTACTTTGGTTTCCCCTTACCTGCCTGATTCAGCAGCCACTGACCCTGGCTGGTCATTGGCTTTCACCTCTTTCCCATCACTAGGGTTCCCTTCTGCCTATCCCATTCGTGTTTGAACCCCCCCACTGTGCTATCTTCCACCGCCTCCTGAGGTAGGTTATTCCAAACATCTACCACCCTTCTGCGAAGAAAAAACTTCCTCACATTCCCCCTTATCCTGCCCCCTTCTAATCTCATATCATGCCTTCTCGTCCTTGTACATCTTCTATAATGAAAGATGTCACCCACCTGGACTTTGTTTATACCCTTAAGATACTTGAAGGTTTCAGTCATATCTCCCCATTACCGCCTCTCCTCCAGTGTATACATATTGAGGCCTTTCATTCTCTCCTTATATGTCTTCTGGTGCAAGCCTCTTACCATCTGTGTTGCTCTTTCTCTGTGCCAGCCTCCAATTCTGTTCACGCTCTCATAAGATGTGGCCTCAGAACTGTGCCCGCCTCTCCAGATTTCGCCTACCAGTGTGTAGTACAGTACATCGCACTTTCCTCCTTCTGCTAGTGATATCCTTCCTATGCACCCCAGCTGCCACTGACCCTCCCCACTGCCTTGGTACACTGTTTGGTTTCTTTGGTCATCTGATATGATTATCCCTAAATCCCTTTCTTCCTTGGTAACTGTCAGCAACTCCACCCCCATCCTGTAACTTTTTGCATGGTTTCTGTGCCCTAGGTTAATGAGTTGCATAACACTGTGCATGCTTCCTTCGCTGGGCTCCCTAATCCAGGCAAAATTTCACTCCCTCAGATGGCAGTGAAGGGAGGGGTCTCCCAGGAAAGGATAGACCTGGGACTGTGTGCAACCACTGTAGTCTGGCAGCATATGATGGTTGCACAGGAGTAAATCTGGTGGCGATGATAATGTAGCCGTGTTGAGGACCAGAAGTAGTAGAGTGCCTGGAGCCCTAGAACGATGGTAAGAGAGAAAATAACAACAAATAAAATTCACAGTACTTTCAGGCAAATCCCCTGGAAATCACTTTAGCTTATTCACGCAAAACAAGAATTCATAAACACGTGACTTTAAAATCTATCATGAATTCCATAATGCAAATGTCAAAATGGGTTTTTAATTGTTTCCCCACCCCATATCTGATCCAGGATCCCCATTCGAATAAGAATCGCCTGCCGATATTTTCCATAGTATAGTGGTCCCCCACCCTGGTAGGCATAAACCCCTCCCCCACCTTGTACCACCCTTGCCGGCGACTGGCACAGCCCTCCACACCCCGCCACAGCCAGTTGCCCACTGATCCAATCAAGAATTGTACTGTATATAGTATGAGCTCCATTGGCATCAAAATTGGGCTCGTACTATGTACAGATAAGTGATCAGCTGGGCATGCTGTTCTCGTTTTAACAACTGATGAACTGCCGAAGAGTTTCTTTTTTTTTTTTTAATACCATATTTGGATTTCCTGGGCACCAGACACCCCACTTCTCCGCTGCTCTCCTGTTCAATGTACAGCCAGTGGGCTCTTAATAGATGGTACAGTATTTTGGTTAACTGCTCCTCGCGATTGCACTACAAAAATAAAGAAAAAATAAAGCAGCATTCGGTGTCTAGCCAGTATGCTTCAGAATAGCCTGTACAATATTTCATGATGTATGCACCTTTTTTTTTGGAAGGGGGGGAGGGTTAGTAACTATAACTACAGAGGCCAGCCACACTAGGACAAATTTCACCAAGTGAAAAAAAAAAAATCATACAAGTGAGGCAGGCGGAGGAACTATTTTATGTCAAATATATAGACCAAGTTAACTTTTTTATTATTTAAACCTAATAGTTTAAAATTTTAAAAACATATAAAGTACAGAATCCCATTTTATAAGCGCAATAAGACACTCTGGGGGTGTGCACTAGACATTTCTAGTGAACGGCCAGGGCACTTGTCCTCGTGCCTCACTACGCCCCTTGCTATGCGTTAGAAATGTCTAATGCCTACCTCCTCGTGTGTTATCACTTACGTAGACAGTGGACTGGTACAGAATTGTTGTCACAAGGATTTTGCTTCATTACCTTGCGACTGTGCATCAGGTCGGACCCCACATTTCTGCCTTCCTACCTAAAACCTTTAGCAAAAAAAAAAATCCTAGCTGGTATCAGCAGAACTCAAGTACACAACTTTTAAAAACATAACTGAGGGCATTTGCAGAGAACCGGATCTTTGTCGCTTATTGATTTACTCCTGATGCTTATTCCTTAGCTGAGGTCATAATTTCCTGTTTATGAAGTTCCCCCTTTCCCCCTCTTCCCTCTGACAAAGTCCAGTTAGACTGATATTACCTCATACCTGTAAATGCACTTAGTAACTGTTTCATGTTGTCACTTATCTTGTTTAAACTACCTAGTGTTGCTACTTACAATTATTTCTGTTATCAACCTAATATATTTTTGTGCCACAGATACTAGACCAATGCATTCGTATTACTATGTAAAGAATGTTATGTCTTATGAACAGGACAGTGTTAAATGTCCAGTAATGTGTTACACCTGACTTGGAACCTTTGTAAAATAGCTGGTTGGCTAAAAGGTATTAATCTGAAACTGAAATAAATAAATAAAAAATAAATGAAATCACAGTCCACTGGCATAAAAATGATTGTGAGTTCACAGATGACATCAGCTAGAAATAAGGATTGGGAGTGCATTAAACTTTTAAGACACTGGAGAAACGGAAGGAACCAGAGATACAAGAATGGCTAGTACAGTTGAGGAAGACAGCCAGCTGCGAAAGGGTTCAGGCAATCTTCAGAGGTAAAATCGAATTCAAATGTGGGGCAGATACCTAAGCTCAGCATGTTGTAAGGTTCCAGAAGCTCACTTTCTTCCAGAATACTTGATCCTGCACCCCTAACGCACAGCATGAATGAGGGTGACAGAATAGCTAGACAGACAGAACTTTAGATTTTTCTGATTTTAGTTAAATGGTGGGGTGATGCTCTAGACTAGTGGTGTCCAGTACATAGGCCACTGTCCACATGTGGCCGATTGCACATAAACTTGTGGCCAAGATAGGTGCATGGAGTACCAGCAATACAAAGCGTTAAAAATGGCAGAAAACGTTCATTGGCATTACAGAATTGCAGTTATTTATTGACCAAATTGCAGCTCAAGATTTCACGCACTTGCCCAATCTACAGAGATTCTCTGGCAGTGACGATTTTGAACGTGAGCACTGCTGCAGTTGGCTGCAAAATTTGCTCCGCAAGTTCCAAGAAAGATTTCTCTGTTTTGGTGGACTTGGGATTGCATTCCAGTTTCTGAGAGATCCATTCCAATTTGATGTCCGAAGTGTGTGTCACATGGCTAAACTGATATCCAGAGACAGGCGTGGAATTGAAATGGACTTGCTTTTGCTGGAAGCATCAGAATTCAGCCGAAGAGAAGGAGATTCACTGCTGCTCATGTGGCAGAAGGTATTTTTGGATGGCGACTACTGGGTACTCATGCTGTCGACTGGCTTATCGAGATCTTGCCACATCACGCCTGTGCTCTGCAGTCTGCAGTGGCTGCCAGTTTATTGGCGGATCACCTTCAAGGCCGGTTTACTGACCTATAAAACCTTACACGGCCAGACGCTGGGTTACCTGCAAGGTCTCCTTTGTCCTTATCGTCTCCTCCAGTCTCTGCGCTCCTCTGACGAGGAATTTTTAGAGGTTCCCAGGGTATGTCTTAAAACCTCTGATGCTCTTTCTTTTGCTTTTGCAGCCCTTACCCTGTAGAACTCTCTACCTGTTGGTTAAGAGAGTGCCCGACTGTCAAGAGTTTTAAATCTGCCTTTAAAACTTCCCTTTTAATCAAGCTTTTTGGATTTTAGTTAGTCGGACTAGTATTATTTATTATAGATTATCTGATGTTTTTATGATTTTATGTATTGTGTTATTTTATTGTACAAGCATTTTGATCAATTGGAATTGCACTTTTTATAAAAAAAAAATGGATGGCTGCTAACCACTCCCGGTGGTAGGACACTAGGTAAATGGCATCACTGATTCCCTCCCCCCCCTTGCCACCACTGCCCCGCCACCAGTTCCCTCACCCTGCAACTCCCACCCCTTACCTCCTCCTTCCACCTACCTACTCCACCCATTTTGCCACCCTCCCATCCCATTCCCCATTACCTCCCCTTTTTCCTCTGCGCCTCCACCATGCTGCTACTCCTCACTGCTTCTTTCTTCCTCCATAGAAACGCTGATGACAAAGCCTTCTCTGGCTGCTTCTACTCTGAGCAATGATATTGATCCTTAGACCTCGTGCACTTACTTAGTGCCTTAACATTGAATCTGTTTTTGCTCAGGATAAAGTTTCCACTTATTTCTATGCAACCAATGTATATGTGTACACAGTGGCGGAGACAGGTTTGGGAGCATTTGGGAGCCAGGGGGTGCCATTGTCAATCACGGGCTCCACAATGGGCACTAAATAGTGAATAAAGATGGTGGTGGGGCGCCACTACTCACATTGGGGCAGCTAGGAGGGGCGACCGCCCCCCCAGCCCCCCCTCTAGCTCTGCCACTGTGTGTACACTCTTTGGAAACTACAGTGTAAACCTACTGTGGACTGTGCGGATCCCTATGTAACCTAACTGTTGTTTGTCTTTGTATCTGTATGACCTGGAACCTTTGTAAACAAGTCTCTGATTCAAAGGTATTAATCCCAGTCTGAAATAAATAAAATATTGATTGATTGAAAACTTCTGCCCATGTTTGGCTCAACTTACATGTGTGAGGCAATATAATGACTGAAAAGTTTCTCACCAAAGATATGTTCCCACTGTAGAAAACTGTTACGGTTACTGCTTGTATCTTTTTACTTAGTACATTTACAATTACACTGGGTTTTGTCTGCTGTTTGAATCTGTTTTTGTGTTGTGTGGTCAGTCTGGTGCTGCACTGGCAACATTGATGACCAAATAAAATCTGTATTGGACACCACCGCTTTAGACTATGTATAACGTTTTACTGCTTATTAGAGTTGTATCTGAGGGAATTTTCCCGGTAGGATCTGCTTTTCTCCTTTATATCTGTACTAGGCAATGAATATTATTGTATAGTATGGTGAATATTGGAAAGTATTGGGAAATTGTATTGTAGCATTTTAAAGCTGAATATACAGTAAAAATAGAAGTTAAAAACAAATCTTGGAGGCATAGAGATAGCAGCTGTGACTAAAAGCAAAACAAATAAAATAAATCTTGGATCCTGTTTTATTTAAACGCCTTTAACGCAGCACTATTTGTTAGTCAGCATGTGGTGTTTTTTAATAATGTTTGTCAGAAATATTAAGACACCCATTTTTCTTTTGGTTTTCTTTCATTCCTGAACCAAAATATGGGATTTTAAAATGTTTTAAAGTTCTCACTCCCATGCCATGCTCATCATGAAAATTATACCGGAGGCTGTATAAGCTCAGTGGTTTAAGGCTCTGAGCTGCAAACCTGGAGACCTGGGTTTGAATCTCACAGCCCCCACTTGCATACCGTGTGACTCTGAGCAAGTCACTTAACTTCCTTGTGTTCTCAGGTCACACCTGGAAACAAGCTTCAGCTTAAAAAAAAAAAAAGAAATCTTGGTACAGTGCTATGCTATTCACCATCAGGAACGTGGCAGCACCATTTTAACACATGCATATTATAATTCTAGTGTGTATATTCAACAGGTAGCCTCGGCAGAAGAGATTTCTAAAAATTGCAAGTGGCGGCCATCTTTAATGACATGAGTAATTACAACATTAGCTATAAAAGCTATTCTTAATATGTGAGAAAACAAGTACACTTAGGATGAATCTAAGAAAGTCAGAAATAACTTTCATTAACAGACTACATGATAACATTTTTGTGGACTACCAAGTACTGCTGCTTTAAGGAATGGATAGTAATTCAAAATGTGTGTTTTTCGTTTCTGTGTAGCCACTGGTGCCTGTTTTTTGCTTGTGGCAGGAGTCCCTCTTTACCAATGACTGTTACTACTATCCTTTAATATTGGAGTAGATTAAAAAAGTAGAATGAACATTTTAAGTTGAGAAAAAATGGATAAAGCTCTTCTGGCGTGTGTGCTTTTTTTGTATTTTTGGCAATTTTCAGTCTTGAATGGGCTCTGTTATCAGTCAGTTAATGGATGTATACAGCAAGGTGAAGCCTTCAACTACTCAATAACTCAAAGCATTAGACCTCACCAGTGAAGGGTTGTATTTTCACCCTTGTTGAGTACTATTTTCCTCTTTATTTCTCTCATGTCCCCAACCTAATTCACTGCTACTGCAGCCCAGTCTTCTGGGAAGATGGGGCTAGTGATTGGCTCAGCAGCCGGTGTCAGTAGCACTCTTTGATAGCCCAAAAAAGCACCGTCAAGCATCAGGCTGTCACACTTCATATGCCAAGCATGGCCATCTCTGGCATGTAACGTAGAGCCACTGATTTAGTGATTTTCCCTTGTCAAAAATGGGCAATTCTGTGTTACGAAATCTTAAAAATAATTTTTCCATAAATTGAGTGCAGATCTACAAGTTTTGCGCCAAATGTGGGGTTTACACAAATTGGGCACCAAGTATGTTTGTAAATGTGGTGCAAACCATTTAAAAAAAATATTGTTTGTATTTATGTAGATGTTTCTCTCCTTGGTGCTGGCCCTTCTCAGTGTCACCACGCTCTTGGCTGGCTCACCTCCCCCAGGACTCACCGGCCATTGTACCCCCACAGATTCCCCCCGTGGCAAGGCCAGGAGGGTAGGTGTTGCTCCCCCCTCAGTGTCCCAGTCTAGTCTGTGGCCTTGCCTGGTGACGAGTGGGGCAGGCATCATCCAGCAACACTTCTCGTTTTCTCCTCTGTTTTCTCCCCTTGTAGCTAGTGTCCTATATGGATGCAGATGTGTGTGTACGTAGAGGCATGCATGCATCAGTTGCCATCCGCTCCCTGCACTGGACGCAACCGCTGCCCCACCTTGCCTTTACGTGGTGGCAGTACAGAAGCGGCATGGCACATCCCCTCCCCGAAAGAGGAGAGTTCTCAGGCGGATGCTCCATCCTTTCACCGGCCAACTCCCATCGGCCCAAATTTGCATCTGAACCTGGGTCGCTGGCATGATGGGAGGTGTGGCCTACAGTGCCTCAAACCTCTGCACCATTGGCCAGCAGTGCAAACCATTGTTTAATAAAAGGCAGACTCAAAGTAGTGCTTAAAAATGGCAAATTCTGTTTTATTTCCATTTTTGTGGAAAAAGGTACCCGAGTAACTCCACCTTTACTGTCCTAAAGTGGAAGTGCCATGGTGGGGTCGAAAGCTGAATCTCCTGCATTGGTAGCTCTGTTCTACAGCCATGACATGAGGCAAGTATGCATCTCCTTGATGGTTTAATTGTTAAACAGAGGCAGATTTTACAGTGCTTGTAGCCAGACTGACAAACTGAGCATATGGATCCAGTGGTAGAAGCAGGGATAAATCTGTCATGGAGAATAAATGCCTACACAGACCAGTCCCCAATTTTAAGTCCGAAAAAGCCATTTACTCTTGATTTTTTTGCTGCTTTATTTATGAATGAAATAGTGTCATTTAGAACAGTGACAGACTACCAGAACACAGTGGTGCTCTTTACTTATATCAGCCAGTGATTGCTGTAAAGTTCATTAAGATAGTCTCTCTGAATGAATCCGGCACAATACTGTTGGCTGCCAGGAAATTGTTTTGCTGAGTCAGCAAAGAAGAGAATGGAGAAATGAAGTCTCTCATCCTCTCCACATGAAGATAAAGCTCTTTAATTTTTTTTATTTTTAATAAATAATGGATCAGGCGGGGATTTAACGGAAGATTGCGTGATCAGATCTGAGTGGCAGCAGGTCCTCTGTGATTTTCATAGTGCTGAGAAATCCAAGTGCTTGCCTGAAACAGCATGATGCAGAGGTACTGGGAGAATGAAAGCATGCCTTAACCCCCCTTGGAGGTGTCCTTTCTTAAAACCTGGCAACGGAACTGAAATTTGGTATCTATGGCTCTTAGAACTACAGTATTTATACACAGGCACACGCACATGCGCATGCATGCACACACGTGCCTGCACACACACACAGGCCTTGATTGGCAGCTGTCACTCAACAGTAGACTGGCAAAGCCTTCCTGGTATAAGTAATAAGAGATTTTATTGAAGAACGTAACACAATACATCGACTTCCGGTCCCTAGAGGCAAACACCCTATGTTCTGCTGTCTTACTGTATGTCTTTCTTTAACTTCAGCAGTGGTGTTTGGTGTGAACCTTTGTGGGGCTACTGCACATTGGAATCCTGTGTATAGAAAAATAAACTGTACCCCAGTTAATTTATTTAAAATGGGTAAGGTATGCGGCCCAATGGTGTAGAGGGTTGAGGCGTGGGCATCTTACCTGGACCCATGCCAGCAACCTGGGTTCAGGAACAGACTCGGGACGCCGGGGGCTGGCAGGGGCAAGAGAGGATTGAGCATCCGAAGGGATTGCTCTCCTTTCCTGGGGGTGGGTTAAGAGGGTGTCGGTCGGCAGTGGCCTCTGGTGGAGACCAGGAGCACTGCATGATGCTGCAGGAGGGACATCCACACCAGAAAACTGTGAAAATGCTCCACGTTACGCTAGATGATGGCTGCCTGGCTCTCCAAGGCCATCAATGCCCCTAAAGCCTTCCAACTCAGCTGCACCCCAGGGCCAAGATGTTACGCTGGTCTGCGGCCCCCCAGGCTGGTGCCTTCCACCTCGGAGGAGGGGGACCCACCCGTTGAAGGGTTACACCGGGTTACCCTGGGGTGGCTGCCATTTGAGAGCAGAGGCCTGGGGGACAAGATGGGTCAGAAGCAGCATTGGCTCACCTGAAGGAGTGGCTAACGTGGCTGTGAGCTGGGGAGAAAATGAATAATACAAAAAAAAATAAAATGGGTAAGGCGCCATCTGATCTTGGTACCCATTGCGGCAAAGAACGTGGCAGTCTGTTACATATCATGCGGAGATGTGAGAAAGTAATACCTTTTTGGGACTCCATACGTCGACACCTTGATCCATTATTGGGGATAGAAGATGCATTTTCTCCAGAAATATGCCTCTTGGGAGTGTATAGAGATAATCTGATGGGTCAACAGTGCAATCATATGGCTTTGGTATCGGCTTGTGCTAAGAAAATTATTTTGCGTCATTGGTGTGACCAGACTGTTCCTGCTTATTTGGAGTGGTATAAAGAAATTTTGTTTGCTTTGTAAGTGGAGAAAATGCTTGCTAGCATGGCAGAACATTTGTCTGTGTTTAAAGAGATATGGGAACCTGTATATACTTTACTTTTAATACACACTGGATAAACTTCCTCTTTTTTCCAGTTTGGTTTGGTTCTCTGTGGATGTCTTATTTTGGTGTCTCGTATGGGTCCCTTTTTCATTTTGGTATTTATCTATTTTGTATATTTGATATCCTTCCCTTTATTTTACGATGATTTATTTCAGTTGCTTCTGGAAGGATTTTATATAGTTTTCGCCCGGAGTGGAGGGTGGGGATAGGTTGGGCGGGGGTCTTTATTGTTCACTTGTTGATGTTCTTTGTTTGTTATTTTCTGTTTTGTGTTTGTTTGTTGGTATTGTTGTACTTTTATTAATAAAATTTTAATAATTTATTCTAATTAAAAAATAAATAAATAAATAAATAGTCCTCTAGTCCCCCCTTCCGAAAACTTTACATGCTTCACCTAGGATTTTGAGCCATATCAAATATTGGATTGATGCAAACAACTGCATTGTTAGAAACAAACAAAAAAAATTATCCTGCCCAGTGGCTCTGGAGGTTGAGGCGCTGGTCACTATACCTGGCACCATGCCAGCAACCCAGGTTCAGGAACGAGCCTGGGTCAGCAGGGTCAAGAGAGGATTGAGCATCTGAGGACTGCTCTCCTCTCAGAGGAGGGAGGAGGGAGGTTCTGTCATCCCACCTGTTGACTGCCCTCTGACGATGGATGGAGGGCAGGATGGGTTGGAAGGCACGCAGTCGGCATCCTTGTGTCAGTGGGGAGGGGAACAGGAGAAAAACACAAAGGAAGCTGGCAGGCTCCATGATGGCCTGTCGCATCCCTGTGGCCGTCCTTGGGTTCTGGATTGTGCTGGGGGAGACTGGGCCCTCCTCATCCCTGCGACCTGGATTCAGTGACAAGCCTAGGGCATTAGGGGCAAGTTGTGGGGGAGCAAGGTCACATATCCCAGAGAAGGCTGCCCTCTGTGGAGGTAGGACAAGTGTGATTCATTGTGCTACCACCACCTGGGTGAACACAGATGGTGGTGCAGGCTGGAGCTGCTCTGGGGAGGTGAACACTACTAGATGGCGTGCAGGCATGTAGAAAATGTGCACACTCTGCTGTTGTTAAGTGTCCCAGGGTTTGAGAGAAAAAAGGAAAAAAACAAAAGAACCGTGACCATGGCAAGAGGTAGCCAGCTCCACACAGGCTCCACACCATTGATTGTGGCACCCTCCTGCACTAAACATAAACTCCAGGAGAGTTTGGGGAACCCCAACAGCCCTGCCATAGTGGGGGGGACATGCCAAGGAGAATGGAGGTAAGGTGTAAGCACTCGGAGAAGGCTGGGGATGGAGTTGGGGTAGCTGGCAGAAGGAAAGTATCTGGATTCTGGAGAATGATGAGACATGATAGGAAAAAGGAAAAACAGAAATAAAAATAGGAATGAAACACTCTGGCCCAGATATTCAAACTGCGCCACAGAAGTGCGCAACAGCAGGAGCAAGCGCAAGTCCACTGCACCCATGCGCAATATATGCGATATTCAAATACTGCACAGGTCAAGATGCGCCTGCGGCACACGACTGAATATCGTGCCAACTGAGCCATAGTGCAACCAGGGATGTGCAGTGGTGCAGGTCTGGAAGAACCACCGGCCCATGGACACCAGCAACAATCCAACAGCCGGGGCATGGTGCCCCAGCACACCCCCTGCAAGCTGTGACCGGCACGCACGGATGTCCGGCCACCCTGTGCCACACCATCCCACCAATGCAGAGCACACCCTGCACTGTGATCCCCAGACACCCTGCCCAGGAGTAGCGCCCAACAGTGCAGGACACTCCATACATGCCACCACCCCCACTGTGACAATGTAACCCTGTGCACCACGGAGCCATGCAAGGCAACCCCACTGCGAGCACCCTGCAGCGGGCACTAGCAGACACCGATGCAACAACTGCATACACAGTAGCACCCTGCACGTCTCCCCCCCCCGAGGTACAGCTGAGAGACCGACCATGCGTCAGCATACGAGGTACCCCACATGCGACAAGGCCTGCCCCGGACCCAACCACCAGCGGTACAGCACCCTGCACACCCTCCCAAGGAGACACCCCGTCCCAGCACTGGCCACAACAGCCAGCACAGAGACCCACAGTGGTGCATGGCAGCATGCGCCACACAGGATGCAACAAAGTGCATGGACAAACACCCACCCATACCCAAGGGCACACCAACACAGGGACACAGTAGTGGCTCAACAAAGCCACTGGCGTGTGGCCATGGCAGCTGTGTACACACTGCCAACACCCCTCCATGGCACAGGTGTACCAGCCACCCTGCGCATGCACCATGAAGCCGTACGCCACCAGCATGCAGCTGGAGCACAAGTGACAGACAGTGGAGCACATCCCCTGCAACAGACACAAGCGACAGCATGGAGGGAGGGAACAACAACAGCAGAGGCCACAGTGCCACCCAAGGCAGACGTGCACCATACCAGTGACAAGAGGCAGCCCGGCATTGTGCTGGATACAGTGGTTGACCAGCATGGATAGCCACCACTGACATGCCAGCAGACCGTGAAGATCACAGCCATACAGGTGTGTCAGCTGCACAGGCCGTGGACGGTCTGACAGGGGCGCCATGGACACAGTGCATGCACCGTGGACCACTGCACACAGGCATCCAGTGCACAGGGAACAACACACAAACCACAGACAGTGACTGACTCCCACGCCCACACCATAGGCGGTTCCCCTCCGGACACACACAGACACACGCCCATGCCTGCACCACCCCTGACGTCATGCACACCACTGCAGCTGAGCACCATTAGCCCGCTGCAAATCAGAAACCACCACAGTAGGCATAACAAAACAAATGTATTATTGAGAAGTAAACCAAACAATTTACAAATATGTACATAATGGGGGGGAAGGGCCACATACCGGGTGGGTAAGGGGCAGGGGTGAACAAATGGGAGAGGGAAGAAGGGGTGTGAGGATGGGTCCAGTGGGGTAGGGTGAATCCGGGGGCATGGAGGGCCTAGCGTCCGCCCCGCTCTCCACCCCTGTGGCACCTCCTCAACCTCTGCCTCCGTACACCATGCTGCTCCATGTGCTGGAGTATTTCCAAGGATGCCTGTGTGATTTGTAGGAGCTCCTGCATGGCCCTCTCGAGCTGCATCATCCGCTGTCCACCTAGGACAAGGGAGCAGAGTCAATATGTGTGAATTTCCATGCCCTTGCAGCCCACCCATTGTGCATGGCATATAGCCGTGGGCCACGCCCCTGTGATGGTGTGCGACCACCCACAGTGATCGTGTCCACAAGACCTGCCTACCCAGGCGCACATAGCCATGCGGACTGCTGCATACACCCCCCACCCAAGTCCCGCACAGCACCACCGTGGCTGTACAGTGACATGGCTATGCGGTGCGAAGGCAGTGGCACAGCCATGTACCCGGTGCATGCATGGACCACCAGTGATGCACACCGACACATGCAGTGCCACAGGACAGTGCTGAGTGTACGGTGTGGCATGCACGTTAGTGGTGTAAATGGATGGTGGCCACGCCCCTCCGCCTACCACACAACACAGCATGCAGAGAACGTCCTGGAAGAAAGGCACTCGCCTGCAGTGGCTGGATCTGGGCGCTGATGCTGTATGGGCCCGGCAGCCCGTGCATGCCGTCCTGCATCCACTGCCTCTTGGCGTTCCCATGCCTCTCTTGCTCATCTCCACTCCTCAGGGCCTTGGGTGCAAACATGGAGAGGGGAGCATCAGTACAATCCAGTAGTAAAGGCCCCCCTCCGGGTGCGTGCGATCCTGCACAGCCCAGCCATGCCGCAACCCCACCACCACCACCGCCCACACTGGACGCACCCCCCCCGTGTGGTGGACACATGCCCACCGCGATACCAGTATGGACGATACCAGTGTATGGATGGAACACCTACCTGGACGTGGCACTGCGCCTCGCCTGGCGCGTGCCCGTAGATGGGCAGGTCTGTCTGTGTCCCTGTAGCAGTGGCGACACTGCTCGGCTGTTCGGCCGATCTCTGTGGCCTCCTCAAGTGCCACTGCCACCTCCTCCCAAACTGCACTCCTTGTCCTATCCAGGGGGTCATCCCCAAACAGGGCCCCAGCATGGGGCTCCACAATGGCCACCAAATTGGCCCGCTCCAGTGGGCTCCATAAAGCAGCTGTCCTCCTTGCCATCACTGCTTCAGGTAGGATCACAAAATGGCACTCTGTAGCGCACATCTGCCATGTGCAGATGCTGCGCGGTACAGTGCTGCCATTCCCCATCACGCTGTCACCGAACAGCGCGATAGGGGTGCACCCATATGGATGCATAGTGCCTAGGGGGCAAAGGTCGACCACAGGGTCAAGGGTCTGTCGCACATAGACCGCCACAGCACGAGTGTAACGCGGTTGGGTGCCTGTGTGAGACGCCCTGCAGTGGCCTGCCACGCTATGGCACCATGATGCTTACGGCGCTCCAGGGCACGAGTGCCATACATGTGAACAGCACACTAGCACCACTGGCACAGTGGTGGCTGAGCCCTGCGCTGCCTCCCATGCTCAGCATGTCAGCAGCGCGGCAGGCGTTGGCGTCAGCACCCCGGGCATGCGCCGTGCGGTGCCTACTGTGCATGTCACCGAGCTGCGCCATTGTCTGAGCACGCTTAACACAATTGCGCAAGGTGCAACAGCGCAATATTCAGCCAGCATATGCAAATCAGCTCATCAGCAATTCCATGGCGCAGCTACTGCATTAGCATCCACTTCAAGTTGCGCCTCGCCTCATTTGCATGCGTTGCGCTATATAAATGCGACATAGGGCTGCTGAGGCCATAGTCTGGTATTGCAGTCTGTTGTGGTGGGTTGCATGCTTTTTGCCAGTGTGGACTGTTGTGTATGGGAGTTGCATGGGACTGCACAATCAGATGTAACACTTGTCATTCCCACAGGACCAATAATGACCAAACATGAGGAAGAGGAGGTGGAACAGAGACGTGGGAGACGGAGGAGGCCCAACTTTACCAAGGCAGAATCAGATGCCCTTTTTGAGGCCTACCTTGACCAGGAACCACTGCTTAGCGGACAGCAGGGAACACCACAGGCCCGTGCTGCGGCATGGGGTGAGGTGGCGTGTGCCGTCAACTAGCATGGCAGCCACCAGCGGTCCATGCAGGAGTTCAAGAAGAAGGTGGGCACGGACAGGAAGAGGATTAAAGATAAGGTGGCTGTCATCAGGGCAGCATGCGCTGCGAGTGGTGGGGGACAGCCAGCCATGCCACGCCTGACACCACAGGAAGAGCGGGTTGCTGGCAGCATGCAGCGTTGTGCCCTCGAGGGTGTTCCAGGTGGTGGCTTCCAGACGGGTGGTAGCCTGTCACTGCATGGTAGGTCCTGATCTGTCACTGTGGGGGGGAGTGCCACAGGGTAGGGCAGATACATTAATGCTATTGTGTTCCCTTACAGCTCCTGAGCATCTACATGGGTCAGCGGTGGTGGGCTCGTCCACTGAGGGCGATACCCTGGACACAGAGGAGGGCCCATCCACCTCCACAGGTATCCGAGGGTCAGGACGACAGTGGGCCCGCCTGGCTGTCCGGACTGAGGTTGGTGGAGCTAGTGCGGAGGAGGCCCTGCCCAGTCCCAGCGTGACAGCGTCCATGGATGCCAGCATGCTGAGACTCGGACTGGTGCCGGATCCGTCACTGATGACGATGGAGCTCACATCATGGACAGTGATACGTGTGGGCCGCAGGATGGCCACACAGCAGGTAACAGCATGGACATAGCCATGGGTGGTGCCACCGTGGAGGCCTGCATGACATCACAGTCCCAGCCTGTGCCTGTCTGCATCAGTGAGGCAGCACTGGTGTGCGTTCAGGACAGTGGGGCTGTTGTGGCCTCTGCGGCGGCACTTTAGAGCCCTGGAGAGCAGCGGCCGGAGGGGCAGTGTCAGCAGTTGACCAATGGTGATGGGGGGACAGTGGCGGGGGAGGCGGCGTCAGTGCACCGCCCGTGGACATGCCCAGGCCTGGCCCTGGTGTGCAGCGCCCAACCTCAAGGGGTGTTGCCCAGCATGGCCATGAACACCATGAGGGACAGCATGCCGATCAGGCGGATGACCTCTTAGATAAGCACACCCGCATACTCCATGAATCAGTGGATCAGCAGTTGCGGCTTGTGACGGCGGTGGATGCACTCAGTGCAGTCCTGCGCCAGGCAGAGGAGCGGTGCAGCAGGGACACCGGTCTTCTCCTGGCAGGGATGGACCGGCTGCGGGAGGATGTGACCGCCGCCACTGACAGGCAGACACAGGCATTCACAGCTGCCATGGCCACAATGGGCACACAGTTATTTTCCCATGTGCCGCAGACGCCGGGCAGTGCCATGTCCACCCCCGTTCCCGGCGTCGTGCGACACCCTCCTTGTCGACACCGGGTTCAGCTGTGGGCATCCCGAGCACGCCTGGCGCAGGCATGTTCGGTGAGCTGCATACCCCTGCTTGAGAATGGTCGCTTTCCCGCAGAGGCACCCTTGGGGGACTGTGGGTGCCACTCCATGAGGCCAGTGGTCAGCCTGTCACAGCTGGCGGGTCTCGGCGGGGCCGCCCACGCATCCGTGGTGGCCATGGCACTGTGCCACGTGACTGACCTGTCTCCCACCATGGTTACTGTCTGACGCTGCCCTGTGTGCGCGTGTTGTTCAACATGCAATGCACCGTGGGGTACCCTGCCCTGACATACACACACACACACACACACATGCTCCATGTGCACGCTCTCCCGGCTGCTGGCCGCTGGCGTGTGCATGATGATGCCTGTGTTGCGCTGTCCGCCACTGTGCAGTGGTGCCCAGTGTCTGAGACACGCACAGTGACAGGCACTGGGCATGGTGGTCTGTGGATGTGTGTGTGTCTAGGGGTGGCGGTTGAGGTCGGCGTGCCTACTACCCTTTGTGCATGTCTTGTGGTGTGTGTGTGTGTGTGTGTGTGTGTGACTGCGGGCCGTGTTAGGCCTTGCCCATCCTTAACAGTGTGTGTGGTTCCATGCTCAGCCAATTCCGTTTACGACATGCACCCCTGGGGTTTGTCCATGTGTGTTTGTGGGTTGTGCACTTGCCATTGGTGGTTGCACATGGCCCCATGACTTACCTGGGTTGGTTGAAGTGCTCCTCTGTGATGGTGTCCCGGTGCAGCTGCGACATCTGGATCAGTCGGGTGTCCCTTCGACCAAGGGGGGGGGGCTACCCATCACCATCTGCACCAGCGTCCTCATCGCTGCCCCCCTCTTCGACCTCTACAGCTATCCCACAGTCATTGGCCATGTTGTGCAGGATGCAACAGGCCAGGAATAGCCGCAGGCCTTCGAGGGGCTGTACTGTAGGGCACTACTAGATGTGTCCAGGCAATGGAAATGTGCCTTCAGCATCCCAAACATCCGCTCTATGACATTGCTTGTGGTGGCATGTGCCTCATTGTACCGTTGCTACGATGGGGTCACGGGCCACCGGTATGGTGTGAGCAGCCAGGGACGGTGTGGATATCCACTGTCACCTGTGTGTAGTGGGTGTACATTAGTTTAGTGATCAGCGTCACCCTGCCATGGGCCATCTAGGCCAGTACCCATGTCACCTCTGACTATGCCCCTACCAAGATCCATGTCTTTCTGCGTGATTTGCATACTCACCCACTAGGTGGCCAGTGGGGATGTCCCCACTCTCGTACCTGTGGCACAGTGCAGACTGGTGCCAGATGAAGGCATCATGTGCTCCCCCAGGGTGCGTGGCACAGACATTGGTTATGTGCCCTCTAGCATTGCACACCACCTGGCAGTTGATGCTAGCATAGCCCTTCTGATTAATGTACGCAGCACCTTCTGGGCCAGGTGGCATGCGGATGGCCACATGGGTGCAGTCAATGGCCCTGAGCATGCCAGGCATACGTGCTACCCTGTGGAACTCTTGTATGTGTGCTGGGGAAACGGATGTACTCCGCAGCATGTGGCAGCAGTGCGTTGAGGAATTGTGTGAGTAGGCGTGACGCAGTCGACTGGGTTATGCCTGTTGTGTCCCCTGTTGGTCTCTGGAAGGTGCCCGTGGCGAGCAGGGACATGACAGCTGTTACCTTTGTCTCCCCTGACAGAGCATGGCTCCGTCGTTTGGGTGCCTGCATCTCATCACTGCACAGCTCACAGAGCCCCCTCAGGATTGCCCGGTTCAGGCGGTACTGGCCCACAATCTCGGTGTCACTGTAGTGCTCAAAGCTGGTGCGGGCTCGGTACCACTTGTTGGGGGTGTACCGCCGACGGGCCCTTCCACGGCCACGCCCCCCTGCTGCCTGCCTTCTCACACCCCTCATTACTGCCTTCATCTGAATGGTGGCACTGGCCATGTCCCTGGCTTGTGTTCCCCGCAGCTGTAATCCCATTTCCCCCGCTGTCTTTTGTGCTACTCCTGCACTAGGAACACCTCCAAGATTTGCCTGTCCTGCCCACTGCCACTGCCCTCAGTCCACTGTGGCACAGGCTCCCCACTCCTGTCCTGTTGCCCTATGTTCCCAGGTGTGCCCTGTCCTGCTCTTTTCCAGTCCCACTCACTGCTTCCCTGTCTTCTGTGGCTGTCACCTTTCTCCCACCTCTGGCTTCCCTGTAGCGTTCTTGCGCCTCTCTCTTGTTCCTTTTTATTTTGGATCATTTCCGCTATCGCACAACTTCCGCTTGCTCCCCTATTGCGCCTGGCGTATGCTGTTGAATATCGCACTGCGCCATTTATTCATGGTTCCTCCGCCTTCAGTTGCGCATGCATTCATTACCATTGCGCTCTTGTGCATTGCGATTTGGGGGGCGTAGCTGCCTCCCGCTGAATATCGCACAGTGGCGCATTTTCGGATTTGCGCTGGTGCATCTCTGTTGTGCATGGCACAACCCTTTTGAATATCTGGGCCCTTGTATATACTGATGCATCTAGTAGTCTGACTGTTAGATTTTCATAGGAGGAAAAGTTGTATCATGATGAGAACCTTTCCTGCCCTTCCTTCCAGACTGGCAGGATGGAAGCTTATGAGTTTCTTACACCCTTTGCATTCCTGCCCCCATTTTCTTGACTTCCATTTTTCCTTCCTTACTTTTTGGGCCCGACTTTCCTTCAGTCCTTTCACAACCTCTGGACCCATTGTCTACTGGAGCAGTCACCTTTACCCTGAGTTACCCACTGCCTGTACCCTTGTATGCTGTCCTAGGTGTATGCCCCTGGGCAGAGCCAGCTGAGGGGAAGGGGAGGTGGTCAGAACTTTCTTTACCAGAGGGGGAAACCAGAGCTTCTTGTACTACAACTAGGTGGGAAAACCCACCATTCTTTCCAACTTTTTTCCTGTCTTTCCCAACTCCATCCCACCAAAGCATGGCCCCAAAATAGACACTTTTCTGGACATTTAAAAGCAGGCTAAGACCAGTCCCACCCACCATACTCTGACATTCAATGGTAAAGGATTGTGGATGGCAAGATTTTTTTTATTTATTTATTTTATTTAAGTCTTTGATAACCAGGTAAGTGCACTGATCCAGGGGACTGTTTTCAAGCACGACCCGGGCCACACAGACGGCAGTGACAAGTAATACAATGAGTACAAAGTGGAAATACAGACATCATTAGTGAACAAAGAAAGTAATATAGGAAATAAAAATTAATGAGAGCCTGGAAAAAAAAAAAAAATCAGTGTTCAGTAACGATCAGGATTCTTCCATGTCCTAGGTTAGTGCCATTCATCATGCAGATGGCAGGATTTTACTCCCCTTACTGAAGCCATGCATTCCTGCCCACACAGTTCTCTCTCCCCAGGCCACACATTTTAGTATTTTCCGTTGTTTGTTGTAGAGGATCTTTTCATTAGAGCAGGATCATTTTCCCTTGAACTTCATCTGTTCAAGTTGCTTATGTCTGCCTTGAGGTCATGGCCCTCTACTTAGGACAAGAAGTTGCCATGGAAGTGATTCCGATGTCAGGGGCCTAGCATCATAGCTTCAGAACAGTATACTGAGATGATGATTTGTATGTTTTTGATGTTTGGTTTTGCCTATTTTTTTCCACCTTCCATGCCTTCAGGCACTTCGCCCTTTTTAGGCCCTCATACTGTGCCGCCATTCCTTTACCTGCCTTTTTTTTTTTTAATAGCTTTTTGTCCTTCAATGTTATCTGCCCAGTCTTTGGATGTGAGAGCATTTCCCCTTGGTGGAGTTTGAAGCCCTATCCTCCACTAGCTCCACTGATCAGGCTCCGAGAACACTGCCGGCTGTATCCTGACAACACCATGGTTTCGTAGCGCTATTTCTTTGTACCTCCCTGCTTCCTGTGCTGTCTGGCATTGCCGGCTACCCACCTGCATGCACGTAGATGTCCGCTATGGTGGAGCAAGCTCCCTGGCCCTCTACAGGGGTTTTGAAACCTGGCAGCAAACCTCCCCAGCTGTTAGCGCTGTTGTGTGGCAGCATCTCCCAGCCTTCCTCGGCCCATCTGGCTAGCTCCTGAGACCAGTCCTGAACCCAGGTTACCATCATGGCATTGCAGCATACCTCTACTATGCCATCTGACAGCCCATAGTATTTTTCCTGTTTGGAATTGGAAGTTTTTGATGTTTGAATTTGGATGTTTGAGGGAATTTGGATGTTTTGCAGGGTGTGTGAATATTTTAGGTGTGTGGTTTGAATGTTTTGGGGAGGATATTTGGATCCGTATGCTTTTGTATGTTTGGATTCGTATGTTTTAGAGTTATTTGTTGCTGGATGTTTTTGATTGTGTAGACTTCATTGATTTTTGATGGATTTTTTTATGTTTGTATTTTGATTAATGTTATGTTGCTATATGTGATTTCTTGTTATTCATAGAAGCATAGAATTTGACGGCAGATAAGGATTGCTTGGCCCACCCAGGCTGCTCATTTTTCCATGCCTACATTATCACCGCAGACCCTACTCGATCTATAGATCTTTCTCCCTACCCCCTTCCTTTCTAGTATGGTTCCCTTTTGTCTATCTCATGTATTCTTGAGCCCCACCACTGTTTTCGTCCCCACCACCTCTTCTGGAAGGCTGTTCCAGGAATACACCACTCTTTCACAAAGAAACACTTCCTTGCATGTCTCCTGAATCTACCCCCCTCAGCTTCATAGCATATACCCTTGTTCTTGAGCACCTTCTTTTCTGAAAATAAATACTTCCCTCCTTTACCTTATTTGCCCCATGAGGTATTTAAAGGCTACTTATCATACCGCCCCTCTTCGTCCACTCTTCAAAGAAGTACATATTAAGGTCCTTTTGTCTCTCCTCATGGAGCTTTTGATGCAGACTCTGCATCATTTTAGTTGCCCTCCTCTGGACCACCTCCATACTGTCTGTGTTCTTCCAGAGATGTGGCCGCCAGAACTAGACACAGTACTCTAGGTGGGATCTTGCCAGTGATCTCTACAGAGGCAACACCAGCTCCGTCTTTCTGCTGGTGATACCCCTCCCTGTGTACCTCAGCATCCCTCTAGCCCTCCCAACTGCTTTGTCGCATTGCCTGGCCACCTTCAGGTCATCACATGTGGTTACCTCCAGGTCTCTTTTCTGCTTAGTAGTTGTCAGTACCACTCCACCCTTTTTGTACTTTGCTAATGGGTTTCTGTGCCTTAAGTGTGTAATTTTGCAGTTTTTTACATTTAAACCCAGCTGCCATACCCTTGACCACTCCTAGTTTTCTCAGGTTTCTGCTCATCCTTTCCAACCCCCCTGGGGTGTCCATCCTATTGCAGATTTTTGTGTCTTCTGCAATGAGGCAGACCTTCCCTTCCAGGTCCTGTGCAGTGCCACTTATAAATGTATTACAGGGGACTGGTCCCAGAACTGATCCCTGAGGCACCCCGCTAGTCACCTTTCCTTCCTCAGAGTGAAGTCTGGTTACCACCACCCTCTTTCACCTAGCCCCTAACCAATTTCCTATCCAGTTTACCTCCTTTGGACCCACTCCTAAGCTAGCAAGCTGGCTTACTAGTTTTCCTTTGTGGAACGGTATAGCAAGCCTTACTGAAATCTCGATAGACCATGTCCACCGCTCCACCCTGATCCAATTCCTTTTGTCACTCAGTCAAAGAAATACATCAGATTTGTTTGGCATGCCGTCCTCCCCCTCCATGAACCCATGCTGCCTCAGGTGTTGTAACCCATTGTGTTCAAGGTATTCCACAATCCTTTCCTTTAGCAATGATTCCATTAACTTTCTCACCACTGATGTCAGGCTGGCTGGCTTATAATTGCAAGCCTCCAAACTGCTACCACTTTCGTGAAGTGGGACTACATCTGGCACCCTCCAGTCCTCCGGAACCATTCCTGTTTCAAGTGAGCTTTTAAATAGGATGGTCAAAGCTGGCCTGCCAGCTGTTATCTAGAAAATCTGCATTTGTTATCTAGAGTCCAGCTCTAGGTCTAATAGGTTCTTGTATGTCTGTAGTGTTAGCCAAAGAACATACACAAGCAGTAAGTAATAAAGGAAAGTTTTTTACAATATTCATGCCAAACATGTGACAGAGAAAATGACAAGGGAGTTGGTTTCTCACCAGTCCTCGAGGAAGGTATAATTCTCTCCGAGGAACAGGCTTACAGAAGGTTATATAGTAGTGATAACAACATAGTTACGTATACGGCAACATAGTTTCATTGAGTGTGTTATCCTAATTAAGGTGTAGACAAGGTGTCTCGTTTGGGCAGTTACTTAGGAAACAGAATTACTAATGAGTAAGAAATTAGGCAAAGGAAATATTCTGTCAGCACTAAAGCACAGACAAAGGAAATGCTGAGTATACAGAAATACATGTGGCATTATACCCAAGTATAAGACGCAAACTACATATGATTATATGAGTATATATAAAAATATATAACAATCACTGATGATCCGTACGGGCCCTCTTAGCAGTGATATGGGTCAGAATACATGTGTATAAAATACATAAAAGACCAACATGACCTAGGTAAATGCATTATAGTGAGGTATAATGTATCATGCATGATAAATGTAAAACAATCATATAAAAGGATGTAAACATAATTTACAGTAGCATATATTAGCAGCAAAGCACATTCCTAGTACCCATGCTTGTAAGATGAGTACCCACATCTACATATTAGTGCAAATATCAGTATCACAGTATAAGTGACCAGGAATACATTGTAATGGGTACGTGGGATAGTAGTGGGGCATAACCCATCGTATAACAATCCCCTCTTTGTTGCCTTGTAGAAAAGAGGCAACACAACAAAAAGAAGATGGTTAGGCATTATTAGTTTACAGGCCCGTGGCATGAACCTGGTAAATGAACTTTAACTGGTCATGATGGTGTTTTACGTTTTTTTTAGACAGCAAACTGTAATAATAAGGCAAAGAATTAGTAAACCTTGAATAACTATGAAAATTTGAAATGTAAACTTGACAATGGGGTTTCAGTAGCGAGCCTGGGTTGCTGGAGGGCTGGCCGGGGAGAAGGATCGAGCGCTCATAGGGCTGTTTTCCTTCTTCGGGGAGGCTGGGCTGCAATCCTCGCTGCTGTACCACCACCTGGGTGACCACCGGTGGAGGTGCAGCCGAGGACGCAGTAAACACAGGGAGGGGTGGATGTCGGCCGAGGGCCTGGAGCGAAGGCATGTCTCTGCGTGCCTTCTTCTCATTGACCCTCCTCGAATGCTGGCGTCTGCAGGGGGTGGGACCAGAAAAACAAGGAAAACCCCCATGTCTGTGCCAGGAGACGGGGCTCCCATGACCAGGGGGAGTCGGGAGCAACTCCGGGTGTCCGCTGCACTCGAGGTGCGGAGGGGGGATAGGGGGAGTCCCCCTCTGCCCCACCCGGGGGGGTTATCCGGGATGCTTGAATGGTTATGGGAGCAGGGCACTTAACGGGGTGGATGTCTTCAGGTTGTCCTGGTGCAGCCTGTGTGGTCGCATTGGGGACCCCAATGGAAAGGGCAGCTGTGGTGATGGGGGGGGGCATAAAGAATAAGTAACAAAAAAAAAAAAAAATAGGACTATCAGAGGTGTAGCCAGTACCTCCCTGAGTTCCCTCAATACCCTTGGATGCATCCCGTCTGGCCCCATTGTTTTGTCCACCTTCAGATTAGCGAATCCCTTCAGGACTGTCTTTTCTGAAAAAGGACCAGTGTCCTCCTCCCTCCCTCCCTCCCTCCTGAGCTTCTGTTACTTTTTGTGGCCCCTCCTTCTGTTTCCTCTGTGGGCATTGAAGAAAAGTATTTGTTCAGGATATGTCTTCCTTTTCCTGGTTCCCCTCTGCACAGTCTACCCCCCCTTTTTCCCTTTTTAACCTTACAGTACCACCCCTGGTCTTCTTTTCACTTACATACCTAAAAAATGCCTTGTCCCCTTTTGTTACTTCCTGGGCTGTTATCTCTTCAGTTTGCACATTGCGCTCCTTACTGCTTTCCTTGCTTCCGTTTGTTTTCCCTGATACGTCTCTGTATTCTCCTCCCTCTGGTCTCCTTGTATCTTCTGAATACTACCCTTTTAGCCTTTACGTTTTCAGTCACCTCTTTAAAGAGCCATAACGGTCTAATTCTCCTCTTGCTTTTGCTCATTTGTTTGACGCAGAGTCTTGTTGCTTTTACTATGCTCACTTTTAGCCTCCCCTGTTGTTCCTCTACCCCACCCAGGCTATCTCCCCCCCACCCCCTAACAGGGCAGCCCTGCATTCACCCATCTTATATTGAACCACACCATACATTTGTGCTTTGTTTGCCTTGCTCTTAAACCTCAATTACCTTCTCAGATCAAAGTTTTATTAGCATTTTCTTGGACTCTTCAAACTGTCTCTCTGATGATGATATATGATGGGGAATTGAACACTTTAAAGGACAAGCTACTTGGAACTCCAGGCAAAATGGGTTCTGAAAAGAAAAAAAGTACTCAAAACATAAGATCAGGCCAAAATGGCTCAATATGGGCATTAAACATTTAATGAACAAAGATCTTATGACAGATTCAGAAATGATACCAGCAGTGCAGATTATGATGTTTACAAAAAGGACTTAAAAAATTTGCAGAACTGCTGTAAGGAGGAGTAAACGTAAACTTGAAATCAGTTTAGCCAGGAATAGGCAAACCCTAAGGCCTTGTTTGGGTACAGTAACTCTTTAAGAGGAAGGGAGTCTGTAATTGGTCCACTTGTCATAAAAGGCAAATTAATTGAAGACCCTGCACTCATTGCAGACGATTTAAATCATTTTTTGCAACTAATTTTAACAAAAAGGTATTGAAACGACTGAGAAATTAAACAGTACGGCCTTAAGTAATGATTTGGGAAGATCCCCTAACAAAATTCTTAAAGAATTAAGTAAAATCAATCCAAGTGAAGCACCAGGAGCTGATAACCTTCAACCATTAACCATTAGGAAATTGGCACATAAAATCTCTGCTCCATTAAGCATTATATTTTCATCATCTTTTAATACCGGCCTGGTTCCAGAGGACTGGAAAAATGCAGTTGTTACCACTGTATTCAGAAAAGGTAACAACTGATTAGTGGCTATAGGCCTGTTAGTCTAACATCAATCCTGGGTAAAATTATGGAGAGTATTTTAAAAGAATTAATATTAGAAAATATAAATAAAGGGGGTTTGATGGATAGAACACATAGATTTACCAGAGGGTGTTCTTGCTTGACTAATCCAATACCCTTTTATGAGCCAATTAGCGACCTCTTAGACCAGAATATTATGTGTGATGTGATTTATTTGGATTTTAGTAAGACATTTGAGTTCATCATGGTAAATTACTTACTAAACTTTACCAAGAAAATATGGATAGTAGAGTTGTACTGTGGATTAGAAGTTGGTTAACCGACAGAAAACAAATGGTCAGATTAGGTAGTTCAGTTTAACTATATTAGTGTTACCAGTAGGGTGCCTCAGGGTTCTGTGCTGGGTCCAATGCTTTTTAACATATGTATATATAAGTGACTTACATTTCGGTCTACAAGGATTCATAAATAAATTTGCTAATGATACAAATTTGGAGGCAGAGTACAAAATTGTAATGATGCGGCCAGGATTCAGGCAGATCTTGACTTATATTGGTGGTCAGGAAAGTGGGAGATGGGATTTAATCCTGATGAATGTGTAGCGCTCCATTTGGGAAATAACGACATCTGTGCATCATACAACTTGGGTGGCACTGTACTTAAAGCTGTCAAGGAAGAGAGAGACCTAGGGGTTGTTATCCAACAGAACCTGTCATTTAGGTCAAATAGTTCAGCCGCTATTGCTAAGGCTTCAAGAATTTTAGGGTGCATAAAAAATTTTTATTAGCAGGCATAGGGATGTCGTTTGGCCCCTGTGTAGAAGCTTGGTGCGGCCGAAGTTAGATTATTTTTCTCAGTTTTGGTCTCCTCATTTAAAGAGTGATAAAACTGCCGTGGAGAAGGTGTAAAGGAGAGTTACAAAATCCATATATGGTATAAATGGAATTGATTACAAAGATAGGTTGTGATTATTGGGTTTGCATAGCATGGAAAGGAGACCACTGAGAGGAGATCACACTCTGGTCTTTAAGGTAATAAAGAACAATGAGTTACTGGCAGATATAGGTTTGGAACTTAAATTACACATAATTTCAGGAACTACGATAAACAGCTATGTGGTAAACTATTTAGAATTGAAAAAAAGGGGGTTGTATTTTATTCAGGGAGTGGTAACTCATTGGAATAATTTGCCTCAATATATTATTAATGCTCCAAGCCTGGATTGTTGTAAGAGTTATTTAGATGCATACTTGGGAAGATAAATGGATCACCACTGGATAGTGGGGGAGTAGAATAGATGCGCCTGTGGTACACTTCTACTCCTGACTTACCAAAGTATAAACCAAATCCCATCTGGCCATTTTGGACTGCTTAGGTCAACATTAAAGATCCCTTTGCACTTCTCAAAAGTGTGGGGTAATTTTTATGGTGTCGTGCCCAAATTCCCCATATTCACTAACCAACCATTTCAATAATCTGGTGCATTGGACCTGGGTAGACCAGTGGACGTCCTCTTTCTTGACTTCAGCAAGGCATTTGACTCTGTTGCTCACGGGGGCCTGTTGGATAATCTGAGAGAAATGGGGGGTGGGGAACCAGATGATCAGATGGATAGGAAATTGGCTCCAGAACCGGACCCAGAGGGTCATGGTTGGCGGGATAGTCTCATCCCCAAGGAGAGTCATTAGTGGAGTCCCTCAGGGATAGGTCCTTGGGCCCCTCCTGTTCAGTGCCTACGTCTCTGACATAAGGAAGGGTATCAGGAGTTAGATGAGTCTCTTTGCGGATGACTCAAAACTGGGGGCGTTGGTGGATGGGGAGGAAAGGAGGGTGGCCCTACAGGGGGACCTGGAGGCTCTGGAAAGGTGGTCTAGAAAGCGGAAGCTGAGGTTCAATACAGGGAAATGCAAGATACTGCACCTGGGAGCCCGAAACCCGGGCCAAGAGTACACCCGGGATGCTAAAGTCTCGATGGCTGAGAGGGACCTGGGAGTGGTGGTGGATGTCAAGATGAACAACTCGGAGACTTGCAGGAGGGCAGCAGCAAAGGCCAACAGGATGCTTGGATGTATCGCTAGGGGGATTACCATCCAGAAGGAGGGAAGTGATACTCCTTCTGTATAACTGCTTGGTGAGGCCGCACCTCGAGTACTGTGTGCGGTTTTGGAGGACACATTTAAAGAGGGACATTGAACTTCTGGAAAGGGTCCAGAGGAGGGCAACCAAAATGATTTGAGGCTTGGGGATAGGACCTATGGGGAGAGGCTCGAAGAGCTAAATATGTACACATTGGAAGAGAGAGAGAGAAGAGACCGGGGGGACATGATAGAGGTCTTCAGGTACATGAAGGGGGTAAATAGGGGAGGAACAGTCAGGGTGCTCCGAAGGAAGGAGGGGAGCCTCCATGGAATGCACTGATGGAGTCCAACAAAGCCACTGATACTGAAATCGAGTGGACCCTTCTTAGGCTTGGAAGCTCATGATTCACACTTAAAGGAATGTGCCACAAACGCTCAAGATTCAGATAAATACTCCACGATGACTATGGCAGTCGTTGCTAAATTAACACACACACACACACACACACACACACACAAAAGGCTGTCTGTGCAGTAGATTGGAGGTGCACAGGCAGTGGCAGGGGCTAGTAATTTAAGGTTGCGAGGCTCAGGATGGAGGGGAGGGCCATGGCATTTTAAGCTTTTTTAAAACTTGGATTGCTGAAAACCTCCAGTACCCTGAAGAGTTTGATTTCACAGCATGTCTGAAGGCATACCGCATCAGTCCCTGCTCTGCAGCCACTGCTTCCAACCAGCTTTGTACAGTCATGCTGATACACATCGGTCTGGATGTTTGGGATCTGATTCTGTTGGCTGCCTAACCAGTGTATCCACTCACTTTGAAGGGCCATAATCTGAAATTCTTTTCGGATCTCTCGTACCAGACAAGAACTCGACGCAGGAATTTTGACTCTATCCATCATCATTTCCAAGTCCTTGGCAGTGTGAATTTTTCCTCCTTCCAGATTGTTTGAAGACTGGGTATGGGAAAAAGACATTCCAGTTCAACAACCTTAATGATGCAGGCCAGTTGACTGGAAAAAAAAAAAAAAACAGAAAAAAAATTTAGACACGAGAAGAACAAGAACCATAATCTGAGGAGGACTGAGCCGGTAAATTATGCCACATTGTTTATATTTGTGGATCTGCATTGTGGTAAGCCAGCAAAAAAGTTTATTTTTGTTTTATGTTTAGTGTTTATTTCTTCCTGGACATATTGGAGCTTACACCAGATTTTAGTGCTGGACTGTGTTTCAGTTATCTGCATTGGGATCTTCTGACTTTGGGAGGCAACATGGCGCAGACCACGTTGGGGAGGCATAGTCACTTTTAATTTTTCCAGCCAGGTTCAGATGCAGATGGATTTTTTTTTTTATTAATTTTGTATGCCTTCTTCCTCTTCTGCCAACTGGGCCCTGTCTGTCCTACCCACTCACCCAGCCCCATCACCTGCCTTTCCCTGGGACTTTCCTGCTAGATATACTCTAGTTTACCCCCAGGGACGGGCCATGGGGGATCAGCCTCCCGATGGAGACTCAGTTTGTGGTTTTAAAGGAGAGTGCCTCAGTCAGCGGTGAGGGGTAGACATCCCCCCCACATCGACTGGTGTTTTTTTTTTTTTTTGTCTTCCAAGCCTCATACACATCAAGAAGAGCTCCCAACATATGTGCACACATGTGTATGCCAGAGCACGTCTGCATACTCCCTCCCAGTTTGATGGCTGTGCATGCACTGCCACCTGTAGTCACCCAGATGGCAGTAGTGCAGCAGAGTCTGATGTCCCTCTCTCCCTTAAGTGGAGAGCATCTGCTGGGACTCTCAGCATACCTCCCCTGCCAACTCAGGCTCTCGTTGGCATCGTGAGCGGTAGCATTACTGCTGCACTGGTGGGACGACTGGATTTTTATTTCTGGCCTGGAGCCGAGTGTGCTGGTTTCTTTTTATTCATTTTGGACCTTCTCTAATGCTGTCATTTGCAGATTCCACTCACCTACTGTTGAGAAAGAAAACCATAAGGGTTGTCAGAACATCAAGAGCTTGGTTGTTTGTCCTGTATTTGTTTGCAGATGTAATGGGAAAATACGTACTACCATTATTAACGTTATTGTGGTGCTTTCTCAGAGGTTCCAAGTGGCAATAACTTTTCCTTGTGTGCCTTTACTATAATTTGGTTTAAAAAGCAACTTTGTAGCTCTGTTTATATAATATCTAAATACTCTCCTAAATGGGTAGTACCAACCGAATCCGATCCACCAACTCCCTATCTACAGAGGCACTGTGGATAAAGTTCCTGGATTCAAGGGGTAGGAAGCTGAGGCTACGGGTGGTGTATAGGCCACTGGTGCAGTCCAAGGAGTTGGACTGGGAGTTGGCAGATCAGATTTGATTGGTATGTAGTAAGGGGAGCGTGGTGATCATGGAGGACCTCTGTCTACCTGGGGCGGTTTGGGGAACCCAGGCCACCTCTAGTGCCGGGGAACAGGTACTTCTGGATGTGTTCCAGGATAGCCATCTGGCACAGATGGTTGGCGAACCAACCCAGCTAGGTAATACATTGGACCTGGTATTATCAAATGGGGAGATGGTGATGGAGCTACGGATAGAGGACCCACTAGCTGGGAGTGACCGCCTTTCAGTGTGGTTCACGCTCAGCATAAGCAGGGAGGCTGTGGGGTCAGCAGCAAGGGTAGTGGACTTCAGACGGGCGGACTTTAGGAGGATGAGGGAAATACTGAGGGGGCACCTTGAGGGGATTAGCTTGAAGATGGATGCACAACAGAAGTGGGATATCATAAAGTCTGGGCTGAGGGAGGCTACTGAAGCATGCACCAGGACTCTGAGCAAGAAGACCAGGGCTAAGGTGCCATGCTGGATGACCAGGAATGTGTTGGAGGGGGTGAGGGCCTAGAGAGCAGCTTTTAGGAGACTGAAAAGAACGGGAGGGAGGAGGACAGGGAGATATACGCAAGGAGGTAACCAAGTTAGTAAGAGAGGTTAAGGCCTCCATGGAGCTGAGGCTGGCTCAAGGCATCATGGAAAGGGAGAAGGAATTCTGCAGATACGTAAGGGAGAAAAGGAACTGCAGGGACTGGATAGTCCGGATCAAGAAGGACGGGGGCAGGTGGAGGAGGAGGGGGAACAGGCAGAAGTACTGAATGAATACCTCTGCTCTTTGTTCACAAGGGAGGTAGGAGGTCCACTACCTCCATAGACTGGGAGGGTAGGGACGAGGGGGGAGGAGGTGACTGACAGAGTGATTCTGGAAAGCAAGGTGTTGAAAGGTCTGAAGGCACTTATTTTATTTATTTATTCAGTGATTCGGAAAAGACCTTTGAGCACAAGTTCTTTTACAAAGGTTCCATGTCATAGATTGCAAAACAAAGTACAATAGGAGAAAGCACAGGTACATTACAATGAATGATACAGCTAGGATTCAGAACTTGCAGAATAACTCAAAACATAGGTACAAGTTAAATAACAAGAAAAACACTTTATGAGGGTGGGGTGGGGAATAAGCAGCCACAAAGTGCCTTGTCAGTAGTTCAGAGGGATGGGGATAGCTGGCAGTGGGGTGAAGAAAGGAGGTACGAGAGAGGTATGTACTGCAGTGGAGGTGAAGGGTGGGGAGGAAGGGCAGAGGTATTCGGAGAAATGGTGGGGTGAGGGGAGGCTGAGCGGAGAGGACATGCTAGAGTAAAATGGTGGGGTATGAGGGGCATGATCAGGCAGCCTGCATTAGTAGGGACTGTTAGGGAAACTCTTATGGGACTGTGAGTTGGGGGAGGGGAGGGGGTGTCGGTTTGCAAAGGAGCATGACGCAAACTGATTGCTGAGCTAAGTCATGAGAAGGGACAGAGGGAGGGGGTATCTGAGGCCTGCCTAGTGCTTACTGGGGGGCAGAAAGAGCAGGTGTGGCTGGACTCAGGGGCAGGTGCACTTAGAGTGTGTAATTAGGTGCTGTTTGAGGTCAGTTTTGAATTGTGCCAGACAATTGGTGGCCAAGAGGTGCCCAAGGAGTTCATTCATCCATAGGGGGGCCCGGTAGGCAAATGCACGTTGCCCAAGTGAGGTGTGATGGAATGAGATAGCCAAGGCCCCTCTAGTGACCTGTAACAATAAATTTAGCTGTAGAGTCAAGTCACACAAAAGTGACGGTACTGGACTTCAGGAGGGCTGATTTTTGACAAAATGGGAGAGTGCCTCAGAAAAGCACTAGCAAACAGGCAAGAAGGTGGGGGAGCAACAATGGGAAACATCAAACTGCTATCACAGAGGCAACAAGTTTTTGTGTGAAGCAAATAAACAAATCAAAACGAAAGAAAAAAACACTATGGTTCTCAAAAGAAGTGGCGGGAAGGTAAGGAAAAAAAGATAGCATTCAGGAAGTATAAGGAAACACAGAAAGAGCAGGACAGAGAACTGTACCACTCAAAGCAGAAGGAAGCAGGTAAGGCAGTCAGAATAGCAAAGGCCCAAACCGAGGAAAAGATAGCCAACTCAGTTAAGAAGGTGGATAAAACCTTTTATAGGTACATTAGGGAGTAAAGAAAGACTAAGGCAGGGATACTGAGGCTGAACAAAGAGGAAGGTGGTTGGGCAGAGAGCGACAGTGAAAAAGCAGGGATACCGAAAGAATACTTCTGCTCAGTATTCACAAAGGAAAAGCAAGGGGAAATGCCTAATCCGATCAAAAGAAGCACTCTGGATAGGGGGGTTGATATTAGTCCTTTCACAGAAGAAAGGGTTCTGAAAGAACTCTTAAAATTGAAGGTGGATAAAGCAATGGGGCCTGATGGGATTCACCCCAGAATTTTAAAAGAACTAAGGGAAGAACTAGTAACACCACTGACTACCCTTTTTAATAAATCATGGGAGGATGGAGTGGTACCTGAGGACTGGAGGAGGGCAGATGTGATTCCCCTTCACAAAAGTGGGAGCAAGACAGAGGCAGGAAACTACAGACCTGTTAGTTTGACCTCAGTGGTGATGGAATCACTTCTGAAGGAAAAAATTGTTGAATACCTAGAGGCCAGTGGGGCACAGGAGCCGAGGCAGCATGGATTCACAGCGGGAAGGTCATGTCAGACAGATCTAATCGATTTCTTTGACTGGGTGACCAAAGCAGTAGACCAGGGAGGGACTGTGGACATGGCCTACCTAGACTTAGCAAGGCATTTGACACAGTCCCGCACAAAAGATGAATAAACAAATTAGCCAGCCTGGGAGTGGGTCCTAGGGTGGTAGCCTGGGTAAAACACTGGTTGGACAACAGGACACAGCGGGTAATAGTAAATGGAGTCCACAGTGCAGAAAGGAGGGTTACTAGTGGGCTACCGCAGGGGTCAGTACTGGGGCCAGTCCTTTTTAATGTCTTTATAAGTGACATTGCAGAGGGACTGGAAGGGAAAGTATGTCTCTTTGCAGATGACACAAAGATCTGCAACAGGGTAATACACAAGGTGGGGTGGAAAGGATGAAAAGGGATTTGGCAAGGTTGGAGTAATGGTCAAATGTATGGCAGCTTAGATTCAATGCAAAGAAGTGCAAAGTAATGCACCTGGGAAACAAAAACCCAGGGGAAGAATACACAATGGGGGTGAGATACTGACAACAACAAAAATGGAAAGGGACCTGGGGTAGTCGTATCAGATGACCTAAAGGTGGGCCAGCAATGTGAGAAGGCAGTAAGCAGGGCTGGGGATACTGGGATGCAAGTGAGAGGCATCACCAGTAGAAAACAGGAAGTTGTTAGCCCTCTATATAGACAGTTGGTAAGACCACATCTGGAGTACTGTTTACAGTTCTGGAGACCCCATCTCTGCAAAGACATAGACAGGGTGGAGGCTGTCCATAGGAGGGCAGCCAAAATGATGCAGGGTCTGCATCAGAAGACGTATGAAGAAAGACTAAAGGAACTAAAGATGTATACCCTCGAGGAAAGGAGGGAGAGGAGGGACATGATAGAAACTTTCAAATACCTCAAGGGAATCAACAAAGTCCAAGAGGGTAGCATCTTTCAGAAAAAGAGATGTGCAAAAACAAGGGGACACAATTTGAAGATAGAGGGGGGACGGCTCAGAGGTACTAACATACTAAAGAGCCAGCAGAATAGGCCAAATGGTCTGTCTTGTCTGCTCGAAAGCCAGCAATCTAGTGGTTGCTCGCCTTACCACACCCCTGCCCCCAAGAGAGTCTTCTTTTTACTCAGATTTCCCTTATACCCCCTTCTTGAAGCCCTCCACTGTGCTCTCTTCTACCAGCCACCCAGGCAGTGCATTCCATGGCCCCACCACCCTCTCAGTGAAAAAATGCCTCATATGCTTCCCCCTGTAATTTCCACCCTCCATCTTCCACTCATGACCCCTGGTAGCTCCCCACTTCTTTAACCTAAACAGCTCCTTTACTCCACTCCTGGTTATTCCTTTTACATACTTGAAAACCTCTATCATGTCTCCTCTATCCCTCCTCTTCTCCAGTGAATAAAGCCCAAGCTTCTTCAGCCTTTCCTCATAAGGCCCCTTTCCATGCCCTGAATCATCCTGGTCACTCTCCTCTGAACCCTCTCCAGCAGCACTATGTCCTTCTTCAAATGAGGTCTCCAGAACTGTACACAATACTCAAGCTGCGGCCTGATCAAGGCATTATACAGAGGGAGGATCACCTCCCTACTTCTGGACGTAATACCCATGGCTATACAGCCCAGAATCCTGTTTGCTTTGGCTACTGTTCTTCTACAATTTTCAGAGTTATTCATTTTGACATCAACCCTAAATCCCTTTTTCCCAATGTGGCTTGCAGTGTGACCCCCGGTGTATACATGGCCTGGGTTTTTACCCCCAAATGAAGTACCCTACATTTCCCGCATTAAATTTCAGTCCCCACCTTCTTGACCACCCTCCAGGATATCCAGATCCCTGAGTGACTCCTCGCTTTCACAATCCACCAGTGCTCCCAGCTTTGAATCATTCGCAAAGAGACTCAACCTGTTTTAACCCTCCCTATATCCGAGACATACTGATAAACAAGAGTGGCCTCAATATCGATCCTGAGAGACACCACTGATTACCTTTCTGGGGGAGGAGAGTATCCCACCCACCATAACCCTGTGTAGATGCCCGAAGCCAATTATCTACCCAACTGAGTTCCTGTCCTCCCACCCCATCTCCCTATTTTGCTATCAATCCATTATGGGGCACTGAATCAAACACCTTGCTGAAATCTAGGTATAGGACATCCACTGGCCTATGTCTATCCAAGGCTCCCTGCACCCAGTCATAAACTCTACAAGGTTGATCTGACACGATCTCCCGGACAAAGCCATATTGTTTATCATCCTGGTGTCCTAACCATTCCAACTGCCTCCCAAGCCTCTCTTTGACAAAGCCCTCCATTACTTTGCCTACCACAGACGTCAGACTGACAGGCCTATAATTCCCCATTTCCTCCCGAGACCCCCCCTTATGTATAGGCACTAATAAGCCACCCTCCAATCCTGTGGCACCCATCCCTTCTGCAAAGAGGCATTAAAGAGTGCTGCCAGTGGAGCTGCCAGTACCTCCGCCAATTCCTTCAAAACCCTCTGGTGTAAACCATCTGGCCCTGGTGCCTTATCTATTTTTAGTTTCCAAAGGGCCTCCCTCACCATATCAACTGTGATTTCTCCCCCCCTCCAATCCACTCCCTCATGTAACCATTCTACTCCTTCTTGATCTGGCCCAGCCTTTTCCCTTTTCCTCTTTCCATCCTCTGGTCTCAGACTGAGACTGACCTCTCGCCTTTGCTGTCTCCTCATCACACTCATCAGGCTGTAGGGGTCCCTTGTCACCCCCTGCAAAGACTGAGGCAAAGTACTCATTTAGCACCTCTGCCTGGTGTCTTGCATCCTGAGCCCATCCCCCCACAATCTTAATCCTATTGATCTGTGTCCTCACTTTTCTCTTCTCTCTTATGTATCTAAAGAATCCCCCGGATATCCCTAGCCAGATTTTTCTCCATCCCTGCCTTAGCGCCCCTCACCACTCTGGTAACCTTCCTGGCCAATAATTCATACTCCCCGCCTCCTTATCCCCTATAGGATTTATAATGTTTGTAGGCAGCCTTTTTACTTCACCACTTCCTGCACTTCCCTGGTCCACCAACATGGCCTGCTAGTTCCTCCATACTTACGCCTTACTTTAGTACAGGACCTAGTAACCTCTTGCACCCCTTGTTTAATGGTCTCCCACAAACATTCAGCATCCATATCTGGCCTTATGTCCAACCTCTTCTTTAGGATCTTACCCATACCCACGAAGTCCGCTCTCCTGAAATCAACCACTACTGTATGAGTGCGATTTTCCTTGCCCCTAGATACAGCAGGAACCAAACCGTAGTGTGATTACCACCCGCCAGTGCACTGCACACCTCCAGTCCCCTTATTTGTTCACTATGCGCAAGTACAACGTCCAATATCTGCCCCTCTCTAGTAGGTTCCCCAATCTGTTGTACCAGGTAGGCATTCTGAAAGACATCCATCAATCTCTGTTCCCTATTTACAGAGGATGTCATGGTATCCCAGTCCGCCCCCCGGCATATTAAGATCACCCATAACCACCACCCTACTCTTTCCAAGGTCACAATGACCCTTGATATAATATAATGTGAGGAAGTATTTCTTCACAGAGAGGGTTGTAGATACATGGAACAGCCTTCCTGAGGAGGTCGTAGGGTCAAAAACAGTGGGGGAATTCAAGAATGCATGGGACAGACATAAGGCAGTTCTAGTGGGGGGGTAGGAGGAAGTAGGCTGTTGGTTAACTAGGATCTGCAGCTTATCTGTTAGGTAGGGAAATGGGCAGACTAGGTGGGCCAAGCTGTTCTTATCTGCTGTCAGATTCTATGTTTCTATGTTTGTAACGAGTTGGCCGCCTCAAATTGCCTACACAAGGTGGTGTTTTAGCCAGTAGAGCCTTCTTCCCTAAGATGCAAGTCTGGAATTGGACCCTGTTTCTTAATGACAGCCAATCTGCACGTTCGTACAGAGTACAGGTGTGAGTGCCACGCTCAGCATCCAGGGTGAGTCTGCAGGCTTTGTTGAGCGCAGTCTGAACCCTCTTGAGTGCTGTATCTGTTGCGGCCCCATAGACCACTAGTCCATAGTCAATAGTAGATATAATTGAACTGTGGACTGAGAGATGGAGGGCTCCCGGAGAGAGATATTGCCTGTGCATGTACAGGACACTAATCTTGGTATTGACTGTCTTGACCAGAGAGTCAATATCGTGCGCAAGCATGAGGGTATCATCTATTATGACCCCCAGATACTGCATGAGTTAGAGATGATGAGGGGGAGGTGCTTATTTTTGTTGTGGGGGCTGGACATAAGCATGGCCTTGTTCTTCTTGTAGTTTAGTAGCAGCTTATGACTACAGAACCAGTCCTTGAGTTTGGAGAAGGGGTTCTGCAGCTCAGATTGTAGGGGAGCCCGAGACATGCTGCTGCTCAGGAGCACAGCATCATCTGCATATAGTATGAGTTTGGTATTGCAGGCTGTGGGAAGGTCATTTAAGAAGAGGCTGAAGAGTAGAGGCCCCAATATTGATGCCTGGGGTACCCCTAATGATACCTCTCTTGTGCTGGATACTGTTTGCCCAATTTTGACAAAGTGATTTCTCCATATCAGGTAGTCTTGGAACCAGCAAAGGGCATTGGGCGCCACACCCATATTTCGCAGTTGGGTCAGTAACAGGGGGTGGTTGATTGTGTCAAAGACTTTGGCAAGGTCAATAAAGACAGACCCCTCCAGGTTGCCTTCATCCAGCCCCTTATGTGCATAGTTTGTGTAGTCCAGCAGGGCAGTGGTGGTACTGTGATTCTTGTCTGAAGCCATGCTGGTTGGGGCATAGTAGATTATATTTATTGAGGTAGTCGATGAGTTGACCTGTCACAATCTTTTCCAGTGCCTTGGATGGAGGGAGAGGATTAAGATGGGTCTGTAGTTGGCTACCAGAGACTTATCGCCTCCTTTATGCAGTGGCGTAACTAGGGCCTGCTTCCAAACCGCTGGGAATTGGGCTAGGGCTAGGGACTTATTGTACAGCGTGGTAATGGGCACTGTAAGAATGTCCAGGGTGTGGGATAGAAGTTTTCATGTCTATTCCGTCACTGCCCAGTCTGATCTTACCTAGTATTTTCTTGACCACAGTAAGGGCCTCCTTCACCGTCACCCTTTTAAAGTAGAAGGTCGGGTGAGAACACTCGGTAGATACGTTGTTGGATTGGTTCAAACCAGGTGGAAAATAGGTAGGTGGTAGCACTGGGGTAAGATCAGTGAAGGCCTCTGCAATAACTAGAGGGTCTATAGTTGGGGTGTTACTGATACTGAGTAGCTGAGGGTGCCTCTTGTCCTCCTTTCCAAGGATGCTTTTGATGTTATCCCAGAATCTTTTCCCATCACCCCAAGAATTGCAAAGCTGGGCCTTATGATAGTTGTCTTTGGCAAGCCGGATTAGCTTGGTGCAGCGGTTCCTGGCTGTTCTGTAGCAGTGGTAGTCATGCTTGCTACCTGTGTTTCTGGCCTTCTCCCAGAGTATGTCCCTTTCTTTCAGGTGGGAGAGGAGCTCCCTATCAATCCAGCCATTTGCGTGCCCCTGAATTTTTCTTTTTGTGAGTGGGGCATAGATGTCACAGATGGAGCTAAAGCCCTTAATGAAGTAATTGAGGGCCTGATCAAGGGTAGGCGCCAGGTCAATAGGAGTCCAGTCATGCAGGGCAAGGGCTGATTTGAGGGCTCCAAGTTTACCCTTCCTCAAGACCCTGCTATCAATGAGGATGGGTGGGCTTTTGATAAACTTATTAGACCACAGGAAGGTACTTGGGGGTCTGGGAGAACCTTGATCTCAGAGATCTGGGATGGTGAGCTTGCTAGGACCCATTCAAGGAGGGTACTGTTTCCTGTCTTATAGGTCTGCCTGGTGGGGCACGTGATAAGTTGTGTCAGGTTGGAGGTGGCTATCAGATCCCTGAAAGGGGCAGCCTCCTTTCCATCCCAGTTTATGTTAAAGTCCCTGGTAATGACAAGCTCCATCCCCTTTGGAAGGGTGCTGATAACGTCCACAATTGTGGGAAAGCCTGCTGTGGTTTTCTTGGGGGATAGGTAGATTGTGGCAAGGATGAGAGTTTTGCCATTCTGACCGACCTGTGCCTTTATCACTATTATCTCATGGTCCTCAGCCACCCTGGTTCCAGGGATGACGGTGCACAGCAGAGAGTCCCTGGCAAAAATGAGGCATCCCCCACCTTTCTTGCCTATTCTATCAATCCTGTATGCTTGGAAGCCTTTGAGCCATAGGATGTCAGGGGTATGGAGGGCCATCCATGCCTGTAGTTGGTCAGATTTTGCAGTTAAACTGCAGATGTTCAGTGAGGCTATTTTTAGGCATTTAACCTTATGAACACCAGGGCCCGTTGAAGTGAGTGGGCCTGGGTTCGAGTAAATGTTGCCAGAGAGGAGCAGAAGCATAAAGATAACCTTTCTGGAAGAAAGGTTTATGCTGAATTTGGCTTGTACCTTCCACAGCCGAGGTTTCAGATGATTCAGGTGGTTGGACACTGGTTTAATTATTAGGGTATAGCTAACCATTACTACCCCTATACGAGAGGAAGGCATATGGCCACCCGTGTTTGTATGGTAAGGCCAAGTGACTCGCTGCCCACAGCCAAGTGAGGCAGTTTCTGAAGGTGCATTTGACAGGCATGCACTACCCAGTAGTGGTTCAGAGGGGGGTAGCAGCAGCCCAGCTAGGCATCTGGTGCCAGCTGTACAAAGGAGAAGTAGATAGCACCTTTTGATAGGGGACATGGCAGTTTGGTTCAATCGTCACGCCTGACACACTGGTGCCAAAGAGAGGCTGTACAGTTAACCACTGTACCTGGTGGTTTTTAGAGAGAGTTAGAAGGAGGAGTTACACTAGATAGGGAAAGTACTTCGCAAGAGACAGTGAATGCTGTCACTCAAAGCTTGAGCAGCTGACTGGCAGAAACCTGTAGGAGTGAGCTAGTAAGCCGGGGTGGGGTTTGTGTATTTAAACAGATAAAGGATTCCAAGAATAGGATTCTTAGAATGGGAGTAGTGTACAGGACATCATCTCAGATGGAGGAGTTAGAAAGGGAACTAGCGCGACAGATCAGGAGGACCTGCAAGAAGGGTAATGTGGTGATTATGGGGGACTTCAACATGCCAGGAGTGGACTGGAGTACCCCAACAACCAGGAATAGAAGGGAGCATGTACTGCTGGATGCCTTCCAGGACAGCTTCCTGCTGCAAATGATCAGTGAACCAACCAGATTAGGGAATACCCTTGACCTTGTGCTGGCAAATGGGGACTTTGTGAGAGAACTTACAGTGGAGGAACCGCTGTCAGGGAGTGACCACGACTCAGTATGGCTCACATTGGATATGGGTAAGGAAGGAGTGGAATCTGGCACAAGAGTGCTGGACTTCAGGAGGACCGACTTTGGGAGGATGGGGGAAGTGGTAAGAGGGTACCTGGCCAGAATTCAATCTAGTATGGACACTAACCAGAGGTGGGAGCTCATAAAGCTGGGGATAGTGGAGGCAACCAAAACCTGCTGCAAGGCTCAGAGCAAGAAGGCTAGGGCTAAGAAACCGAGCTGGTTGAGCAAGGAGGTCATGGAAAAGGTAAGGAGGAAAAGAGCTGCCTTCAGGAAGTACAAGAAAACAGGGAGAGGGGAGGACAGGGAGGAGTACTTGATGGAATCAAAGGAGGTGACAAGGGCAGTATGGGGAGCCAAGGCATCTACAGAACGCAGGCTGGCACAAGGCATTAAGAAAGGGGGGAGAAAGACTTTTTTAGGTACATCAGGGAGAAAAGGAGCCGTAAGGACCACATAGTAAGGATTAGGAAGGAGGGGGGTTGGGTGGAAGCAGGGTGCGATAAGGCAGAAGCACTAAATGAGTACTTCTGCTCAGTATTTACTAAAGAGAAGAGGGGTGACACCCAAGGGGAGAAATGGCAGAAACGGGGAGGGGGGTGACAGATGGGAAATCATGGAGGCCAGAGTTCGGGAGGGTTTCAAGGCACTGAGGGTGGATAAGTCTCCAGGCTCAGATGGCATCCACCCCAGGGTACTGAAGGAGCTGGCAGAGGTCCTTGCAGGACCTTTGGCAGACCTATTTAATGTCTCACTACATTCGGGGTGTGTACCTCAGGACTGGAGGATGGCTCATGTGGTGCCCCTCCACAAGAGTGGCCCCAAGGATGAACCAGGAAACTACAGACCAGTGAGCCTCACATCCATTGTGGGTAAGCTAATGGAGATTATCCTGAAGGAAAGGCTGGTGACTCTCCTAGAAGCCAGCGGACTACAGGACAGCAGACAGCATGGCTTCATACGGGGCAGATCCTGCCAAACCAACCTGGCGGAGTTCTATGACTGGGTAACTAGGCAACTGGACAGGGGCCATGCACTGGATGTCCTGTATCTGGACTTCAGTAAGGCATTCGACTCTGTGCCGCATGGAAGGCTGGGAAGTAAGTTAGTAGGCACAAGGGCAGGTGCAAAGCTGGTGAGATGGGGTAGGGAACTGGCTTCAGAGAAGGCAACAGAGGGTGGTGGTGGTTGGGGAGCTCTCACACCCAAAGGTAGTGATGAGCGGTGTTCCACAGGGCTTGGTATTGGGACCAGTGTTGTTTGGGATAGTCATTGCAGACCTATCATTGAACATCAAGAGCAAGATCAGTCTATTTGCTGATGATACCAAGGTAGGAGCAGTGGTGGATGACCTAGGGGGATGGCAGGGGTTGCAGGATGATCTGGCAAAGCTTGAAACCTGGTCAGACACCTGGCAACTGGGGTTTAATGCCAAAAAGTGCAAGGTGCTGCATTTTGGGATGAAGAACCCAAGGAGGAGTTACCAGCTGAGGGGAGTGCAGCTAGCCCAGACAGAGGAGGAGGAGAAGGATCTAGGGGTGCTCATTACAGGGTCAATGAACAACTCGGCACAATGTAGGAAGGCAGCTGCAAAGGCCAACAAAATGCTGGGTTATATTGCAAGGGGTATATCCTCGAGGAGGGAGGAGGTGATTCTGCCACTGTATAGGTCATTAGTTAGACCACACCTGGAGTACTGCGTGCAGTACTGGCACCCGTATCTGAAGAGGGACATTAGTTACTGGAGGGGTGCAGCGGGCGCCAAAGATGATCAAGGGGCTGGGGGACTTATCATACGAGAGGAGGCTGAGGGAGTTGAACATGTACTCACTGGAGGAGAGGAGGGACGGGGACATGATTGAAACCTTTAAGTACATGAAAGGAATAAACAAGACAGGTACAGAGGGGCTGTTCAAAGTAAGGGAGGGGAGGGACACCAGGGGCCATGATATGAGACTGGAGGGAGGAAGGTTCAGGAGGGAGATGAGGAGACACTTTTTTACAGAGAGGGTGGTGACTGGGTGGAATGCGTTACCTGCAGAAGTGGTATCCAGTAGAACAGTGGACTGCTTCAAAAGGGGATGGGACAGGACAAGGGTAGGGTCAATGAAGGGGAAGGGTGGAAGGGAGCGGCAGCTGCAGAATAAGGGTTGCTAGCTGCACATTTGAGCAGACTTGATAGACCTCTAGGCCTTTATCTGCTGGCAAATTTCGTATGTTCGTAATAGTATCATAGTAATGTGCCAGCAGCAGAAAAGAACCATCCTGGCCCATCCAATCTGCCCATCTCCCCCTCCCCTGCTTGTCACCGGTGCACAAGGAGCCTATCCTCTATCCTCTAACCAACCCCTTATGTCTATCCCACGCTCTCTTGAATCCTTCCACCGTTTCGACACCTACCACCCCCTCAGGTAATCTGTTCCAAGGTTCAACCACCCTCTCAGTGAAAAAACACCCCCTTACATTACCTTTAAATCTTCCTCCTTCCAATCTTAAAGTATGACCTCTTGTTCTAACTCCGACTTTCCTTTTAAATAGACTTCCTTCCCTCACTTTATTTATCCCCTTCATGTACTTGAATATCTCAATCATGTCTCCTCTCTCTTTTAAACTCCAGCGGATACAGATTTAATTCTCTCAATCTTGTCTCATGTGGTTTCCCTTGCATACGCTGCACCATCTTTATTTCCCTTCTCTGAACCTTTTCCATTACATCTATGTCCTTTCTTAAATGAGGCCTCCAGAACTGTACCCTGTACTCCAGGTGCAGTCTAACCATGATCTTGTATAATGGCATCAGCACCTCCCTCTTCCTACTAGTTATGCCCCTTTCTATGCGCACCATCATTCTATTAGCTTTGCCAACTGCCTTACGACATTGGTCACTTACCCTAAGGTTGTTTAATATTATAATCCCCAGATCCCTTTCCTGTTTTGTTTGCTTTAACTGCTGTCCCCCTCCTTGAGTACTTGGCAAGTCGATTTTTACACCCTATATGCATCATTGCACACTTCTTAGTATTGAACTTGAGCTGCCATGTTTCTGACCATTTCTCTATTATACTCAAATCCCTCCTCACGGCTTCAGCCCCTCCTTCAGTGTCGACCCTGTTCCATAACTTTGCATCATCTACAGACAGACACATCTTGCCTTCAATTCCCTCTGATATATCGCTAATATATATGTTAAAAAGGATTGGTCCTGCCAGCCTGATGGCGCTGAGGTGCTGGATGCCTTACTTTGTTCCACACTGGCAACCCGTGTTCAGGAACGAGCATGGGATCCGATGGACTGCTCTCCTTCTCCAGGGAGGGGGGTCACCAGTGGTCGGTGTTTGACTGGCCCTAGTGGAGGCTGGGGGACAGTGCGCCAACACTGTAGAAAAGGGGGAGAAGGTGGGGAAGATGCTAGGAGGGAGCATGTGCTGACGCGGACGCGCTCTCTCCGCAGGTGTCATTGCATGCCTCATCTCCTCGGGAGGAAAAACAGGAAATGGATGTAGCGGGCTAATGATGGAGGGTGCCTCGCAGGCTCCGCTCCTGGCTAGCCACGGCACTGGCCACACTGAATCCGGTCTCCGGTGGGGGTTGGGGAACCCCGCTGGGGGGAGGTAAGCCCAGGGGGTATAGGCCAGCGCCAGATGGTGGTTGCTGAGACACGGGGCTCCCTCTGGAGGAAAGAGGGCAGAGACATCGAGGAGAAAAAGAAATAGCAAAAAAAAAAAAAAAAAAGATTGGTCCTAGTACAGACCCTTGAGGAACCCCACTCATCACCTTCCTTACCTCAGAATGTACACCATTTACCACCACCCTCTTGCTTCTATCCTTTAGCCAGTTTTCCACCCATCTAGTTATTTTCTGTCCCAGACCCAGGCTGTCGTCTTAATTACCAGCCTGCGGTGAGGGACAGAGTCAAAGGCCTTACTGAAGTCCAGGTAGGCAACATCAGCTGCCCCTCCTTGATCAACCACCTTCATTACCCCCATCAAAAAATTCTATCAGGTTTGTTTGGCAAGATCTTCCACTAGTGAATCCATGTTGTTTTTCATCTAATAGTTTGTTGTCCGTTAAGTATTTTACCACTCTTTCCTTTATTATCACCTCCATCTCCTTGCCCACCACCGATGTGAAGCTGACAGGTCTAATTCCCTGCCTCCTCCTTGCAGGCTCCTTTTTGCAGTGGTACTACAACTGCTGTCCTCCAGTCATTCAGAACACACTCTGCATCTAGGGACAAGTTAAATAACTTTGCTAAATGTGTTGTCAACTCATCCCTCAATTCCATAATAACCCTTGGGATGCAAACCATCTGGCCCCATTGCTTTGTCTACCTTAAATTTTCCAAGTTCTTCCTTGACTCGTTCCTCACTTAATGGGCTTTGATCCACCCACATTCATCTCCTCCCTTCTTCTTTAACTCTGGTCCCTTTCCATCCCATTCTACTGTGAATACAGAGCAAAAATAACTATTTAAAACCTCAGTTTTCTCAAAGTCCCCCTCAGCCTTCGTTACCCCCTCAAACTCAAAATCCCTTGTCTTGTCCTCCTCTTTTCACCCATAAATCTAAAAAAAAAAAAAAAAAAAGTTGTATCTCCTCATTTGACATGTTTATCAATTCTCTCTTCTGTTACTGCTTTTGTTCTTCTAATCAATTTCTCTGCCTTTCTCAGTTTCTCCTTATAATTTACTCTGTCACACTGAGTTTTCTTATATCTTCTGAAAGCTATCCTTCTACCTTATTGCCCTTACAACGTCCCTATTAAACCAAAGAGGCCACCTTCTTTTCTTGTTTTTTTCCCACCCTCCTTATGCATAGTTCAGTTGCTTTTAACAACGCCTCCTTAATACATTTCCACAATTCCTCTACATCCTTTATTTGGTTACCGCATTTCATTTCCTCCCTGAAACTCTCCCTCATTCTATTAAAGTTCACCCTCCTGAGGTCCAGAACCTTCGTACTGGACTTATTTGTTATCTTCCCTATTTGTATCTTGAAACTTACTGTGTTGTGATCACTTGTACCCAGACAGTTTCCCATAATAACCTCTTCAATACTATCCCTGTTTGTAAGTACCACATCCAAAATATTTTCCCCCCTTGTGGGCTCCTTAACCAGCTGATGTAGAAGTGATCCCTGCAGTGCTTCAAGTATCTCCCTGCTTCTGGCTGATGTTGCCTTTGGGATTCTCCATTCTACATCTGGCGCATTAAGGATCCCCAGTAGTACAAACTCCCCTTTGTTTGACACCCTTTGAATCACCTGCATCATTTGCCTGTCTAACTCCTCCCCCTGATTTGGAGACCTATGTATCACTCCTATTCTTACTATGGCTCCAGGATTTTATAGACAGAGTATGAGACAGATGTGACAAGGACAGCAGCACAGAGCCATGGGGGGGGACTCAGTACTAGCAGCTGTCGTAGCAGGAGCTGGCAAAAACATAGGATTACCAGATGCCTAATATATTTCAGCTAGTGATCCAGTGCTGTAACAGTAGTTAGTAGGCCCTCCTTCTAAGCTTATAGGAAGGTGCATCAGGCACATGGAGGTTAATGCTCAAGCATCTTGCATCGAGATACCTCAGGGCCAGGGTACTGACAAGAGTCACTCCCGGAGGGTATAAAGTAGTCCCAGTGATAAGGGAGGAGATTTTGTGTCAGGCTAACTGAGGGACGGTGATATTCTGGCTACATGTAAGAGCAGCAGCGCATTCATTCATTCAGCAGTATTCTTCTCACCTGTCGACAGTGTTTTCCTGTGCTGACAGAATATCACCCTGAGCGCCAGTGACTGCTTCTCCTTCTGGCACTGTTTTACCAGCTAAAGTGCAATTTTCAGCTATCGCTGTACCCCAGGACAGTTCTCATCTAGCCCATGAAAAACTCTCGAGTTTCCTGGTTCAGGTAGCGGGGGGACTGAGGCGTGACACCGGCTACTGAGTGGTGAGAGACATTCTGGCCACATAAGTCCGCTTAATCAAGGGCTGCCCGCGAGCAGCTGCACGTGTGAGTGGCTCACGAGGAGTGGTGTGAGTCCACCATGGGAGCCTAGTGGGAGGCAGCAGTGCATATACTCTGTTAAGAGTAATTTGCTAGTAGCGGGGCATTAGAGAATATACAAGGGGTTCATAGTCAGCAGTTGTATAGCTGAAATTGCTTAATTTCTTTATTGCTTAATAATCATGAAAATATTGTGTTTTATTGTGTTAGGGTGTATGTTGGTGGAGTTTATACCAAAAACAGTTGGAAGGATAGTAAATGTTAAATTGGAACCTGTGCTTGGAAGAAACGTGGGTACTGATGCCCGTGAGCCATTGAGTCCTGAAGTGGGAGTTTATGAGATCAATTCAAGTATCATCATGCATTCATATCTATCAGGCCTTATAAAGTTGGTGCAGCTGGGGAGGGGGGTTTCATCAACAAACGTGCTGGCCAAATAATAAAATAGGTCAGTTAGTGAGAATGCTAATGTGCTGGCATATTAAATCTCAGAGCAAAAACAGATGGAGGGGGTTATTGCCAATTAAGTATTTGTTTATTTTGCATCTTATGATATGTGGTGTCATCCATCCTAACCCAGGACCTGTTGCCTCTGTACTTCCTGATAGTGATATATACCATAGTGGGGAATTTAACATGGTGCATTTTAATACCAGAAGCCTGCCAAATAAGTTTGGTAGTATTAAGGACTGGTTGGGAGAGTATCAGCCACAGATAAGTGTCATTACTGTGACCTGGTTGAGCCAGAGTTAAAAATGCCATGGTGGAATTAGAACACTATCAGATGTCCAGGAAGGATAGGAAAAAAGAAAAGGGGAGATATTATTATACTGTATGTGAAATCCAGGCTGGAGATAGGGGAACTTGATGAAGTAAGTTTGGAGGGTGGGTTGGAAACCTTACCTATTGTAATAAAAATCCCATATGCTAAACCTCTTTTGCTCATTGGCATTTATAAACCACCCAAGATAATAAATGAGTCTTTTTAATGTATTGCAGGATTATTGTAAAACCTATAAGGATACACATGAAATACTACTTATAGGGGATTTTAATGTAAATTGGGCGCAAATAAATCCCACTCATCCTGTAATTGAACTTCATAAGGTGTCGGGTCTGGTTCAATTGATTAAGGACCCAACCAGATTAAATATGCAGCATTTACAAAATTCAGCGATTCTTGATCTTGTTTTTACAAATTGCCCTGAGGTTTATGTAAAAAAGGGTGTTTTAGCTGAAGCATTTTCTGATTATCAGGTAGTGTTTGCTGCCCGTGCAGATATTAAGGTTATACCAAATTCCTTGCTCATTTGTTGGAGACATTTTAAATGTTTTGACTATGTAAACTTTATGGTAGATTTTTTCATTTAATTTATTCTTTGGTAACCAGGTAAGGCACTGGACCAAAGGTCCCTTTTCAGGCCTGACCCGGACAAAAAAAACCATACAAAAATACACAAATACAATCAGCAGCAATACAAAACCAAAAAATACAAATTACAAATTGCAGTTACAAACAGATTTATGTAATAAATAACTTTTTAACCTTTGTTTAAAAGTTAAAACAGGGGAAGCAATCCTAACATCAAGTGGGAGTGAATTCCAATACAATGGTGCTGCTATTGAAAAATCTCTAGAGCTTAATCTAAGCTGAGACCTGGGGACAAAATATAGGGGGCCATTAGCCGACCTCAGGCTGGGAAGCAGTTCTTTCATTACAGCAAGATCAGAAAGAGGAAAAAGGGAGCCAAAGTAAAATAATTTATACATCAAGACAGCCAACAGAATATTCTAATGTGCAACTAGGGGAAAACCACCCCAACCGAGAATAAAGATTACACTGATGTGTCCTGTTGGGGGCTCCTAAAATAAATCTACAAATATTAGTATAGGCCACAGTTAGTGCTTGCATTTATTTTGTTACTATGTTATAATATAAACACAAATTGTAATCAAAATATGGAAGAAGAGAACCAATAGCAATTGCTAATCTAGTTGCTTGTGAGAAGAATGACTTGAATTTGTATAAAACCCCTAGTCTTTGATTTACTTTCTTAACCTTTGACTGAATCTGAGGTGAAAAGGTCAAATTGGGATCCAATAGTTGGCCCAAATACTTAAATTGAGACACTTGTTCAAGCAGACCACCCCGAAAATCAGATATCCTCAGTTCCGAGGTGTCCACCAACATAAATTGCGTGCCAAATAACATAACTTTTGTTTTATCTGAGTTCAAAACCATAGCATTTAAAGTAAGTCAAGAACAGGCGGCACCAAAATCCTTTTCTAGGGAATAAGAAAGTTTAGACACGGAATTTGACTGAGGACAAAGTACAAGATCATCTGCATAAAGCAGTGATTCGCTAAACTTACAAACTCCAGGAAGCTGATTAATAAAAATAGAAAATAACAGGGGTCCCAAAATGGACCCTTGAGGCACACCACAACTAATTGGCAAGACATCAGAAATCACAGAACCTACTTGAACAAATTGACACCTGTTACTCAGATAATCATAGAACCAAGAAACAGCGACTTCAGAAAACCCCAGATCTTTTAATTTTGTACAGGCCAAACCATGATCAATCAAACCAAAAGCCTTGGTGTGGTCCCACGAACACACCAGTCATCACTCCCTTCTCAAACCCACGTAGGACGGTGTTCATGAGCCATGATGTTGAAAGAAGGTGCTGGGATAGAATGGAATTGATACCTGATGTTACTGAGATGTGGTCCTATTTTCATCAAGAGCACCTGACCATTTGTAATAATCATGCCCCTCTAAGATATAGGAAGGTTAGATCTATAAATGCAGTGTGGTATAATCCTTCCTAGCACAAATTAATAAAGGCCAGAAATAAGTCCTGGTCCAAAGCAAAACAGACTGGCTTGAATAGTGATTGGCTATTATATAGACAATTAAGAAATAGATATACTAGGGAACTTAGAAGTGCCAAACAGTTACTTTAAAGATAAGTTACAAATAAATAAGAAGCATAATCCAAGACAATTTTAGAGCATGGTAGCAAACCTGATGGGGAAAAGGAGTATTCAACAAATCAAAAGAATAGAGATTGATGGCCAATCTGAGCCTATTAGTAATAATGTTGCTAATCTATTCAGTAAATACTTCAACAACATTGGTATACAGGCCTCTGACCTAAAGTCTTCGCCCAAAGCTTCTAAAGGGCCACTGGATAAAACTGGCCAGACAGGGCATGAGCATGAGCTAAAGGCATTTGCCTTTAGTCAAATTTAGGTGGATGAGGTTAGAGATGAATTGCTGGCTATGGATGCATTTAAGGCCGGGGGACTGGATAATATTCCTACTAAGTTGTTGAAGTACTGTATGCAGCCCCCTGTACAGCATACTCACTTATTTGCCTGTTTAACTATTTCCTCCTAATTGGAGAATATCTAGAGGGTTGGAAATTGGCTAAGGTAGTGCCTGTCTATAAATACAAAATCACACATGCCCCCACAATGCAAAGCATCATGGGCTACATATGCAAATCACCACAGAATATTATACTGGTTTAACTTTAAGCAGAAATGCATGGTGCCAAAAGGCCTCTCACACAGTTTGCAAAGGGTGCCAACAGAAGACATAGACACGTGTTTTGTCCTACCAGGACTCATCAGTATGCCTCGTCTGTTTGACACCCCAGTGGAATGAACCAGCTACCCTAAGATAGTCAATCTGGGTTATATTGTGGTGAATCCGATTAAAACATAAAAACAGTTTAAAAGGCAAAGAACCTCTGTGTGCAAGCACTAAGGCAATGGTTACCCCAAAGGGCATTTGGCTGGGAAGCCAAGTTTCAAAGAAATACAAACTCACACATGCCCCCACAATGCAAAGCATCATGGGCTACATATGCACATCACCGCAGAATATTATGCTGGCTCAACTTTAAGCAGAAATGCATGGTGCCGAAAGGCCTCTCACACAGTTTGCAAAGAAAGGTGGCTCTAGATTGGAGATGGGGAAATTTTAGACCAATTTCATTGTTGTCTCAGATTTCCAGAATTATGGAGAGATTGGTTGCCAGAAGGTTGAAAAGCTGTCTGGAGGAGGGGAATTTTTTGATTGAGAACCAGTCTGGTTTTCGTTCAAAACATAGTACCCAGACAACATTATTAAAAGTTGTGGGGGATATCCAAATGAGCATGGACAAGAGGAACTCTGTGGGAGCCATATTTATAGATCTTTCAAAGGCCTTTGACATCTTAAACCATGAGTTCCTCATGTCCAGGCTGTAGGATTGGGGGTAAAGGGTTTGAAACAGAAATGGTTTAGCTAGCCAGCCCGGTGGCTCAGAGGGTTGAGGTGCTGGATGCCACACCTTGCGCCATGCCAGCGACCCGGGTTCGGGAACAAGCCTAGGCCACCGGGGGTTGGTAGGGGAGAGGAAGGATCGAGTCTCTGGAGGACAGCTCTTCTTTCTCCGGGGGCGGATCCAGGGACTATGCCTGGCACCACAGTGACCTCCGGTGGAGACCGGAGGTACAGCAATGCTACAGGGCTTGGTTAGAGGGCTGTAGAGCCATGACAGACGTTCCCTGGCATCATGGCATGTCGTGGCTCCGCCTGGGGTGCAGGCGGAATGAGGAAAAACAGAAAGTCCCTCCACCTCCCGATAGGTGATGGAGGACCTGGGGCGGGGGGGTCGGTCCACCACGCCCAGAGTTGGGCCTTTGTCTCACTACCTGTGTGCTCCCATCTGCTGCGCTCCACCAGACTGGATTAATAGATAGAGCGCCAGGAGGAGTGTATCAGGCGGTCCTGCCTCGGGGGACTCAGAGCCAGGGGGCCGGGCGGTAGCAGAGGCGGACGGAAGGGGTGAGAGGGGCTTCAGATGGGCAGGATACGGACAACACCCCGTGTGACCACTCCTGAAAGAGTTCGGGAGTGTGGAGTGAGAGAGATAGATTCCAAAAAAAAAAGAAATGATTTAGCTCCTATCTTATGGAGCAGAAACAAATGGTGGAACTTGGTGCTTATAGATCATCTGCCCTTCCTATAAAGGTGGAGGTGCCCCAGGGATCTATCCTGGGCCCACTACTTTTCAACATATATATAAATAGTATAAAATGTACAGATCCTGATATGATTCCATGTATATACAGATGATACACTGATTTACGTGGAAGGTAGTGCCCAGGAAAGAATTAATACCAAATTACAGGTAGCTTTTCATGAACTTCATTCCTTTTTTTCTTCTCTTAATTTAATTTTAAATGTCCAAAAGACTCAAGTGGTATATTTGCATGGTCTTACAAAGGAACACATCTGGCACTTGGGTTAATATCCCAATATTGACACTGCAGTGCAGCATGAAGGGGAGATGCACTTCTGAGGTGCCGTCTTTTGGATGAGATGTTAAACCGAGGTCCCATCTGCCTGGATTGGTGGTAGTTCAGGTGGATGCTAAAGATCTCATGGCACTTATCGAAAAAGAGTAGGGGAATTTCCCCAGTGTCCTGGCCAAATTTCTCCCATTCACTAAAAATACCACCAACAGCTTAATCTGGTTCATTTTCAGTTGCTTACCATCTGTATCCCCCCTCCCCCTGGTTGCCCCTAAAAAAGGGATTCTAGGCCTAGTGGGCTTACCGGTTCAACAAAATTCAATAAGCAACAAATAAATAAACATCAGTTATTGTATATTAGGACAAAGGGGGGAGAGAAAATTAAACAGGTAACTCATTATAAATATTTAGGAGTGTGGTTAGACCAAAGATTGAGATGGGACATGCATCTGGAATACCTGATGGGTAATCTTAGTGGAAAGTTGGGTATGCTTTATAGATTAAAGCCTTTTACAACTCTGGAGGTGAGGCGGAGGATTGTGGAAACTATGATCTTACCCATCTTAGATTATGAGGATTTGGTGTATGGGGGGCTGGGATGGATCAGGCAACGCTAGATGTTGTTTACAACAGGTTTGTCCACTTTGTCTTCAATGCCCCAGAAGCACACACCATTGTGATTTATATAGAGCCCTAAATTGGTGATGCTTGGCTTACAGGCGGAGTTGGAATCTTGTAACATTTATGAGTAAACTTAGAAGGCGACAGGTGCCTAGTTATACCTTAAGGGATTTTGATGTTGGGGAACACAGGAAGGGGTTGAGATTTTACGGGGGTATAGAATATGTTGTACTGCGATGTAATCTGAAGTTGGGAAGGGCATTGCCCCTTTACAGGGGTCCCTAAACTTGGAATTCCTTGCCCTTGGATATGAGGCGGTTGATAGCCCCTGTAAATTTGCATACATTAAAAAAGTGGTTTGTGAATTGCATATATGAATCAAGAATATGCCGTTTGCATTAGTATTTTATAGTAAAGAAATTTAGTGTCATTATATGACTCAAAAATAAGAATATGTTGCATCTTAGGTATAACATGATATGCACATTATTGAATTGTACTTCAGGTAAAATGAGTAGGGAATCTTTAGCTTTTTTGTACAGTATATTGAAGTATTTGCACATTTTTTAAATAATTTAAGCTGTGTAATGAAAAAGTATGTGATTTTGATGAGTTAATATTGTTTTGTATTATATGATTGTGTAATTTATTTAAATATCTATTGTATGTGTAACTATTTTTTTTTTTTTTTAATTGAAATCTAGGATTACAAATACCTTTGAGCAGGAACTGCTCGTTTACAAAGGTTCCACGTCGAAACCTATTGTCTCTGCACTATGGACCTCCTTGTAAATGAGACTTGTTACTCAATGGAGTATTATCCTGTTCATATTATAATATGAATACAATTTTACCATACCATGCCAATTAGTGTAGAATGACCCTGAGGACTAGGGCACAGGGAGATGCGATATAGGGCTACAGGTACTGAGCCACAGAAACTAAAAGGGCGAGATAGATTTGGGGGAGGAGTGGAAGGTCCAGATTAGATGCAGGTACAGAAAGGGGAGTGAGAGAATAAGGAAGGAGAGGACAAACAATAGAAGAGTATCACTTTTTTTTTGGTGGGATACCAACAGGGAGCTCCGGTCCCTCCCTTGGAGGGACTCATCCTCCGACCGATAGGTCATCACAGACCGTGTCGGCTCCCGATTTTGCTGTTTTGCACTCTGGCCCATGAGTGAACAATAGGCGGAGCATCTGGGTCTGCCTCTGCTGCGGTAGCCCAACACCCTGGATGTGGTCCCTCCCCATTGTTGGTGGCACGCCTGTGCTGGCACCCAAACAGCAAGCCATGCGATTCCCCCCTCCCTCGAGGAAGGAGAGCGGTCTGTGGATGCTCAGTCCTTTCTCACCCCTGCCAATCCCCAAACAACCCGAATCCATTTCTGGACTTGTTCTGAACTTGGGTCGCCAGTGTGGCGCGAGGTGTGGTGTCCTGCACCTCAGCCCTCAGCACCACCGGGCCAACAAGGGAAGAGTATCATAAGGGCATGAGTACCAAGATCCAGGCATTCAAGCCCAAAGCAGGGGTACATCGAAATGAGGGCATGCCAGACCATCAATGCAGTCCACATCCATAGCGTAGTAGGTTAGGATTTCACAAGCACCCATAGTTGCACTGTATAAGGAACAGGCTGTAGATTACAGAAGGGTTGAGAGCGATGCAACTAGGAGGAGCTGCAGACCTAGGGCAATACAATATATGAAATATGGGCACTTGTGCAGCCATGGGCCAAGGGCCTTGTTTGAGCAATTGTGGCTTAAAAGGGGCTGTTACGAAGGGAGGCACTGGGTAGCCAGAGGAATAGTATACAACGAAGGTCAGTGAGAGGGGGCCAGCCGAGCAGGCCAATTAAAAGCACTGCACAAGACCATTAAATATGCTGTAGCATATAGAGATTAGCCACGTATGGCCCCTCGATATCTCAGAGACCAAATTCAAACCATTAGTGACCATATTATGACTCCTTCTCCTCCCAACCATTAACCCCAGCAGTAAAGCATAAAACATTTAATTTTGTCCATGGAGGTTTTGAGCTGGAAGACATGCAGGGAGCCATAAAAGAGTTCCTTATATAGTACGCTCATTCCAGCAGACCTGTTTAAGTCCCAGTCTGAGTCATAATTCGCAAAAAACATCCCAGTCTCTCAGAAATCACAAAGCCAGAAAACATGGCTGTATAACAAAAAAAATCTTACTGGCAGAAAGACTACGCGGCATTCCTCAGGAGGTGGGGCGATGTGAGGCGGATGCTGGGGTATAGTGCTCCTGGGATTTTCCCTGCTTGAGAGCATAGTCAGTAGCTGTCTGAGAGGGCCGGGAAGTAGTAGGCTCTAGGGCAGGACTTAAGGCAGGTTGTACCCATGCAGATGGTGATCCAGAGGAGTCTGGGAAAACCTGGGCCTGCGTCATACTGGGAACTGTGGCCTGAACTGGGGGAAACACCATTGAGGATTGCTGTAACAGAGGAGCATATCTGTTATTCATCAGTAGAGGGGAGGACTCCCATCACTATCATCCGAGTGCTCACTACGGCTGCGGCTCCGGGATCTGTCTGGGATGTGGGTAGAGGGGTTCTGGGAGCCATCATGACTGCACTATTTCTGTTTAGGGGGCATCATCCAGAGGTCCTCTAATGTCGCTGCATGGTCCAGGTGGGTGGGTGGATGATCCTGTGCAGGCACTGGGGCAGAATCCCAGCTGGCTGGTGAATGATTTTCCTATTCACTGTCGGACTCGGGGGGTTTGAAGGAAGTAAGGCTCTGGGCCAGTGGGCATGGATGAAATCCGTGGCAACTTCTGGCATATGGAAGATCATCAGCACCCCACTGTGCTGTATACCAGAGGGAGAAGGGGACTCCAGCTCTATGTAAGGCCTGGTGAACCTCTGTGAATGTGTGGTGATGAGCTGTTAATTCCTTGGAGTAGTCTTGAAATATCATTACATGATAGCCCTCCCATTCCAGGATACCCAGTTCTCTGGCCTGTTGGAGGATGCTTTCCTCAACTTGAAAATGAAGGAGTTTTGTGATTATAGGCCTTGGGTTTTCGCCGTGCCTGGGTGGCGGGGCTAGTGAGCAGTGGGTCCATTCAGTTTCAAATGTGGTGTCCCCCCAGAGTTTGAGAATGAAGGGGAGAACATAATTCAGGAAGCTGATTGTGTTCCTTAATTTACTTTGTTCAGGGAAGCTCAGAAATCATAAGTTGTTTCTGTGACCACGATTTTTGAGGTTGTCTAGCTTTGCCTGTAAGGTCTGAATGGTTTCTCTTGTTCACAGAGAATGGTGTGCAGCTCATGGCAAGAGTCTGCTATCTAGTCTAGTCTTTGTTCAGTCGCCGTCGCCACGGTAGGGAGGTGATCCATTTACTCCAAATGTTTAGTGGAGCTGCGTTTGATGTCTTGGAGCTTGGCCATTAGTTGGGAAAATATCCCTTTTATTTTTTCCATGCTGGTGCTGCTGCCATGATGTATGCCAGCATGGATGTGAGTAATTCCAATGAGGGCGAAATACAAATGCCGGTTTTTGTGCAGGCTAGAGAAGTCCAGCAGCGAAAATGACTGGCTCAGGTTAGTACATATATAGAGTCCTTAGTCCCTCGCCAAAAAATATGCAGAAAAGAGGAATGGAGGGTGGCGTATGCCTAATGATATCGGTTGGGAGGAGAGGAGAGGAGAACAGGAGTGAGATGGCATCTCGATCGTGCACTAGCCATGCCCCTTATTTTTGTGCATTTAAAAAAATTACATATAAATTTATCAGTCATTTATGGGATGCAGTTTGTATTAAAGCAGCACTATCTGTTAGTGGAAAAAAATTCATCATATATGTATATATATATTTTTAATAATATATTTCTGGCAAAAATGCCAGCATATCCATTTTTCTTTTCTTAGTGATTCTCTCCTGAGCGGAGATATGGGGTTTTGAAGTTTTCAAAGTCCCTGTTCTCTGCTACGCCCACTGTGAATAAATTCAATATTTTTGTTGTGGTGTTGTGCTGTTTACCATTAGAAATGTTAGAAGCTGCCGGCCCGGTTGCGTAGAGCGCTGAGGCACTGGCGCCTTACCTCAGCTCACGCCGGTGACCCAGGTTCGGGAATGGACTCGGGACGCTGGGGGCAGGTAGGGGAAGGAGAGGATTGAGCGTCCACAGGACTGCTTTCCTCTCCTGGGGTGTGTTAGGGATGGACGTCGGTCGGCAGCGGCCTCTGGTGGAGACCAGGAGCACTGCACGACGGCGTCAGGAGGGAAAGTGTAACAAGAAAAATGGAAAAAGGCTCCATGTTACACTGGATGACGGCTGCCTGGATCTCCGAGGCCATCAATGCCTGTACGACCATCCGCCTCAGCAGTACCTCTGGGCTAAGATGTTGCGCTGGTCTGCCCTGCCCAGGCCGGTGCCTTCCCCTTCGGAGGAGAGGGACCCACTCGGTGAAGAGTTACATCGGGTCACCCCGAGGAGGCTGCTATCTGAAAGTGGGGGTCGAGGGGACAGGATGGGTTGGAAGCATCCTTTGTAAGCCCGAAGGAGTGGCTGGCATGATAGCGCGTAGGGGAGAAAAGAAATCACACACACAAAAAAAATATATAAATGCTAGAAGCCTCCTAATATAGCCACAGTATGAATCCAGTATGTAAAGTTAAAAACGTAACCTTGAGGAAACAATGTTTGAAAATTGCTAGTGGTGGCCATTTTTAATTGCTTGAGTCATTATTCATTACATTAGTAAATAACTGTTTACAAAAATATCTAAGAGAAATGAAATATACTAATGATGAATCCAATTATGGCAGTAGTATATAATGATAAAAAAAAAATCTGATGAAATGTTATGCCAACTAGCAAATACTGCTTTAAAGATACAATATGAAAATACATTGCATTATTTTGTACTGTGCTGAACTGGTGTACTTAATGAAATGTTACCTTTTTAACCATTTCTGTATTTTATCTTGCATTCTGGACTTTCTTAAGCCAATATTACAGCCAGAGCTAAATTTAGAAAACAGTGAAATACAGTATATAGAAGATAAATCATGAATGTCTGCGAAGAATGGGACGGTAATTTAATTGATTAAAAAAACAGGAGCAAAATAAGTGCCCCTGTAAACAAACAAAAAAAAAAGTTGTTGACAGAAAAAATCCCTGTGGACCATCATGTCTACCTATGGGTGTTGGATGTTAATCCAGTATACAAACTGAATACAGAATGAATGAAAACAGATTTTACAAGATGAAAGTACCACCTAGTTCTGTGTACAGGCACTCATTCATTATTACCGGTAGTTATAGTACATGATTATGATGCAGAAATACATTTAAAACACTGAGTGCTGAGAAGATAATTGTAACGTAGCAGACAATTACTGAACAGAAGTCTAGGTTAAACCTGGAGCATTATGTACATTTATTTGGTATGTTTAAAACTAGGCTCCGGGACTATCTCACTACCAACAGCTCCTGTGACTGCCCAACTTAACCTCGTTTCTCCACTTCCCTTCCTGCTCTAGTGGTCCCCCCCTTCCCTCCTCACTGGATTCTACCCTCACATCTTGGTATACCCAATGCTGCTCTTTTCACCCTCTCCCCACCCTTCCTATATTCCTTCCCCTCGACTCTGGCAATTTCTTATCTGTTGTCTGTTTTCTCTGACAAATGCAGCTGGCTGCCTTGTTACAATGCTACCCTTGAATTGTATTAATCTGTACTCTGTTTGCAATGTCCACATTGTTGTAATGTCTGTCTTGATGTTCCCCATAATTTGCATTTCTTTGACGTGGAACCTTTGTAAAAGAGCCAAGGCTCAAAGGTATTTGTAATCCTAGACTTGATAAATAAATAAAAAAAAATAAATAAATAAAATTTCCATATTCATTGTTAGTAACTTCAGGGTCCTGTGCTGCTGAGCTAGCCAAAGTAGAAGGCAGTTTGGAGTCTGCAACAGTGCAGCTTTTCTTCATTTTTTATGGAATTATAACTGTGTATTTGAAAACTTTCCACGTGTGATGCCTTATAGCAAATAGGCTGGTATGCCTCAGTGATACGTGTGTGTGTGTATACCTACGTTAATGCATCAGTTAGGGTTTTGATTAAACCGTAAAAAGCTGGGAAATTCAACGCTCCCACTTACACGTAAGTACAGACATACAGCAGACCTACATTCATGAAAAGTAACCCTTGTAACACTAATTTGGCAATATCTCAGTAACTGTAGCAACTATGGGAAAACTTCCACTGCAGTTGTAATCATGACTTCGAAATCTCCGTGGGTGCTAAAGGTGGGCTAAGCTGTGGAGAGCGAAAAATCTGTATCTTGAATCGTTTTCGAGATATGTGCGCTGAAAGATACTGCGGGTGCCACAATTCAAAGGATGCATGTAACTCGAGTATTTTCAGGATTCTTCTCTCCCAATTTTCAACATGGCATTTTGGGGACCCCACCTCATGAACGATGTCGTAATCCTTTTTTAAATCCGTCCTGAAAGTTGAGTTCACACAGCAAATGCGCAGTTCTGCACCACAGGTGCAAAATGATGTTTTGGGCAGGATGTGAAAAATGACAGCTGTATACCCTTCATGAGGAGGTGTGGAAAAGGGTAATGTTGAAAATCAGGAGTAAAAATATGAAAAATTGGCAAAGTTACGAGTGCGCCTAGATACTGCACAATGCATGCTCATAACGTGGTCATTTATGAGAATTTTTTTAGTCAAATTTTCAGCATGGGCTTTTTGGGAAATCCCCTCATGAACTCTGGCACTGTGATTTTGTCAGTCCGCTCCAAAAGTTGATTTCCCACAGCGACCACACCATTCTGCACCACGGGTGCAAAAACACATTTGAGGAAGGATATGAGAAATAACAGCTATACTGTTCATGAGGAGGTATGACAAAATGGCAATGTTGAAAATCTGGAGTGAAAATATCCAAAATTGGTGAATTTAAGAGTGTGCCTAGAAATTGTGCAAGCACGCTTGTAACACAGCCGTTTTTTGCACCAAATTTTCAACATGGTCTGTTTTGACCTCCCCTCATGAACACTGGTATTGTCATTTTGTTACTTGGTCCCGAAAGGTGATTCTGCGCAGTGACCACGAAATCGCCTTTCAGGACCGAGGAAACAAAAACCCAGGGGAAGATTACACAGCGGGGGGAGGTAGTAACAACAACAAAAATGGAAAGAGACCTGGGGGTAATCATATCAAATGACCTTAAGGTTGGCAAACAATGTGAGAAGGTGGTAGGGAGGGCTGGGGGGATACTGGGATGTATAGGGAGAGGTATCACCAGCAGAAAACAGGAAGTTGTTATCCCCCTGTACAGACAGTTGGTGAGACCCCATCTGGAGTACTGCATCCAGTTCTGGAGACCCCATCTCCGCAAGGACATAGACAGCATGGAGGCAATGCAGAGGAGGGCAACTAAAATGGTGCAGGGTCTGCAAGAGAAGTCAAACGAGGAGAGACTAAAGGAGCTTATTATGTATACCCTGGAGGAAAGGAGGGAGAGGGGGACATGATAGAAACGTTTAAGTACCTCAGTGGAATCAACAAAGTCCAAGAGGGTAGCATCTTTCAGAAAAAGAGATGTGCAAGAACAAGGGGACACAATTTGAAGATGGGGGGGATGGCTCGGGGCAATGTGAGGAAGTATTTTTTCACAGAGAGGGTGGTGGATGCATGGAACAGCCTTCCTGAGGAGGTTGTGGGGTCTAAAACTGTGGGAGAATTCAAGAATGCATGGGACAGACATAAGGCAATTTTGTGGGGGTAGGAAGAAATAGGCTGTTGGTTAAATAGGATCTGCAGCTTATCCTCTAGGTAGGGAAATGGGCAGACTAGGTGGGCTAAGCGGTCCTTATCTGCCTTTGATTCTTCAGTTTGTGATTCAGCTTTGAAGAGTGCAGACGTGTCCCGGTCTTGAGAAGATTGCTGCTCCTGACCTCTGGAGGCAAGTATGGGTCGGTGGGGGGGTGAGGGATGTGGGTGCTCAGTGGGAGAGTGGAGATGGGGAGGGGACCCATGAGATGACGAGGACCATTTTCTTTTGCAGGTTTAAAAATTAAAGACATTGGGGGTTGGTTTTCAGTATTTACAGGTATCTTTACGTATAATATATATATATTTTTTTTTATTTTAAAATCTGTTGACTGGGAAAGGCGCACTGAGGCACTGAAAAAGGCTCATTTCCAGGTGCGACCCAGGTACTAAGAAGTACATAGAAATTACAGAAGAGAAATTAGTAAGGCAATACATTTAAGTCCACTACAGGCCGGACTTGTACAAAGAGTGCTGGTGACAGGCAGTAGCTAAACATACAGTGCTTACAAAAATAGGAGAAGCTTTGTTTTAACAGTATGTTGAATGCAGTATTTGGGCACACTGGGGTGGGCTCCCAGTGTGCCATATTAGCGTGTGAGGGGGTGCATACATGCCGACACAGGAATTGGGCACCTAGTCCAGCAATTATAAACGATGGCTTTGGTCGGAGGGAGTGGGTATCATCTGACACCGGGAGTGGGCATCCAGTTAGAGCCATTACTCCCAGGCTCACATACTGGGAGGGGCCTTCCAGTGCTGACATGGGGATTGGGCACCCCATATCAGCAAAAGTGTGTTTTTTACTCATTTATCCTATTTTCAGCTCACAACCTAGTATCCTAGGTCGTGTTACGCGGATATAAATGATTGCATAAACACATTTTACAGGCATATTTCGTCCGGTAAAGTCCAGAATGCACCAAAGGGGGTCCCACTAAGCAAGCTATATGTGTTGGTTCCTCCCAATAATATCATTTTGGGAGGCTTCAAAAACAATTGTTTGGGCAAAACTGAAAACAAGATGGCGGCCATACGAAAGAGGAATTTTCTCATACAATGCAGGATTCCTCTTTCATATCAACCAGCTATCTGGAAGTGTCTAATGAGCATGATCAGAAATGATTTTTTCAAAATTTTAAATTGCAGTAACTTAAAACTACTTATTCCTTTTATACCAGACTAGCAAAAGGCACATCTGTGGGTTAGTCCTTGTCTACCCTGCAAATTTCATACCAAACAACCAAACCCTGTGGGCTATAGGCAAGTTCAAAGAAAATTCCCAGCAAAGTCAATGCGTAAAAACATGTTTTTTCACCTCTCCATAATTTGGAGACCGCACATCCGACCAGAATGAAACTAGCCAGATCAAGAGATCTTACCCCACAGAAAAGCACATACCAAATTTCGTGAACATCCGTTCAATGGTTGCAAACTTATTAAATTGCAAAATTTTGAGTTTAACATTGACGTGCCTACTCAACCCTAACTATAGGGGCGCGACTGTGCCCCTATAAAATATATATATTTTGTGTGTGGGTGTGGTAGTGCTTATAGTGTTTGGTTAGTTTGACAAGTCTATTGCATGTTTGACGATTGGATGTTTCTGGCATTTGTACTTCATAGGTTTCTCTAGTTTCTTTTGTCTGCTGTAGTTTTATATTCATACAGTTTTTTTTTTTAGCTGTAGTTTGGTACTGTTGATGTTTTAGGACTGTCGTTTTTTATTTAGTTTTTCGTGTGTTAAGTTGGGGCACTCCAAAGTTACTTCACTTTAACTATGACAGGACCCTGTCCCATTTATAAGGAACAATTAAAATGACTAGAAACCTATTCTGTTCTGTCCTGTCCTTTCTATCTTTTCAAACATTAATTGTGCATCCATATTTCTGTGGGACCTAGGAACTGTTCCCCACCCCCCGGTGTTCCTTCCTTCCCTCCCTCCCATTCCTCCCATTTGCAGTATGTGGTGACTCCCCATGTAATTAGACTTATGGGCCCTGTAATTGTTCACATAAGAGTCTGTGACTGTGACTCAGCAGGTTGCACACTCGCCTCTGAGGCTGGAAGATCAGAATGCTTGGGTGCTATCCCCACACCAGGCAGTTGGGTTAAATCCCAATACTGACACTGTAGTGCAGCATGGGGGTGCTGCACTTCTGAGGTGCCATCTAGAGACAATAAACCGAGGTCCCATCTGCCTGTTCTGGTGGTAGGTCAGGCCTAATGGAAAAAGAAAGCTGGAAAACTAAGGGGTGTAAACAATCCATATGGCTTGTTCCACTAACGGGAATATTAAACAACTTTGGGTTCCGGCATCTAAGACAGACACATGAGAAGGGGATTGCTCTTAGTTTTAAATATAAAAAATATTGCACCAGCAAAATTATAAATGCTATCAAAGAGAGAGACTTCCAAATAATCTCATCCTTGAAAATCGCTCTGTGGATTGTGAAAAGTTATGTAAATCATATCTTTAGATTTTATTAAGAATCACTGACTGACCAGGAGGTAAGAGTTGTTTACACAAGTTATAGATTTGAAGTCTTTAGGAGCAATGTTCTAATGGCAAATTATAGTAAGGCAACTGATATCTCTCTTAGTTATTGCAACTGTAGGAAAGAGGAATTAGAAAATCTTTCTCATGTGGTCTTCGTGTGCCCATGTTACAGCAGTCCTAGGTCTTATTGGCTGACCCTTGTCTGGTCGCAAAGCAGCACTTCAGACAGAAGTCTACTTTTAGATATTATGTTAACAGTACAGGATGAATATGTGATTAATCAGGTGGCTAGATTTTTCAGAGCTATTTCGATCATACGTAAAAAGTATAAGTGAATTTGTGTGTTTATCCTATGTACTGTGCAAATATATATATACATATACACTTTGTTTAGGAAACATAAGCTCATTGGCCAGAAGTCTACCTTTAGATATCATGTTATTGGCACAGAATGAATATGTGATTAACCAGGTGATTGGATTTTTAGAGCTATTTCAATCATATGTAAAAATGTCAAGTGACTTGTGTGTTTATCTTATGTACTGTATAAATCTATGTACCTTATTTGGGAAATTTAAGCTTATTGTATATTGGACTGTGTATGATTAATATATTTGTGAGATGAATTTTATGATGCAGTGGATTATTTTTATGTATGAGTTTCATATAACATGCATTCTTATTGTAATGGTCTTTGACCGAACGAATAAAATTTACTTGAGCTTAAATTCTTGAGAAGACATCTGTTTCTGCTGTACTATAAATAAGCAGTGAGCATTCCATATTTGCCATTTGAATACTGTAAAAATCATCTCCAATGTTTCTTTGTTCCAGCGTCTCCAAGGACCAGAAAAATCCCCATACATTATCGTTGCATATGAAACTAAAGTAAAAGCTGGTGTGGACCAAGCTTGTGCCACAAATTTCCAAAAATCTTCAATAAAGGAGCAGTGAAACAGAAGATGTTCTATGGTCTCTACCTGTTGAATACACTGAAGTCTGCTACATAACCTATCTGATACCTGCTTATGCTTTTGATTAGCTTTAACATTTATTTTCTCGTGGTAGCTTAGCCGGTGGATATTCCACATGTGTGGGAGTGTCCTTGGATTCTGTAATAATTTTAACAGGGTCTGTTTGTGGGTTACTGGGCAATGTTCAAACAGTAGTGGAACCTTACAAATCCTGTCTGGCAGGTCTGCATATAACATTTTCCTGTGTACAGTAATGATCATCTGACTCATGACCTGCCATTGTCTGACCCTAGTAAATGTCTCCCTCTAATAATTGGGCACTGAGGGCAAAAATTTCACTATTCTCAAAGTGTTGGTTTCCCATTGTTAAAGCCATGGTTTAACCAGGATTTACGACTGGTCGTCGACAGAAATTTTGTCGAAAGACCAGACAGCGAAACCGTCATGTTGACTGTGTTTTGCAGTCGGCATACTGTTTCCAAGTCACTAAATTGTTTTCTTCGGTGGGCTTCACCCCCCGAACTCTGTGCCCCTTCCCCATTAAATATAATCAACTCTGAGTTGGAGCTGATTGGGGGAGGGGGTGCAAGACCCCCTGAATACAGTGACGGGGTCCAGCACTGACACTACAGTGACCTGGCACTGTAGTCGCTGTAGTGTCTTTCGATGTCAAAGTTTCAACGTCTGAGGTGTATACCGTTTAACCATATCATATAACCATGTCTCCCAGCCTTTCTCATTATGCACCAAAAGGGTCTTAGATTCGTTATAAGAAAAATGCTATTAAAAAAATAGGGGATGTACCATATTTAATCCACCTTGCTTTAAGGACAGATATGTAACATTTCATTTGGTCGGATTGAGATGACTGCCCCATACTGCTTGGAAAAATACACTTAAAAGACTCGTTTCAAGACTTTTCGGGGGGTGTAACTGATGTAAAGAAAGATTGGAATAAGATATGTTTTAATGAGATGCCATATATTCTTTTCTTTTTCCCCATTTTCCACTTGTTCCATAGAGCTACCTTCCTTTTCCTTTGCTTAAGTTTATCCTCCCAGTTCAATATATCCAAACGTCCTGTCCCAAATTTAATCCCCAGCACTTGAATGGGCTCATTTGTAATGCTAATTCCTCCAACCCTCCTGGGGATGGGTACATTATTCCCTAATTCCCTACCAATACACTTTTGTATATTCAGAGATGCTCCTGCTACTCTACCAAAAGTTTCACATATCCGGATGGCCTCTATAACCGATGGTTCATCCTGAACCAAAAGGCTCATATCATTTGCATATGCCACTATGTTCTTAGTGACTGTACTAACCTCATTGGCTAGTGGTTTTATTATACTGTATGCAAGGTATTAATCCTCCTGAGTAGGGGATCTGAGAAAAATGTGTATAGGACAGGGCTCAGTGGGAAGCCCTGTCTCACTCCCCTTTTTATACTAATAAGAGGCCCCCTCCAACCGTTTATTACTGGGGCTACTGTAGCCGTGTTATAGAAGTTTTTAATCCACTGAATCATTGTATCTGGTATCTGATACACTTCTAGCAGTAACCATTAAAAATCATGGCTTACTGCATCAAAGGCTTGGCTTTGGTCTAGAGATGTTATAAAATCTGATAGATTACCTACATTGCCTCTTTCCATTAATTATCTTAGCAATATTAAGTGGTCCTGTATGCAATGCCTTGGTACCGAAGAAGATTTGGCATCTGAAATCGTACTTTTTGCAATGTTCATTAATCTTTTTGCTAATATTTTAGTTAAAGTCTGTATTCAAAAGACTTATCAGTCTCCAATTTTGAATAATTTTTTTATCACCTTTTTTATGTAAGTATATTAATGCCCCCATATTCATCTCTAAAGATATTGTTTGGTTTTGTAACATGAAATTAAAAGCTTGCATCAATTCCTCGCTAACTTCTGGACCTATTAGTTTAAAGATTTCAGTGTTTAAGCCATCTAAGCCTGGAGCTGTATTCTTATTAAGGGAGCCAGTGGCCTCCATAACTTCATATACCTGAATATTTTATTCATTTTTATTTATTGTGATCTCGGATTAACACATTTGAGAACAAGCTCATTACATAGGTTCCACGTCAGAATTACATTAACAGTGATTAAAAAAGGAAAAAAAACATATAGGTATACAATAGAGCTGTAAGTGCAGGCTAATAATAAGTATGAGTGTAAGTATTAATATAAACATAAACAGACTAAGTCAGCAGGTTATTATAAGTACAATGAGTTTATGAGAGGTTAAGGCAGTTTAAGGAAGAGAGGACAATTCAGACTTGGGGTGCCTGTAAGGCAGAGGGAGGTATTGCAGCAGACTGAGTTGTCAGGATGGTGGGCTATGTTCGAGGTTACAGCAGCCCAGGGCAGCCAACACCCACTCAAGAAGTGGGGAAGCATCAGCCCAGGAAGGCCTTGTCGAAGCTCTATTTTTTTTTGGGGGGGGGATTGGGGCTGAAGACAGATGGGAGAGGACAGTAGGAGAAAAGAGGGGGTGGTGGTTAAGAGGGGAGTTTGGCAGAGGAAGGGAGGGATAGATTACATTGTCACATGATGAGGGGAAATAAGTGCAGGATTTAAGGGGCCATGTGGTCACGAGGGAGAGCTGCTTAGGGACAAGGAAAAACAGCATTGAGGGGCTAACGCAAGCAGTCACAGATAACGTTAGCATTGAGATGTTTTTGGAGCTCACGTTTGTAGGGGCATAATGCTGTTATTGAGGAGATGGCAGGAGGAAGAATATTAATCCAAATGGGAGCGTGGTGGGCAAAAGCTCTTTGTCCAAGAGAGGTGCGACACCTAGGAATTTTAAAGACCGTACTATCTGAGCTTCTGGTGGAACGGTTGTTATCATAGGGAGTAAGGAGCTTCTGGACGCCCTTTGGCATGAGGCCCAGACTCACTTTTTTAGCCAGAAGGCACGATTGCAACCTGAGCCTATCTGTGAACTGGAGCCAGTTAGCCTGGTCATATAGGTCACATGTATGTATAAGCTGTGGGGAGCCAGTTAAGAGTCGACAGGCTTTATTTAGAGTGACCTTTATACAATGAAGGGCTGTGTCCGTAGCTGAGCCATAGACTACGATGCCGTAATCAACAAGAGAGACCACTGAACTCTGGATAGCGAGCTTTAGGGCCTTTGGGGTAAGACTTTGCTTATGTCTATGAAGCAAACCAATACAGATGTTCACAGCCTTTGCAACATTTTCGGTGTAGTAGGCATATGACATAGTGCTGTCTATTGTGATCCCCAAATATTTGAAATGCTGGACGAGTTCCAGTGTAGTCCCAGATTCGTTTGCTATATTGAGTGGATGTGAACGATGCCTGCTCTGGTGACTGGAAAACAACAAGGGCTTGTTTTTTTTTATAGTTCAGAATGTTCTCTGAACCATCTTTCAACTGCAGTAAAGCTGTCCTGGAGCTTGAAATCCAAGTTAAAGGGATCAGGGTCACTTGTATACAGGACTGCATCATCTGCATAGAGCAGAATGGGACAGCTACCGACAAGCGGGTGCCTGTTTAGGAACAAACTGAATAAAATGGGACCCAGGATGGAGCCCTGGGGTACACCGGAGCGAACAGGTCTACTATCAGATAGGACATTATCAATCCTAACTTGTTGAGAGCGATTTGTGAGGTAGCTCTTAAACCAGGTAACTGTGTCAGTAGACAGACCAGTAGATGCAAGCTGTTCGACTAGGAGGTCATGATTAACCGTGTCAAAGGCTTTTGACAGGTCAACGAAAGAGGCGCCGACTAGCGAGCCATGATCCAAGGAACTGTGAATATAACTGGTAAACTCTAGCAACGCAGTATTGGTGCTATGTCCTTTGCAGAATCCATGTTGCTGCAGGCACTGTATATTGTAGTTTTCTATGTATTCAGTTAATGGGTCAGCGACTATTTTTTCAAGAGCCTTAGGCAAAGGTGGGAATATTGAGATGGGCCGATAGTTACCTAGTGAGGTTTGATCACCATTTTTGAAAATGGGTGTCACAAGGGCTGCTTTCCATAACTGTGGGAACTGAGAAAGCCTGACTGAGGTGTTGATTATGTGTGTTAGCGGTGCCAGAATGTCTTCTAGGGCAAGAGCCACAAATTTGAGGTTGAGGGGGTCACTACTGAAACAGGACTTATCAGGACCTTTTAGAGAGATTTCCTAGCCTCACCCTGAGAGATGGTTCTAAAGTGGAGTGGGGGTGAGTGAGCGGTAGGACTACAGGGCTTGTTTTAGAAGTCGAGACTGTTTGGAGGAAAAAGTCAGGTGGGAGGACACCGTTGAGTTCTGAGAAAGCTTCATTGAGAGAATTTTCAATGGAATTGGGGTCTGTAGTGGGAACGCCACCAATGTTCAACATAGTGGGGGTTGACTTTATGTCCTTGCTAGTGACTTCTTTAAGGTCTGACCATAATTTTCTACCATCCCTCCACGCATGGTGGGCTTCCTTGTAATACTGATTTTTGCTGTGTGTATGGTCCTAGTGCAGTTATTCTAGGCTTTTTGTAGGCTTGGGTGTCCACTTGTTTACCCGTTGCTCTGGCTATGTGCCACAGATGATCCCTTGATTTCATCCATTCAGGAAGTTCAGGCATGAACCAGGTGGTGTTGTAACCAGCTGAAGAACTCCGCGGCTCCCTCGAGGGTCCGAGAGGGCAGTTGACGCCTCCCCACAGCAGCTTTCAGAATCAGCTGAAGAACTCTGCGGCTCCCACGAGGGTCTGAGAGGGCAGTCAGAATCCCCCCCCAACAGCAGCTCTCAGAATCAGCTGAAGAACTCCGCAGCTCCCCCGAGGGTCCGAGAGGGCAGTCGGACACTCTCCCCCACAGCAGCTCTCAGAATCAGCTGAAGAACTCCGCAGCTCCCCCGAGGGTCCGAGAGGTTATACGCCTTCCCCCACAGCAGCTCTCAGAATCGGCTGAAGAACTCCGCGGCTCCCCCAAGGGTCCGAGAGGGCAGTCGGATGCCCTCCCCCACAGTAGCTCTCAGGTACGCCACTCAGCAGCACCACCACGATTCTCAGCTTCCAACTGAGGACTTGGCGCCATTTTTTTTTTTTTTTTGAACCAAAGCTCGCCCTTAAAGGCAGTGCAATTTACTTCGGCACACGAATGGAGATAGTTTTCTTAAAAGAACTCGCCAGCTTTAATTATAAAGAGAAATGTGCTTGCTTTAATTTTACTTTAATCTGTAATGTTAGCATTGCTTTTTCTCTGTTGATCAAATCAGCCTGCAAGCAGTGCCTAGCTTGTGTTCACCTATTTACTGCATTAGGCCAGAGCTAGTCTCAGTGTTTTCACTGCTGTAAAATGATTCTGCCTGTGTTAGTGTGTTAGAGTGTTAGCCCTGCCCTGATCCAAATTCAACTCGCATTCAACTTGCATGCCACTTCCCCCCCAGACCCTCCCAACATTTAGTGCTCTGTATTTAATTGCGCGCTGTCTCTCTCTCACCTCCACAGAATCTGCCGAAGAACTCCACGGCTCCCCCAAGGGTCCGAGAGGGCAGTCGGATGCCTCCCCACAGCAGCTCTCAGGTACGCCACTCAGCAGCACCACCACGATTCTTGGCTCCCAACTGAGAAAGCCTGCCGACGCTGCTGGCTAAGGCCGCTCAGTGTATTATAGGCGCAGACAATGGACGGTTGAAACCAATCAGCCACGCTCCCCCATTAGCAGGCTATCATTTCTCCCACCAGAGGTCGTCCCTGCATCTTATTCATTTCTTCCCACCACATTTGTTGCTCTGTCCAGCATTGAGCCTACTTCTTCAATTTCCCTTTCCGCAGAGTGCCTACCTATCCCCCATCTCTGCATCCTTCAAACAACATGAAGTCTTGCTATATTATAGACATTAGCAGTTTGATCCAGCTCTAGAACTGCCCTGGAGTGAAATGGTTAAAACCATTCCAAAATAGAATTTTGGCACGAGAGCAGCTCTATCTGTGTCATTTCAAACTTGAACTGTCAGATTCTTTACTCCGCCCAGTGAACAGTCGCCCGAGATTTCTCCTTCTGCTCGGTTCATTTCTCGGTTTAAAAGTGTTTTCTCGGTTGGATTTAACCGAGAATAGTTTTATTTAACCGCAAAACCGCTTGGTTCAAGCTCTCATCTGTGGTAACCGTAAGTAGATGAAGGTTTTGTCTGTGTGGAACTTGAGTTATCGGTTCGGTTTTGAACCGATCAGTGGGTTTAAAACTCATTTAAAACTAAAAGTTACTATTTTAGAGTGCAGTTCCAGTTCTTATCGGTTCTAAAAACCGGATTTATTACGTTTTTCCAATACCGTGACACGGTTGGGAACCGATAAGGGTGTCTTGCCTGGCACTGCCGTTAAAGGGCAAGTTTTGGTTAGGCTGGCGTATGTCTGAGAAACCCAAAAGAAAAACCGGCCCACTGGTTTCAACATCTGGATGTTTAGGAAGTCTTTGCCAAGGCTGACCCACACACCACATGTGTTTATTGTCTGGGGCTTGACCACCCCAGTCAGACTGCCAGGTATAAGAATTTCCGCAGCCACCCTGGAAAAAGATTGGGCAGGCTCAGGGAACGAGGGGCCAAAAAGTCCGCTGACCCGATGTGCACAGCCGGTTCGATGCCAACCAACCGGAGGGAGTGCCTCTGACCAGGGCCAGACTTCTCCGGCAAACAAAAGCTGGTTCTGAGGAACCAATTCCCAGTAAACAAAACAAGAAAATCAGCAGGTCTGGAGTCCAAAATTCCTTCTCCAACTGCTGCAGAGATAGCAAAAGCCATACAAATTGTCCAGTCACTGTCTCAGGGTCCGTCCAACCACCACTATCTGGTAAAGGTCGGGTTCGTCCGGGTCCCAGTGGTTCAGGATTATGATATTGAGGAATTTTATGAACCAGAGGAGGGGAGGAGGTTTATGAACAGTATGAATGTGGCTGGGAAGGTTCTGGTGCCCATTGAACCGACATCTCCCCAGACAGACCTTTAGAATCTCCCCCTATGCTGTCTGAGTCCCCATCTCATTTTATGTTTTATAAAAAAGTTGCTGAAACCCTCCAGCTTCCTTTAGAAGAGGCTGTGGATGAGCAAGAGGAGCCTGATTTTGTAGAAATGATGGATATTCCAGAGTCTAGGAGATTGTCTATTCCTTTACATAAGTCTTTTAGGAAACAAACAATTAAAATTTTAAAAGCTCCAAATTCTGTGCCTCCTGTAGATAAAAAGATGGACAGAAGGTATACATTGTCAGGCCCTGATACAGAATTCTTTCTCAGCAATGCAGTCATGTTGGGAGTAGTTCAGGCTGCTGCCTGTGATAAAGCTAGTATTCCTTGGCTTCACATCCTCCTGACAAGGATTCCAGGAAGATTGATGCCATGGCAAAAATAGTATATGGCAGCCTCTCTGGGACTCAGGCAAGCAAATTATATGGCTTATGTAGCTAGGTATCAGAAATCTAGATGGGATACTGTTATGCAATTGGCCAAGTAGGCCCATGGCCAGCTGGCTAGTGAACTAGAACAGGTGGCTGCTGATGGCATTGAAGCCTCTAAGGTTCGATTTCATGCTGCTGTGGATGTTAATGATGTTTCCTCTAGGGTCATGGCCACATCTGTAGCTTTTCGTAGGTTGGCCTGGCTCAGGTGTACTAGTTTGTCACAGGATACCCAGACTAAGGCTATGGATTTTCCTGTGGGAAATTCTCTGTTTGGAGAGCAGACAGAGAACTACATGAAGAAGATGGATGAATATAGGACTACTTACAAGAGTGCCCAGGCTAAGGAGCGGCAAGCCACTCCTCAAAGGCATGCCCCCAGGGTAGGGGTAGGCCTTTCACAGGCCTTTCTACCAGACTCAGGCCTCCTCTGCCTATGCTCAGAGGGGCTTCTTCAGAGCAGGGGCAGAAGAGGGGTGGGCAGACCTGCTCCCACCCCCAGCCTAAAGCTCTCATAAACAGGCACCCTGATGGGGTGCCCAGGGCCCATTCTCCTGTACCAGTGGGGGCAGGCTGGCTTACTTCAGTCAGAATTGGGCTTCTTTAACCTTAGACAAGTGGGTTCTGGAAGTAGTAAGTCGGGGTCTGGTTCTCAGCTTCAAAAGTTTCTCAAGTTGAGAAGCAGACTTTTTCTACCTGCAAGTGCTTCAGAGACCCTCTGGAAACAGAGGTCTCATCCCTGTTAGCTCTCAGAGCAGTAGAAGGGTTCCTCCCTGCATCAGGGCAGGGGTCTGTATTCAGATACTTCCTACCCCAAAAAGACAGTAGAGTGGCGGCCCATTTTAGATCTCAGATATCTGAACAAGCATCTTTTGAAACCAAAGTTCAAAATGGTAACTCTGGCAATGATTTTACCTTCCCTAAGGCCAGGGGACTAGCTAGCCTCCCTGGACCTCAAGGATGCCTATTTCCATGTCCTAATCAGAAGATCCCATCGAAAGTACCTCAGATTCGAACTGCCCTCAGGTCATTACCAGTTCAGAGCAAGGCCCTTCGGCCTTACCTCTGCTCCAAGGGTATTCACAAAGTGTCTAGCAGTGGCAGTGGCCCACTTAAGGAGGCAGAGGATTGCTGTTTCTCCCTATCTAGACGACTGGCTCATTGTAGGCCAGTCCCCAGAACAGGTAAAATCTCACCTGCAGGTCACCCAGCAGCTTCTCACCTCCCTGGGTTTTCTGCTAAACCTACCAAAGTCGGTTCTGGAACCAGTCCAGGTACTCACCTTTATAGGGCAGAATTGGACACAAAGCTAGCGAGAGCCTTTCTTCCCCAGAAAGGGTAAGGAATTTAGTGGCTCTGGCCTTCCTTCACTCTGCAGGTCTCTCACCAGCAAGACACTTTCTGCAGCTCCTGGGGCACATGGCTGCATCCACAGTTGTTGTGCAGGGAGCCAGATTTCAGATGAGAGACATTCAGTTTCACTTGAGAACCTTTTGGTCTCAGAGAAGAGACCCCCTTTCCAAGTTGGTCCCAGTGACTCGAACCTTGATCCTAGCTCTCCAGTGGTGGCAGGATCAGAGCAATTTAAGAGCGGGGGTCCCCTTCATTTCCCCTTCTCATGACTTGAATCTCACTACAGATGCTTCCCTTCTGGGTTGGGGAGCCCACATGGGCGACCTTTCCACTCAGGGAGTTTGGTCCCCCCAGGAATCTCTGCTCCACATCAATTTGCTGGAACTCAGAGCTGTCTTTTTAGCTCTTCAAGCTTTTTCTGCATCTGTCCACGACAAGGTGATACAAGTCAGAACAGACAAAACCACAACAATGTGGTACATCAACAAACGGGCACTCGGTCTTGGTCTTGTGCACCGAGGCAATGAAGTTGTGGTCTCTGGCCTATTCCCTGAACACTTCCCTCATAGCAGTTCATCTTCCAGGGAATGACAATGTCTAGCGGATGCCCTCAGCAGGATTTCCCAGGGCCATCACGAATGGTCCCTGGATCCTCAAGTGCTGGGATAGTTTTTGCCAGGTGGGGCATCCCTCAGATAGATCTTTTGCAGCCCCAGACAATCACAAACTTCCTCTGTTCTGTTGCAGGCCTCAGTGCTGGGCTCAGTCCCTGGATGCCCTTCTTCTGGATTGGGAGGAAGTTCCTCTATGCTTTCCCCTTTCTCTCCTATTCAAAGTACTAGTCAAAATCAGATCTCAGCCTTGCAGGGTGATTCTGATTGCCCGGTTGGGCCAGGCAGCCCTGGTACCCACTCCTTCTGTCTCTGACAGTCCATCTTCCCCTGTGCCTCCCCAGGAATCACAATCTGTTGACTTGTGCCCAGGGAAGGGTTTGGATCCGGACCTCAATCCTCAACCTCAAGGCCTGGCTCTTGAGGAGTTAGAGTTTGCTGATTTACACCTCTCTCAGGGTGTTCTTGAGATCCTAAGGGCTTCCAGAAATCCTTCCACTAGGGCTACTTATAGTTCTAAATGGAAAAGGTTTTCCATTTGGTTGCAGGAAAAATATTTCCCAGAATCTGCTGAATTGCCCATTTGTTAGATTACATGGTACATCTTAATTCCTTGGGTCTCAGACCAGCTACCCGAGAGTTCATTTGGCAGCTGTGTCTGCTTTTGTGTCAGCAGGAAAGTCATCCCCTTTCCTCTCATCCTGTGTTTTCCAAGTTTTTTAAGGATTACTCCATACTAATCCTCCTTTCGGGAACCGGACCCTGCTTGGGACCTTAATGTTTGCATTGCCCAGTTAATGCAACCTCTTTGGAACTCTGTCTTCTGCAGAACTTAAGTACCTAACTTGGAAAACTGTTTTTCTAGTGGCTATCACTTCTGCCAGACGCATAAGTGAATTACAAGCCTTGTCAGTGGAGACTGACTCTTATTTCTTTCCACAGGATAAGGTAGTCCTTAGGACTAATAGGAAGTTTTTGCCTAAGGTGGTTTCAGATTTCCATCTTAATCAATCTATCTCCTTCCAGTATTTTTCACTGATCACTCCTCTTCGGGTGAGAGGAGGTGCACAGCCTGGATGTTAAGAGAGCTCTTAGTTATTATATAGAGCGTACAAAGGTCACAGGTTCGAATCCTCCAACTTTTCCTTACCTATGGTGAAGCTGGGAAAGGCAAACCTGCCACTAAGAGATCAATAGCCAGGTGGATTGTCTCTTGTATCCAATTTGTTATCAGAAGTGGGCAGAGCCCCCGGGTTTGAGGGCTCATTCTCACCAGGGGTACAGCTGCGTCTCTAGCTGCTGCCAGAGATATCCCTTTATTAGAGATTTGCCAGGCTGCTACTTGGAAAGCGGTCACACTTTTACCAAGCATTACCCCTGGATGTCCAGGCCAGGAGAGATGCTCGATTTGGCACAGCTGTTCTTCAGAGCCTATTCCTAGGTAGGTTCTGCCTCCTCCATGGAGGTACTGCTGTGTATTCTGCTAATGTCTATAATATAGCAAGACTTCATGTTGTTTGAAGAAAAAATTACTCACCTTAGTAATGTTGTTTCTTCTAATGGAGTCTTGCTATATTATAGACCTCCCCCCCAACCTGCCCCTCTCAGAACCTCTACTTGGTGGGGTGCGGGCAACTTAGTGTGGGCACTACTTATGTCCTGTTAGCATTTTGTCCCCTTTGGGACTTTGGGGGTGTGTATGTGTACGCGTGTGTGTGTTTTATTATACTTATGTTCCATTTTCATATTATTAGAATGGTGTTAGTATTTCTGGTCCCCTGACTTGAGTCTTGGGTGTTGGGACCATCAATGGTTGTTATTATTTAGGTAGCCATTTGGCTAGTGTAGGTTACAGCTTCCACACAGACCTTAGTGAGTTTGGCTCGTAAAGATCTGACAGTTCAAGTTTGAAATGACACAGATAGAGCTGCTCGTTCAAAATTCTATTTTGAATGGTTTAACCATTTCACTCCGGGGCAGTTCTAGAGCTGGATCAAACTGCTAATGTCTATAATATAGCAAGACTCCATTAGAAGAAACAACATTACTAAGGTGAGTAATTTTTTCTTCTGTCCACCCCACCTTCCAGTGGCCACCACACTCTCCTGTCCCACTGTCAAACCCTGCAAGCATCATGCTGCTATTGCTTCTCGCCACAGTCTGCCAGCTCACTCCCCAAACTTCCCTCCCATCTGCTTCCCACCCTCGCCTACCTCCAAACCCCTTCTCTTTAGGAAATGCCCTTGCTCCCCGTCATGAAACTTTCTCCCCAATATCGCCTCAACATAGCTACATAGACAGTGTCGGCAGATAAGGGCCTGTGGCCCACCCAGTCTGCCCATTTGAGCTTGTGTTCAGTTTGTTTTCCTAGAAGTCTGTTGCCCTCACCCCTGACCTCTAGAATTCCTTTATGTCTATCCCATGCATTCTTAAATCCTGTGATTGTTTCAGCTCCCACCACTTCCTCTGGCAGGGTGTTCCACTTGTCCACCACCCGCTCTGTGAAGAAATTCTTTCTCATGTTTCCTCTGAATCGTCCTCCTCCAACTTCATCCCATGCCCTCTAGTCCTGGAACATCTTTGTCGCTTTAAAATAGTGTTTCCACCCTGTTCCTCCCTGTAAGATACTTGTATGTCTCTATCATATCCCTCTCTCCTCCTCTCCTCCAGGGAGTACATGTTCAGTTCCTTCAACCTGTCTTCATAGGACTTGTGATGCAATCCATGCACCATCTTTGTTGCCCTCCTCTGAACCTTCTCTACCCTGTCTATGTCCTTACGTAGGTATGGTCTCCAGAACTGTACACTGTACTCCAGGTGGGGCCTCACTAGTGTCTTGTATAGTGGAATTATGACCTCCTTTTCCTGCAGGTGATGCCCTGCCTATACATCCCAGCATCCTATTTGCTTTACCTACGGCCTTGTCACACTGTTTCCTACCTTGAGGTCATCAGAGATGACAACCCCAAGATCCTTTCCTGCTTGGTGCATGCTATATCCTCACCCCAACTGATATATTGTGCCAGGGTTTTGTGCCCCATGTGCATTATCTTGCACTTCTTTGCATTGAATTTCAACTGCCAAACCCCTGACCATTCTTCAAGTTTCTGCAGGTCGCTCATTCTGTCTACACCCTCTGGTGTGTCTACTCTTTACAGAGCTTTGTGTCATCAGCGAACAGTGAAATCCTGCCTTCTAGATCCTGCGCAATGTCACTGATGAAGATGTTGAATAGGACCGGTCCCAGCACTGATCCCTGTGGTACCCCACAGGTCACTCTTCCCTCTGTGGAGTGACAGCCATTTACCACCACCCTCTGTGTCCTGCCACCCAGCCAGTTACCTACCCACCACACTACTGTCCTGCCCACACCCATATTCCCCAGTTTGTGTAATAGTCTTCTATGTGGCACAGTGTCAAAGGCCTTGCTGAAGTCCAGATAGGCCATGTCCAGTGCCCTCCCCTGATCCACCTATCTAGTCACCCAGTCAAAAATTTCAACGAGGTTGGTCTGACATGACCTCCCCCTGGTGAAACCATGCTGCCTTGGGTCCTGTAGTCCATTGATAACCAGATGTTCCACCAATCTCTCCTTCAGTAGTGCTTCCATGATCTTCCCCACTACCGAGGTGAGGCTGACTGGTCTGTAGTTCCCTGCTTCCTCTTTGTTCCCACTTTTGTATAAGGGGACTACATCTGCTGTCCTCCAGTCTTTGGGTACCTCCCCTGTTTCCAGTGGTCGGCTAAACAGGATAGCCAGAGGTTCAGCCACCACCTCTCTTAGTTCTTTAAGGACCCTGGGGTGCACCCTGCCTGGCCCCATTGCTTTATCAACTCTTATTACTTCCAGTTCCTTCAGGACCCTTTCTCGTAGTAGGGACTTGTGTCCATTTCTGCACCATTCTCACCCCTTGTACTCCCTTCAGACCCATTACCCTCCTCTTCCTCAGTAAAGACTGAGCAGAAATACCTGTTCAATATGTCAGCTTTACTGTTGTCATCCTCCACCTGCCCCATCCTCCCCTTCAGTCTCACTATCCCTCCTTTGTCTTTCTTTTTTTCACTTATGTACCTGTAAAGTTTTTGTCCCCCACCCACTGATTTTGCAATGTGTTCTTCTGTCTGAGCTTTGGCTTCCCTTACTGACCTCCCTCCCCTTTGCTTCTCCTAGTACTCTCCTATCCCTTCTGCCTGTGTCTTTTGTATTGCCTGAATGCAGTCTTTTGGCTTTCACTTTCTTTGATACCTCTTTGGAAACCATAATGGTCTCCTCTTCCTTTTCCTCTTGCTAACCTGCTTAATGCATAATTCTGTTGTTCTTGTAATCCCATTTTAAATACTGCCACTGTTCCTCAACCCCTGATTCCTGTCCCATTCCCTTAATGCCTCTTTCAAGTATCTCCCATTTTCCCAAAGTCTGCCCCTAAAATCCAGGATCGTGTTTTTGTGTGGTTTGGTTCTGCTCTTTCTGTGATTTCAAACCACAATGACTGGTGGTCACTGTTTCCCAGGTGCTCCCCACTGTTACCCCCATCACACTGTCCCTGTTTGTGAGCACAAGGTCCAGTATTGCCTTCTGCCGAGTTGGTTCCATGACCAGTTGCTTGAGGAAGGCACCTGAAGGAGTCCAGGATAAATCTGCTCCTAGTTGATGCTGCTGCTGGGATGCTCCAGTCCACGTCTGGAATATTGAAGTCTCCAACCAGTACTACCTCACCCTTGTCTGCCATCCTTTGGATGGCTAGCATCAGCTCCCTATCTGTTTCTTCCTCCTGGGCTGGTGGTCTATAGACCACACCTGTGCGGATGGCTGTCCCCATTTTCCTTTCCAGCTTAATCCACAGTATCTCTCCCCCGTTTTATTCCACCTGGATCTCTGTGGCCCTTATGTCATTTTTCACATACAGTGCCACTCCTCCTCCCTTCCTGCCTGCTCTGTCTCTTCTGAATATGTTGTAGCCAGGTATGGCCATCTCCCAGTCGTGGTTATTACACCAGGTTTCAGTGATGGCCTCAATGTCCAGGTCTGACTGTACCATGACGGCCTCCAGTTCTTCCATCTTGTTGCTAAGGCTCCTGGCATTTGCACACATGGCTTTCCATGATTTGACCTCCCTAGACTGCTTCACTGTTCTACTCCAGCCCTTCCTTGGTTGTCATTTATCCCTGGTTCTCCTTGCTGTCTGCCCTTCTGCTGAATTTTGCCCCTTTTCTGCTTATCCACCTCTTGGGCACTAATCTCCATCTTTGCACACTGCTTTGCAGAGATAGCCACTCCTCTGGTTCACTGGTTCCACTGCTAGCTGTGGGGTGAGCAAGTAGGTACCCTCCTTGCTGGCCTGCCACCCCTTTGCTAGTTTAAATGCTTGTCAATGTAGCATTTAAATTTATCATTGAGTGCTTGGATTCCTCCAGGATGGATGCAGGCCGTCAGGCTTGAACAAACCTCCATCCCTCAGGTGGGTCCCCAGTCACCAATGAATCCAAACCCTTCCTCACAGCACCAGTTCTTCAACCATGAGTTAAAGTTCCTGGTGCATGCACTCTATGCTCTCCCTTGCCTCTCACAGGTAGTACTTGAGAAAGTGACAGAAGTAGCTACTTGCTTGAGACCCTCCCAGTTTCCTAAACTCTTCCTGAACTTCCTTTGGCTCCCCATTTGCCAGGTCATTAGTACCTGGTGGATAATGACATCCAGCTCACCCTCCTGCCTTGCCTTCCCAGTGATCCCCAGGATCTTCCTTCCATCCCTCCATGCCGTGGCACCTGGTAGGCACCTCACCTCCTGTCCCCCCTCCTGTGTTCCTAGCTGGATCCCTCTTATGATGGAGTCCCCACCAGGATTCTGCCTCCTCCTCTGGGGTCCACTGCTTTCCCTGCTGAGGTCACCTCCTTGGCTAACCTCCACTCCTTTCCTTCCACTTCTCTGGGTACCTCTATTTGGTTATCCTCATTTGCCAGTGTGGCATATGAGTTCTTGAGTGGAATAGGATCTGGGATGTGCCTCTGCCTGACTGCTCCTAACCTCCCTGAGCCCACTGTCATCCAAGTGCTCCTCGTCTCGGCATCCTTGAGGCAGTTGCATTGGACTGGGTGGTCCTGGATAGGGTGATGGTACTTCTGACCCAGTTTACTTCCGCCTGAGTCTGGCTACCTCATCCCACGGTCCAGAGATGCATGCAGATAGGGCAGCACCTCAGTGTCCAGAAGGTCTGCTTGAATATGGCTGCTCCACAGCCACTGCATTGCACCACTCCCCACATTATACTGCAATTCCACTACTTGTCTGCTACTGAAGCTCTCCTAGTTCCCTTTTTATTAATTTACTGTACTAAAAATCCTGTCACTGATCCTCAGATAATTTTTTTTTTTAAAGCAAAAGAAACCAATAAATAAATAAATGAGTCAAAACACTTGTCGTGCTGAGGGTGGGCTTCTTCCCCCTTATGCCCCTCCTACTTCACACCCCTTACTATACCCTGTGTTTAGCTCCTGTCAATCAGATTTATCAGGGCATATAATTAAGAGTTGGGGAAGGGGAGGAGGGGCAAAATTGCAGCAATTAAAGACAGCACAGAATTACACCACCACTATGTTTTAAATTTTCAACAGCCAGAGCCAGCCCGGTGGCGCAGAGGGCTGAGGCGTTGAACGCCATGCCTCGCTCCATGCCGGCGACCCGGGTTCGGGAGCGGACTTGGGTAGCCGGTGGGTCGGCCAGAGGGAGTCAGGCTTGAGCGTCCGATGACAGCTCGCCTACTCTGGGGAGGGGATTCGGCCACATTCCGGCCTTGTGCGACCCCGAGCGGAGGCTTGAGGAAGCGCATGCCCTTTCAGGGATTGGTCGGACGGCCACCAATAGCAGAGCAGACGTCGACGTACGCATCATGACGTTAGGGGATTGCATCTGCAAAGGGAAGGGAGGAAACAGGAAAATGGAGCCTGCCTTGTCCGGGAGGAAGCGGGGTCCTGGGGCGGTGACCGCGATTTGCCGCGCCCACTCAGCAGTCACGGGGCCGGCGAAACTGTAAGTTACGAGGATGGCCCTCGTCCCGCCTGAGGTAAACGCGGCCCATGGGGCCGTGGATTTGTGAGCTGGGTCGCGGGTAGTGTGATGTCTGCGGGACAACGCCGAAGGGTCGGAGGAGGATAAAATACAATTTCAAAAAAAAAAATTTTCAACAGCCCAAAAACAATTATAAGTAAAGACAACAAAGAAAGTATAGTGTCACTAAAAGCCCACAATCTAAGTTTAAAAGAAAAATAGCAATTACCAGTTACTCTAAAGCACTGAATTGAATATGTTTCCTTCCTTCCCCTTCTGGCTTCTTCTGAGAAAATAAACCTCTGCTTGCTACTTTAACTTTAACATTGCTACTCCCAGAATGGCTGGATCCCTGGTGCTGGTATCCTGCCTCCATCCTTGCACACAGGCCTGACAGCTCTAATTTCCTCCTTACTAAATACCCCTCCGCAAACATCTCAACAGGTGATAACCCCCAGCAAGCCAAAATGGAGCTTGCTTACTCTTAAACGCTTGGTACTATTGCTGCTTCTCCTGTCATGGGATGTAGAACTAAACCCCAGCCCATACCCCCTCAGCACCTACCAGACCCTCACACTACCAAAAGGTCTTAAACTCATTCACCTCAACATCTGTAGCATCCTGAATAAAATTACAGCCCTTCAACCAATAGTACTGTCTCTGCCCAGATGTAATGATACTCACTGAGACCTGGTTAAAACCCCATAACTTGACTCCAAAGTATCTTATCCTGGCTACTCCTCATTCGCCAAGACCGCCTGTGTAGGAAAAAAAGGGGGAGGCGTAGCCATGTTCATCTCCTCGATGCTTCAGTTCACCCCGCTACAGCTCTCCATGCCCACTTAGTCCATCAACTCCCTCCTAATCAAACTCTCCCTTCCACACTCCACTCCACTCTACATCGCAGGGTCCTACTGCACCCCAGACATCTCCCAGCCTGACGTGCTGGACTGTCTGAGCACCCTAAAGGCTAACTCCTTCGGGGACGAATTACACATCCTAGGGGATTTCAACTTCAACTGGCTCACAAACAATAACTCCAAACTTTGTAGCCAAATCACTGCCCTAAAACTCACCCAACAGATTTCTGAACCCACTCGTCTAAATCACAAATCTCAGAACCATTCGCTCTTGGATTGGGCCCTTACCTCGCACCCCCATTGGATCGTCGAATCCGGACTCTTCCCTGACTCCCTAAGCGATCACCACATAATCTACGCTGTAAGAACAATATCCAGACCCAAACCATCGCCACCAAGGATGTTACTAACTAGGTCGTACAAAGCTCTCAATCTAGATGTGATTCTAAGGGACCTGGCACAAGCCGACTGGACTTTCATTTTCCAGGCTTCCTCCCTCGATTCAGCCCTAAAATTCTTTAAGGATACTTTCCTAGCCATATGGAACACCCATGCACCCCTACGGAGAAAGAGGGTAAGGGGTGCCCACCTGCTATGGGTCTCGGCCGAACTCATTGACCAGTTCCAAGCTAGGGACCATGCCTGGAAAAAGTACAAGGCAACAGGCACCCAGGCGGCACTCCAACTTTACCGCTCACTTCGTAACTCCTGCACTAGGCAAATCCGAGAGGCCAAAGCCAACTATTTCAAGGCATCCCTCAATACCAACCTTACTCACCCAGCTAATTTCTGGAAAACAATGAAGACACTCTTCTCTCCCCCTGCTCACGTCCCCTCCCCTCCCCAACCCTAACTGAAGAAGGCACCATAGTCTCTGAATCAGCTAAAGTGGCCTCTGTTTTCAACACTTTCTTCACCAGCTGTGCATCCTCTCTTCTTGCCACTCTTCTGCACCCCCAAGTATGCACCAACCCCAATGCCTACATCCTCCCAAACTACTGGCTTCTCTTTCTGTCAGGTTACTCCGCTTGTTGTGTTGAAAGTCCTGTGGTCTCTCAACCCCTCAAAAGGCAAGTGCCTGTCAGGGCTCGATTCCCAAATGTTATACCTATCTGCCCTGCCATTGCCTCCCCGCTGGCTGCACTGTTCAATCTCTCTTTTTCTCTGGCCGACGTACCATCCGACTGGAAGTATGCTACCGTCATCCCCCTCCCTAAAGGGGAAGACCCCTCATCACCGGGGAACTACCGCCCAATCTCCCTACTCCCCATCCTTGCCAAACTACAGGAGCGCCTTATCCTAGCTCAACTTTCCTTCTTCCTTGACTCCTCCTCTTTCTTTACACCCTACCAATCAGGCTTCAGGAAATCGCACTCCACCATAACCTCCCTGCTAAGGCTCACAGACACCATCCTTACGGGCATGGATAAAGGGCATACCACCTCTGCCATATTCGTCTACCTCGCTAAAGCCTTCGACACTGTCTCCCACTCCCTACTGCTATCCAGACTCTCTAGTGCAGGACTCTCTGGTGAAGCCACCAGTTGGTTTCACTCCTACTTGGTAGGTAGAACCCAGTCAGTAAGAATTGGACCCAACACCTCCTCCCCCCTCCCCGTTACTACTGGGGTCCCACAAGACTCAGTTCTCGGCCCACTACTCTTCTCAATTTTCCTAAATGAACTTCCCTCTACCTGCACTCACACATCCATACACCTGTACACTGATGATACCGTACTGTACACAACCGGCCCTTCCTCCGATGAAGTGGCCTCTAGTCTCCAACAAGATTTTACCGCGGTACAGCATTGGTTTAGTTCAAACCAGCTTTTTCTTAACCCCAAGAAAACAGTCTCCCTAACATTTGGGACAAGGCAAAGGCTCACCAGACTCCTTTCTACTCCCACTTTTTTCACCACTGAGGGGACTTCTCTTGAGAACTGCACCTCCTTCAAATACCTCGGGGTCTGGCTTGATCAGCACCTTGACTTTTCCGCTCACATCGACTCGATCCACAAAAAGCTGTGCCCAAAACTAGGAGCCTTCTAGCGGAACAAGGGTAGCTTACCTCTGGCAACCCCCAAGGAAATTGTACAAAAAATGATCCTCCCGATTCTGGACTACGGGGATACAGTATACAGCGCTGCTCCCAAGTCTGTCCTAGCCAACCTTGACCCTCTTTTCCACTCCTTCTGTCACTTTGCCCTTGACCGCCCCACTTTGACTCATCACTGCAACCTCTACAGCTCCCTCGATCTAACATTGCTGCATGCTCGCAGACACATCCACAGCATCAGGACCACAGCGAAATTCTGGTCACAGTCTCTTCCCCCCTACCTTGCATCTGCCCTCTCAGTCCCATCACAGCCCTCCTACTCCCTCAGGAGTGGTAACTCCTGGCTCCTATCTGTTCCACGCATGGCCACATCAAGGGGCCAATTGACGTTCAATTACATCATGCCTAAACTCTGGAACACGCTCCCAGCGGACATTCTTGAATTCGCAAAAATGGCACACCTAAATCACCTCCTCAAGGCTCACTTCTCCCCAACATGCGCCTGCACATAGGGCCACCTAGGGGCTGGTACCTCAAGTCCCCTACTTGCATTCAGGCCCTCTTGTGGTCATAGCACATCGGCCCTACGTAGCTTATACATTTGCTGAGCAAATTGTAGGGGTTACAGATTAAACCATGCATAACTCTTTATTTTTCTTCGTTGCTTGCTTCTCAGCTACCTATTACTTCTTGTTAATGGTTACATGCACCATTTCTCCTACTGTTGTACATTGTAGCTGCATACATGTGTTTCCACTGTGTGGTTATTAATTGTATGCTGCTGTCCTCCAACTGAGTTCTCATAACATTTTCCTGCCTAGTGTGACTGTAAACATGTACAATTTTCCACTACTGTATGTAAACGTAATAGCATTCTTGTACACTCTTCTTTCTTCTTATGATTGTAGTTCCACTTGTATGTGCCCCCAGGACACATCTGGAATACAGCGGTAACCCGCTCAGTATGCTTTCCTGATAAAACTCTTAAATAAAAAAATTTGCGCTTTTTTAGTGGGGCATGCTTGTCACACACCCTGTTAAACAGCAGGATGAATTGGTTTAAGGCAGTATCAACAGAACTGGAAGAGTAGACTGTTGACCAGTTTTGTTGGCGAAGGTCGGCTTTTAGCATTTCAAGGTGACCGTGTTTAAGGACCCTGTGGATAATTGTTTTCGGTGGAGGTTTGGAGAAATTGTTAGCCCAATGAATTAGAACTGGTGAATGGTCACTATGTACATCCTGGCCCAGTTTCTGTTTGGCCTCCAGTGGGAGCTGCGGTAATTAAAATCCAGCCAAAAAAGCAGTTACCTGTGTTTTATCAGTATTTAAAGGGCCATATTCTTCTTTTGAATACTCACTGACCACTCCCATAATTCCTTCATTAGTGTTGTGTATTTCATTTTTATTATTAAATAAGGCATTCATTTCTTTTTTTCCAAGTCTAGTTTGACAGGATTCATATGGAGATATCAGATGTACCAGAGGTGCCGAACTTTTGTTGGTGCTTCAGATTTTGTGCTTTTTGCTTATAAAATAATCGAAGCTTGTTTTTAACTGCACTAATCTGGCTAGTATCATGTTTCATTGTAAAGGATAGAGTTACGAGATTTTGTAAATTCCTTCTCTTGTGCAGATATTGTTTATGTTGATCCATACTATTTAATCTACTTTTTTTCTTTAAGAGAATACAAAGATCATGTTTTGCATCTTCCCACCATTGTTGGCTGCTGTCATACATTAAAAACTGATTTTCTTGCTTCTATGAAGCTTTTTAAATGGGATAAAATACTTTCATTCTGCAATAGTGAGGTATTCAATTTCCATGTACCCAGCCCTTTCACTAATGGATTATGCGACCCTACTGTAATTGATAAATTATCATGGTCAGTGAATTCCGTAACCTCAACTTTAGCAGATATGAAGGGCAAGTGTTTGGATGTGAAAAAAAAAAATCTATCCGTGTAGCCAAATTACCTTTATGGAATATGGGTGTATGTGATTTAATTATTCTATATGCATCTTGTAAATTAGCCGTATGTAGTATTGTAGATAGAAAATTCGAATCACAAAACAGTTTTGAGAGTTTATAAGTTGTTGTCCTATCTTTGATATGGATAATCCACAATTTAAGTCTCCTCCCAGGATGACATATTGAGATGTATGTAAATAGGGCTGTATTAATTTTAGTAAGTTGATTCTCAGTGTCTTAGTTTGAGGTGTGTGTATATATATATATATATATATATATATGTATGTATGTATCAATCTGTAATATAGTATTTTGAAGTTTTGCATCCAAGATCAATGCCCATCCAGGTGCTAGGTCTTCCAACCTTACAACTTCAACATCTGAGAAATTGAACAATATTCCAACCCCTGAACATGTTTCTTGCCCAAAGGACCAAAAAGATGGTCCTATATACCAGGCTTGTTTTTTTTTGCTTGCATTATTTCATGTAAGGTATGGAATCTAGAAAAAAATCCCTAGAATGTACAGAGATGGATGAGGGAAAAAAAATCCCTTTTCTCACATTTCTTTATACTATTAACATTAATAGCGTAACATGAAAAGCTGGTAGACATTGAGATAATTTTTATACACCCTGCACCCTGTTCTCCTTCTTATCTCTGCCTCCCCCACTGTAACATATGCTCTTTCTGTTTAAGTTTAGTTTCAGCTTTCCGTTTCTGGGAACCAGAAGTCTCCATTCTTCTGTGTCTGTTGTTTGGTCAGGTGGTGATGACTGAATGAAAGACGTGTCTGAATCAGTATCAGAATTGTCCAAGTCCATTTGCAATGGTTCATATTTATTTTGTGTAGTGACTGGATCAGTTGTGGGTAGTTTGGGGTTTGATAAACCCCACAGTTGTCTACTTCTGGTTACTCATTTTTTTCATAAATTGCTCAGAGTTGAGGGGTGGGGCTCATATTAGCTGGTGAAAGAGGGTTTGCTGGATTGTCTGTCATCTCTGTGTGTTCAGGCAAGGTTGCCATCCCTACTAAGGGTTCTAGTTCTGTGCTCGGGGTCTCTACTCCCACAAGAGGGGGGCATGAGTGAACACTCACTGAAGCCTGGCTGCGGCCTTTGTACAGCTGTCCTCCTCAGAGGAGGGAGTGTCCTGTTCAGTTACACTTGTGGACTGTCGCACTGTAGTCTGTCTAGTCCCTGCGGGGCCCCTTGACATTATTTTTACTCCTTTGTGCTAAAGTGATGTGTAGGCACTGTTCTGCCCCATCTGCTAAATCCGGCTTGTTGTGAGCAGCCCATGGACTACTCTGGAAGTTATGGCCTACCTCCTCACACAAGTTATATCTTTCTGCTTCCGTACATTGGGCTCTTCAGTGCCCCAAGGCCCCACATGAAGTACATTTTATGTTTTACACACACACACACACACACACACACACACACACACACAACTAGACTCCTTTTCCAGAGGATTTTCAAACTCGGGCGGTTCCTCCGTGTCCATTTGGCATTCCTCTGGACCGTATGGGAGTATCTCTTGGCTCCTGTCATCCATCTGATTTTCTGTCTCCGTCCTCCTTGTTTCCACTACTGCATGGGTCTGTAGCTTAGACGAGATAGGAGAGGAGACCCGCTCCCCTACCTCCCCAACATCCATCCTCTCTCCTACCGCACCGGTCATCGCCATCTTGGCCAGATGCCAGGATAACAGCGGTTCCCCCCAGGTGAGATGGGGAATTTTCCTGGTGTCCTGTCCAAATTTCCCCTATTCACTTAAAAAATACCACCGACAGCTTAATCTGGTTCAGTGTCAGTTGGCACCCTTCTGTATCCTCCTCCCTCGGGATGAGGCTGAAAATAGGCAGAATTGTCTAGTCCTCCATTCCCGGTCAACAAAAACTGAATAAATAAAGAGTTGTTAAAATGAATGCAAGCTGCTCCTCAGGCTATGAAAATGAGCCCTTTTCTTGTTCTAAAAACTAGGAGTTTGTTAAAAGAATACATTACCTCTGAAGGTAAGCTGGGTACAGTGTTTTAAGCCTGAGCTACAGTTGTTTGTTGCTTTTTTGTTTAACACAGGAAGCTCAGGAAGGGCAGCTAATTAAGTGCGGTGTGGTGTACTGAGAACAAAAGGTTACAGGGAGGCCAGCTCAGAAAACCAAAAAATAACCATACGAATGCTGTAGAAAAGGGGGTCTCTGAACACACTCTTAACTGAGGGTAGGGGCCAGACTGCACCTAAACTAGTCAAGCAGATTAACCTGAAGCTGCAAGGTATTACTTCCTGTAAAGACAAACTGATGCTTACAAAGGGGGTCACCATGTTTGATACAAGCAAGAACTTTTAGAGCAGATGTAAAAGACTATCTTGAACTGAAAAATTTTAACTGATAGAAAGCATCTGCCAAATATGTTGCCATTCGGATGCCGTCTGGCTGTTTATATTTTTATTTTATTGTTGTGTTAATAAAAACAACTCTATTTGCGCCTTGTACCTTTTTCCATGATCTGTTTGTCTACTTCCTGACTCACTCCTTTACTACATAAATGAGTAGCAGAGTGTGAGCAGAGCTTTCAATAATTTATAATTTGCAGAAGTGACGTCATCGTGGTGGGTAACAAGGTTTCTTATTTCACTAAAATTAGTGGGTAATAGGGATTCAGCAGTGTAATATTATTTATATTCATATTGCAATAATTCAAGCTCGGAAATTATTTTACTGTACGTCCATCATACCATCCCTCCCCCATCATAAGCAGGAATATATCAGATGAATTAATATGCTGTGCATACATGTACAGTATGTACTAATTTATAAGGATTCCTTGCCCACTCTGATAATTGTGTGCAGGAGCTCAGTGTGTCATGGTCAGTTGCTGGCTCTGACCTTCTTCCCATTTCTTCACAGTTCAAGGAGAACTGTCCTGAATCTATAAGTAATGTTTCCCTGTAGAAGCTTGAAATATTGACTTCAATTCTGTTACTGTTCCATCGAAACAGGCTTTTTATTTATCCTAGTGGGTGTTTCCAATTTACAGTCATGTCGTAAGTACCATTTTAGAACTCTATGATGTAATTTATGTCTTTGCTGAGCTCCTCCATAGTTACCACAGTGAATCCATGTTCTACTATAGAACTCTGTGTTTGAGAGGGACATAAACTAGATCACACAGTTCTGAAATGGCACTTAACACCGTGTAAATCAGGAACGCAGACTGAGGTTACTAACAGGCCCATATAAATGGAACAATAACAGAATTAATAGCAAGCATTTAAAAAACAGCACTATCCGGTTCCGTGCAGTTCCTTAAGGCAAATGTTTAGACATTTTTAATGGGTTCAGTTCACAATTGAGTGGGCGCTTTCCTGAGACTAACTCACTGTGCATCCTCCTGATTTGCCCATCAGTCTGTGAGTTGTCTGAAGGAGAGAAAGTAAGTGCAGCAAGTTCCATGAGAATGGAGGACCAGCCTTCAAATAAAGGTTAGAAGCTTCAGACAAGGCCCTGTCCTTCTTAATGATATGGCTTAATAGCTGTCTTCTGAAGAAGCTTAACACATTTGAATCCCTGATGGTGTAAACCTTATTCATGGGCACTCCTCAGAATGCTTGTTGGGTGCATCACTGTTTGAGTCAGATTAGTCAGTAGGGATGGGGGAAGGGGGGCTGTCATAAAAAAAAAAAAAAGTTGATAGATTCTGAAACATGGAGAGATTTTTAGTTTGGGTGATGTCAAACTGCAGTTTTTAAAGACAGCCCTTTGTACTATATGACCTTAGAGGGTAGTTATTACAGTGTACAGTAAAAAAAGATCCTTTTCACCATCAAGGAACAAAGGCTAAATTTGTCTTGAAAATGCACTGTTCGCTTCAGAAGGAGAGAGAAGGCATCCAGTTGAGCTGTCAGCACAGGTATGTCAACTCTGATGAAGATGTGTTTGAAGCTGTTGCCTGATACAAATACAGAAAGACAAGACTGCGGGAGAGAAAACGCTTCATGTAGAGATGGATCTCCTTTCCTCCTGACAGTCTTGCCTCCCACTCTCCAGGAGAGTGCCTCAGCTTCTCTTCTGAGCTGAGAAACGGTTTCATATGGAACCTGTTTTAGGTTAACACCAGGCAACTGCGGAACCCTTACCCAGTCCATTGACTGAGCAAGCTGATACACCATACAAAAAAGGAAAATAAGAGTCTGAAACTTTGGATTTAAGAAAAGCAGCTCACTATTTTGTTTTCATAAACATTGTTTTTTTTCCATCAATACTTGCATAATGGTCTCTTAGTTTGACCCTGTCATCCATATGTGTGTCACTAAAGCCGCTTTTACATTACATTCAACTGGAGTACTGCCGATTTGAATTGGCTTGCTCTGCTCACACTGCTGCCCTTTTATTTGTTGCAGCTGTGCAGCATTCTAGATAACCTTTAGGTGTTTTGGGGGCATTATGGTGGAGGGGTTAGTGAATAGGAGTGGCACTGGTGCAGGTGAAGCAGCGTTTTTACATGCTTGCAAAAAATGCTTGCACGGTGCACTCTGCTCCACGTACCCAACAAACTCAGGAACGTGTTTTGCTGCAACAGAGCAACTTGCAACATTTCAGTGTCTCTTTACACTGCTGGATCTGCACTGGTGCAGCTGATCTGCACTGCTGGCAGCGGTACAGATCCGGTAGTGTAAAAGCTCCTTAAATGTAGTGACACTCCTGATAGGAGAGGCTGACACTGGAATTAGTATCAGGGGTCAGATTTTCAAATGTGGAAAAGTTGATTACATTAGGAAAAAAAAGCTACGCAAAGAAGGACTTTTTTGTGCAAGCACAGTTTTTGATGCATGTGCTCAGTTTTCAAGTTGCCTTTTTGCAACATTTTCAACAGTTTACAGCAGCTTGCACGTATGTTTTGCGCAGCAGTGTGAAAATGTGGTGTCTGGCATTACCAGGTGTAGCATTTTTTCCGTAGCTGTGGGTAGAATGGCAAATGCGGCCTGTGCGCATAAAATGCTGAAAATGGCACTTTTGCAGGTGCCAAGATTTTTCCCTGCATTAGCGAGTTGTGCACAGTGACTTCGTCCCTGGACCATGTCATGCCCTTTGAGAATGGAGCCTCAAATCTTTTACTTTGTGTATAAACAGTACCTACTCTTGGCTTGCCAAGCTAAGTCTGGTGCAGACAAGGCCTGTTTGGGGTTCTCCTTAAACGGCTAACTGCAGTTTAGGTCTAGAAGCATAGTGCTTTTGTATACTTGCTTAGATCCCAGTCATTAGTGTGCAGGCTTCTGAAACTCAAGGATCCAAGATTCAGAGGAGTTTTTTTGGAGCTTTTAGTATGTTTCTGTTTTTTATAGTTTACCACCCCCCCATCTCAATTCCCAAGGTGTTTACTTAAGAGAGCTCCTTTCACATGTACTATCATTTTTTTATAAAGCCTTTGGAACTAACTACAGTTTACAAGTAATATTTAGATTTTTCACAGGGTGGAAACATTATTTTGTATCTGGTGCAGTTTTCGTAATTACAAAATGGATCTTAAAAGTAGAGACTAAAAGTACCTAATCTGTCATTTGCATCCACCAATCCAGCCTTACACATGGGTTGTAGTTCATCCTCTTAGAAACTTGAGGCAGGAACTTGAAGCTTTGATTGACAGGCAAGTCCTCTCATACAGAAAATATTAGCCAAAATAACGTTTGCTGTCTCATGACTCCCAGCGAAGGATGTGCCATACACCACATGCAGGAGTGAGGCCCAGCCAGTGATCCCCGAGTGTCGCCTCCTTCACACACACACACACACACACACACACGCGTGCGCACACACACTTACTTTGTCCCACCTAGTCCCTGTTCACTCCAGACTGTGTTTCTGTCTGGGCTGGGTGGCATGACCACAGGGTATGGAGATATCCTTGTGAAGAGTTTGCTCCCCTTTAGGTATGTATGTTGGCCCCAGTGATGCAAAACATTTTTTTTTTTTTTTTTTTGTTCGTCACAAAAATAATTGGTTGTCTTGGAGTTAACCTAACAGCACATACAAATACCAAGTGTATCCCCTGGTCTGCTTTTCTCCCTAAAGATTTATGTACTTATGTAGGTGTATCTGTATTCCAGTACTGAATTATCATCCCTTTTTTATATTGTACACAACCCTAGTTTTTGTTTCTGAGTGCCTTCCTGTTTGTCTGACTGCCAGTTTACTCATCCATGACCACAAATTTTAAGTTATTAAAAATACATTAACTTTTCTTAACAGGATTTTTCACATGCAAAATTGTACTACTTTTCCTGAAAGAAAATATAGAGGAAAATTGTGTTAATAAATTGATATGCAGCGGTGACTGGTGCAAACTGTAGTTTCCATGGATATATATATATATATATATATATATATATATTAATTCCAGCAACAGAAGGTTGTGGAAACCTTTCCTTCAGACCTTGGTACTAGTGAGTGAGAAAAAAATACTGGCTCCTAAGCCATTTGTCGGGTGGTTTGGTGACCTTAATTCCTATTTATTTGTGCTTTAAAGGGTTGGAATTTGGAGTAAAGATGCTTTTTAATTGGGCTGTAAATATTACTACCCCCTTATTGGGTCATTAAGTTACTACTGATTTCAACCCCTCTACATATATTTAGCATTTTTCTGAAATGAGACCAGGAAAAAGCGTTTCAGTAATACATTCTCTTGACAAAAAAAAATTACTTGTTAGAATAGTTCCACATCTTTTGTAGTTAACATTTTATTTTGCTAGTTCATATGCAGGTTTTATTTGTTTATTTTTTTATTTATGTATTTGATAACCGGGTAGGTGCACTGGTCCCAGGAACTGTTTACAGGCACAGCCCGGGCCATATAGATGGCATGTACATACAGTTGCAACATTATCTAGAGACAAGTCTTTGTACATCGAAAAAGCTGAACGATTGCAGTAGTGACAGTGAAACATGGTATACAATAGGTTCAAACCTGTAGAACAGGTTAATCAGATAGAACAGTTACAATCATATAGGAAACATTTTATTCAAGTTTCTTTTTTTAAACCTGTCTACACATAATTGCTGTCATAGGGTTCATTACATAGAAGTTGTTGACGGCAGATCACATTACCCCTTAATCGGCCTCCCTGTAATCTCATGCTGTGTCCTCTTGTCCTGCTATTTTTCTTATATTAAAACATTTTAGACTCTTTCACCTTGTTGATGCACTTAAGATGTTTCAATGTTTTGATCATATCACCTCTCTCCCTCCTTTGCACTAGGGTATACATACTGAGCTCCGTTAATCTGTCCTCATATGTTTTCTGATGCAGTCCCTGCACTATTTTGGTTGCCCTTCTCTGGACTGCCTCCATTTTGTTAATGTCCTGTAGGTAAGTGCCTCCAGTACTGCATGCAGTACTCCACATGGGGCCTAACCAGTGTCTTGTAAAGAGGGATTACCACCTCCCTCTTAAGACTTGTGATACCCATAATAATACACCCCAACATCCCCCTAGCCTTATCTACTGCTTTAGTGATCTGCTTGGATGATTTCAGGTCATCTGTGATGATGATGCCCAAGTCTTTTTCTTCCCTTGTGATTGCCAGCAACTCCCTTCCCAACCTATAGGTAGCTTCAGGGTTTCTCTTCCCTATGTGCACGATTTTGTATTTCTTTGTGTTAATGTATTTGTCCTCATTGTGTATAATATATTTGTCCTCAATGTGATGCAACAACGAGCCTGTAATGTAATGTATTTGTCCTCAATGTGACGAGGTACCTTTGGAAATGAGCCTCTGGCTCACAGGTTGTAAACTGATGCTCAGATAACTAAATAAATATCCCCAGTTGCCACTCTTCAGACCATTTTGCCAGTTTTTCCAGGTCTCTTCTTCTTCTGCCCACCCCATCTGGATCATCTACTCTGTTGCAGATATTGGTGTCATCTGCAGACAGGCAGATCTTACCCTCCAGTCCATCTGCAATGTCACCGATGAAGATATTGAAGAGGACTGGCCCCAGGATTGATCCCTGAGGTACTCCACTTGTGACTTACCTCTCTTCTGACTGTATACTGTTTACCACCACTCTGTTTTCTGCCCACCAACCAGTTTGCCACCCAGTCGACCAACTTCTGAGCTACCCCGAGCCTACCCAGCTTATTAATCTTCTATGTGTAACAGTATCGAAAGCTTTGCTGGTCAAGGTAGGCGACATCAACTGCACCACCTTGGTCCACCACTCTGGTTACCCAGTCAAAGAACTCTATGAGATTAGTTTGACAGGACCTTATTGTTATTTATTTGTTGAAATGTTTCACCAGGAAGGCACATTGAACAACAAATTGCTTGTCTCCCAGTGCGACCTGGGGTGTTTGGGGGGAGGGATGGTACAGTAGGATGTAAAAATGTTGACATACACACAATGAACTTAACCCAGAATTGTGGAAAACACATACAGTATTATGTAAAGGACATATGCATTGTACAATTGGTACATACAATATGCAATTCATAGAATTATACATACGTTATACAACTGAAGAATTGGCTTTACGGAATAGTAATTAATCCTGGCTGAGGACTATTACATGCCATAATATGCTATGCCCAGACTGGGCTGGAAATGCAATATTCAGATATGAGTGAACTAATACCTATTTAAGTGCTGAGAAGTAAGGAGTCAGTGGAAGATGTGGAGAAGTGGTCAGAGAGGGACAGGAAGGGCTGTAGCTAGCCCCTCATGGGTGCAGAGCACCAAATCAGGGACTGGCACCCATGGAGGCTGGGGATAGCGAGGGGGAGGAGTGAAATAGATTTAGAGGGGGAGTGGAGAAGGGAGGATGGAGGTAGTGTTTGGGTGGGGGAAGGAGAGAAACTTGCCTAAAATAACTGGTCTCTTCAGAATGCTGAGAACCCTGCCAGAGGTCAGAATGGGAGGGCAAGAGTTACATTAGGAGAGAGGAGGGGTTGGGGGGGGACTGGCAACAGCTCGGTACTAGACTCCCCCAGGGTGCTGAGAGCCCTGCCTGGAGATAGGATAAGTATGGGCGAGTTGGAATGGGGTCAGAAGAACAGAGGTATAAGCAGGGTGGTGGAGTAGGAAGGGAGGAAGGGAGTCCTGGGAAGAAAGACTGTAGGGAAATGGAGAAAGGGACAGTTGGGTGGAAAGAGTATGAAGAGTTACAAAAAAAGGGAGTGCTAGGTATAAGGGCTATAGGGAAAGGGAGAGCAGGGTAGTAGGATTGTAGGGGGAGTGAGGATTTGACAGGAGCAAGTGGGGGTAAACTGAGCAGGCATGTAGGGGAAACATTAGGGAGGGTTAAAACAGGAGCAATTGACATAAAGTTATGCAAGGCAGAGGCTAGGGAGTGAGGGGAGGAGAATTGACGTATTTGGGGGGGATAGGGAGTTCCAGATTTTGGGGAATCTGTGGGAAAAGCCTGATTGACCGATAAGAGTGGTACGAAATGGGACAAGGAGAGTGTGAGTGTCGGCAGATCAGGGGGAGAGGAGAGGGAGTGAGAGAGGTAGGGAGGAAGTTCACCTAACCAGAACTTAGAAGTGATTTTGGCACCATGAGCAAGGTGTCTATTTGTGAGCGGCAGAAATGACAAGGCATGGTAGAGGTCACAGTGATGCGTGCGGGGTGGCGCATCGAGGGCAAAGCGAGAGAAGGAGTTAAAGAGAGAGTCCAGTCTGGTTGAGGATTTGGGAGCGGCACCATAGACTACATCACAGTAGTCAAATATTGGGAGGATCATCTTCTGGACCAGTTCACGCCATGTGGTAGGAGGGATGCAGCTACAGTTTTGAAATAAGGCACCAAGCTTGGGGCACAGTTTTTTCAGAAGGGTGTTGATCCAGCCAGACTCCAAGATATCCGAAAGAGGAGGTGTCCTCAAGGATTGTCCCATCGACGGTATGGATAGAGGGAATGAGAGGAGCCTAGAGAGTCTCTGCCTGGTGCCGAAGGTCATGGAGACTGTCTTTTTGGCATTTAAGAATAGCTGATGTGAGGCAAACCAGAGCTGAACCTGGTGGAAGTCATGCTGGAGGGTGGTTGCTACATCAATGGGGTATTTGCCAGAGGTGAACAGGACAGTGTTATCAGCATACATGTGGATAGAAGTGGAGGGAGAAGCGTACTGTAGGAAGGTCATTTAGGAAAATGGAGAAGAGAATGGGGCCGATCCCTGAGGGAATCCTGTTGAGATAGGGAGGGGGGAAGAGATTGCATCCTGAATCCTAACCGATTGTGTTCTGCCTGTTAGTTAGGCTCTAAACCGGTTAAGAGCAGGGGCAGATAAGGCATGGGAGACAGTGCCGAAAGCCTTGGCGAGGTCGACAGAAATAGCAGAGGTGATAAGGCCATTGTCCATCCCGGTAAGGATGAAGTCAGTGAGCCTAAGGAGGGAGGTGGTGGTGGAGTGGTTCTTCCGAAAACCAGATTGGACTGGAGTGAAGAAGGAAGAGTCAGCAAGAAAGGAGCTTAGTTGAGAGAGGACCAGATGTTCTTGGAGCTTAGCAAGGACAGGGAGGAGGGATATTGGATGATAGTTTGCAGGAGAGGCAGGGTCTGTACCCTTAGGGAGGGGGAGGACCACCGCATGTTTCCATGGCGAAGGGACAGAGGAAGACTTAAAGGAGAGATTTAGAATAAGGGAGTGAGGGAAGGCAACAGCAGAGGCTGAGAGGTATAGAAGGTTAACCTTCCTGTTGTAAACCCATGCTGTCTTGGATCCTGTGCTCCTATGGGTTCCAAGTGTTGCACTATCCTTTCCTTAAGGAGGGCCTCCATAATCTTGCCCACTACTGAGGTAAGACTGACTGGTCTGTAGTTCCCTGCCTCCTCCTTGCTGCTGCATTTGTGGAGCTTGATCACATGAGCTCATCTCCAGTCTTCTGGGACCTCTCCTGTGCTCAGAGACTCACTAAACAGTTCTGATAATGGCTCTGCTAGTTCCACCCTTAGCTCCTTTAGTACCCTGGGATGTATGCCGTCCGGTTCAATTGTCTTGTCCACCCTGAACTTAGCAAACTCTTGTAGGACCCTTTCTTTTGTGAAGGGACTTGTGCACACCTTTCTCCCATCTGTGTCCATGGTGCTGAGCTGTGGGTCCTGCCCTACCTTCTCAGTGAATACTGAGCAGAAGTATCTATTTAGGATAGATGCTTTTCCTTGGTCCTCCTCCACACACTCCCCCTTGTCCCTTTGATCTTAGCAATACCCCCTCTGGACTTTCTCCTTTCACTAATGTATCTATAGAAAGTCTTGTCTCCTTCTTTTACTTTTCGTGCTAGTGTTTCCTCGGTTTGGGAATTTGCCTGCCTTATTGCCTTCCCTGCTTCCCTTAGGGAAGTTTGGTATGCCTCCCCATCTTTGTCCCGCTGCATTCCCTTATATTTCCTGAAGGCCAACCTTTTGGCTCTGACCTTTTCTGCTACTGTTTTTGAGAACCAGAGTGGTTTCCTCCTTCTTTTGTTCTTGCTTTTCTCCCTAACACAGTGGGATGTTGCTTCAAGTGTTGCATCCGTAATGCTTGCCCACTTTGGCTGTTCCCCCTCACCTATATTTCTTCTTGCCAGGGCTATCTTAACTCTGTTAGTCATCTTATCAAAGTCGGCTCCTCTGAAGTCCTGTATTTTTACCTGGAATGGGATGATTTAGTTCTAGGGGCAAAATTGAACCATACCATGTAATGGACACTGGTCCCCAGGTGACCTTCTACCTGGAGATCTGTGATCCTTTCCCCATTAGTACTGGATCCAGGATAGCCCTGTTTCTTGTGGGTTGTTGTACCAATTGTTTGAGGCCCTCCCCCTACAGGGAATCCACTATGCGTCTAGTTCTGGCAGATGTTCCTGCTGGTATTGACCAATCTGTATCTGGCATGTTGAAGTCTCCCATTAACAGAACCTCCCCTTTAGCTGTCATGTTTTGTATGTATTATCCACTACCCTGTTGCAGTGACTGAGCATGCTGAGGACAAGCATTAGAGGGCTGAACTGTTGCTTTATGCCAGCAGTTCCAATTCTTAATAAGGACTTTGATGCTTGGACCTCATGATGCAGTTGCATTTTCTGGATCTCTGATGCACCATAACTACTCCACCTCAGTAAGGTTAATGTAGCTTCATTTGGTTAGGGCCCGTTCATCTGCTTTGAGCATAGCAGTTATGTAGACTGTTAATGAGAGAACCAAGCTCAAGCTGGTGCCACTGACTGGTAATGTCCCCCACCACCACCACCTCCAGGCCACTCTTAGAGCACATTCTCTGGTGGGGAGATGGATGACATTGATTTCTTGGGTGGCCACCTACATGGAGAGGCTTGAGGATCGCAACGTGCACACACTGGAGACCAAGAGGCAGATGGGACACAATTGAAACGTATTAGTTTTGTCACTGGATAAATGGGGTAGACATTGGTGAACTGTTTACAGTAAGTGGAAAACAGGCACATGGGGGAACTCAGTGAAACTGGTGGGAAGGAGATTTGGGAGGCGTCTGGAAGTATTTCCTTATGGAGAAGGTAGTGGATAAGTGGAACAAGCTAGCGGAGGTAGTCTATTCCAAATTATTAAGGTGATTCAGCTGGGGTGAAGCAGGACATATGGGGTTGGTCAGGATAGCAGGGAGGGTGGGATGGCGAGGGAGAGGTGACCACTAGGGCACATGCACCATTCCCTAGATAGGGCGTGGCAGACTAGAGGGGCCAGAAGTCCTGTTTCCTGCTGTCAGTTTCTCTCTCGCTGTCCCTTGCCCGTTTTATTGGTGGCTTCCTTACTACTTGTGCATCACATGCTAACTGCTTGATTAGTCTCAGCTATCCTTTTCACTTTCTACTCTGGTTGAAAAAGGTGCATACTGATTTAGTACCAGATGAGTCTGGTTAACACCCTCTCTTTCATGCCTAAAGCAATAACAAAGAACTGTAGTTGGGTGAACTGTTAAATATCCGCTTATCTGAGCTGGAGACACTGAAGAGATTGACAGCTTCTGCTTGAATTACTTTAACAAAAGATGGGTTGATGGCAACATTTGCTGTTTGAGCAGAAAGGCTTTCTTCTGGGACTTGATCTTTCCATCACATAAAGCAGGATGTGTTTAGGGTGTGTAGACAGCTAGCACGAACCCTTCCCAACAGCCCCTCCCCATGCATGGAAACCTTGGAGAATGTCATCTTAGTCAGAAAAGCTACATGACAGGTTTTAGTAACAGTGATTCTTTTTCAGTCAGGTTAAAAAAGAAAATGGGTGCACAAGCTTTGAGGTTCTTTGCCTCTCCACAATCGTGTGTCTCACACACACACACACACACACACACACACACACACACACACACACACACACACAGACAGACACACACACACACACCAGCTGAGATCTAGTGTTTTAACATGGCCAAAAGTAACAAGGTAGAGGCGGAAATACAAACATGATAATGATAGTTATATCTTCTTTGAAGAGATCCAGCTGCACAGTAAGTGGTGCCTTTTTTTTCTTAACTTTCTTTTTATGCCCTCTTCCTGTGTCTCCAGCCCCCTGACTTCCTCGGGATATCCAGGACACTCCCGGACCCCTGTCTTATTCAGACCCGGCCACCTACCTCTGTGCAGCCATGGCTGTTCCCCATGGATGAGTGGGGATAATATATCACCATACATACTTGTTCTCAATTATCGGCAGACTAGGTGGGCCAAGCGGTCCTTATCAGTGTCAAGTGGCTCAGTGGTAGCACACTTGCCTCTGAGGCTGGGAGATCAGAGTGCTGTGGGTTCAGTTCCCACATCTGGCACTTGGGTTAATATCCCAGTACTGACACTGTAGTGCAGCATGAGAGGGGTGCTGCACTTCTGAGGTGCCATCTTTCGGATGAGACGTTAAACCGAGGTCCCATCTGCCTGGATTGGTGGTAGTTCAGGAGGATGTTAAAGATCCCATGGCACTTATCGAAAAAGAGTAGGGGAATTTCCCCGGTGTCCTGGCTAAGTTTCCCTCATTCACTAAAAATACCACCAACAACTTCATCTGGTTCAAGGTCAGTTGACATTCATCTTTATCCCCTTCCCCCGGGTCATGCCTGAAAATAGGCAGGATCTGTCTAGTGCACTTACCCGGTCAACAAAAAAAAAAAAAAACTAAATCTGCCATCAAAGTCTATGTTTCTATGTCAGTCTCTGAGACTGGGCTTGGATATACCGGTTCTGTCATTGCAGGACGCTGGAGCTTTTTCTTGTACTTTCTCCCAGCCCCAAGGGACGTAATGGTCCTACTCTCTAGTCAGCCTTCTGCAGCACTGCTGCCTGTGGTCACTTAGGTGGCAGTGTTGCCACAGAGTACAGAGCTCTCCCTCCTCCTTGGAGGAGAGCATCCCCTCGACCGTTGTATCCATCTACCCCCAGTCATCCTCCAGCAACCAGGGCTCGCTACCAAACCCCAGTCACAAGCATCGCGAGTGGTGGTGTTACCACTGCACCGATTGGCCAGCTAGGAAGCATTGTTATAGATACAAAGATGTTGTCTGCAGATAAGGACCTTGTAGCCCATCCAGTCTGCCATATCCCTCTTTCTAATGCTTAAGGTACCCTAGATGCTACAAGTTCTCCCCCTTTCATTCTAGCTTGATAATTCCCATGTGCCTGTCCCACTTTACCTAGCCTGCAGCAGGCTCTGTGATACTCCTGGTAGCTCAACACATGAGCACCAGACCTCCTGATATAGGACCTAGCAATCTGAGCATCATAGGGGAAGGACGTCTGCCTTGGCCACCCTTGGTCTCCAGACACTGCACATTTCCAGATATACTTGGTGAATGAAGTATCAGATTTGCATGTGGAGATCCGTGTCAGTAGCTGTGGATGAGATGGCTGATGGTTCTTTCAAAACTGAGGCTAAACATTATATAGCCCATAACCCGGAAGCTGGCAAGTATTTATTGCCTTCCTGCTAAGGTAGCCGCGTCTGTAATTTTTATGAGCAGGTGTTCCTTGCTTGGGTTACTGGTTCCTGCCCCTTTTGTTCTTCCCTTGGTGGAGGCAAAGGCTGCCATAAGCAACAGTAGCAGTTCCTGTGGGGCCACCTACAAGGTCTCGAATGGATGTAGCAGTGATGGTCATACTAACATACTATTTGCCAGCAGATTAGGCCTCACGGTCTATTGAGTCTGCTCAAACCTTAGATCCTTAGTTGGGTGCGAGACCCTCCATCCCTTGTGCTCCAGAAACCCGTATCATCCATCCCCACCCCCTGACAGGCCATCATCTGATACATCCACTTTCTGTGTCTGTCCCACCTCTCTTGAAGTACTCCACTGTGGATCTCTGAACCAGCTCACCAGGCAGTGCATTCCAAGGGTCCACCACCCTCTCAGTGAAAACCTCCTCCTCTTTTCCCCTCACCCTTCCACCTTCCAACTTCAAATCATACCCTCTGGTGATACCTTCTTGCTTTAGTCTAAAGATCCCTCCATGTTTACCCTATTTATTCCTTGAGGTACTTGAAGACCTCAATCATGTCCCCCTGTCTCTCCTCTCCGCCAATGAAAACAGGCAGAGCTCCTTAAGTCTGTCCTCATCGTCAAATCCCTAGCCCTCGTGTCATCTTTGTTGCCATCCTCTGTACCCTCTCCAGGAGCTGTATGTCCCTCTTCAAGTGTGGTCTCCAGTACGGTACACAGTACTCAAGGTGTGGTCTAACCAGTCCATTGTACAGCGTCAGAATCACTTCCTTGCTCCTAGAGGTGATCCCCCTTACGATGCATCCCAACATCCTGTTTGCCTTGCTAGCCGCTCTCCTGCACTGCTCAGAGTTATTCATACATGCATCCACCATGACCCCTAGGTCTTTTTCCCCTATTGAGGCCTCCAGCGCCTCCCCTCCCAGGGTGTACCTGTGTTTAGGGTTTCCCCGACCAAGATGCAACACCTTGCACTTGGTGATATTGAAATTTAATTTCCATGTGTGAGCCCAGCTTTCCAGGGTGTCCAGGTCCCCTTGCAGGGCCAACCTCCCCTCTTCTCCCTCAACTACTGCTCCCATCTTGGAGTCATCCGCGAAGAGACTCATTTCACACCCTATACCCTCCCTGATGTCCGATATGTATGCATTAAACAGGATCGGACCCAGGACCGAGCCCTCTGGTACCCACTACCAACCTCTCTAGGGTTCGAGAGCTCCCCACAGATCACTACTCTCTGAGTGCGTCTAGCTAGCCAGTTTTCAATCCATCTGACCATCAAAGGGCCTACTCCTAACCCCATCAGTTTCTCCACCAGACCATTGTGGGGGACAGAGTCAAACGCCTTGCTGAAGCCCAAGAATAATGCAGCTTGTCCCTCCACCCCTCCTCCCTCCCCTCAGTGCTGTCTGCCTCCCGATGGCAGAACATTGCTTCAGACATACTGTATGGGTAGTGGAAATCGGACAGTCATATTCTGCTCTGGGTTTCATCTATGACCCCTGAGATGTTCCTTGTTTGTTCCTGCTCTTCTCAGCAGCAATGTTTGATCATCCTTGGAGGAAGGTGCGGCTTCACTGAAAATAAGGGCAATCCAATTGGTCCACTTCTAGCCAGCTTTTGGGGTTCAATTCTAGTTACTCCCTAGTGATGAGAAGTACAGGTAGTTTTCATCCTAGCCTGGGCCTTCAGGCACTGAGTGAGCATGTTCCCTCTAATTTGTTTTAAATGCTTCCACTGGGGTCACGTCTCCCCTTACTGTCTTGTGGGGGAGAGGGTGTTGGTTGTGCACACAGGGTGTATGGACTACCTATCTGCATGCTACCATCCAGAGACACCTTGGACAGTTCTGTCCAGAGGTTGTCTCTTTCATTGCCACTGGCTGACCTTCAGCTTATCCTCTGCATCGTGGGCATTTACCAGTGTCTTTGCAGTGGTAGATCCAGCTCTTCATCAGAAGAGGCTGCTTGTGTTCTCTGATGCAGATGACAGGCGCCCACCAGGGTCCTCTGCAGGCTTGACAGTTCACACTATAAGACGAAGGGTATGACCACTGCAGGACCGCTTAGGTGTGCTAGTCACTATACTGATGTACCACCCTTACCCATTGCCAGGGATTCTGTTACATGGGGCCATGTTGGGCAAGTCCCAGAACCTAGCATTCTTGCCCATGGGTCAGGTAGATGCCCTACTTGCTCAAGCAGATCTGGGAGCCAGAAGCATCTTGTTCCCAGCCTGAACCATGCTCCAGTTCCTAGGCCTCAGGGCAGCATCTATTATTCCTGGTCAGCAGATTTCTTGAGGGATTCTGCAGTCTCAGTGGTCCCACACCTGTCTCTTGGGCAACATGTGGGCTTGTGCCTGTGAGCCAACAAGTTGACGTCCTGGATTGTGGCTCCCTTCCTCTGGGATCCTTCCCAGGTGCCCCTACCTGTGGATGCCTCTGCCTAGGGTCATGCTCTGGCTCCTCAGCTGCGAGGGGCAGAAATTGATGATACTGACAGTCAAACAGTGTAAACTGTAAAGACTCATGTCCCCTTTGTGGGAGCAGTGTGGAATGATGTAGGCCCTGGAGCATGTGAGACTCCTTGTAGCAGCCTATGTGGCTGGAAAACAGAATGGGCCAGCAAATGCTCTCAGCTGCTCAATTGCACAGCTTAACAAGTGGGAGTGGTGTGTCGAGTTAGTAGAACATCTGTTTAGTTGCTGGGGGCATCCAGGGTTGGACTTTTTGGCACCCCCACTCGCTACAATGCTGCCTCATTTTTGCTTGCTTACTCAAGGGCCTGGTGTTTTTGGCACAATCAGTTGTCTCTGTGCTGTGATGGATTGTTCTCTCCCATTTCCCCAATCCTGCTCATTCTGCTAGTTCTGGTCAGGCTCTGGAATGAGCCAGCCTTCATTTTTCTAGTGACTCCTCTGTACTCCAGGCTGATCTTATTTGCGATGTTTTGGGATGTGGCAGTGGACAGAAGTTCCAGCTGGTCCTGTTGCCTTAATTTCAGGGCTATCTGCTGCACTGGATCTCCTGTCCCTGCAGCTGCATACCAGGTTTCTGAGGGTATAAAGCTGGTTTGGTTTGGTGTGTTTCCTGAGGTTTCGGCTGTCTTGCTTGCTGCAAGGATACTGTCCTGCAAGCACACTTATTTGCTGAAGTGGAAGTGCGCTGGCATCTGGTGTCAGTGTAAGATCATTCCATTTGTCCTGTACAGAGTGTTTTGGGGATATATGCTCATACTATCCCAGTCAGGGCTTCCACTCTCTTCTGTTGAAGTGCATCTTTCAGCGATCGTGGCCTATCATGTGCTTCATGGTGGTTTTACTAGACATTTTTTATGGTTTTTTTGAGGGGCATTCTGGACACAAACCCTCCGGCTAACAGCCTATCTCAGCATGGTAATTGAAGTTGGTTCTGGATTTCTTGACCACATCTCTATCTGAACCTGTCACCTTCTGCAACTTCTGGTTTCTGTCCTGGACAGCCTTGTCACCTCGGTACATAGGATGTCTGAGCATCAGTAAACAAAAGAAAGTCAGCATAACCACTTAGCAATTACAAAAGTTTAATGAACAAAGTTTAATTGTGTACAGATTTGTGCATAAATCCAACGTAAACATGACTGTGCAAAGCTGTGGGAGAGCAGAGTGACAAAACAATGTCACATGACCCTGGCTGCTTTAGCGGATCTGTCTCTCCTCAGGAAGTGAGGTGCTGATGCATAAAACCTGATGGGGTCATGCTTCTGCACTTTCTAGATGTCCTATGGGTGCTCAGCTGTTTGTGTCATTTGCCCCACGTTTGCAGAGGAAGTTCTCCAGGTAACTAGGCAGTCGAAACTTTCTGGCACAGTTATGGTACATGTCAGTAGGGGCATGTCAGCCTCTGTGACTTGTGTCAGTATCCAACTTCTGTCTAGCCGCTACCTTGCTTAGGAGTTGTACATTCCATAAACATTGCAGTCTGGATCTGATCTTTCATAGGGAGAGCTAGTTTTAGTCTGGCTGTGCTGCAGGGTCTGCTTTCCTCCAGGAGCTGTCCTTCTCTGTTCCTTGCCTCCTGTTTAGGGGGTGCTGTACTGCTTTGTACTCGTACTTTGTGTGCATCACTATGGAGAAGAGATCCTCAAAGAAGATAGGTTTGTTATTTATCAATAGGCGTTTGAGACAATCTCCTCCATGTAGCCACGTAGCTCTCTCCTTCTGGCACCAAGTGAAGAGGGCAGGTGTTCATTACAGGTCACTGCTTGGTCTGCCTTTTAGTTGCCTTTTTTTAATGGGCAGACTTCAATGATCTGCTTTCTCTGCCTTTGCTGTATGACTAACCAGGAATGAGTTCCCCTTTCCTGCTGGTTGGTAAATGTTGGAACTACATTTATTTACAGTGGAAATTAAAGGGTGTGGGGCTACCCGTGGAGATGTGTTGACGTACAGTGTCCGTACACCAGCATGGGTAGCCACAGCTATGAAAAGTATCTCACGAGGTCCTAATGCTGCCACCTTACAGTCCAGTGTGTGGGATTCTACGGAGGAGATTCTGTGAAAGATCTACTGTTACTAGTATGAAACAGACCTTCACTAGTCCATTAGGTGTGTTAGAAAGGCTTTGGCTGAGTGTGTTTTCTGTGTACACCCCTAACTCACATTTAAACAAGGTCTTTTAAAATGCCTTACCTCTTAAACATCGGTAGAAGGGAGACTGAATGACTTAAGCACACAGTAAGCAAGTTAGTACTCTTTTTTTTTTTTTCTCTCTCTCCTCGTAACCAGTCACTGTACGTTATTTTAAATTGTAAAGCCCAGTTTTACCATTACTTGTATACATGAAAGGCTGGAAGAGATCTGTCGATTACATAATGGCAGACCACCACCACCACCACCACCACCACCACCACATTACAGCCTTGGCTTCCTTTTCCTGATGATCTGCTTTTAGACTTTGGCATAATTCAGCACCTCACCTACAGTGCTCTGTTCTGGAAGCTACACTTTCTAGTAGAATTGCATGCTTTGCTTTTCTGTTACTTAGAAAAGAGCAGGCGTGCATTAAAGAATCATGGCTTGGGAGAAAATGAGTATGCTGTTTGACCATAAATCCTAAAAGGTAAATCCCTCAGTAAATCCGGTCTGGCATTAGGTCAGGCACAGCCAGTCAGTAATGGGTAGACTAGAGGGGCCACTTATCTTTATCTGCCAACAAATTCTTTGTATTTGTATATTTATGTAACAGTGGATATGAAATGGATTGCAAAATTCCTTTCTACTGATTGAGAGATTTCGGAACCTGGCGTCTCAGCAGTCACAGAACAAAATATTCGTAAATTCCTTCACCACACACACACACCATTAGGATGTTAAAAGACAGTCTCCTCCTTTGCTCTTCTCATTTGTTCAGACCTTCATGGACCTGATATGAAGCACAGAGCATGGCTTATTTGGAACTGGCCCTCCTCCTCCAGCCTGCTGTTTGTGGCCCCTTAAACAGCTACTTCAGTGGCATGGGCATGCTCCATCATGTTACAGCCACTCCAGTGGCATCGGGCTGTTCTGTTCATGGACAGTGCTCCAGCAGTATAGAAACAAAGAAACATAGAATTTGACGGCAGATAAGGACCGCTTGGCCACCCAGTCTGCTCATTTCCCTACCTAATGGATAAGCTGCAGATCCTAGTTAACCAGCAGCCTACTTCTTCCTACCCCACCCCTAGAATTGCCTTATGACAGTCCCATGCATGCTGTGCCCTCCTCTGAACACGGTTCCAGAAGTATAATTTAATCTCCTTTTAAATGGCTGTTCTAGCAGCACCGGTGCTCCCGACATTTTCCAGCTTAGCAGACTTCATGAACAGTTGCTTCAGTGGCATCCATGCTGTTGCCTCCCACCTGCTCTTTTTGGGCCTGTTTAATCATTTGCTGTTTGTGGCATCTGTACTTCTCCACACCTGACTGCTCCTCATGGGCTACATAAATTGGCATTCTGGTGGGGTATGTGCTCCTCCGTCCCTATCCACTGCTTGCGGATTATATAACAGTCACTCCTATGGTATCTGTCCGTCCCCCTCCCCCGGCCTGTGTAGGCAATGTAGAATGCTGAGCCTTGCTTCCACTCGGCTCCAGCAGTGCACCACTCTGACTGACTCTGCATTCACCCTGAGACTGTTTCATTATTTATGGCTGTGTGTTGACCGCAATCTTCATTGTGACTGTTAATCAGGAGAGTTCTCCACTGGAGAGGACTCACAGTTGCTAGTGTCGAAATGACCTCTAAACCACCAGGTAAATATATAACATTTCAAAACCAACAGAGTAATTTTAATTTATAAAAACATGTTTTTGCTATTTGAACAAAGTTTTACAAACTGCTTTTCCTGTACTTTTAAGACAGACTGATACGGACTATTTTTTGAAAAAAAACTGGCAAACAAATGCTATTTATTTTTATAACAAAACTTCAGAGATACATTTCACATGAGCAGGAATACAACCCAGGACAGGCTATAATCAAATCTATTCACATGGTATATAATTGGTAGTTCGTTCTGTAAAGGCGTCATAGGAGCTCCATTCTTAGTCGGTGGTGGGTGCAAATTCTGCCTGCAAACAGACTCCCAGTTGTGTTGCCACCAACATTTGCCATACATCAAGCCATCTCATTTAGTTGTCAGAGGCAGTAGTCTCTTTACAGTAACTGAGTCGCAGCATAAAGCATTCTGCCAGATGTTAGTGGATGCAAACAGGATTTATACTTACTAATATTCTGTCTTGAAACTGCCACAGAGGTTTGGGTATAGTATAGTATAGCATCAGTCACGACTACTGTGCAGTGCCCTGTGCTTGGGGTAAGTAAGTGGGGTTCATCTCGCAGTGTCCCCACACCCCAACCCCATCCCACAGTCACCTTTAGATCTGCTTCTGGGCCAGCAATTCAACAATTTCTACCCCTCAATTGCTTTGTGTTGACCATTCCTGGTGGTCCAGTGGCCCTCCCACCCACATCCCCAGAAATATCCTTTTGTCCAGTGAAACTTCCTTCTCCACTTAGCCCAAATTCCCTTTGCCACTCTTGCTATCTCAGTTCCCTTGACTATCTAAGCCTCATGCGGCTCAGGTAATGGTGGCTGCAGCATTGTGACACCCCTACCACTGCCTGGAATTGGTAAGGGTCTGTAGGCAGAAGGTATCACAAAACTGTGCAACCACCATTGGGATGATCACCTTGTTCTGTGCCATTTATATGGCATCTCTCGTCCCCTTTTCTTTGTGGTCCCAATGGGTGTAGAAACTAGGCAGGAAAGGCTTGTGACACCTGTTGCGCAAAATAAGCCTGTCTCTATGATCACTAGGCACCAACGACAATGCCAGACCGTGTGGCGAATGCAGAGGTTTCGATGAGTGTGGTATAAGGTTAGTTCAACCTTCTGCTACCAAGATGTGATCTTTTTGTATCATAATCCAAATGGAGTGTCAGTGGTTTATGTTGGCTAAGTACTAAAATATGCATCAGACACAGCAGCATAATCTGCCTGTATCTGTGTCTGACTGAATACGTTCCATATTGCCTTCCTTATTTGCAGTGGGTTGTGGGCATTTGCAACAGATGTCATGGTTTATGGCAGCTTGTGTGGCGAAAAAAAAATGACACATGCACCATGTTTTATCTCAAAGTGTTGACTTCTTGGATACAGATGCAGACACTGATAGATCATCTAATGGATGGTGTACTGGTGCAGACATACCCCCGCTTTGAAAATACAGCTGACTGATCCAAGACAAGTCTGTTCTGAAACTCCTGCCTCTGTAATAGCTTTCCAAGGAAATCATTTGGTAGTACACTTGGTAGTAGAGTGGATAGGAATCCCTATAAATGGTGGTGCATGTTTGCACAGCATACTTTTTATCCTTCTCATGAAGCAAGGGTGGACATGATTGACTTAAAGTTCCTTTTATCTTAAAATGACTAATTACTCTGTTAGTCTTTAGGAGAAAGAGGTAGAACTGGCACAGCGTAGTGCTAGCACCTGTGATGCCAGTGACGGGTTTGGGAATGAGCCAGGGGCTGGAGGGCTGGCTGGGGAGGATAGTTGAGCGTCCCCATGGATTCTCACCTCCTCGGGGAGGGAGGATTCTGGTCTGTGCTGCAATACTGCTTCTTCAGTGACCACAGGTGGCAGTGCTGCAGAGCCAGAGCGTAGGGTGGGCAGTGTCTGTGTTCTGACGTCAGGGAAGGGGAAGAAAAACTGATATAATCCCAGTCTGTGCAGAATGCCACTGTCACCCTGCTGCAGGTCCCACACAGCAGAATGCCACCCGTCACCCTGCCGCAAGTCCCACACAGCTGGCTGAAGGGCTCTCTCCTTCACCAAAACTAAACTCTGCTTGGGGGTAAGGGCCACCCTTCCCGTGGGGGGTAATACACAGGGGAAGATGGGAGAGAGATAAGTCCCAGAGATGTCAGATGACAGGTTTGGGTAGGGCAGAAGGGTTGCATGGGGCCAGTCGGCATCAGGGCTAAAAAGTACAGTAAATTATATTAACAAAAAATGTATTTATTTATTCAAAATTGGTGACCAGGAAAGACACAGTGAACTGAGGGTTCATAGGATTACAACAGGGGTAAAGCATTTGTACAATACTAGGCTAGGAGCATTGGGAGCACAGAGGTGAGGGGACAAGTCGGAGGAGCCTTTTGACTGCCAAGAGAGGGGAGGCTTGGCATAGGTTGGCGTAGTTTGTTCCAGAAAAAAGGAAGGCAGTACGAGAAGGCTGACTGACCAGTAGAAGAGTGAGAGCGAGGGATGGAGAAGGATTGCGAGTCCCTATGGCGAAGCAAGTAGGTTGTGGACCTGGCTGGTGTGAGGGTGGGATGAGAGGTAGGAGAGAAGGAACCTAGCCAAAATTTAGCAATGAGAGAGGCGCAGTGATTTTTCTCCTGTGGGATAAGCGGCAGTATAGCCTAGGAGGTTAGAGGAATGAGGTGTGAACAAGCTTGGTACATCCAGCAGACCTGACCTGAGTTTGATTCTCACAACCTCCACTTGCATACTGTGTGACTCTGAGCAAGTCACTTAACTGCCCAGTGCTCCCAGGTCACCCTTGAAAACAGGCACTTGTGCCTAGTGGGCCTTACCCTGTTACCAAAGACTAAAATAAAAAAAAAAATAATAAAAAAAAACAAGCGAGAGGAGCATTTAGAAGACAGTGGTGGGTAAGCGGGGGAGAGGCAGTGGCAAAGTGGCAGAAGGAATTGAGGAGGGTGTCTAGTTTAATAAGGGAAGAAGCTGGGGCAGTGCCATAGACTACATCAGCAGGATTGTTTTAAGTACAAGTTCGCTGCAAGTATGGAGGGTAGGCTGACTTTGTGATGATAGAGGACAGCGAGTTTTGGCCATAGTTTAGTGCAGATGGCATCAGTGTGGGTAGAGAAATCAAGGTGATTGTCCAGCCAGACGCCCAGGCACTTGAAAGCAGTTACCAATTCAAGAGGGGAGCCATCAATAGTTTCGACCGCTGGGGGGGCGGAAAGGGAGGACAGCTTCTGTCTTGATCCAAAAATCATGGTAACTATCTTTTTTGCATTGAGTTTTAGCTGATTAGAAGGAAACCAGGACTGAACCCGGTTGAAATCGGTTTGGAGACTGGGGAGAACACCTATCATGGGAAGGGCCGGAGCCATAGATGACAGTATCATCTGCATACATATGTATGTATGTTGGATGAGTGACAGAGAGAGGGAAGGTCGTTTATAAAGATAGAGAAGAGGACAGGGCCAAGGACAGAGCCTTGAGGAACTCCAGAGAGGATGGGGAGAGGGATGGAGAGTGCGTCGCGTACTTAGACTGATTGTTGACGATTTTGTAGGTAAGAATGAAACCAGTCAACTGCTGGTTTAGCCAGGCCAAAGGAAGAGAGTTTGAGAAGAAGGAGAGGGTGACAGACAGAGTCAAAAGCTTTGGCTAAATCATTGAAGATGGCAGCAGTGATTTGGCTTTGGTCCATTGCAGAGAAGATGCAGTCTGTGACACAGTACAGAGATGATAGTTGAGTGTTGTTACTGAAAGCCAGATTGCACTGAAGAGAGGAGGTTATTGGAAGAGAGGAAGTTGGAGAGCTTTGCCAAGATGTGGGATTCCTGTACTTTAGCAAGGGAGGAGGAGCGAGATGGGATGATAGTTTCCAGGAACTGATGGGTCACCACCCTTGTGCAGTGGGAGGACTTTGGCCAATTTCTAGGCATTAGGAATAGTGGTAGAAGAGAGGGAGAGATTTAGTATGCAAGAGGGGCAACTATGGCAGGAACTGAGATGTGGAGCAATTTGGGGTGGAGGACATCAGGGCTAGATTTGGAGGGGCTGAGAGAGATGAGGGCCGAGTAGACTTCGAAGAGGGAGAAGGGAGGAAAGGTGAAGCTGGAGGGTGGGGGAATGAGTCTGGAAGGCAGGGTGTGTGACTGGTGGTGGGGTGGAGGAGAAGTCAGGCAGAGCAAGACGAAGAAGTTGTTGAAAGCCTCGGCTACTGAGGTAGGGTCAGAGACAGGGCTGCCGTCAATTTTAAGGATTGGGCAGGCTTGCTGGGAGGGGGGATCCAGAAGGGAGGGAATCGCCTTCCAGAAGGCAGCTGGGGAGTTGTGGTGCTGATCAACCTCAGATTTGAAGTAGGAAGCCTTGGACTGGCGAATGGCTTTTGTGCACCAGTTCCTGAGTTGTTTGTAAGAAGTGAGGTTGCTTGGGGCAAGGGATGCTTTGTAGCTTCCCCAGGCTTTGTCCCTAAAACGACACATGGCTATGAGGTCAGAGTTTGTCCATGGTTGGTGGTGGCGCTTTACTCTTACTTTCTTAAGGGGTGCGTGGTGGTCCCAGATGTGGTTAAAATGTTGTAGAAGTGGGATAGGCAAGGTCAATATCAGGGGCGGAAAAGACTGGTCGCCAGTCAGCATACATGAGGTCTTGCAGTAAAGCAGGTTCGATTGAGGAATGGAGGCGGAACCAGAGGATTTTGGGGGGAATGGGGGATGTGAATTTTGGGAATGCAGTAAGTGATACAATGGTCTCTTAAGACGTTTTGAGAGGGTGCTGGAGGCAGATATGCGGTGAGGGTGGGAGGCTAGGATCCAGTCTAAAAGTGAATGGTTTTGGGAATGAGGATTTAAATGGGTTGGTTCCTGAATAAGTTGGGAGAGGTTAAGGGCTTCAATGGTTAGGGTAGTGGGCTTTGCCGATGGTGATAGCCAGTCAAGGTTAAAATCCCCTAAGAGCATAAGCTCGCCTTTAGAGGTGAGGGTGGAGATGGAGGAGATGGTCTTGATTATGGAGTTAGTTGAGTCTTTTGGTGCTGCATATAGAGCACCAGTGTAGAAGGGGGCAGAGGAGGAAGGAGATGTGGGCATAATGAATTAGTGGGGGAGGGGCTGGATTCTTTGAGGATTATGGAGCTTGAGATAGATTGCCTGATGTACAGTGCTACCCCAACCTCACTTTCCTCTGTTCTGCATGGAATAGATTAACGTCAGAGATGATGATGGAGGAGTCCGGGATTTTGGCAGATAGCCAAGTTTCTGACATGCAGTGTATGTTGGGGTGATGTTGGGTGAGCCAAACATTAAGGGCAAAAGGAGAAAGAGGTGCGTGCATGTGTTAAGGCCCAATCTGCTAGAGGAGTTATGGAAAGAATAACTCCTGTCATGAGATCTACAAACTTTGCACATTTGCAAGACTTGCCTAAAAAGTCATCTGCAGACCTTCTCTAGGCACTCTGTTAGACATGACCTCTTCTAGGATACAACTCTTGCTTCCAGGTTATTGCAAATTGCACTTTCTTGATTTTTTCCATTTTACTCAAACCCACCAAATCTTTTTTTGTTTTCTGGCACAGCTTGCTAGCTATAATCAGTCATTGCTGAGTGGGATGTGTATGTTGCTGGAGTAAGGAAATGTTTTCTTGCCATTATTTTCCTTTAACTGAGCACATTGCCATTCTCATTTTCCTTTTATTTTTATCTGTATTTGTCTAATTAGTTTTGAGGTGTTTGCTTTGGACATTTTATGGACATTTTATAATGGTGTGAGCTTTGCATGGTACCCATTTAAATTTCCAGTAATGGCCATTGTTGAAAAAAATGTGCTTTAACATAAGCTTTCTTTTCCACAACCTATATCTTCCTGTAAAGGACCCGGGAGACCTCTTTTCTAGTAGCAGAAAGCTATTACATACAGTAAATTCCCCTAAGTGGCAGCATTGGGGAGCGAATCAGATTCCTGGAGTTAACACTGCATCTCAAGCAAACACCCAGAAGCTAAGCTAAAGGAGACTTTCCATTATTTGATGCTGGTAACGGGGCTGGTTTTTTTTTTTTTTTTTTTGGCTTTGTACCTGACCTTTCTCTGTCCCTCTTCTTCAGGACCTGCTAGTTGCCGGCCTTTGAACAGCACACACCTCCCCCAGCATTTCTTTCCCTCTTGAGGGCCTGTTCCTGTCGGAGGCACACAGGGAAAGGATGTAAGCTTCCTTTGCTGGCCAGGGGCAGTCTGATACTTTGGAGGAGGAGGAGGAAGCCTGCAGATCATGGACCATTTGGCCTGGATGGGGCAAGGTCATTATGCAGCATGATGACCATCATCTAATAGGATGCTGGCCTTTTCCATTCAGGTTCGGCCTATCCTGTGATGTACATCAGTGGCATCAGTGTACCCCCTGTGTGGGCCAGACACCTCTGCATCACCTCACACTCCTAGGCTGTATCCCCCCAAGTGTTCCCTTCTGCATAGCATAGCAGTCAGAGACTTAGTCCTCCATGGCTGCCTCTACTGCTGATGCCAGACTTGAAGCACGAGCCGAGGTTACCAGAATGCAGAGAAGTCCCCAATTGCTCAACACCACAGACTACTTGGGCTTTGCCTTCTTCCAGTATTGCCATTTCCGCTGCTTAAACATTCAGTTTTATCCCTTCAAAGGTATTGTGGCCCAGTGGCTAGAGCATAGAATTGTGAACCAGGAGATCCTAGGTTTAAAATCATACACGTTTGACCTTGAGCAAAGAAGTCATATGACCTCCTTAGTTTTCAGATCTCACAGCTGAAAAATTAGGCAGAAGCGGTGCCGCACTGAAAGTCTCACTTTCGCCTAGATAAATAAAACTTGTAAACAAAGTATTGCTCACAATCCTGGATTTTTGCAGTCACAACTGTTTTCATGCCAGGCACTGTAATGTTGAAAATAATATTGTGGCTTTACTTTATGCTCAACAATTGGTAAAACTGGGCTTGTAAAACAGAGAACTCTTGTTTAAATTCCATTAGAAGCAGTATTTAGCAATAATGGGACTTGAAATGCATGAAAAGGGTTAATTGTTTTGGTTTGACTTGTGCCTTCTTTTCCAAAGTTTTATTTGCTGTTCAATTCCCTTTTTAAAAGCTGTATGCTTTTGAAAGTGACCTAGGCTTATTATTTCCTGAAACATGATTCAGAGTTGGCTCAAGTGGTGTGCTTTAAAGTGTTTAAGCTGTCTCAAAATCCAAGTATATCTGTCTGTCTGTCTATTTATCTGTCTACCTACCAACCTATCTATAATATCTGTCTATAGTATCTGTATATTAGTACTGTATATAGATTGTACAGAATCTGGAAAGAAAGGATTCATTGCGTTTTTAACTACATTTAGTCATCTGTGAAAGCTAAAAGCTAGAGATAAAAGCCTCTTCAGGCAGAGTGTTGCTTACCTGGGGCTGAGGGTCCCAGGACTCTTGATTTAGACTTAAGTCTCTTGATTAGGCGCCAAGGAATCTAGGAATATACCAGTTTTCATCTTAACCTTGTAAATTGCCTCCATCATTCCTGGTAGTTGCAAGATTTAGTCATTTTGTTGAAATGATTGAACTCCCCAAAGATTAGAGTTGGACCCTTGAGGAAGAGTCCCAGTCTCATTATAAAATTTTACCTACCAAAAGCTCTATTAAGCCTTGGGGTTAGAGATCTCATGATAAACGATTTGATGTTTAAATGCTAGAATTCTTAACAACTTGGGTTTGAGCTTGATATTCAGCAACATAGCAAGGCAGAAAAGGCTTCAGCCCTGATGTCTTGGCACAGATTGTTCTGTTTCTAAAACTGCAACGGTATGTATGTATTTATGACTGACTTCTCTTCAGTTTGGATTCCTGTATGCTGAGAAGGGTTTAGGGGTTTGAGGCGCAGCCCTAAGCTCCATTTCATTATTTGTAGTTGACTTCTGTAATTTGCTTATATCTGACATGGAACTCTTCAGGCCAGATTATTTTCTTCAGGCAGAATTTCATGTTGTGGTAAACATTTTAGAGATATACCGCTTTATTCCATTTTAGATACAAGTATAATAAGAATGTTTAGCCAGTCATTAGCTCTTTTTTACTAAATATTCCAGACACTGTTATAAGCATAATATCTCCATTTCTCCTGTCACACAAGATGTCCCTTTTATCCCACTTCGAGTTTGCTTCAACATTTTTTCTTAGATTTGAAATAATTAGTCGTGAACATCACTAAATATGACTGCAGCAAGGGTTTCAACAAGATCTTTGCTGTGTTTGAACAGTTGTTCTGCATCAGCATCACTTTCTTGTAACCAAGATGAATTACTATGCGACAGAGACGCTTGCTTTCTGATGTTGGGGACGAGCAGACATAAGGACTAATTTCAGGCCACAAAATGTGAATCCTGGCATGGAAACATAAAATGAAGTGTTGCCCCTTGTAAACGAATTTGGAAACAAAATGAACAGTACAGATTGATGTCAAGGGTGAAAAGTAAAACATGAGGGAGGGTATAAACATGTTTTTTACATGTACTACATCAAATAAGTAATTGAAATGTAGAATTTAAAAAAGCAATTTTTGAAGACTTAAATTTGAATAAGACTTAAGCATTTTACTCTGTGTCATTGCGTTGTCATTGGGCTAATCATTGACTTCAGGATCTATCATGGATCCCCAATAGGGCTGACCCCCCCCGCCAGGTGCAACATCAGCATTGAACCCCTGCTCACCCTTTCACAGGTCAGTTCATTTGGAACCCTTATCTGGTGTGTGAAAGGGACAAGCAGGAAAGTCAAAGGATTCTCCTTGAACTGTGCTCTATAACTTTTGTCACTGTGGTAACTCAGAGCAGAGAATCATGTTTGTTTCTAACGAGCAGAGTTTTAAATTTAAAGCATACATTGGCTACTGCTTTTAACCCTAACTCCTGTTGGATGCCTGGGTATTCTAGCTTTAAAAGTATAAGGGTATCAGATAAGTATTTTATCTTTGCTGTCTGTCTCTTTGCTAGCCTGGTGTTCTGGTGAGTTGTTTTCTTTCTGTAGAGCTTTTACTCCCAGGCCTCATTTGTCTTCCAGGGATATACCCTGATCCCATGGAAGTACCCTGTTCTGACCCATTGACCCATGTCACCCTGACTAAACTCTCATGGCAGGGGTCTGGGGAAGGAAGGATGTCCTCCCTTCCCCCACGAGGAAGCTGACTGTGTGGGGTAGGATCCAGTGTCAATCAGGCAGTAGGACCAAAAACCAAGAGGAGTCCGGGAACTTAAGCGGTCATGTAGATGGTACATGGGTTTTCTCCCCCGTTTGCTCTCTTTTCCCCTTGGCATAGCCCCTTCAGGCCTCAGATGCACACAGTGACATCCTGCAAAGGGAGCAAGCTCACCTGGCCCACCACAGGGAGCTCTGTGGAACCCAGTGCACAGCTCCATCCCTCTGCAACTGCAGCTGCTTCGGCCAGGCCTGCCACACGATGCCATTGGGTAGCCTTGCCTAGCAAGCTTTTAATGCATTTGTTTTCTCTTCAGGACAGTTTCCTCCCTCACTGCATCTCTGTGCAGTATTACCCCTCTGACATAGGTGGGCTTCAGGAAAATTGTCTTATTATGTTTGTGTGGTCTGTTTCTGCTGGCACATTCGTATGTTCATATGTATTTTCTCACAGGCTAGTAACCATTTTTTGAATGTTGTCTATAATCACTTTTGTTACAAATTGTGTTATTTCCACTGCATTTGCATACTTTGCAGTGTTTTGTGCAATTTGGTGCAAAATGTGCAAAAATGATGCAGTTTGAGAGAAACAGTTGACCAGTTGCGTAATTTTGAGTATATTGCACTAGTTTTGATGTAATTGCAGGATAAATTTGTCACAAAGTGCATAATTTGATGCAATTTACTCAGAGTTGATGCAAAGTGGATATAAATGATGCAAACTGTGCAACAGGCAAAAGTTAAGCTCAAGCTATTATAGTTGAAGTAAATGTTATTTTACTTTCTGATGGAGAGACAATTACACCCCATTCCTCTGGCCTTTTCTTTCATTAAGAACTACAAAGTGTGTCACAAAAGCATGAGACAGTCTGTATATGATCTGTTCTGCACTACTAGAAGACAGTGCTAGTTTGCTATCCTCTGATCCCCTGACCTTTGTGGTGGGCCAGGGTAGTACATCTGGCCTCAGTTTTGGCACTGGCATCAAGAGTTGCACAGATCCTTCAAACAACATGAAGTCTTGCTGTATTCTGACTATTGCAGTTAGCCCCAGCCTTTAAACTGCCATGGAGAACAAAGGGTTAACTTTCAATGCAGAGCATAGAATGCTGAGCTCGAGCTTGGTTGAGGTCTCTGTCTGAAGTCCTTTGAAATCCAACCGTCAGATTCTTTACTCCTCCTCACTGAACAGTCGCTCTGGAGATTTCTCCTTCAGCTCGGTTTGAAAGTCGGTTAAAGTCTCGGTTAAGTTGTCGGTTTTTACCGAATTTATTTATGCATAGTCAGTTCAGTCTCTGTCTGTGGTACCGTGAGTAATAGATAGGTTTTGTTCTGATTTTCTGTGTGGAAATTGTAAATTGTTAGATCGGTTCGGCTGAACCGATCATTTGTAGTGAATCCTTGTGTTTTACTTTTACAGTGTGGTTACCGTCCTTATCGGCTCTTGAAAAAAACGTGTTTTGAAACATTTTTTCCAACACCCGTGACACGGTTAGGAACCGATAAGGGAGTCTTGCCTGGCAGTTGCCATAAAAAGGGTAAGTTTGGTTAGGTTGGCCATGTCTGAGAAACCCAAGAAAAAAACTGGGCCCACTGGGTTTCAACACTGCAGTGAGTGTGGGGAGGTCTTTGCTAAGGCCGATCCCCACACCACCTGTGTTTATTGTCTGGGGTTTGAACACCTCAATACAGACTGCCAAATTTGTAAACATTTTCCTAAATCTACCCTTGAAAAGAGATGAGGTAGACTGAGGAAAGGAGGCCGAGAAGTCCGCTGACCCGGATGGCAAGCCGGTTCAGTTCCAACCGAACCAGAAGGGTGCCCTCTGACCAGGCGATACTTCTTGGCAAGAGGAAACAGATCCTGAGGGTGCGATTCTACAAAAGAAAACACAAAAGAAAAAATCGGCCGGTTGGATCCAGAGGTTCATGTTCCGACCGCCCGAAGAAATAAGCGATTTAGATTGTGGGAATCGCTTCGCCCGGTTCCGACCGATCCGGCACCTTTTAGCTGGGGTTCGGTTCGGTTGGTTCCCCCGGTTCAAGATTATACCCCTGAAGATTTTTAAGAAATGGAGTTTGAGGAGGAGGGGGAGTTTGAAGATGAAGGGGATGATGGTGAAAGTCTGGATGTGCCTGTGGAACCGGACATCTCCCCAGACAGACTTTTTGGTGTATCCCCTCCTAGGCTTTGAGTCCCCTTCCCATTTTCTGTTTTACAGAAAAGTGGCTGAAACCCTCCAGCTTCCTATGGAGGAGGCAATGGAGGATCAGGAGGAGCCTGATTATGTGGAAATGATAGACATCCCAGAGTCCAGGAGACTGTCTGTTCCAGCGTTCCCATTAAGGTTGCAGTTCTGGGGGTGCACTGCACCCTCTCCAAAAATTATCAGGGGTACAAAATAAATTATAAGGATTCATTCTACCATTTGTACAAAATATTTTGGGGTACATATACTTCAAACAGAATTTTGGGGTACAGTGTACCCCCTTCACACAAAACTGTACTTGAATTTCATAATTTGTACTTGAATCAAGTACAGATGGGGAAGTAAATGGGAACACTGGTCTGTTCCCCTTCACAATCCTTTGGAAACAGACACAAAAATCGGTCTCTCCCAATTCTGTACCCCTGTTAACTGAAGGATGGACAAGAGGTACACACTGTCAGGCTCAGATATGGAGTTTTATACCAGCAATGCAGCCATGTTGGGGTAATACGGGCTGCTGCCTGTGACAAGGTAAACATTCCCTTGGCTTCACACCCCCCAGGCAAGGACTCCAGGAAGATTGATGCCATGGCAAAAAAACAGTACATGGTATCTTCCTTGGGACTCAGGCAGGCAAATTATATGGCCTATACAGCCAGGTACCAGAAGTCCAGGTGGGACACTGTACTGGCACTGGCTAAACAGGCCTCCCCCCAGCTAGCCAAGGAGCTGGAGGAGGTGGCTGCGATGGGATTGAGGCATCAAAAGTACAGTTTCATGCTGCTGCTGTGGACTCTATTGATGTGTCATCAAGAGTCATGGCTACATCTGTGGCTCTTGGGAGAATGGCTTGGCTCAGATGTACTAGCCTCTCACAGGACACCCAGGCTAAGGCTATAAATTTTCCTGTAGGGGTAATTTTCTGTTTGGGGACTAGACAGAGAATTACATGAAGAAAATGGACGAGTACAGGACCACTTATAGGAGTGCTCAGGCCAAGGGGAGGCAGGCAACTCCTCAAAGGCAGCGGGGCAGGGGCAGGCCTTTTCATAGGCCTTTTTACCAAGCACAGGTCTCTTCTCCCTTTTCCCAGAGGGGGTTCTGCAGAGGGAGAGGCAGAAGGGGGATGAGCAGGGCTGCATCCACTCCTCAGCCTAAGGCCCCTGCCAAGCAGACACCCTGATGGGTCTGCCCGGGTCGACTCTCCTATTCCAGTAGGGGGCAGGCTGGCTTACTTTGTCCAGGACTGGATGTCTATTACATCAGACAAGTGGGTCCTGGAAGTAGTAAGCCAGGGACTGGTTCTCAGCTTCAGAAAATTTCCAAAGATAAGAGCCAGATCTTTTCCACCTGCAGGTCTCTCAGAAACCCTTGCCCTAGAGGCAGAGGTTTCATCTCTTCTGGCCTTAAGAGCCAGAGAGAGTTCCTACCCTACACAGGGGCAAAGGTCTGTACTCCCTTACCCCAAAAAAGACAGGGGAGTGGCGGCCCATCCTAGACCTAAGATACCTGAACAAGCATCTTTTAAAACCAAAGTTCAAGATGGTAACTCTGGGAATAATTCTTCCCTCTCTAAGGCCAGGGGACTGGCTCACCTGCCTGGACCTCAAAGATGCCTATTTTCACATTCCCATCAGGTGCTCCCACAGAAAGTACCTCAGGTTCGAGTTGCCCTCAGGCCATTATCAGTTCAAAGCAATGCCTTTTGGTCTAACATCAGCCCCAAGGGTTTTCACAAAGTGCCTGGCAGTAGTCGTTGCCTTTCTAAGAAGGCAAAAGATTTCCATTTTTCCATATCTGGACGACTGGCTCATAGTGGGCCAGTCTCCAGACCAAGTCAAGTCAAACTTGCAAGTGACCCAGAAAGTGCTCACTTCTCTAGGATTTCTTCTCAACCTTCCCAAGTCAGTTCTCGAGCCAGGTGCAGCTCCTTACCTTTATAGGGCAGGCGGATACTGTCAAAGCAAGAGCCTTTCTTCCCTGGAAAGGCAAGAGTTCTTATAGAACTGGCTTCCTCCTTCAGCCTACAGGTGTCTTGATAAGCAAGGCATTTTCTTTAGCTCTTGGGCCACATGGCAGCTTCTACAGCAGTGGTCCAAGGGGCAAGATTCCAGATGAGGGACATCTAGTTCCATTTGAGGGCCTTTTGGTCCCAAAGGAAGGATTCCCTTACCAAACTGATTCCAGTGACTCGGACCCTGATCCAAGCCCTTCAGTGGTGGCAGGATCAGGACAATTTGAGCAAGGGGTCCCATTTGCCACTTAGTTTCATTCAGTGGTCCTTACCACGGATGCTTCCTTCTGGACTTGGGAGCCCACCTGTGGGCCCTCACTGCCCAGGGACTGTGGTCCCCTCAGGAATCCCTCTCCATATCAATCTCCTAGAACTCAGGGCAGTTTTTCTGGCCCTGCAAGCTTGTCTCAGTCAGTGCAGAACAAGGTGGTTCAAGTCAGAACAGACAACACCACCACCGCGTGAGTACATCAACAAGCAGGGAGGCACTTGGTCTGCGGCCTTGTGCACAGAAGCCATGAAGTTGTGGTCCCTGGCTTATTCCCTGCAAACCTCTCTGATAGCAGTCCACCTTCCAGGGAAGGACAATGTGCTAGCAGATGCACTGAGCAGGATCTCACAGGGCCATCACGAATGGTCCCTGGACCCTCTGATCTTGAAGGTGATTTTTTCAAGGTGGGGCACTCCAGATATAGATCTCTTTGCAGCCCCAGACAATCACCAGCTTCCTCTCTTTTGTTGCAGACCCCCAGTCTTGGGCTCAGTCCCTCTGGATGCTCTGATTCTGAACTGGGAAGGGAAATTTCTGTCACAACCTTGCAAAGTGATTCTGATTACTCCAGACTGGGCCAGACAGCCTTGGTAGCCCCTGTTGCTGTCCCTAGTAGTCAATCTTCCCCTGTCTCTTCCCAGGAATTACAACCTGTTAACCTCCTCTCAGGGGAGTGTTTGGTACCCCAACCTTCAGTCTCTCAATCTCAAGGCATGGCTCTTGAAGAGTTAGAGTATGCAGATTTGCATCTGTCTCAGGAAGTTCTGGATATTCTCAAAGCATCTCGAAAGCCCGCCACTAGAAAAACCTATAACTCCAAATGGAAGAGATTCAGCATTTGGTGTTCCAAAAACATGTTTCCCAGACAGTACTGATTGCCTACAGTTCTGGATTATATGGTCCATCTGGATGGCTTAGGCCTCAGACCAGCTACTCTTAAGGTGCACTTGTCAGCTGTTTCTGCTTTTTGTCAGTGGGAAGTCTTCCTCACTATCATCTCATCCTGTGTTCTGTACATTTTTAAAGGATTGCTTCATCTGAATCCTCCTTTAGAGACCCTGCCCTGCCTGGGATTTAAATGTTTGCATTGCTCAACTTATGCAACCTCCCTTTGAACCCTCGTCCTCAGCAGAGCTTAAGTACTTGACTTGGAAAACTGTGTTTTAGTAGCCATTACCTCTGCCAGGCGTATCAGTGAATGCCAGCCCTGTCAGTGGAACCTGATTTTATCTCCTTTCATAGGGATAAAGTGATCCTTAGAACCAATAGAAGGTTCTTGCTCAAAGTGGTTTCAGATTTCCACTTAAATCATTCTGTCTCTCCCTGTTTTCTTCACCGATCATTCTTCCTCAGGAGACAGAGAAGGCTACACAGTTTAGATGTTAAAAGGGCACTTAGCTACTATATAGAGCATACCAAGGGTCACAGGTTTGATTCCCTCCAGCTGTTCCTCACTTATGGAGAAGTGGGAAGGGCAAACCTGCCACCAAGAGAACTATTGCCAGGTGGATTGTGTCTTGTATACAATTATGCTATGAGAAACTAGGACAAATTCCACCCTCTGGCCTGAGGTCTACCCGCCAGAGGATATAGCTGCTTCCCTGGCTGCTGCCAGGATATTCTCTTAGAAATTTGTCAAGCAGCCACCTGGAAAACAGTCCATACCTTTACCAAACATTACTCTCTGGATATCCAGGCTAGGAGTGATGCTTGGTTTAACACAGCAGTACTTCAGAGCCTATTCTCCAAAGTAGGTTCTCTTCCTCCATGGAGGTACTGCTTGTAGTTCAGTATTGTTGTGAATACAGCAAGACTTCATGCTGTTTGAAGAAAAAATTACTCACCTTAGTAATTATGTTTCTTCTAATGGAGTCTTGCTGTATTCTACCTCCTCCCTCCCTCTCAGAACCTGTTTTTGGGAAGTGGGTGGGCATGTACAGTGTTGCACCTCAGGGTGCTCCTTTTCACCCTCTTTTTGTTTTATTATTATTCTTATTTGGATTGTTTTTTGTTTTGGTTTTCCTGACTTGAGTCTTCCTTTGGGATCCAAAACTTTTATTCTCAGTTGGCTAGTAAAATTTTACAATTTCCACATAGGATAGTGAGTTTTGCTCGTAAGAATCTGACGATTGGATTTCAAAGGGCTTCAGACAGAGACCTCAACTGAGCTCGAGCTCAGCATTCTATGCTCTGCATAGAAAGTTAACTCTTTGTTCTCTGGGGCAGTTTAAAGGCTGGTGCTAACTGCAATAGTCAGAATACAGCAAGACTCCATTAGAAGAAACATAATTACTAAGGTGAGTAATTTTTTTTATCTACCTTCTCCTCAAGCTTTTCCACAGGAAAACCCATTGTCTGGGGCCAAGAAGGGATTCCAGAGAAAACGCCTACTCTCAGGAGGCCCCTCGGTGGGGGACAGGCACGTCCAGATATGTCTAGATATCCTTCACAGACTGGAGAAGGATGTCCTTCCTTTTATTTTTTTTAAATATCATGTTTATTGGAACAATTTTACAGTCAGCAAGTTAATGAGAATGACAGTATTACCGTTACATTTAAATCAGGTAATGTAGATTCTTACCACTGTATCTGTACCATATTCAGGGATGTTCAGAAATTAATACCATGGACCCTCCACTCCTCATTACAGCTCATGATGAGGAGGGGTCCTAATCTGAGTTGCTGTGATTTTTCCTGGTTTTAAGCTAAAACAGTTTATAGTTCTTATTATAGTGGGTTTTGACCCTACTGTCCAGGCAGGATGCTTCTTGGGCCGGGGGATACATAACAAGATGCATGGAAAAGATCTGGAGAACAATCCCCAGCGGACTCGGATCCAGCAATCTACTGGGACACCCTTAAAGTAGTACTAAGGGAAGATCATACAGTACACAGCTAGACAATTTAAATTCACGCCATGACGACAACAGCACTGGAGGAAACCCTGTACTTTCTACAAATGATACACCGGCAGGGTGACCACTCGGTCGCATCACAATTAAAGCACACCAGAGCCAAACTAGACACTCTATTTAACTCATTGAGTCCAGTAGATGCCATATGGTGTCAGAACCTCCATTACAGAACCTGACCCAAAATGGCCACCAGGACTCCAGACAGAGATAGCCCTTACATTTCTGAGACAAAAATAATACGAGGTCAGCCCAAGGGCTACTTGCTTATCAACTACAGAAACAGAGATGTGTAGCCAATATAACTACCCTGACGCACCCTCTCTCAGGTCAAAAACTAACAAGACTTCATGACATCACTGCTGGTTTTTCCACCTAGTATGCTAATTTATACACACCAGAGCAAACAGCGACTCAGAACTCCATAAGTAAATACTTACAATCCCTGACCCTCCCCAGTCTCACGCAGGAGCAAGGAGAACAACTGCTGGCCCCAATAACTGAGATGGAGCTAAAGGCTGCCATTGCTAGGTCAAAGACCCTTAAAGTCTCTGGACCAGATAGCTATGGTACAGAGTACTACAGAAAGCTGACCGAACAAGTGTCCCCCCACCTTCTAAAGGCCTTCGATTAGACCTTAGGGAGAGTCCCCCTCCCCATCATGGGCATTCACAGCCATCTCAGTTGTATTAAAACCAGAAAACCACAATATTGCCCTCATACAGACCAATTTCTGTCCATAACTCGGATTATAAATACTTGAGTATTCCAGTGAACCATATTGACCTTTCTCCCCAGCTAATAAGTATAGACCAAATGAAACAGAGCCCCTTACAAGTGGGACCTTGATAAACTACAATACCTAGGGATATAACTATCAAGGACCCCAAAAGAAATACTGAAAGCCGCTGCCGCCCCTTACCATAGCTCACAGTGATTTAGCCAACTGGAATACCTTACCATTGAGCCTATCCAAACTGATCGAAGTGGTCAGAATGGTAGCACTCCTTAGGGCACTGTATTTATTTTGTTTTCTGGTTTTAAGTTTCAGTTATATTTTCAGTTTTCTGTGACTTGACTTCCCTGAAGTGGATTCCTATGGTATTACATCATCTTTCTCCCTGGATTCACATAATTTATTTAGAGACTTTGGAGCCTGGACTGATGTTTTATAATTTTAATTTATTATAGTTTTATTGCTGCATGGTTTTGTTTGGGTGGGTAGTCTGATTTATTTATTTGATTAGATACTGTTTTTGGAATTGAAATCATCCAAATAGTATGGGATAGGGCGGCATTTTATTTGCATTTTCAGTTGGGTGGGTATTGTTGTTTAATTTTATTACTGTTGTCTTGGGGGTCCTTTTTAGGTTGGGTGCCTGAATGTTGTGTACTTTGGTATTGGTCTCAGTTATGAAATGTGCAAGTTCTCTCCCCCCCAACCGCTCATGTGCTATTCATCCTCCACTCTCCCCCCCCTTTGTTCTCAACTTACCAGCACTGTCGTGTACTGGGTATTGTTCGCAGGAGGGTGTGTGGACATTGGAGGACGAATGAATGCACCTCTCACATCGGGGTTAGGCCTAGAAGACACCCTGGGGCAAAATGAAGTCTGGAACAGGGTGCTCCATGTTCAGTTCTCCATATCCAAGGGCACTGCCTCTTGTGTCAGGCAAGTAGCCAGGGCGGCCCTTGAAGCCCATCCAACTCGAGCAGTGTTATGCAATGCCAGATCTATTAAAAATAAGACTGCATAGGGGCACTAATGAGCCAACTAACCTAAAGACGCAGTTTTCTACCTGTCCTCGAGCCGCTACAAAATACAAGAAATTGAAACTATCTAAAATAAAGTAAAACCTATTTAAAACCTGAGGGAAGTCATCGGAAGGCAGGATGGATGACTATGTGGTGTCTGCTGTGGCAAAAGGCACGCGTACCACCGGCAAAGGCCAGAAGAAGCAACTGCCGGTCCCACAGGGAGAGAGTACAGGCTGCATATCTCTTTCAGCTGGGGAGGTTAGCGCACTAGGCCGTGAGGTCACCCAACAAGTTTTGGCTGCATTGGAGCCTAAGCTGACCAGTCTGGCTACAAACTTTGATCGCAAACTGCAAGAGTTAGTTGATGTGCATGCTACTCATGCCACCAGACTGAATGAAGCGGAGTAGTGAATTTCTGACCTAGAGGACATAACTGCCCCACTACCAGAACAAATCACTGTAATGCAACAGTGGATAGAAGAGCTTCAGGAGCTTCTTGACTACCAGGAGAACTACCATCGCCGTTTGAACTTGTGAATAATAGGACTCCCGAAGGGACTGGAGGGACCGAATGTGATTGATTTCTGTGCCAAGGTGTTGCCAGAGCTACTCGTGTCTCTGGAGAATGGCACCCGAAGCTTGAAAGGCCCACAGGGCCGTCATGCCAAAGCCTGCACCAAATCATCCTTAATGGCAGATAATCATGAGGTTTCACAACTACCCAGACAGAGAATCTATCCTGAAAGCATACCGTGAGCACTCAGAGATTCAATACGAGGGCCATCGTTTATTTCTCTCACAAGATTACTCTGCAGGACTATTAAAACGATGTTGGGCCTTCAACCCTGTAATGGCGCAGTTGCATGAGGCTAAGGTTGAATGTTACATGCTCTACCGGCTACCCTTAAAATTAAATATGAGGGAGCAGTGTATTCCTTTTCGGAAGTACCCAAGGCAGAGGTGTCCGTTTGGGATCTAAAAAAGAAGATAGGCTGATCTGAACTTGATGCATGGTGCTGTTTTTCATCTGCACGAGGTGGATTACCCTGGTTGCTCTGGACTGAAGGTTAAATATTACAGGTACTGTTGTTTCTTTCTGTTTTGGAAAGGGCTTCTCATGGGAACATTGCTTGGTGATTTTAATGGGTATAATGACCCCCCATTTGAGACAGGGAAGTCTTTTGGAGAATTCGGGACTGATACTGTATTGAACTCAGGGCTGTACCTTTCCAAATTTCTGTTAATTCCTTTTATTTTACGAAGCCCATGGAAGAAGTGGATGGAACTGTAGTCCCAGATATGGAGCTGAAGCCCAGCACCTTTTTCTTTACACAGAGCCTGACACCCGATTGTACTTTTTCTCTCTATTGTAGGGACTTTTGTCTGCCTTCCCCGCATGTTTGTTTTGCTCGAGCTTGTTATTGAAGACCCTGTTAGAAGGTCTATTGTTGAGCATTAGGGGACACAAAACTCTTTCTTTTTAAGAAGATATTCTGATTTGTCATTAAAAAGGATATGTACTCCTCTTGGGATAAAATGCTGGTATTGAAAGGGAGACTGGAAGAGGAGGAGAGAGGTTGGGGTGGCTGGGGGAGGGATACAGCGCCTTTTTACATCGCACCTGCGCCTCCACTTGGGCAGGCTCGCCTATAAGCTAGGCCCGCCTCACTATACTTATATACAATTTACCAGTTCTTTCAGTCCAAGTTCTGACCGCAATCAAATGAGGATAGGATTATTTGGAGTTCCTCGTGATGATTGGAAGGAAGGTAATTTTTTTGTAGTGTGTCTCATGCATCGGATTCAAAGTATAAATATGTATACCCTTGAGCAAAGGAGGGAGAGAGGTGATATGATCGAGACATTTAAACACCTTAAGGGCATAAACAAGGTGAAAGAGTCTAACATGTTTAAATATAAGAAAAATAGCAGGACAAGAGGACACAGCATGAGATTAGAGGGGGGCCGATTAAGGGGGAATGTGAGGAAATTCTTTTTCACAGAAAGGGTGGTAGATGCATGGAATGGCTTACCACAAGAAGTGAGTAGCTATGAATACAGTGCAGGGCTTCAAACAGGCATGGGATAAGCATAAGGGAGCAATACAAATGACTATGAATAGATAGGTCACTGACAGAGCAAAGGCCGATGGCACATTTATAAGGTAGAAAAAGAAATGGGCAGACTGGATGGGCCTTGCGGTCCTTATCTGCCGTCAACTTCTATGTTTCTATATGGGGGTTTCTAAAAGACCTGTATGGATAGTTGCAAACTGCATTTTCTATAAATAAACTGTGGTGGCTTGGGGGGTGCGTTTTGTTTGATGGAGGGAAGGAATTGTAAAATTTCTGCTTTTTGCAGTTACTGTTACAAAGGAGGTGGAGGTATACAGAGGTTTAAGGGTGGGTGGATGGTGGAGGGAAGGGGAGAGATGTCTGTATATAGTTACTGTTTTTCTGTTGTGTTATGTTTCATTACCAGTTTTCAGATCCAAATGTATTACCAATCCAGTATTGTGGAAGGGTGGGAGGAGGGGTCCAGAAAGATTTTATGAAGGTTTGTTGGATGGGGAAACACAAAAGGTTGAGTCGTGGCTAGTTTGAAAGACCTGACCATCGTGTCTTGGAATGTTAGTGGACTAGCCACTCCTGTTAAAGGCACGATGTTGCTGACAGCATTGAAATGCCAAAACACCCAAGTTTCTGTGTTACATTAAACCCATCTTACAGATAAGGAGCATGCCAAGTTAAAGAGGGTTGGGTTAGGGAATGCTATTCAGCGACCTTCGGGTCTCATAAACGAGGGGTGGCTATTCTCCTGCATAAAAACGTACCATTTAAGAAGGAGAGAACTGTGGTTGACCCAGAAGCCGGGCGTTATGCCTTTGTGGTAGGAACAATACAAGGGGAGAAAGTTACGTTTGGGAGTATTTATGCCCTAGCTGTTTATGACCCAGCCTTTTATAGATATTTAATGGCCCTGCTGATTGTGGAGCAATTCCCAAACTTGATACTGGAGGGGGGGATATGAACTGCCTGTTTAATCCAACTCTAGACCACTCAAAGGATAGAGGAACCCCAAAAAGTGCCATTATGGAGTGGTTGGCGGGAATGAGTAACCTAGATCTAATCGACGGATGGCGAACAGCCAATCCTACGGCTAGAGAGTATACTTTTTTCTCACATCCACATCAGACCTGGTCTCGATTGGATTACATTTTATTCCCTTGGACTTGGTATTTCCGTGTCAGGTGTATTGAACACAGCCCAATCTACATATCGGACCATGCGATGGTTGTACTGACACTGAAATGGGAAGGGGAAAGACGCATTCCGTCTATATAGAGATTCCCCAACTATCTGTTAGCTAACAAGGAATTTAAAGAATATATGAAAGAACAATGGAAGCTGTACGTACAAACTAATTCAGCGACAGCCACATCTTGGGCCATTTTTTGGGGGATGCGGGAAAAGCGTTTGTGAGAGGGGCTATTATTAGCTTTGTAGCTCATCATAAACATAAAGTCAGGGAGAGGAGGACAAATTTGGGTGAAGGCTTATAGTTCTAGGGGAAGGTGGAGAAAATGTGCAACACCTCTTGACTGGAACTAGGAAGCACTTAACAACTTGTTGTTGGGAGAGCAAGGAGACTTATCTTTTCATCAAGAAACATTTTATGAATGGGGCAGCAGACCCAGGCACTATGCTAGCCAACTTAATAAGAGGAAAAGAGGACACACTTGATACAAGCTGTTGGGGGAGGATGGTTTACTGCAGAAGGATACAAGCACCATTGGGACGGTTTAGGAGATTTTGTCAGAAACTTTACCATTCTCAAGCTGCGAAGGAAAGGAAGGAAATGGTGGACTTTCTGAACAGAATCACCTTGCCACAGCTTACAAGTACAACAGGAATGGCTAAATTCAGTCATAATGAAGAAGAAATTCTCAAAGCCATTGCAGCAGCCTTAAGAAGGAAAACTAGTGGACGGACGGCTTCCCAAGCTGAGTATTATAAAATCATGCAGTCTCAACTAACAGAGCATTTAGAAGCCGTGCTTAAAGAAGCTAGGGAAGAGGGAGTGGGAGCTGCCGCATTCTTGGGGGGGATGTAACAGTATACTTGATTCCGAAAGTAGGGAAAGATTTACTTGAATGTTCCTCCTTCAGACAGATATCCCTCTTAAATTGTGATTCTAAGATACTGGCTAAGGTTTTGGCCAGTAGATTGGATAAAGTGCTACGGGACTCGTTCACCCAGACCAGACCAGGTTTATCAGGATAGGTACTCTTATCATAATATGAGAACTCTCTTTTAAATGTGGTTTTGGGGGCTAGCGTCAACAAGAAGTGGTGCATATTCTGTTGATGGATGCAGAAAAAAGCATTTGACCGAGTTGAATGGCCATATTTGATGGAAGTTTTAGCCTGGTTTGGTCTGGGTGGCGATTTCATAGGTATGGTACAACAGATGTATACAAATCCTAGAGCCAGAGTTCTAGTTAACGGTGAGCTTTTGGGTAGCCTAGACTTGAGTAGAGGGACCAGACAAGGTGTCCTCTGTCTCCACTTTTATTTGCACTGGTACTTGAAACTTGGCTATAGCCATCCAACACATCCTGGAATAATAAGGGTTTGGGACAAGACAGGTAAAGAAAGAAAGCTGTCACTTTCCGTCAGATGACATGATATTATATGTTGTCGAACCGAATCAGTCTATGCCTGTATTATTGAATCTAATTGAATAATTTTTCTAGGTTTTTCGGATATAAGTTAAATTTGGACAAATCGGAGAAATGAGGATTGGGGGCATAATATTGGGAATGGCTTACAGAATTCAAAATGGGGTTTCAATGGACACCACACCTCGCGTCACACCGGCGACCCGGGTGGCCGGAGGTCGGCAAGGAGAGGAAGAGATTGAGCATCCGGAGGACTGCTCTCTCTTCCCTGGGGAGGGCTGGGGTAGCAAACACTCAATGAGCGACCTCTGGCGGAGGCTGGAGGGTAGCCGAATGAGCATCGCTGCATATGCCAGGGGGTAGAGCCACGGTGTGCGTTGCCTTGGCAAGCCGGGCTCCACAGGGGGACGTAGTTGCGCAAGGAAAAAACCCTCATCTCCTATAGGTGAAAGTGCTTCTTTCCGCAGACCACACTCCCTGACACGGACTTGGCTCCCAGGCTGCCCCCCACCCCGGCCCGGTGTCTCAATACTGAGAGAAAGAGCGCCCTGGGTGGGGGCGGCCCTTCCCCAGAGGGTAGACCTGGGGGATGCCTGATGCCGGAGACGAGCCTGTGGAGTAACCCCGGCTGTTTGGGAGGTAGAGACTGAGGTGTAGGAGGTCGCTGGAGAGTTCATGACAAGGGTGATAAAATAGAGTTCGAAAAAATAAAAAAATGGGGTTTCAAGACTGTCAGGAGGCTTTCACATACCTGGGTATCAGAGTTGGAAGAAATATTGAAGCCCTATATAGACTCAACTATGGCCCGCTTTTGCAGACAGTAATCGCAGATTTGACTAGATGGCATGATCTCCCCATCATAGAATCAATTTAATTAAGATGAATGTCCTACCAAGAATACTCTATAACTTGCAGATGCTTCACTCGGCTCAGATGAGCTGATATTAAGAGAATAGAAAAGGCCTTTTCTGACTTTATCTGGCACAGGAAACGGCCCAGGATTGGTTTGACTAGACTAAAAGCACCAGTAGAGAAAGGAGGACTTCACTTTCTGGATTTGGGACTATACCATCGGCCATTCAATGCCGATACTTGCAGGATTGGGTTGGAAAACCTGCAGAGGCAGGATGACTTGACCTGGAAGGGGCAGGATGCCCTGGTGAGTTTCTACCTATTTGTCTATCAGAGGATGGAAGGCTTATTTTAATTTGCCTGACTCTAACCCCTAGTTAAGGCAGTTTTAGAGAGTTGGAGGAATGGTTAAACAAAGGAGGGTAGGACAGGAGGATACACTACTCCTACCTTTGAGAGAACCCTTCTTCCTTCCAGGTATGGAGGATATGGGATATCGAATGGGAGGCAAGGGTGTTCTCTGCTTTAGCGTTTGTTCACCAGAATGGATTAGATTCATTTGAAAATATACAGGCCAGGGCTGGGTTGGGACATCAACATTTTTTCTTTACCTACAATTCAGGGCCTACATCAGATCTATCAGTAGACTACAGAGCCCAGACTCTAACTGGGAACAAATTGAACAACTAATACTTGTAGGGCAAACAACTCCTAAGGGTACTATTCAGAGAACAGCCAAAGAGGGTAAAACTTGGTTTCAGATAAGACACAGAGCACTAAATTGCTCTGGGAGAGAGACCCTAGGGATTACTATTTCCAGAAGAAAACTGGAAACTAATAATTCAACTCCACCAGGGTATACTGTTGTGCAACAAATTTAAGGAATCTTATTATAAATTTTGTTGCAGACTATACTACCTACCATTGGTTGTTCACAAATACAACCCTCGATGTATCCCTGTATGTCCTAGATGTAATAATAATCTAGCCTCATACTGTCAGACTTTTGGGGAAGGTAGTGACAGAACTACAAAACATAACTGGGCAGCGATATGTTAAGTCACCATTGTTGTTGTTATTTGGCATAAGCGTTTTAGGGAGACAGAGTGGGTCCCTGTAAAAGATGACTCAGACTGGTATTATTCATGGCTAGACACTGTATCCTCCAGTACCTGGAGTAAATCTTTTGATGAGACCCACCATACATGATGGAAGGCCTAACACTGCAAGCCCTCACGTTTGGCAGCTTGACATATGTTATTAAAGATAAGGAGGAACTTTTTCAAAGGGTATTGCAGCCATACTTAGCATCTTTCTCAGTTGCAGACAATATTATGCTGAGAGAGGATGACTTTAATACCAAGGATCTCTGAGATTTTTAGCCATAGATGAGGTTCTGTAGGCAAATAGGTGATCTGGGCCTGTTCTCCTACTGCACACATGCTGGAATAATAATTTATTTGTGATTGGTTTCAGATTATGATTGATTAAGGAATTGGATCTAATGTATATGTTATGTAGTTTAGATTAATGTACAGTGTACTTGTCAATGTGTCTATCTGTATGTCTATTATAACAAAATTCAATAAATAATGCAAAAAAAATATGATTGCAATTATGCAGATCTTTGTTGTAAAACTGATCTGGCTTACATTACTGAGAGCTGGCTAGATGAAAATGCTGGCCCTATTTTGGATGCTGCAATTCTGGCTGGGTACTCGGTGATACACTGTGAGATTGGATAGTGGTGGGGGGTCTGTTTCAAGACCGAGTTGGGCCTCATGAGTGTACCAGTTGAAGCCGAATCACTTGAGTGTACCGTGGTGGCTGGTGTAGGTTGTAGGTTAGCCCTCGTCTACCGTCCACCCGATGGAGGCAACTTGATTCCTGCAGGAAGTAGCAGATTTTCGCCCGACATAGGCATTGGAGTTGCCAGATTGATGGTACTGGGTGACTTCAATGCCTAGTGGAGATGTGAACTCTAGCAGTTTGTATAACACTTCCTCCAGCTTATGACATCTCTGGGCCTTACACAGGTTGTTACGTCTGCCACCCATAAACATGGTCACTGTCTTGATTTGGTTTTCCTCCTGGGGATCGAAGCTTCCGACTTGGAGGTGGAACCTGTTGGTTGGTCTGATCACTATATCGTGAGGTTCAACTTTTACTCCCCCCTTTGAAGGCCTGCCCCTGTGGAGATGGTCAGTTACCACCCTTTACATGAGGTGAGCCCTGGAGGCCTAGCGTGGTGATTGATCTCTTGGAGTTTCCTGTGGCCAGCTCGAGTCCAGCGACTTTAGTTGTGGCCTATAATAAGGCCATTTCTGTAGCCCTGGACTTGATTGCTCCTCTCCGTGTTCGTCCTCTCCCCCTTCGCCCTCAGGCCCCTTGGTTTAATCGGTCTTTGAGGGAGTTGTGGCAAGTAGGACATAGGTTAGAGTGGCGTTGTTGGAAATCCGCCCTGGAGGTCGACCACCTTAGATTGGTTGAGCATTATCAGACTTACCAATCAGCGATCTCCCATAAGAAGGCAGAATTCCTGTCCGGGGAGATCGCTGAGGCTCAGAACCGACCAGCTCAGCTCTTCCGAACTGTCGACAGGTTGTGCAACCCAACCTGTCTGCAGCTCCAAAGACCTTTTTCGCAAGTGGAGTGCGATGAACTTGCTCGGTTCTTTGCGGATAAGGTGGCCGACATCAGGTTGGAAATTCTTTCGACTCGCTGTATGGGGGCTGCTGATGATCGGTGTTTGGTCACCTCACCTCGAGCTTCCTGGAGTACCTTTGCCTTGCCGAACTTGCAGATTTCATGCGGATTGTCAGGGTATGTGCCCTACATGCTGTAGTTTGGATCTGGGCCCAACTTCTCTTGATTATGGGTTGTTGGGATATGATCGGCCCAGTCCTGGCAGAATAGTCCGGTGCTCCTGGAATCTGGTGAGTTTCAAGCTCCGTGAAAGGGCGGTGTAGCCCCTCCCAAAGAAAGCTTCTTTGGACCTAGATTCTGTTAGAGACTACAGACCAATCTCAAACCTTCCCTTTATAGGAAGGTGATTGAGAAAGTAGTAGCAAACGGCTGGATGACCACCTGACCATCCATAACATCTACGAACCTCTCGGTCAGTTTTGAAAGAGGCACAGTACTGAGATGGCACTGGTTCGGGTGCTCAATAATCTCCTTATGGCAAGAGATCGGAGAAGCCGTTCTATCTTGCTGCTCCTTGATGTCTCCTCAGCCTGTGACACTGTAGACCATGGGGTGCTGCTTGGATGTCTGGGGTCCATCAGTGGACTGATAGAACGGTCCTCAGGTGGTTTACATCCTTCTTGACTGGCAGGAGTCAGAGAGTGGTGTCTGGGATTTTTCCTCTGACCCATTCTCCCTGCCATGTAGAATTACCTCAGGGTTCAGTGCTGTCCCCATGTTGTTTGCAGTGTATATACTGCCCCTAGGAGCGTTGTAAGATAATATGGGATGAGGTTTCACTGCTATGCTTATGATGCCCAGCTGTACCTGTCTTTTGCCCCGACCAGGATAGAGCTGTCTCGGTATTTAATATCTGTCTTGCTGAAATCCAGGACTGGATGAATTCGATCTGGTTAAAGCTGAATGCGGAAAGACAGAGGTGATGGTAGTGGATCCGGGTCGCCAGATAGAGGGGTTGTGGGCTGATTAGCCCTCTGGACTTTTTCTTTGGGGCTCTCAGATTCTATCCTCTGAACGGGTGCGAAACCTGGGAGTAGTGCTTGACGACGGACTGACTTTACGAGCTCAGGTGTTGACTGTCGTCATGACTTCCTTTTATCATCTTAGGACTATCTCCAGGATTAAGCACCTGGTTCCATCTGGGGACTTGCCTACATTGGTCCATGCTTTTGTGAACTTGCGCCTTGATTATTGCAAGTCCCTGTTCTTAGGGCTTCCTGGGGTTGATATCCTCCACCTGCAGCTCGTGCAGAATGCAGCAGCACAATTGTTGGCGGGGAGCCTCGGGCTTCCCATATTACACCTGTGTATACGCGATCTGCACTAAGCACCGATTAGGTCGTGAGGTTGCCTGCACCACAGCCATACCTGGAGCAGATACAAAGGGAACTGGGGAACTATTCAGTAGACCAGTGCAGCTGACTCCAGATCTATACCTATTCCTATAGTACCCCTCAGACTGTAGGGACCCCCCACACGAGATATCTCCTCGAATTCTAATTACTGCAGTTAAGAAATCCATTACCAAACTCTGGCTATCCCAGAAAATATCCTCTGTTGTAGACTGATGGTCAATAACCAAACAGATCTACCAGATGGAAAGATTACACATAAACTGAATGACCAGGAGGTGAGGTGCTCGTCGTGCTGGACAGGATGGTTACTATATTCGTGCTAAAGAAGAATTTGTACCTGATCAGAATTAATGTGGATGTCCTTCCTGACTTGAACTCCTCCCCAGATCCATTTGGGCAAGGTAATACTCTTCAGCCAGATGATCTGGAAGGCTCCCAAGGCACTGAGAATCCTAAAAACCATCAGAATCCAGGTGACCCTGAAGATTCTGAAGGTAAGGATGAAGACGGAGGATTGGTAGAGGAATCTAACGTGTTCTCAATCCCATCATTTCGTTTGTTTGTCTATATACTTTGCTCCTGCTTGAAGCGACTTGTAGTATTAAGCAGCTGTTGGAAATCCAGTTTTCCATACCACTGAAAGTAAACTTGATTCTTTCAACATCAGGAATGGCTCTAAATGCCTTTGTGGTGTGAACATTTTGTGGAAATAGCTAAAAGAATGTGAAGATTTAGATAAGAACACAATTGTTTAAAATGTAGGAGAAACACTGTCCTTTCCAGGAACTGTTGCTTAAAATTGAAGGCTCCTCCTGTCACAGATGCAGCCATCTCGTCAGTGGTTAGAGGTCAGACATACTGTCATTCCAGTGAAAGGAGCAGCTACTTTGACGATGCAGATACAAATGACAAGTGTTTAGAGTCCGCTTGTAAATGTTACTCAGCTATCGCACCTCATTATGAATAGCCTCAGTATTACTGCTATGGACCTTATGTGAAGAATGACAGTGATAGCGGCTGAGATATGCAATGGCTTCCCCTTTCATCATCTTGTTTCTATAGTGCAAATGGCAGCTTCTTTCTTGGGGGATTCTGTGGTGGTGATTTCCTTCAGCTCACCCATAGACACTTGGCCTACACAGTGCATTGATGAAACTTTGGTCTGTGGACCAGACTTCCACATCTTATTTATCTGAGCATGCCTTTCATAGGTAGTGGCATTTCGACCAGCAGCTAGATGAAATCCTCAAAGATATTAAGGATAAGAAGGGTTCTACCAAGTTTCAGAGGTCGGCAAATCCCAGTCATTTCACCAGAAACAAAGGTTTAGCGTAACCACAATTTCTGTGGTAATTTTATTCCACTTCAGGTTTTGAAAACCAGCAAAACATAGGTGCAGGCTTTAAGGCCCAACAAGGCAGAGACTCTTTTAGCTGTAAACGTTTCAGGAGAGCTGACCGCAGAATTGGTTATTCCATATGAGAATGTGCAAGTCCATTATTTTCTACAGTTCCTGGGTGCTTGACTTAAGCTCTTGTTGGGTCAGACCACACCAGATGCCTAGGTACTGGACATTGTTTCATATGGTTATCGGTAAAAGTTCTCCTTGGAGCCCTCAAGAGGCGAGTCTTCCAGTTTTCAAACAATCCAGAAACTATCAAGCAGTAGACCAGACCTTGGCTTGCTCGTGTCACACAGAAGTAATCATCCTGGTTTCCCCACTGGAAAGGAACAGGGGTTGTATTTAGTTTCTTCATAGACCCCTAGAAATCAAAGGGTTCTGACTGATTCTGGACCAAAAGCTGAGAACCAATTCATGAGACCAGTCAGATTCAAAATAGTCTGATCAGTTGGTAATATGATAGCAGCAGTACAGGGGATGTTTTGCATGTATGGACCTCTTTAATGTATATCTGCACATACTGATTGATCAGTCACATCACAGATTTGTAAGATTTCCAATTCAGAACAGCATTTTTACTACCAGGCTCTCCCCTTCAGGTTAGCATCAGCTCTGTGAGTGTTCACAGAGATTCTGATAGTCATTGGGGCCCTCTTTCAGTGGGAGGGACACCATGTGTATCTATATCTGGGCAACTTTCATCAGAGCACATCAGAGGATTTGACTTTTCAGTTGGTTCAGAGACCCTTGCAGGTCCTTTGGGGCTCACAGTATAGCCTAGTGGTTAGAATTACGAGAGGTGAATGAGCTTGGTCTATCCAGCACAACTGGGTTTGATTCGCAAAACCTCCACTCGCATACTGTGTGACTTTGAGCAAGTCACTTAAAGGAGAACTGCATCAGGGCTCTCGGTAGAATTTTTGTTTGGGGGTCTGGGACTTTCTTTAAAAAAAAGGGAGGTCTGCAGCCCAAAAGTGGGAGTCCCTGGTAAATTTCTGGGAGTCCCTATTGAAATGAATTCAAGCCTTGCCCTTGCACTCGCACCTCTCGTAATGTAAGAACCTGTAGAGTGCAGGGGCGTGCTCCATTGGTTTCTATGGGGCCTTATTTTTAACTAGAATTTTTAATGTTTTAGAGGGTGAATTCAAACAAATTACGGCCGCTGCTCAACTAACAAGGCCCTTGTTAGTTGAGCAGTTGCTGCTGAGTTGTTGAATTCACCCTCTAAGAATAAAGACTAGTTCACTGCGATCCAAAGAAACCAATGGAACTGCATACTAAACTCTACAGATTCTTACATTATGAAACTTGCAGTGTGGGGCATGGCTCAGTGTATGGACTTCCGGGGCCTCATAATTGAGCTTCTTGGGGACTTTCAGAAAAACCACTATATCCCCCGAAGCACAAATTTTGCTTAAATGGTGTGGGTAACCCCTTCCCCGAGAGCCCTGACTGCACTGAATCTGTAAGTAATTTTTCCTAGTAGAAGCTGTTTTTAAATGCTGGTTTAAATGTGTAGTCTTACAAGCTTTTCAGTTGTCCTAGTGGATGTTTCTGTTTTACATGTTACTGGTAAGACCCATTTTAAAACTGTATGATGTTGTTTATTCCCCTGTTCTTTTCTTCCACTGTTGGCACAATGCATCCTTGTTCTATTATAGAACTCTGTGGATGAGTGGGACATAAACTACATCACACAGTTCTAAAATGGCACTTAACACCAGAGTTTAAATCAGAAGCAGCCACTGGGGTAACTTATAGGTCCATATTGATGGAACAATAACAATATTTGAACCAATATTTAAAAACCAGCTTCTACTGGGGGAAAAATGACTTACAGTTTCAGTGCAGTTCTCCTTTAAGCACCCCAGTGCTCCTGGGTTGCCCCTGAAAACAGGTACTTGTGCCTAGTGGGCCTTACCCAGTTACCAAAACATAAACGGAACAAAACATGGTTGAATAGTGAATGTGGAAAAAAGTTCCTTTGAGCACTCGCAGGCTGTGTGGCTCTAGCTCCTGTGCGCATATACCCAGCGATGATGCAAAAGCAGCTGCACTAAATCAGGATTCTGATGGTAATCTCAGCCCACAGATGACTTCAGATTCTGGATTTGATGAGGGTTCCCTAGGCCAGGCTTCACAAACTGTCTACAGGTCTTTCTTCTGACTCACTGGTCCCCTGCAACAGAACAGTATCAAATGCCAATCTGGCAATCCTCCGAATCTGTTGAAGAGTTCCCATGTATCATCCCCATTGCAAATAATTCTGACAACAGACATCAGCCTCACAGGCTGGGGTGCAGTAGTAAGCGAAATATCAGTTCAAGAGAGAACAGAGGCTTCAGATAAACATTCTTAGAGACAAGAGCATTCTTGTTAGCCATCAGACATTTTCAGAACAAAGTTAGTCTGAAGTCGGTCATGGTCAGTTAAAAACATTGTGAGGGAGGCATGCATAAACAAGTGGCACATGAAGTGAAAGGATGCTGATGGAAGCATACAGGCTTCTTCATAGGCAGAAGCCTCCCTGTAATCTCTGATGGCAATTACATTTGGTGGGAGAAGTGAAGTCCTAGGCAGAGACTGGCTCAGCTGCCAGCAAATCCATTGTAATAATAGTGATTGAACCAAGAAGTGTTTCAGCTTATGTGTCTCCAGATTGGGAATCCAGACATAGTTCTCTGCATCACAACAGTGTTCTAGCCAGCCCGCGGCATAGTGGTAGTGCTACCGCTTGTGGCGATGGCAGTCCGGGTTTGGCAAATGAGTCTGGAACATCAGAGGGACAGCCAGGGGGAGGTTGGATGAGTGCCTTTTGGACAGCTCCAGTCCTTCGGGGTGGGAGTACCACGAGATCCCGGTGCAAGAGTGATGTCCAGTGGATGCTGTGTGTATACCAGCCAGGGGGGCAGAGGCATGGAGGATGTCTATGGGACATGTGTGGGAGCACGCATATCTGCGCGTTTACTTCATTGCACGTCTGTGCCTCCAAGGGAAACCACAAGTGAAATCTCTCGGGGACAACAGCTTGATGACACTCCCTGTCCACACTACTGAATGACGTCCCAGGTGTGTGTAAGCCTCATCTGGGGCCTCTGGTTGATGATTTCTTCCCCCTCCTGGGGGGCCTGCCACAGGGGGCAAGCTATGGGCCTCCCAGTCTGGGCTGCTTGGGTAGGATGCCGGGTGAGCTAACACAAGGGCCGAACAGGTGGTATGTGCCCTGTCTGAACCTAAGAGATAGTTCTCAAAGAAAAAAAAGACAGTGCTCTAGTTCCAGGATTTTATAGTTGGCACAGGTGTTCAACAGTCAAAATTCTAGATACTCTGTCTGTCCCATGGGATTTTTGAAGTGCTTATCCGTTCCCTCTGCTTCCAACAGTACTTGGAAAGATTTATTGGTCTCTAGAATGCTGATTCTTCATGGCTCCGAAGTGTCCAAAAAAGATATAGTTCTCCAGTCTAGTCGGTCTAGCAGTTCAAGAACTGTACATACTTCCTCTACAATGCAACCTGATAAATTAGGTTCAGTTTTCCACCCAAAACCAGCTCAGTTCAGCTCCAGCTGGCAGCTGGCTCCTAAGAGGTGGGAATGGCACCTCAAATCAGTATTATTGGAGAAAGTGTTGGACACCCTCATGCCCTTCAGGAAACCATCAACATTAGCGATATACTGTATGATAGGATCTTTTGACTCTGCGGACTGGGCTAAATGTTGTGGGATCTTCCAAGAAAGACTTTAGTGACCCAGTTCAGCTTTTCTCCAAGCCTGTGTTTACAAAGGCTATCTCTAAGTACCCTTTAGTACAGGTCTTAGTTCCTGGAGCAATGCTCTGACCCTCTGTAAGCACCTCTTTATGTTGCACTCATGCTAGTCGGTTCTTCAGAGCACTCAGCAGAACCAAGCTGACCCATAGGTCACTGGCTCTCTATGGGATCTCAGTACTGTCCTCTGTGCACTTGGTAACCATTTGAACCTTTCTTACAGGTCTCCAAAGACATTCTTTCACTCAAGACCTGTTTTCTAGTCACCATATGCTCAGCTAGAGCAATCTGAGAGCTGCAAGTGCTCTTGTGCAAGGAACTTTACCTGATGTTCCATCAGGATAAAGTATTGCTTTGAATGGTGCCTTCCTGAAGAGCCAACAGCATTCCACGTAAGCCAGGAAGTTGAAGATGTCTTGCTTAAGTCCTTGGACTATCATTGTGTTGTCTCCTGAGAGGTCTAGGCTCATGTGCAAACCCTGGAAGCCGACACATGCCAAGTACATCACAGCGTGGAGGCGCTTGGCTCCCATGAAGGCAGTGTCACCTGGCGTTTGCACACTCCCGGCTGGCTGACCAAGCAGCATTTGTATTGCCAACAGAAGCGGCTGCTCACCTGCTTTCTCTGCCATAGGAAGGGTGCATTGTTGGTGGCCCTGATTGTTGGGTGGGTGACAAAAAGGGGAAAAACAGGGAGAATACATGTGCATTATTAATTCATAGTATCAGATGAGTCTGCTTATTCAGTTTCTTCAGCAACATAGAAGTGTTCGGTGTTGAGGGTACTTGTTACAGAACTTCTGTAGATAATTTGTTTGAATCTGGTACCCAGCTTGCAGATATTCAAGGTCCCATGGCTCCCACACAGCATGCTGTGACTATCATGCATAAGGGTATTCCATATGGCACTGAGGAATGAGCTTTTTGCCCAGTCTGGAATGTTGGAAACAGTGGTGCTTAGCAACGAGTGGCAGAGTGAAGCAGATCCATCCGTACTAGGGTGGCAGTGTTGACAATGTGTTGGAGAGAATAAAACTGCTTTTTTCTGGATACCAAGGGGAATGTCCTATTTATTCCATGGGCCACAAATCAAATTGATATAGCAGTAGAGCTAACATGATTGACAGCTACAGGGATAATAATATAGGCTGCGGGGTGAACGACATGTTATTAAAACATAGTAAAATAGAATGTGATGGCAGAAGGAGGCCAAAGGTCAGTCGAATCTGCTCTTCCTATAATATTCTCTTGTTCACCCTAGAAGTGAATAGCCAGGGAGAACAACACATTTTATTAAGCTGTTTTATTCATATATCCTATAGCATAAAGTAAAATACTGTATGTTGTTTGTATGCCAGTGATGTGTAGAAAATCACATTTAAAAAATTTGGCTGGAAAGAATAGTGCATCATGGAACTTTGATGTACCCCAGAGTCTCAAGGAAAGGTCAGTTAGCTGGCCAGCCAGCAGAAAGGCAAGGCAACCGTTTGTGATGCTGACATCCTGGATTTGGGAAAGGACCTGGGAGTCAGAGGGCCGGCCGAGAGGAGAAGGATAGAGTGCTCGAGGGGCAGCTGTCCTCTGGGGGTGGTGAGGGGGGGTGAGAGTCTAGTCTGTCGATGACCTCTGGCAGAGGCCGAGGGAATCATGGGGAAAGGCTGGTTCCTGGTTGTGTGGGCAGTGGGACAGACACTGGTGTCATTGCATGCCCCGCCTCCCAAGGGATCACAGCAGTAGAAAAAACTCTGGTCCCCCCTGGATATGACGCTCTGCTCCGCTGCCGCTCCCACTGCCACCAGTGTCCGCCAAGGTTGGGAGAGGTCCCACTCTCATGGTCCCACCCTGTGGGGCAAGCTAAGGATCATTTTCATTGACTATTGTGGGCTGGCCCCACACAGGGAGGTAAGCCTGGGCATTGTGGGTTGGTATGCAGGGCAGGGGCTACGCTTCATTGGGGGAATTGGAGGATCGGGCTAAAAAAAAAAGGAAAGGCCAGTTGTCCTACTAAGGTGAGTTAGGACAGAAGAAGGCAGTTGGTACCCATATTGAACTGGGCTAGAGGGGTATGACTTCTCAGTGGTAATATCCTATCGTATCACTCTCCCTCTGGTATTGGCCAAGTTTGTTTTTGAACTCAGATTTTGATTTACAGTCCTGGGATGCTTATGGTGGAGTTAAACCTAATGTAAGCTCTGCTGCTATATGTATAACTATACATTTATGCCCAGAATCACTAATTTTGGAAATGTCCATATTGTGCTCTGTAGTAATGCTGATGTTATGGATGAATAATTTTGAAACGTTGCATGCTCCTGTTTGAACTATAACTAGTACTCTGCACAGTCCCCCAAAAATGTTTTTTCAGATTTGTAGCAGACAGGTGGCTCTTTGAACTGGTTAGTTACAGCAGTACAGCATAAAAACCTTCATCTGTGTGGCGTAATGAGTACGAGATGAGGGGCTGAAAAAACGCATGCACTTTGTGCGATATGTACTGTATGCTAGATTAGACTAGTTAATTGTGACTGCTCACCTCTCGTGGTCAGCTTGGGAAGCTGTTGCTTGGCAGCCCTGGGACAAGTTAAAGGAGTTGCCTGACAACCAAAATTGCCCTAATTAATTTAGGATGTCCCTTGTGCAGTAATTAAGTACTAATAAGCAGGAGAAATAAAGAACTTAATGTTTTTCCCATTTATAAGGTGTCATTGTGATGTTGACATCTTTGTGTGGAGTGCCCTCATTTTGTAGTTAAGAATCTCACTTGAGGAAGTATATGGGGAACAAATAAATGTTTACAAAAGTTAGCCTATATTGACCTGCGCATCTTGATCCAGCAGCGTTGTAGGCGTGGCTCAGTATGAGGATTTGATGGATTCATGATGTCATAGTGTGTATTTTGTCAGCTTTCATTTGTGCACCACATAATACTGATTGTGAAGCACCTTGAGCATTTTGTAGTGAAAGCTTTGACATTTTTAGTTTACACATACAGGTGTGATTAAAGGTTACAGAGACCTAGTTTATCATGGCCAGTTCATATAGCATCATGTAAATGTAAAGAGTAAGTTTGAACAAACATTTAGCAGGTAGCTTTAGCGTACTCTGTCACAGTCTGACAAATGGGTAAATGTGACCAACAATTAAAGCTAACAAACTAAAACTGTACAATGACAGTGTGTAGTGAACTCTGTTTTATAACCATATATGTAAAAAAAAAAAATGTTTGTTGCTGTATTGGTCCTTGCACAACAGGATGCACAAATTCGGTGATTTGATACCTTTTATTGGACCAACAGAGATTACAGAAAAACCTTAAGATTTCGACCTCAATCAGAGGTTGTCTTGAGAAGAAATGGCAGATATTAAAGGAAACTCACTTTTTAAAGCCCAGAGAAGAAAATATTGCACACACGAGTGTGACAGATTAGTAATTAGTTAAAAAAGTTACACATGAGTGTGACAGATTAGCAGTTGGTTAAGAAATACAACCAGAGATAAGCAGGCATCCCTGAGACTAGTAGGTTAAATGTCACAGAATGGAATGTTATGTAGTAAATCTCTGGCGTTACAAATCACACTGAAGCCAAGTTGAAGAAAGTGTGTGTTTGTTCAAGCATTTAGAACAGCAGTTTTGCATGTGTAAAACTAAGAAATATGTAAACTTAGAAATTACCCCCTTTTTTTTTTAGTTAAATGACCTTATAAACCTAGGAAGCAGAATGAGAAAACTGTGTGTGTCTGGGTGCTGAGCACTTAATGAAATTGCAGACACGCTGCACTAGCAGAAAATAAGCCTACATATGATTCTTCGCATTATTTTACAATGCTGGCACTATGTAAACATGTTTCTGTTTATAACTGTGTTCATTTATCAACAGGACCACCTTGTAAACATGGCTTTGTTGTCCTAATGATGTCACTCTACTCAGTATGCCTGTATGAAACTAAAATCTTTACTACTAAATAGCAGTTCTGTGAAACAAAGGCCCAGTGAATCACCACCCACCAGTTGGAAACAAACCTCTGAATCCACATTTAGAGAGAATAAATAGAACCATTTTATATGTAAGCATATTAGAACCATGTAAACAAATAACTGTCCGTGTGTTGTTCCTGAAGCCAGGAGAAAAGCAAAACGGGAGCACTTTAAATGTTGTAGTGGCACATGAAACTGATGTCTACGTTCATGCCATTCTGTATGGTATTCAAAAGAAGAATATAGTACTTTGCCTCAATCTTTGCAGAGGGAGGTAGGGGATCCCTACAGCCTGATGGGAGGGAAGAGGAGCCAACAAAAGCAAGAGGTCAGTCTGAGACCAGAGGACAGAAAGAGGCTAGAGTACAGGCTGGGCCAGACCCAGAAGGGGTGGGGAGGTCGCATGAGGGGGAGAAATCACAGTGGATAGGGTGAGGAAGGCCCTTCGGAAGTTAAAAACTGATAAGGCGCCGGGGCCGGGTGGGCTACATCCAAGGGCTATGAAGGAACTGGTGGAGGAGCTGGCAGCTCCACTGGCTTCACTCTTAAACACCTCTCTGCAGATAGGATGGGTGCCCCAAGAGTGGAGGGTGGCTCATGTAGTGCCTATCCACAAAGGGGGGGGGGTCTAGGGAGGAGATGGGGAATTATAGGCCTGTCAGCCTAATGTCTGTGGTAGGCAAAGTAATGGAGGGTTTTATCAAGGAGAGGCTGGGGAGGCAGCTGGAAAGGTTAGGGCACCAGGATGATAAACAGTATGGCTTTGTCCCGGGAAGATCATGTCAGTCCAACCTCGTAGAGTTTTATGATTGGGTGACGGGGGCCCTGGACGTCCTATATCTGGATTTTAACAAGGCGTTTGATTCGGTACCCCATAATGGGCTGATAGCAAAGCTGGGGAGATGGGGGTGGGAGGACAGGTGCTCAAGTGGGTGGAAAATTGGCTTTTGGGGCAAATACAGAGGGTAGTGGTCGGTGGGATAGTCTCCTCCCCCAGGAAGGTAATCAGTGGGGTCCCCCAAGGTTCAGTACTGGGGCCTCTCCTGTTTAATGCCTGTGTCTTGGATATAGGAAGGGGGGTTAGGAGTAGGCTGAGTCTCTTTGTGGACAACTCCAAACTGGGAACACTGGTGGATAGGGAAGAAGCGAGAGAGACAGTCCAGGGGACCTGGATACCCGGGAGGTGGTCAAGAGGTGGGGATTGAGAATTTATTGCCGGAAATGTAAGGTACTTCATTTGGGGCTCAGAAACCCGGGCTAATGTATACACTCTGGGGGTCACACTGCAAGCCACATTGGGTGAGCGGGATCTAGGGCTGGTGGTAGATGTCAAAATGAATAACTCTGAAAGTAGAAGAACCGCAGCCAAAGCAAACAGGATACTGGGCTGTATAGCCAGGGGAATTACGTCCAGGAGGAGGGAGGTGATCCTCCTTCTATATAATGCCTTTGTCAGGCCGCAACTCGAGTACTGTGTACAGTTCTGGAGACCTCATCTGAAGAAGGACATAACACTGCTCGAGAGGGTCCAGAGGAGAGTAACCAGGATGATTCAGGGCATGGGGGGGAGGTCATATGAGGAGAGACTAGAAGAGCTTGGGCTGTAGACGCTGGAAGAGAGGAGGGATGGGGGTCTTCAAGTATGTAAAAGGAATAACAGAGTGGAACCAGGGAGCTGTTCAGGCTAAGAAGGGGAAAAACCAGGGGCATACATGGAAGTTGGAGAAATTACAGGGGGGTCATAGGAAACATTATTTCACAGAGGGTGTAGGAACTGTGGAATGCACTGCCTGGGAGGCTGGTGGAGGAGGAACAGTGGAGGGCTTCAGGAAGGGTGGGACAGGTACAAGGGAAACCAAGTCAAAGAAGACTTCTCGTGGGGCTGGGGAGCAGGAAGGCAAGCACCCAGTAGGTGGCTGGCTACCAAGCAGACACGACAGACCATTAGGCCTATTCTGCTGGCTTTTAGTATGTTAGTAGCAAAAGATTTTAGTTTCATACAGGCATATTCATGGTATCATAGTATCATAGTAAAAGCCAACAGAATAGGCCCCATGCTCTATCGTGTCTGAGCGGAAGCTAGCCCCCTACTGGGAGCTCGCTCCTCCACCTTCCCCAGCCCCAGAGGTGGCCCTCCCTGGCCTCAGCTTCCCCCTGTACCTGTCCCAACCCTTCTTGAACCCTTCCACTGTGGTCTCTTCCACCAGGCTCCTGGGCATTCATGACCATGGTTCCACCACCCTCTCTGTGAGAAGCGCCTTGCGCTCCCCGACCTCCCCTTTTCCAGCTTCCAGTCGTGCCCCTGGTAGTCCCCTTCTTAAGCTGAACACTTCCTGGCTCCACCCTTATTTATCCCCTTTACATACTTGAAAGTCTCTATCATGTCCCCTCTGTCCCTCCTCTCCTCCAATGCGTACAGATTGAGTTCATCCAGTCTCTCCTCATAGGTCCTACCCTCCATGCCCTGAATCATCCTGGTCGCCCTCCTCTGGACCCTCTCCAGCAGCGCTATGTCATTCTTAAGATGGGGTCTCCAGAACTGCACACAGTACTCAAGATGCGGCCTAACCAGGGCATTATACAGAGGGAGGACCACCACCCTCCTCCTGCAGGTAATCCCCCTGGTTATGCAGCCCAGTATCCTGTTTGCTTTTGCTGCAGCTCTTTGACAATTCTCTGTGTTATTTATTTTGCTGTCCACCACTATTCCTAAGTCCCTCTCACCCGATGTGACTTGCAGTGTTGTTCCCCCCAGGGTGTATGCATGTCCCGGGTTTCTGACCCCCAGATGCAGCACCCTACATTTCCCTTCATTGAACTTCAACCCCCACTTCCTTGCCCACCCCCTCAGGGTATCCAGATCCCCCCTGCAGGGCCTCTCTCCCCTCCTGCCCGTCTGCCAGTGCTCCCAGTTTTGAGTCATCCACAAAGAGACTCAACCTACTGCTAACACCCCACCCTATGTCCAAGACGTAGGAATTGAACAGTAGTGGCCCCAGACCGAACCCTGAGGGACCCCACTGATGACCCTCCTGGGGGAGAAGACTATCCCTTCAAACACCACTCACTGTATTCGCACAAGCCAGTTTTCCACCCACCTGAGCAACTGCCCCCCCACCTATCCCCCAGCTTTGTTAGTAGGCGTTGTGGGGTGCCTAATCGAACGCCTTTACTGAAATCCAGATAGAGGACATCCACCGCCTATGTCGGTCCAGGGCACCCATCACCCAGTCATAAAACTCCACCAGGTTAGTCTGGCACGACTCTCTGGTACAAAACCATACTGCCTGTCATCCAGGTGCCCCAACCTTTCCAGCTGCCTCCCCAGCCTCTCGCCGATAATGCCCTCCATAACCTTGCCAACCACAGAGCGTTGGGCTAACAGGCCTATAATTCCCCATCCCTCTCTGGACCCCACCTTGTAGATAGGCACCACATGAGCCACCTTTCAATCTTGAGGCACCCACCCTGTCATCAGGGAGATGTTGAAGAGTGAGGCCAGTGGAGCTGCCAGCACATCGCCAGTTCCTTCAGCACCCTTGGATGCAGCCCATCTGGCCCCGGCGCCTTCTCAGCCTTTAGTGACCAGAGGACCTCTCTCACCCTGTCCGCTGTGATTTTGCCCTCCCATCCCCCCTCCTCATGCATCCTCTCCTCCCCTTCTAGATACAACCCACCCCCTGCCCTAGTCTCATCCAGTCCTTCAGTCTCCAACTGACCTCCTGGTTCAGTGGGCTCCTCTACCCTCCCATCGGGTTGGAAAGATCCCCACCTTCCCCAGTAAAGACAGAGGCAAAGTACTCATTTGCACCTCTGCTTGTTCCCCAGCTCCTGCGCCCACCCCCAGTTCTAATCCTGCTAATCTGTGCCCTCACTTTTCTTTTCTCCCTATGTATCTATAGAACCCTTTCCTCACTGTGGATATCTCTGGCCAGGTTAAGCTCTTCTTCGCCTTGGCCCCCTTACCACCCTGATGACCCTCTTAGGAAATAGCTCTTCCTAACCCCTTGAGTGCTTTAAGCACGCATAAGCAACCTTTTTCTCCTCACCGCCTCCTGCATCTCCCAGGTCCACCAACATGGCTTATCATTGGCCTACATTGCTTGTGCCTTACCTTTGCGTAGGCCCTTGAAGCCTCCTGCACCCCCTTCTTAATGGTCTCCCACAAGCTACCAGCATCCATGTCTGGCCTTATCTCATTCAAGCACCCTTTAAGAATCCTTCCCATGCCCTCAAAGTCCGCCCCCCTAAAATCTATTACTTCTGTGCTAGTGCAAATTTCCTCTCCCCCTAGGAACATAAAAAAACAGACTGTGGCATGGTCACTGCCTGCCAATGGGCTGCTCACCTCCAGGTCCCTTATCTGGTCACTGTCTGCTAGGACAAGGTCCAGGATCCAATCCTGTCTAGTAGGCTTCCCCACATGCTGGTCTAGGAAGGCATCCTGGAACACATCCATCAACTTCTGCTCCCTGGCCACCGAGGATGTCGTAGTGCCCCAGTCTGCCCCCAGTTTGTTCAGGTCTCCCATGATCACCACCTTGCCCTTTCCAAGGCCACAGTGACCCTTGATGTTCTCAGCCAGTTCCACTTCCAGTGCGGGGGGTCTGTACACCACCCCTATTTTTAATCGTTTACTCCCCCCTCATTTGTAGGGTTACCCAATTTGCCTCCACATCTCCTTCTGCCTCCTTGATTCCACCAACTACTATATCATGTTTGACTATCAATGCCAAACACACCCCTCTATCCTTCCTAAACATTGTGTATCCCTCTAAATTTAGGTCCCAATCATGCCCTTGGTGGCCCCATGTCTTAGCACTGCCAAGTCTGCTGCACTCAACTAGCATTGCCTGGAGCTCTGGCATTTTATTGCCCAAGCTCCTGGCATTGATCAGACCATCCTCCCCTCCCCTCTTCAGTCTCCACAGCCCATTTCTCTTCCCTTCAGTTCCTCCTGGTCTTTTAATGCTACCCGCAGTCCGCGTTGCATGATCTAGTCCTGAACCCTCAAGCTTCCTCGCTGGGGCTTTTAGTCTTTCTACCTCTCCCCCTTTACAAGTTTAAACCCCACCTATCACCAATGAATCCAAAAAGTTTTAGTTTAAAGATCTCCTTCCCCTCCAAGTTGAGATGCAGCCTATCCATGGCATATAGCCCCTTGTCTTCCCATGTATCACCCCAGTCCCCCATCAATCCATACCCTTCTGACTTGCACCAGTCCCTGAGCCACTGGTTCACCCCCTAAGTTTTTGCTTATTTTCCCTGATTGCCCTTGGTACTGGCAGTATCTCAGAAAAGGGGATTGAGCATCCTATAGAGTGGCAAACCCTGGCCAATTCCCTGAATCTTGCCTGTATCTCCAGTTCACTGTTCCCTTCTAAATCGTTTGTTCCCCGGTGAACTAGAAAGTCTGGGGATCCTCCGCATTCCCTTACCATTGAGTATAGCAGGAATTTGGCCTTATGAACTGATAGGCCTGGGATACATTTAATCTTGACTGGGCTGCCTTTCCTCCCCAGCCCCTCCCACTGGATACCTCTAATCACTGAGTCACCCAGCAGGAGCACCTTCACCTCTCCCCAAGTTACTAGCCCGTTTGTGCCCTTCCGTACTCCTCCTTCTGTCTACATGCCAGCTTGCTCCTTGCACCCCCAGCCTGGGTGTCTATATTTTGTGCATGCCTTCCAGGCTCCCTCTTCTGCCTATGTCCCCCAGTTTTCTCCTCTCATCCCCTGCAACTTGGGGTCACAGGTCTGTATGTGCCCTTCAAACTCTTTCTTCTGTCTGTCTCTTCTCCCAGCTTGCTCCTCACACCCCTCACAGCCTGAATATCACTAGTCTGCCCCTTAACTATTCCCGGTTGGTCTGTTGCCTTGACTTCTCCACCCAGGCCTCCTATTCCTGCTTTCCTTCTCCCTCCTCCCCCCTCAGGTTCTGCAATAACGGACCCTTGTGCTCTGTATACCCCTCTTCTGGAAATTCCAGTCTCGGAGCTGGCCTACCTGGAGTGCTCCCTCCTCACCCTCCTCCTTGTCCGCTTTACCCTTCCTAAATTCTGCCCTGTCCTGGGTCCTGGCCTCATCCACCCTTTCTCTGTTCTGTACATTCCCTCTGCCTTACCTCCCTCAGATCCGGGCTCCTGCCCCCCACCCATCTGGTGCCCTGGTCTCACATTCCCCATGCCCTCCCTCCTTGGATTAGGCCCTCCCAATCCCCTGCCCCTCCAACACCTGACCAATCCCTCCCCATCATTCTGCATCCCCTGCCCGCCAGCCTCTTCCACCTCATCATCTGGGTACAGCAGGATGAAGCGATTTGTAAGTGTGATGCCTGCCCCAAGCACCCGCCTCTCCTGTCCCCTCCCTCCTCCTTCCTTGGCTCTCTCTGGCTGCCCTTCCTTTCGGAGTGAAGACCGTGACACTGGTATTTTCATGTCTCTCCCCGGAGCGACCATGTGGTCCTAGTCCTCTCCTCCCGCCCCATACCCTGGGTTATGCCATTTTGTCCTCGCCTATCACCATGTGGTTCCTGCCCCTTCCTCTCTCCAACCCACCCCTCCCTCCCTCCAGCTGCTTCCTGATCCTCTTGACTTCCTGCCTGAGGCCTGCCAACTGGTAACACACTGGGTATCTCCCGAACCTCCATGCCCAATTCAATATTATGGCTGCCCCGAATGCCATACACCCAATCACCCTCCTGAAGATACTGGCTCTTGCATCATTCGATCCTATCCTCTATTGTTAGGTGTTGGCAATAAGGGCCCCCCTCGACAATAAAAGTACCCTCAAATCCATATACACTCAATCAATCTACAATCTAAAAGTACCCTCCAATCCGTATACACTCAATCAATCTACCCTTTTCCCAGCAGTAGCCAGCATATGCCCGAGCAATCGATGCAAACAGTACCCAAGATGCAGTAGCCAGCACTACCCAAGTGTCGCCCTACTAGGATTAGGATGTTGCACGGCCTTATGGGACTCGCCTAGTAAATGCAGGGCGAGTCTTGGGGCAGGTGGGTTGCGGGGTGGGCAGGTGGGAGTACCCACAGGCAAAACACAATCGGCCAAGGAGTCCTCTGGCAGTGACACCTCACACAATCACCAACTTGTCTGCTAGAATCCATATTATGTAAGGCCCCAGTAAGCAACATGTCTACATCAGATGCCATCCCTTAGTCACATGTAGATGGTGTTATTTGTGGAACATATAGGGGCCTTATATTCAAAGGTATGAGTTAGAACCATACAAAACCCCTATCCTGAGTGCAGTCTACGGGGGAGAGGAGGCATACTGGACTACCAATGTGTGTATTTATGCATTCAATCTTCTTTTAGGGTATCTCTGTAGAACAATAGTACATGGAGTGGTAGGTGATATGACCTCACGGGAGACACTTGCAAGATGGAGTCGCCCACACTGACATGTCTACATGCACATTGTCAGTGCACCATGTTGCCTATATAACATGGGCAGCCCCCAACTACTTCAGTTCTTTTTCTCCCGCCATTGAGAGACTGAATGTCAGACCAGTGGAAGTTGTGTTTTCATTGTCGATCGTCACAGATGGATTGTATTTTTCTCTGTTAGCTACTCTTTGTTAGGAAAGTTTGTTCGCTGGGGTATGTAGTTGCTGAGTAAAATACATTTTCGTCGTCGTCAGTACTGAAAGCAGATTTATCGTGAGGACATTTACTAATTGTGTGTGTGTGTGTGTGTGCGCACGCTCACACATGTTGTTTAAGCCAAGCCTACAACGTGATATCAGTAAAACTATACAAAAACAGTCAGAAAGAACTGGAGCACTTCCTGGCAAAAATGGACAAAGCTTCTACAGTGCCCACCAAGTTGCCAGATTTGCCACCACCAGCTAAACTGAAAGTGCCAGCAACAGATAAAGGCACCAGTGAAATTGGCTACCTGGTTGGAGTCTTACCTGTCATCAACGGAGAGTCACTGGAGCCAGCAGGAGTTGGGTCACTTGTTGTGAGTCGATGTTGTTCCCCCGACTGTCAGTGATCCAGATCCCTGCTCTCAAGAAGGGGTGTTAAGTCTAAGAATTCATCCAGTATTGCCAGAGAAACAGGTGGGTTCAGCCTCTGCAAGGCCTGAACTCCATCTTGCTGAAGGATCGGATGCGATTTCAAAGGTACTGCAGCCTCCCTCATGCACTTTGGGGACCACGTTGATGAGTACCATCTGATTTAAACCGGTACCGATTGTGCTGTTGTTTGTCGTTGGAGTCCCAGGTGCTATTCTGGCAGAATTCTCCAATTTCTTGGAGAGAGTGCTGTTTTCTGCTTCAGGTTGTTCCTTTGCTGCTTCCTCAGGTGCTACCGGCTGTATCTGCTGTGCTCCCTCTGCAGCATGCGACTCTCCAACCTTCTCCCTTGGAGGAGGAGGGTGAGGAGTGTAGTTATTTTTTTTTTTCTTGGTGTTTTGAATTTTCTCACTTTCCCTCCCGGGGCCACGGCATACACATGCGTGTACGTGCGTGGAGGCGCAAGCACATGCCAGGATCCGGTGGCCCCTTCTGCCCCTCCCCAGACTTGCATCGCCACTCCAGCTGCCTCTGCTGCCCTCTGGACCTCCACGGAGTGGGACTACGATGGAGTGGGCATCCACCCCCTTTGGAGGGGAGAGTCATAGCTCAATCCCGCTCAACCCCCCACCGAGCCAGCTCCCTGGTGACCCGGGGTGATTCCCAAACCTAGGTCGCCGGCATAGCATGAGGTAAGGCACCAGCACCTCAACCCTCAGCGTCACTGGGCCGGCTTTCAGGGGGTACAGTTCTGCCTGCCTGGAAGACGAGGAAGATTGGGGAAGGAGTATCCTGATCCACTCTACCCTCTGGGGCTGGAGGATTCTGCTGGATCCAGTGTGTCCTCTGGCAGTGAGGAAACGGTCTTGTAAAGGCCACATTTTCCTTGTGAGGACCCTACCATCCAGTCTTAATGATGCAGATCCAGGATCTCCCTGGAAAAAGAAGATTCTTCAGAAAAGAATCTGTATGTTTTTTTCTGGAGGTGGAAAGTGTCTTCTCAGCTGTTGTTCCATTCCTATTGCCCTAGAGGAGGCTACCTTGTCTGCCTGGCACAAGCCCAGCACCCTACCGGCCATCTGAAGGAAAGCAGGCAAACATTATCTGGCTCCTAGGAATAAAAAGTATTACTTCACCCGGCTTGAAACTGACTCGTGGTCATTATAGCTGCGCATGACAGGTCTGATCTTCCTAGACAATGAGCACTAGACCTCCTGGTAAAAATCCAGAAAGCTAGACATGGACAAATGCACTTTTGCCTCAGCTTCATAAAGCTTGTGTATTAATTACCAGGCATCATTCACCAAGTACATGAACCTTATGTGAAATGATCTGAGTTGTATTTTCAGCAGCATGCTTGACTGGCCTCTAAAGTTAGAAGCCCTCACCTGTATGTCTCGGGGATCTGATGTAGGCAAGTGCCTTAGCACCTTCTGAGATCAGTCTGAGACTTCTGATACCCCCGCCAGGGGTGCCACAGCTGGCATTTGTTTAAGACACCATTCTTGGTCGGTGCTGGGGTTTTTGCTCAGGATATACAGCTGCTGGTCCTGAATGTCCCTTTTAAGGTTACCTGACTGTTCGAATGGATGTCGAGGTCATTCTTTGTGATGAGACATCAAACATGTCTGTCAGGACTGTTCTGTCCCTGAAGCCACATGATTCCCAGCATGGCGGTGGCAGAGGCACTTTCTGCAGGAGCTCACGCATCAACCGTTCCCCATGGTCAGAAACAAGGTTTTGCAATCCAGCAGCAGCAGGTTATGCTGGATGTAAAAAAACATAAAAAAACCCACATAGGATATGGGAAATGGGGCTGCTAGCCTCCCCCACCTTCTGATTTCCATCAGGGCCCCACGGATGCAGGGGTGAACAGGATCTGTTTTTGCCCCAGTGGCAGGCAGCAACAGTCCAGCGCAGCCACATCTTGGAACTGGTGACTACTCTGTTAAACTGTCCTGTGGGAAAAGGTAAAGGCATTACTGTGCAAAAAGAGCATAGGATAGTTCCACCGAAGAAAACCAGCATTTTTTATACTCCCCGGTTCTGGAATTCAAGGAAGGCCTGGGGACTTCACCTGTCTTCCTGGAGGGCCTAAACAGCATGTGGTGCAAACATTTTGCATGCCTTCCAAGGGTTCCTCCTTGTCATAAAGATCTAGAAATGCCACTGGCAGTTTCTTGGATTTTGCCTAGAGGGCAGTGTTTGTTTCTGGTTTTTGCCCTTTGGTTGTCCTTGGCACTCCAGATGCTTTGCTGTGTGGCTGAGGCACTAAACTCGAGAAGCTCTGTACCTTCACATACCTGGATGGTTGGCTTCTATCAGGGCTTTGGCAGCCAAGGTGGAATACACTTGCACCACACCAGACAAATGATCGGGTATGCCAGTGATAAAGTCAACTCAGTTCTGGCTCCTTGTCATGGGCAGGGTATTCAAATCAAAACTTTTAGGACTTGTCCAGCCATGACTGTAACTGAATTTTCACTTGCCCCTATTCATTACAATGAAATTAGCTCTCCTGTTGTACTTGTCCTTGAAGGAAATTTACTTGCCCGGACAGGGGCAATAGGATTTGCACACCCTTGGTCATGGATTTGATACACAGGGCAGTCTGTCCTGGGTGAAGGCTTCCACCTACAGATGAGGATTTCTCAGTGGTCATTGCAAGCACAGTGGTTAGGGGTCTCACAGCCTCAAGACCACTTGATTGCTGTTTTATGATTTCATACAAGATATCCTGCTGTGCTGGCAGGGAAGGAATTGCTTGTTTAGGAATCTCCTTTTATTGCAACCTCAGCTATAGTTGATTCTTACAGCAATCTTCTCCAAACCGTGGGTACCCCTTAGGTTCTCGTAGTCCCGGGTCCTTGTCACCACTGGTACAAGGCCTTAACACAAGTATGGGCATTCAGGCAGTTCTGTATGGACTCCAGGCCCTGCCTGACCTTTCACACTTTTCTGCAAGTCAACCTTTGCATATGTGAATGGACCACCGATGGGAGTAGTAGTACAAACTAAGGTGGCTACTGCAGCAGTAACTAGACCTGTCTGGGCAAAAGAAAGAAACGGTCTTATTGGATGAAATAAAATGTATGCTGTATTTCATGTACTGTTGGTCTGGTTAAACTCAGATACATATTTAAAAAAAAAAATCCATACATTCCACATGCAGCATGGCTTGCAGCTGCTTTGACGCTGTCCCATGTCATAACGGCGATCGCAAAATAGCACTTGTAGTTACAGCGAGTGTACATCGCCATAAAACCAGAATGGCAATGTACACTCCCAGTGATGCAAGTAGGGTGAAACGAACTCAGCATTATATTATTTATGCGGGTGGCTGTGCCTTCCGCCCCCCTTTAATAATGATTGCTAACTCCAGGGGTGCATGTCGGGAAGGGGGAGAACCATGGGAAGAAAAAAAAACTCCCACTCTCAAAAAAGCACAAAATATTGTGCTCCTCCCCAGCCCCGAACCCTGTACCCTCCCCACTGTAACCAGCCACCCTCACCACCACACCACATGGCCAGCTCAGCAGCCTCTCTCTGTACTACCTCCCACATACCTTCCCTCCTCTTCTGTTCCTTGTCCTGTGGTTCCGATCACCTTCCTACTCGCCTGTGGCTACCCATTCAGGGTAGCTCACGTAACGAGCGCTGAACTTGAGTTGCTCATATTGGAGTCGCTCGAGTTCAGTCGCTGTTATGATGGTATGCCCTTTTATGCCATGTTGTCTTGATACTGTAATCAGTATTCTCTGAAGACTCTCAGTATGTTTCTTTGCTTCATGTCTCCTGCAGGCAGCGCATTGTAAGTAACTTTGCAACTCACTTGCAAACTATTCTAAGATCAATGCCTGGCTCCTGCTGATGTTGAGGTCCCTGGGTTTGATTTCAGCTGTGGTCTTGGCTGATCCTGCTTCCTGCTGCGAAAACTTGCAACGGCCTGCTCCCCAAAGTGAAAGCATTAATTATATGGTGCCAGGCAACCCCTCCCCTCTGTCAGTTGCCCTGTAAAGGAGGGACTGGGATGGTCGGGTATTGGTTATTTTGTTTGCTGCTAGGAAGCCTTCCACCAAACATACCTACTCCCTGATATGGAAGTCTTTCACTGTGTGGTGGCAGGAAGCATCGCTGGACCCGTTAACTTGCCCTTTGCAGCGGGTGCTGGACTACTTCTGGACTCTAGTGCAGTCTAGATAACATTATTGCTTTGTGAAGATTCATATGTCAGTCATTTCAGCTTTCTGTACCACTCTTTGGGACAGGACTGTGGCCAGCTTGATTTTTTTTCATTGGTTGCAAAAGGGTCTCTTGTATGTGGCACTAATGGTCCACCAGCCCGTTATGGTTTGGGACCTGAACCTTGTGCTTGAATTGCTGACTAAAGCCCTTTTCAGGCCTGCATCTTCCAGTGACATGAAATATCTGTCCCTAAAGACTTTATTCCTTGTGACTCTTATCTTGGTGAGGCATGTGTCTGAACTGCAAGCTTTAGTTTGTGAATAAGGCATGGCAGCCTTGGTGATCTGTTTTTAGTCAGTTTCAGCCATTAACATTTGCAGGGCTGCTACCTGGCATACAGTTCATACCTTTGCTAAGTATTAGTCTGGATCTGGCCTCCCTTAGGAGTGTGGGATTTGGCCTTGTGTTTTTTTTATGCCTGCTCACCTGAGGGGGCCAGTCCGCTGTTTTTAGCACCGCTGTTTTTAGCAGTCACCCAGTTTAGGTTGGTACTGCCTGGTAATCCAATATATTGTGGCTCTGTGGAGACAACCTCGAAGAAGATAGGGTCATTACTTAACCAGTAATGGCAGGTCTTCGAGAGGATCACTATAGAGCCATACCTTTCCTGTCCACCATCACCCTGGCGTGGCAAACCCTTCTTTTCAGATTCTTGGCATGGCACTGCATAGTGTGTCTACCAATTTTATCAAGTGCCACAGCTTGCTGTACATGTGTTGGTGTTTGCTGCCCTTCCCCTCTGCATGATTGATGGGGGAAGGCCCAACCCTGCTGTTGATGGAGGTATTAAAATGTCATTCAACGATAGTGAGGGCAAGCCACAGGGTCCTGATGCCAGTGACTTATTGTCTAATGTGTTGTGGCTCTGTGAGGAGCTTCTCAAGATCTACTGTTACTGGTAAGTAACAAGCTTTCATACTATGGGGACAGGAATGGGGTGACCACTGAACTATCAGTGAGTTAGGTTATGCATTGTGTTACAGGAACAAGAGGTGGCTGCCTACCAAGGCTACTTATTTAGGGCTACGGACTGGTAATGGGGGTAAACATGCTTTGCACAGCCCTAACTGTGCCACTGAATATGGCACTTGATGCACTAACAGGATTTGAGATGTGTAAATCTCTTTGCCCATACCAAACCTTGTTAGCTGACATGCAAATCATATCCGTTCCATTCATGTGTTGTTCATAGTACCAATGCACGTAACATTGAGAATTGGAGCTTGTACCCTTTTAGGCACATTTACAGAGCCTAGGGATGTCTACATTGTTTCACTCCAGTGGCTCATCTTCCTCTCATGGCATGTCTACATGACTGCTCTCGGTGTCGTTGCAAGCCGCACTGAGAGGGGCCGTAAGTTCAGAAAGGTGGGTGTTGTTTGATGATTATAAAAAAATGTTTTGGCAGGTTACTGTCCCCCTCTCCCTCTCTCTCTCTCTGACTTTTTTCCCCAGAAAGGAAACTTTTTAAGGGCCAGGACCCAGTTCATTAACATTTTTCAGAACTCTAAATGGTGAATGTTCATGCTGCTAGACATGGGTGGGATGAGCCTACACATATGTGCATCAAAAGTGTTACACAAACTGAATCTGCAAGTCAGACCATGTGAGACCCCAGACCCACACAAAGACCTAACTAATAGGTAACTATCTGGTAATAAGGCAAGCCAGCAGCTACAAAAATAGAGGCAGGCTCAATGTGTCCAGTTGTTGGTAATGATTTAAATGGCCACCTATTAACACTTGATCCTGGAAATGAGGATCATATGTCAAAGCGGTGGTGCTATCTGTCCACACGGCAGTTACACCATTCGCTCTGGTACATGTCCCCAACTCAGCTGTGGTTTGGGGAAGGGATGAGGGATTGACTTACCACAATCGGATAAATGTCCACACTGCCACATTTGCACTGCAGCAACACGTACGACAGAGTTGCTGTAGTGGAAATGTGGCAATGTAACCTCGCTTTAATTTTAGATCACCCTTTCTCTCCTGTCTCAAAAGATGCCCCTTATTCCCCATTTTGAGTCTGCTTTGCCATTTTTGGCAATCCTCAGGTTTTCATGAGTACTCTCAACTATTTGTGAACTCCTATTGTTTAACATCAGTTTTATTGTGACTTAGGAGAACTTACATGCAGCAGGCACTGATCTTTGACTTTATCGGACAACGTGTGTTCAGAAACAAGGTATGCCCCTGAACAGCGACATTTCTACGGCAACATGTGTCTATATCGACAACAGCGCCATGCCACTGTAGAAGTGCAGCTGGGACTGGGCAACCCTTCTTCTGACCTGCACCTCTCCTAAACTAACTCTGACCTGGAGTTAGAATCCTAGTATGGGGGCAGAGGCCTCAAAAAAACACACACCGAAGTGTGAGACTCCATGCCGACTGCAAATCGCAGTCGACATGGAGCCTGGCACTGTGATGCCGGTTGACATGTTTCTTGTTGAACTGGCATTGTATAGTCCAAAAACAGTTACCCTGACCCCATTACTTAAAGGGTATGTGTACAGTTCCTTATATGATTATTTCAAGTTACCATAGTCGTGCAGATGTTCATTGGAAAAAATACAGCACATTTAGCAAAGGACTTTAGTAAGACATCGTAAATATGACAAATAGTGGTAAGGATGCATCCACTTTGTGGAGCGGAAGTGTGTTTGATGATGTCACTGCCTCACATCTCTTAACAGTGTTCATTGCAGCAGGTGAAGAATAGTTGGGCAGAGGATATTAATAAATTGAACAAGTTCAACGTAGAGCCACTAAACTAGTACCTGATCTCGCCAACTAGAATATGACACCAGACTTCAGAAAACGGGATTACATTCCCTTAGCGTAAGACGAACTAGAGGTGACCTTCTGCAGTTGTTTAAAATTCTTAAATCTCCAGTTCAAATGGCACAATGTTTTGCTTACTCCATAAGGAAGAGCGTGCCTAGACTCCATAATAAACAATTAGAAGTTAAAAAGCTAATAATAACAAAAGGTTAAATTTCTTTACCATTAGAACACCCAAGATATAGAATACACTACCCCAGGATATTGCTGACTCACCAGCTATTACAATTTTCAAGAATAAATTAGATAAATGGATGGATGGACAGGATTTGGGTTAATGTTCCATTTATATGGAGGACAGTCTCGATGGGCAAACTGCCTCCTTTTGTCCTACAAACCAAGTAAACCAAGTGCTTACAGGGATCCTATTACATTGCAAAGAAAGCACTGGATTTTATGTTTGACACAGCTTAAAAAGAGAATCCTTTAATTTTCTTCATGATCCCTGTCTACAGGAACAGTTTGTTTTAACCTGCTTTATTGCACTTTGTAAAAGTTGGCTAGGCAGTGACATCACAGCACTTTACTTTCCTTATGGATGTCTCCATGTCACAATTTTAAAAGAATTTATTTATGTCTACTGCATATATTTTCCAACTATAACCCAGCAGTTTATATACCAGATCCTTAAACTAACCTTTACAATAATTATATAGAGAATGGCACACGTTCCCTTTAAAGGTGTTGTGTTTTCTGTATTTGCTGTGATCATCTCTAATTATGATTTGGGTTGCATTATATTTCTAATGCACATGTACAGCAGTTTGAAAGCAAGGGAGGCACTTTACAAATTAAAAGAAAAACCTATCCTATTCAATCCCGTCCTGTTCTGTCCTGTCCTGTAGAGGTAATACAAGAGTTACTGTTTGTCTTCAGAACCGCTGTATTGTACCTATAATATTCCCTCCAAAGTTTTAATACCAGCTTTTCTACAAAACTTATTTAAGACCTTATTAAAGGCTGACTACCCTGTCATTTTTCTGTATCCTGGTGTTCAATCAACCGGCAGAAAAGTTGTTTAAATACAAATTATTCTATTTCCATGAGTGTGTTAGCGCTTGCTCACTTTCTGTGACCCTGACTTGCAGAGCTTGTTACTGCTAAATACCATGACCCGTCCCCTGGACTGTTATTTAAGAACTTAATTAACCCTCTGACTGTTCTTTAACTTGTCGTCTTCTTCTGCTCTACCCGCATTTTTATACACTCTCTCCCCTGTCTGTTATAGATTTTGTAAATAGTTTGAAATGCCAGTTTGTGATGTATGGGCCACTTTAGCATTTCTGTGATTTATGTGCAATACCAAGAAAAAAGGCAAAGGAAGCAAATAATAGAGAAAAAGCATTGCCAATCTTAACTTGTTTAGTCTTCGTTAAAAACTACACCCTTATCAATCATACTGGGTGGTAGTTTTTTTCTTAAATCTATTTAATTTTAACCCATTGTGGATTAGCAGAGCATCACTTGGTTACAAAGGTTGGCTTTATGTAGGACAGTCTTGTAGTCATTGATTTTCTATTCCAGTAAACTATCAAAATTAAGCTGTACTGAAGAGGCCAGATCACATATGTTCTTAGTTTCAAGCTAAATTTCATTTTTGTTTTTCTTATGTGATTTTTTTTTTTAGTTAAAAATTTTATTAAATAGCTTGTCATTATTGTCCTTTCGTGAGCTTCCTCAAGTACCTCTTTTGAGAAAGTAAAAAGGACAGTGTTACTGTGTGTTACCATTTTACTACAGCATTTTAAAAGTTCCAGCAACATTATTTTCATCTGCGTACCACTTAAAGCAGAGAGGGTACACTGATTCTCTGCCCCAAAATGTTTAGAACAGTTTGAACCAATCACAGCACTGATCATGTGACCCCACATGCCTCAACTGCCAGACCTCTTTCAGCGGCAGTAAAGACTTGATGAACCAGACTTTGCTCTGCTTATCCTTTTGTGATGGTGGTGGTTGTTGTAAATAGAACATTGATAAATGTGTTCCCTTTTGGGGCAAAGCTTGTTCCAGTTATAGCACTGATTGTTTGCTTTATTCCATTTCACCTAGTTGTCCCTAGTTAAGCCATGCCAGCACTCCCAGTCCTGTCATCTGTCTTCTCCTGGTCTTACCGCACTTCCTGGTGCTTTCTGGCTTATCCTCCAAGGTGGTAGCAAGTGGGGAAGGCAAATTCCCCTGGCTGGATGTTAGCCTCGGTACGGATGTGAGCACCTCAGTGGATGGTACGGGCCTTACAGAGCTGGGCCAGCTTCATGCTGCAGTGGCCAGGGTAGTTCCACCATTTCTTCCTTTCCCATAGGACATCAGTGATGTGGGCTTGCTGACGTGCATGCAGGTGGATGCCACTGCACCTCCGACCCTTACTGGTGTCCTTCCTCCCTCCCTGTGCTCCAGCTTGCGCCGCCACCTGTGGTATCCCAGATGGTGTTAGCATAGTGAGTTCTGAAGCTTCCCTTGAAGAGGGAATGTCCTCTGGGTCACTTGATCCTCTTCCCCTGGCCAGCTTTCAATGTAGTCTCTGCTTCCTGGGTCACCGGCGTTGCACACAACACTGCACAAAACCGCTTGCTTTAAGTTTTTGTTGGTAGTTCTCTGTTCTGAGAATCAGTCCTGATTGATTGGCTCTTGATGGTGGAATACAAGTAACCTTGGAAGGGGGAGTCCCACTTACTGTACTGCTGTGTTGTGTGCACTTGTACTCTGAAGGATCGGAATCATCAGCCGCATCTATAAGTATTTTAGACGAGCAACACGCCACTTTCCTGCAAATTTAAACAAAACAGAAATGAAAATCATAACTTAACTTGTATATTACAAAAAATAAAACACAAGTTAAGTCATGACTTTGACCATTTTACCTCGATCTTTGCGAAGGGAGGAACAGGAGGGGTAGGACAGATGAAAGTAGAGTCACTCAGGTCGCACATGAAAATGGGAACGATGCATTTTATTTCACATCATTTTTATTGCAAATGTTAAAAATCATCACATAACTGATGGATTGATGCAAATAATACACAGATTAAGTGATGATTTTAATGTATTATTAAAGGCACACCTTTGATGTTGACTTACAGCACACTCCAAGGGATGGGGACGGTGCTTTGTTTCTGAATCGCTGTTTAGCAGTCGTTTCATTGATGTCATCACACTGCACGCCAGCAGCCATTTCCATGGATAGACCGAGGAACTTTAAATCGAGAGGTAGTTGTTTTCATTTTTCAAATCCTGCAAAACTACATTACGCTTCATTGAATAAATGCAATTTGCATTAATGTAAATAACCGTATTTCATTTAAAAGGTAATGTACTTAATATGTTAAATTAGAGGGTTTAGGTATCCTTTAAGTACTTAGGCAATCCTTCGAGATAGTGATTCATGTGCTAAGGTTTGCAAGAAAACAAATAAAGTGCAAATCATAAAATTGCCCGCTTTGCAGCCTCTGCCCACCTGCGTGATCACCACTGCAGTGTTCTCACCTCTTTGAGCTGGCCATCACTTGAGGCCAGGCTTGCATTCCCAACACTCTGCCTGACCTTCAAAACAGCCAAGCTCCCGGCTCCTCCTAGCCTAAATGGACTTCTCCTATACAAATCAGCTAAACGTGATCTGAGGTCCACTGCCTATCCTGCCCTTGAAGTCCCTAGGACTCAAACCCAAGCTGGTGACAGATCCTTTGCCATTTCTGCCCCTTCACTCTGGAACAGTCTACCTGCAGCCGTGGCTAACTGCTCTACTCTGTACTCATTTAAAACGGCCTTAAAATCTCACTTAATGGTAGTCAATCAGTGCTGTTGCACTTGAATGGCTGGTGCCCCTTACACTCCTTAGTCTTGACCAGTTTCTATCCTGTTTCTAATTACTACCTGTTCTCTGTTTTGTTCTGTAATACTACCTATGTATGTACCTATGCATTTAATTGCGCTACTTTGTCAATTGTATGCTTTTGTGTCTGTAATCTGCAATTAATTCCGGGTCGCCCCTGAAAAAGGGACTTGGTTGTCTCAGTGGGCTTACCCGGTCAACAAATTTCAATAAATAAATAAATAAAAGGTTATCATTTTCAGCACTAGTTACTGGAGAGTGCTCACTCATGAAAGTAAATTTAAACAGGATGGAGGACAAATAAAATGTGGCTAGATTTCCACTGATTTGGCTAAACCTTCCACCAACAGCATTAGTAGTTAAAGAGACACACAAAGAGACCTGTTATTGATAGTGTTAAGTCTCTTGGTGCCACAGGGATAAGAAATCTAACAAGGAGAAGCAACTGATGGAGAGATCAAGGAACAAAACCCTTTAGTGGCAAAAGTGACAGCCACATAGTGATAGTTAACTGGTTAAAAAGATCCAGGGTGTTAACTCACTGTGCAGGTCCCAGTTGAACCGTTTTGTCCCTCAGCTGGAAAGACACCCACTCAGAAAGAATTTACAAAAAATGTGGCAAATATTTCAGTTCATGCAACAGTAGAAGCCTTTGGTTACTCCATTCTTCCACTTACCTGAAGAAGGTGGCGAAAGGGATGAGTATGATTATTTTGGCATAGATATAGAATTTAAAGGCATTACCCCGATAACACAGGTGATGAGGAATATGGGTTCCCTACTCATGCCTTGGAGTACTATTCTTCCTACAAAACATTTTTGAAATAAATGTGTGTCAGTTGTAGTGGAAGGAGAGCAATTTAAAGAGCTTCCTCCACAAGCAGAATTTTGAAACATTTAGTATTTAGGAATGTTCCCTTTAAGGATTTAAGACCAAGTATTCCTCATTTTCAGAGTTTGCGAGGGATGCCGCCTTGAGACTTTCCATTTGTCCTTGACACTGTAGGACTTTTTGTTTGTTCTGGGTCAGTATATGCTCACTCCAAATACCCTTCCATCACATGAGTGAATCTGCATTGACTAAACCATATAGTAATAGTCAGACTGGCAATCATTCTAAAATGGGGTTTGACTTGCCCTTGTGGGGATAGTCCTAATTGCTAGTCTTGTGACATGCAGAATGAATTATTCTAACTACTGTACATAGATTCTGTTTACATTTCACACATGGGCAGGTTCCACTGACTATGATCGGGTCACCAGAAACCTCTTCAGGTTTGACTCCTCCTCCTCCCACCAGATCACATGTCCTCTGCTCGCTGCACCTATTGCTCTCAGAGCTGTCTTTCTACTTTTCTATTAACATGCTTATTGAGTCAGGTCCTTGATTGCCTTGGTCCTTGACTGTGTCTGGCCTGTGAGCTGTCTGTCTCAAGGTACATATGGGAGCCATTTCAGCTTTCCATGCTGAAGCCAATGTACTGCTCCTGTCCCAAGAGAAGGCTATGACCACATTCTTCAAGGGATTGGGTCACCTTTTCCCCTTGATATGGGAACCTCTGCACCTGTTGTATTTAATTTCGTGTGTCCAGTCTCATGAAGAAACCATTTGAGACAATGATGCTCGTCACATTCTCCATCTACCATGAAAGAATGCGTTTTATGTTGCTATTAGGTCAGGCAGATGTATAAGTGAGCTTCTGCCACTGTCAGTCCGGTTTCCTCGTTTGATTTTCCATATCTACAAGATGGTAAGTTTCAAACCCGCTAATTCAGAAAAGAAGAAGCTGGGCTGCCAGCATTCTAGAGAATAAGCGTCCAATACACTGGAGTACTTAAAAGCCATTTATTGTGCTAAATTGATAACAGTAGCACCCAGGGTTGCCAGCATTTCACATCACTACTTTGCACTTCAAAGCACGGTAGTGGCCTTAAATGTTAATGTGACTTCGAGAAAGTTACTGTTATCGGTTTAGCATAATCATTTTTAACCACCACAATCAATGTACTGGAGTTTCATTCTGTAGAATGCTGGCAAACCAGTTTCTTTTTTGAATTTGTGTGTCCCACTTCACTTGCAGGTCTATTCATGGAGTTTTGAGCCACCTTCTTCTTTCATTTACTGTCGAACCCTGCTAAAGCAAAATACTGACTCTGTGACCTTGGGCAACTCACTTAACCTTCTAATGCTCCAGTCCATCCAGCTGCAGAAATGGGTAGAAGCAGGACCCAACTGGAAACAAAATATTGCATATCAGCTGCACTGTTTTGGGTAAATAAATTTGCATCACAAAAAAAGTGCTGTGTTGCATACACTGGATGTCCATAGGACACTGCTGTTTTACAAACCACATACTGCAGAATTTCATGGTGACACATACTAGCTGTGTGTAATGCATACCGATACCACTAAAGGAAAACTGGCAGTCAGACAGTTGTCAGGTGGATCAAATCATGCATTGCCCTCTGTTGCACACTTCCTTGTAAGGAGATACCCACTGGGTTGCGCTCTTACTCGACCATTTATACTGCTGCCTCGGCTACTTCAAGGAGCATTCCCATTTCTTAGCTCTGCAGGGCTGCTACCTGGTTTTTCAAACACTTTTATTTCCCACCACAGCATCAATCAGTTGAGCCATAGAGATACTGCCTTTGGGACCTCAGACCTCCAGTCTCTCATTTCATAAGGTGAGACGCTCCTAGTCACTTTCCCTTTGTGGACTGCTGGAAGTCTGCCAACATGTGGATAGTAAACTGAACTGAGGTACTTAACAGAAGAGGTTGCGTACTTTCAGTTGTAATTTTACTGCTGGTATTTAGTTTACATCCACCTGACCCACTTGGCCTCCCCTTGCTAGTCTCTCCTCTGCTTCCGGTTTCAATGTCCAGATCTGGAGAGTTAGGTTTGGAGACTTAAAGATGTGTTGTTAAGTGGTAGGACTAGGAGCCTGGTCAGAATGCTTATAAGTAACCCCTTCATAATATTATTTCTATTGTCTGGTGTCTGCTACAGAAAAAAAAAACACCCAGAAATATTATCCATCACTGAATGTTGTAACACTGTTTTCATTTACATCTCTTGAAGGTAAAATACCTTTTGTGGATAGTGGCGGTCATATCGGTGGATAACAGATAGCCTAACCAGGTAGCTGTAAAAAAGCCCTGTTTGACTTTGTGTAATGAAAATGAGACAGACCTGTTTCACTTATCAGCATTTGCCTTGTGTTAGTAGTATGGCCTAGTGGTTAGAGTACAGACTCTGGAACCAAGCAACTTTGGTTGAAATCCCATATTAGCCACTTACTGTGTGACCTGAATCAAGGTCTCTGAACTCCCTGTACGTCAGTTCTCCCAGCTAGAGTGGAAGTATTACTCCACTGAAAACAAGATGCTGCATCTCAGTTGGAGTAGCCATTTTGTACAGACAAAATCTCTTTTTATTTTTACCTTAATTATAGACGGGTTGAAATTAGGTTTTGCAGGCAATATACATCAAGGCATGTGACTGAAAAAAATCCATTCACCCCACCAATACTTCCACTGGTCCAACTTATGTACTTACTGAAGTGGTGCATTCTCCACTACAAGCCAACAGGGCTTGTTAAAAAAGGAACATTTTACTAGCCTGATACAAAACTGATCAGCAGTTGGCTTGTGGGCTAGTGCCAGTTTGGACCCCGATATATCTACTAACAAAACCGTACATGTCAAAGAGTGGAATACCAAGGCTACATTGTAATCTCAGGGCTTCGCTGCCATTGCAAACACATCAGTGAAACCCCTGAGTGAAATTCAGCCCTGCATTTCACTCCAGGGCATCTATTATTTAAGCATTGGAAGCTGACAGTGCGGGCTCTCCTGTCCAGTAATAATAGTTGCTTGAGTTAGGTTTTCTGAGGTGGCGCTGAAGGAGCTTAACAGTAAGCAAAGGCCTTACTAAATGGTATAATCTAGTATGTTGCTGGCATCTGTTCCATCCAATCAGGATCGAGAACCAGCGAACTTGGTCACTTAACTTCGCTACTGTTATTACTCTTCTGATACATTTCAAGTGGAGCCTGAATCTGAGCGCCCAAATGCTATTAGGTACTAACATTTTGACTTGTTTATTTTTCACCCAGCTTAAAAGTATTTTTTTCATCAGTTAATAGCAATCCATCTGTCAACCCATATCTGCATTTGCAGTTCTAGGGTAAACATTCTGTTCTAATGGGAACAGTCCCCACTGCATATAAGGGACTTATTTATTTATTTTATTTATTTGTATTTCGGATGACACCTTTGAGCCGAGGGCTCTTTTACAAAGGTTCCACGTCAAGACAATAAGGTACAAAACATAACATGATCATTACAATGGAACTTACAAAAAAAAAGACAGATAAGGTTACAATAATAGCAGCCAAAGGCATTGTCAAGGAATTGTGTTGTGAGTTAATTATACAGTACAAGTCATAGGCAGCTTAGTGAAGCTTTGTTAGGAGTGGGTTAGTGGAAAAGAGAAAGAAGAGTGGTGGTGAGGGGTGGTATGGGAGGGAGAGAGAGGCAGGAGGGAGAAATGGGGAGGGATTGCGTGGTGTAGTGGTAGATGGAAACTGCAAGGGAGGAGGAAAGGGGGATGAAAAGAGACAGATTCATCCTATACCCAGTAATGGGGGTAGGAGAGGAGGAGGAGGAGGAGCTGAGGCAGTGAGGAGGGATGTTTGAGGGTAGTCTGCCTGGAAGGAGTTATAAACAATCTGAAAGGCACCCCAACCCTGAGGTGTGACATGATTTACATGGCACTGCATCGTGGCAATGTTGGAGATTTCTGTAGGTAGCAAGTTGAACCAGGTGGAGGCTCTTGACAAGGTAAGAACGCTTGAGCTTGAGAGGGTCCGATAGCGTAGGTATTGTAAAGGTTAGACTGTCCGGGATCTTCTAGTTAGGGTGGCGGACACACTGTGGGGTCAATATTGATTGGACTCCAGGAAGCATAAGGCCCAGTGATGTCTTCTTAGCTAGGATGCAGGTCTGGTACTTTAGCCTGCCGGATAGCTGGAGCCAGTTAGCCTGCTCGTAAATGTCACACGTGTGAGAAAGGCGGGCAGCTGAAATAAGGAGTCTGCATGCCTTATTAAGGGCTACAGCTATGCGCCGGAGTGCAGTATCAGTAGCAGATCCATAGATAACAAGCCCATAGTCAATAGTTGAGATAACAGAGCTCTGGATAGCGAGGTTCAAGGCTTCAGTCGTTAGGCAATGTTTATGCTTGTATAGTAGCCCTATACGGGAGTTCACAGTTTTAGCGATATTGTCAATGTGTTTGGTATATGAGAGGGAGCAGTCAAGGGTCAGGCCCAGATATTTAAACATATCCACCTGCTCAAGAGTGACGCCTTCGTGGTTGTTAATTATGAGCTCATGGTCCTTGTACTTGTTGTGGGTTCCATGGAACAACATTGTTTTAGTTTTTTTGTGGTTAAGGATGAGTTTATGTGAGCAAAACCAGTCTTCCACTTCTGTGAAACTTTTCTGTAGTTGAGACTGAAGGGAGGTGGGGTCGGTGTGGCAAGTGAAGATTACTGCATCATCTGCATACAGTAACATTCTGTCATGGCAGGAGGCAGGGAGATTGTTCAGGAATATGCTGAATAACAAGGGACCCAGGATAGAATCTTGGGGTACTCCAGAGTGGATTGGTAGAGATGATGAGAGGAATTCACCAATCCTGACCTGTTGGGTCCGGTTACTGAGGTAGCTTTGAAACCAGAGGGTAGTTTCACTTGAAAGACCAAGGAGGGATAATTGTTTGAGGAGAATGGAGTGATTGACAGTGTCAAATGCCTCAGTCAGGTCAATAAAAGAGGCACCGACCAACTGGCCCTGATCAAGTGCATGATGGATATGTGTGGTGAATTCGAGGAGTGCCGTGGTAGTGCTGTGCCCTTTGCGGAGGCCATGCTGCTGGGAACATATAATCAGAGAGTTATATCACTGATACTCAGTAACCAATTTCCTTATCTTAATCAATGCCAGCCCTACTAGCAGGGTTTATTCTGTTCAGTTTACAGTACTAGGAGGCTGTTTCACTCTGGTATGGATGGCCCATATAGTGGAATGGAAGAGGGAAATTTAAAACTGATAAAGGTAAAACACTAACAGAGTATGATATTTTGATTTTTAATCAATGTAATAACACATTATTATGTACATTGTGTGTGTGTGTGTGTCTGTGTGCATGCGCATGTGTATTTTATACAAATGTACTTGCAACCCTCTATTAATAGAGCTACTACACACACTGATCAGGACTTTCTTGTGTTTTAGTGTTTGGTTAATGTCATGGGGTTGTGATGTCAGAGGTTGTCATGCTTTCAAGGACAATTGTTTTTAAAGCTAGGCTTCATTGAATAAGCCAATAGATTTCAATAGCTGGCAAAAGTCACTCGAAATTAGTTTGCCCATTAGAGACACAAAGATCATTTAAAAAAGTAGCAGTCTGAATAATGCTTACTATGAAGACTAAAAAATGTTACTTGTGACCTTTTTTTAATTGTTTTATTTATTTGAAATATTGGATTATACCTTTGAGTGCAAGTGCTCATTTACAAAGGTTCCACATCCTAGGCACAATGAGTACAATCAAGATATTCAGGTAATGCAGTAACTCAAAAGAAGGCAGTACAATCATGGCAGTTTAAGTGGAACAATTTAAATGGCACGATTTAAAGTCACAAACAGGACACATGTTTTGCGTTCATATTCCTCTCCTCATGATGGTTGTAGGGCTATAGTGCCACTGTGGGCATCTCTCTTAGGCTTCCATATAAGCAGGAAGTAGACTGTTGACACAGGTGAACAAGTGTGCCTTCCTTTGATTGTGCTAGTCCTCTTCCTGCCTCTATAGAGTCAGGCAGCATAGAGGCACAGCATCCACAAGGCCCTTCATACATAATGGTTGTTCTAATTTGGGCCCGATGCTGTTGGCCTGTGTGTGCAGTTTTGACCACTGGATTCAGCAAGGCTTGCAGCAGTGTTAAGATGCTGTTACTCATTTGACCTGCCTTACACTCTGACAGTGGCTACCCCAGCCTCGTGGCTTTGGATCAGATGCAGTGGCATTGCTCCACTCTTATCTGCTGCTAGTAAGCTCCAGGTAACAGTATCTGTAAGTACTCATCATGTCAGATGACGACAGCTCAGGGGCTGAAGAACCATCAGACAGTGAGTATCCTCTAGTTAATGGGTAGCAGAAAATGGACAGGTTCCGTGTGCCTGACTTTTAAGGATCGTGTCGGGTCAGTACCAATTTCATCTCCCCTGGAAGTCCTTGTTCTCATCGATACTATTGTTTCTGGCTAGTGAAGTATCAACATTATAGTATATGGTTAGCCTTTGTTCTGTATAAAAATCAGCCTGCTCAAAATCCTTGTTGTGCACATTCTAAACCATTATACACATTCCAAAGTGTTGTGTGCATTCCAAAGAGGAGTTCTGCACAGTTCAGAGGTCATACAATTTTAAATTTCTCATTTATTCCGCACCTAGCTACTTACTAACTACCCCGTGCCCAAAGTTGTACCTTTTAACTTTCAAAAGTCTGTAAATTTGATTTTGATCATTGAACAAAACAAATGAATGGCAAGATTATTTTGTGTTTTCACTTCGGCTGGGGTCTGTCATTTCGGTGTAAAAAAAACAAAAAACTGTATTGTGTGTGTGTGTATATATATGTATATGTGTGTGTGTATATATATATATATATATATATATATCTATCTATATATCTATATATATTTTAGAGGCAAGAACTCGTTTAATCGCATTGTTAGTTGTTCCACAGTGACAAAAGCGAGGAAATTTGGTGTTAGGGTTGAAATCCCTTGGCCCCTCAGCCCTCCCCAACCAGCATTGGGATGCGTTGGGTTTCGACCTAACTCTCACCCCATCACATGTTTAAAGAAGCTGAGGAATAGGAGAATGGGGTGAGTTAGACCGATGACTCCAACGCCGCACTCGATGCCGGTTGGGGTTGGGCTGAGAGTCCAAGAGGGGTTTCACCCAACACCGAATTTCCTCATTTTTCGCTGTGGAACAACCCTAACTGATGCATTAATGGAGTTTTTTCCTAATTCCTTCTTTGAGAATGATGACGCAGAAATAGTGAAAGTAATGTAGCGGCAGGGCCCCGCTCTCCAGCCACGTGATGCCTTGTGACATAGTAACAGGAACAGCAATGCAAACAGAAGCACCAACAGTGGTGCATATGGTAACGGAAATGTAAATGGCAAAGGAAATGTTAATAGAAATGCAAGTGCAAAGTGACGCAAATGGACATTGAAGTGCGTACGAAAACGCAACTGGTAACGTGAACAGTGATGGCAGTGGTATTTTAAGTAGAAATGTTAAGTGTCACAGCAAAAAGAATGTGAAAGGGAACAGAAATGGAAACGTGTACGCAAATGCACACATAAACACAAACCGTAATGCGCACAGGCACAGTACCGCAATTGTAAATGCAAATGGTAAAATTAACATGAAGAATAACATCAAAGGAAGCGGGAACAGAAGCACGTACGGAAACGTAAACCAAAACGCGCACGGGCACAGTACTGCAATTGTAAATGCAAATGATAACGGTAACAGTAACAATAACAGCAAAGGAAACAGAAATGCAAAAGGAAATGCAAGTGCATATGGAAACGCAAACCGTAATGCACACGGGCACAGTAACGCAATTGCAAATGCAAATGGTAACAGTAACAGCAAGGAAGACGCAAAATGAAAGAGAAATGCAAATGAAAGGACTACCAGAAATGCAAATGGCAATGCGCACGATGACTCAAACAGAAACAGTAGTGGAAACACAAATGGTAACAGTAACAAAAACGCAAGCGCAAATGAGAACGCAAAGGGTAATGCACATGGTGGCATGTACACGGGAACAGTAATGCAAACGGGGACATAAATGCAAGTGGAAACAATAACTGTAACAGTAACGGAAGCTCATACCCTGTTTTTGCTAAACAGGTGCATAGAGAAACACAAAGAATGTATGCATTGTAATGGGCATCGAAGCTTAAAACGAGCATTGGAAGTACTTAATTGCTAATATCTCAGCAACCGCACGACGTAGAAAAAAAACTTAAATTTCACAAAATTCATGATTTTCCTGGCTAGGATTTTGCCATTACATAGCCCATAAGGCTATGCAGCTCACAACAAAAAATCTGGATCTTGCATTGTTTTCGAGATACAAGCCTCGAAAGGCGCGGTGTACGCCACCATGTTAGTCTATGTGAAAAAACGCCAACTTCAGAGTACCATAACTTTGCAGCCATGCAGTATTTTTTTACCAAACCACCAAAAGGCACATGTGTGAGATGTTGGCTGCGTTCCCTCCAAATTTCAGCTCAAAAGACCAAACCATTCTTTTGCAGCAGGGTGGCAAAGAACTGCTGTCATTTTGGCCATAGTCTGAAAAAGTAGTGTCATGATTTGCAAAAGCTTTCGCAAGCATTTGCAAAAGTGTCGTGAGTGCGACACTACTTTGCAACACTGCTTTTTCCAGAAATTTGAAAAACATATTTCTAGGGTGTTTCACCCCAAAATAAAGACATGGCTAGCATCCTCAGGGTCCGACTAGGTGAACACAAAAATAATTGTGTTGCTGGAGGGTCCCAAATTTAAATGCCAAGCATTTTTCTGGTCACCAACTGAAAACAAAATGGTGGATTTGTGACACTACTAGGGCCATTTGTGACATTGAAAAGTGCATTTGCGAGACTGTCAAACTTTTTGTTAACTTTTCCCATTGACTTATAATGGGAACTTGTTTTTTGAATAACTTTTGAACCGTCTAATATTTGTTCACAAACTCTTTGAAAAGCACATTGGGGACCCCGGCCACACATTCCCTGAAGTTTTCGGACCGTAGTGCAAACCATGCGACCTGTAGTCGCGAGCAAAGAATTCACCAGACACCATAAACTCACATGCAGATCACACTTAATAACTCCTCAGAGCTGTATATTTGACCAGTACAAAAGTTAGCAGATCCCAAGATGTATGGTTCTTGATCATGCATTCACAATTTCAGGTAAATCTGTTGAATGGTGGCAAAGTTTGACCCTTTAACCTTAAAAGGGCTACTCAATCCTAATCTATGGTAGCACTACCGCGTTACCATAATATATATATATATATATATATACGATCAACTGCATGGGTTCACACAGGAAGGTCTTGTCAGACCAAACTTGTGCACTTTTACGACTGGGTGACTAGGGCCCTAGATGAAGGCAAGGCGGTTGATGTCCTGTATTTGAACTTCAGTAAGGCCTTCAACTTGGTGCCACACAGGAGGCAGGTAGGCAAGCTGAAGGGTGGGGCTAGGTGGTCAAATGGATTGGAAACTGGCTGGAAAACAGACAGCAGAGGGTTGTATAGGTGAACTATCATCACCACGACGGTCATCATTGGGGTTCTGCAGGGCTCATTGTTGGGACTGGTGTTATTCAACATCTGTGCAGCAGATATGGTAGATGGGATCCAGAATCAGATAAGTTTGTTTGCTGATGACACCAAAGTGGGAGCAGGGGTGGATACTGCAGAAAGACCTAGAAACATTGGAGAGTTAAGCATATTCTGGCAGTTGGGATTCAGTGCAAATGAGAGCAGAATTATGCACTGTGGTAACAAGAATCCTGGATACAGCTACTAGCTAGGGTGTGTGCAGTTGTCTTGTCTCTGTTGAGGAAAAAGATCTGGGGTGTCTCTGTCAAGAAGAAAGATCTGGGGTGCTGGTCACTGGTCATATTCTGCACAGTGTAGGAAGGTGGTAGTGAAGACCAACAAGATGCTGGGGTGTATAGTGTGGGGAATCATATCAAGGAGTGAAGAGGTGGTTCTGCCACTGTACAGGGCTCTGGTGAAGCCTCACCTGGAGTACTGTGTGCATTACTGGTGTCCCTTCTTAAAAAGGGACATTAGACTGTTGGAGGGGGTACAGAGAAGGGTGACCAGGATGAGTGGCATGAGAGATAAGCCCTACAATGATAGGTTATGGAAGCTGAATAGATACTCCTTGGAGGACAGAAGAGATAGGGGCGATATGATTGAGACCTTCAAATACTTGAAGGGCATAAACAGGGTTAGCCATGAAGGTCTGTTTAGGTATAGAAAAGAAGGGAGTACATGAGGGCATAGTCAGAAATTGGAGCGGGGGAGGTTCAGAGGAGAGATGAGGAGGGACTTTCTCACAGAGATGGTGGTGATGGCTTGGAATGCATTGCCTGAAGAACTGGTTTCATATACATCAGTAGGGGGATTAAGAGGTGTGAGATAGGGTCATGGGCAAAATCTGAGCCGGGAGGGGGGAGATGGTGATAACTCACATGGTACAAGCAAGGAGGAAAAGAAAGAGGGGATGAGGCAGCATCAGTACTCAACACTGAGAGTTGCACACTCGAGTAGACTTGATAGGCCATAAGGCCCGTATCTGCTGGCATCATCGTATATTCATATGTTCATATGTATTTAAAATAAAATATGGGCAACCATACAACTTGACATGCTTCCATCGAGGGTTGAGATGACAGCATGGACCTCTTGGGCTTCACTCAAGGTTCATATGCTGCCCTTCTTAACCCTCTTGATGGAAACACAGCCTTTGTCGTATGGCTGCCCACATTATTCTCTATATTGTAGCATTGAGACTGCCATTTGTAAAAGCTCCACAGGTATATCCACGCTTTTTTTTTTTTTTTTGATGTAGAAGCACCAGCCACCCCATGCAGTTTGGCAGTTGTGTGCTTGAAGTAAGCAGTACCTCCATCAGACCACAAGGACCACGTTTTGAGGCTTGCCTTTGGGAACTACCTTTCTGATTCTAGGAGTGTTTCTGAGCATTGTATTGTGATTTCTGCTCTACAGACCCTGCTCCCATCAGCAGAGGGAAGTGCAGAAACATGTCAGGATGCTTACGGAGGGGAAATCTCAGAGCAAAAAGTACAACAATTGAAGTCCCTCTCCTAGCCACAGTGGTCAGCTTGTTGTGTGTCAAGTGTGAGAAGACACTCACTGGACAGCAGGACCCATCCTTCACCTACATGACACAGGAATCGTGGCAGCACCATGAAATGGGAGGAGTTTGCACACCCCAGGTGTAAAAACAGTCAAATATGCCAAGATCCTGGCATCATAGCAAAGCAAGAAGAGAATAAGGATGCAACCACCATCAATCCCCAGCTCTTTGACTGTAGACGATGGAGAGTTAGAAGTTGTCGTCCAGATGAGACGGGGGAAAAAGGATACCGCTTATTTCTGAAGACCTGTAGGTCTATATTTGGAAGTCGCCACTGCAGTCAGTATATCCTATGTATACTTCACCCTGTCTATTGTGCTTCTGAGTAGTATTTGAAAATGTTGATCATGTTCCTCTCAGCTCTTCTTCTAGACTGAACAGTTTTCCCCCAGGCTGCTAATCAACATTGTGACTCTGTTCTGGACCCTACATGGTTAACTTCCCTGCAACTTCAGAACCCCACTCCTTCAAGCCACACAAAGCCCTACTGCCAGCTGGACTCACCTCCTGCTACCAGTTTTCACCACCAGGCTTTCCAGATCATTTATTGTTCCACAGCTCTGACATTTCCATACAGTTGCGGGCCCTGTATGCCATGCAGGAGATGAAGCTGAGGTGGTACGGGGTCGGATGGCATAAGAGGAGCATGAGGGCTATTATTACATGCAGTGGAAATGGGTATTTCCTCCGATAACTCCCTGCATCAACCACCTTCGGGAGCATACATGCCATCACTTTTGGGGAGGCGTGGTGACTTCCGCATTCAAGGCTACTGCCTAGTGCACCTTCACCAGACCACCACCAGTGACTGCTGTAGGAGCAGTACATTGCGCAGCCCTCCCCGGGAGGAGTGCATCCTCGTGGGATGCTCTGTGACCTCCCTGCCAGTCTCTGCTCCTGCCGTCCTGGGCTTGGGGTACACCCAGGTCACTAGAGTGCCCAGCGGATGCCCCCATCTTGGTGCCATGGAGACCCAACTGTAATGTCCTTTTGTGTGGGATTTCTTGTCTGAGATTGGTGAATGATTTGTTGCATTCACCCATTCTGACCGGATGCAGATACCCGTGTGTCTGCAGAGTATGTCATTGAGAATGAAAAAAGGGTGCTGCAGCAAGTTATGGACTTCAGGCAGAACAAAAAATGTTACCTTAAATACACACTGAATAAATGGAAAATGCAGTGTGAAGTAGTTTGAGCATGTCCTTCTCTTGGCTTTTTTAATTATATACAAATGGCCCATAAGAAATTAGTGAATTAAGTACTGATTGTTTTTAGCCCTTCCTCACCTTGTCAGGTGTAACTGATTTAGTGATTACAATATTGTCCACTAAATTGGCCCTTTCTTTGTTATTTGAGTTATAAAATGGTTTCCAGGCCATAAAATAAGCGGGTTTACATAGTAGTTTTCCTACCAAAAAAATGCAATTTGTTTATCAAGTGCAACCTCGATTAGCAGAAGATCTTACTTCAGTGGTATCTCTTGGAGCAGGCCACACCTATGGAACTATAGCTGCCAAGCAGTAAGACCACACAGAAGCTTTTCTAGTTAGCAGTCTACCGGGGGCTGCCCACTCTGATGTCACACGCTGTTGTCTCCCTATCCTGTAAGAGTGGGCAGCCCTTATGCCCTCCTCAGTTCTTTTCCTGTCATTGACCATTGCATGTCAGACCTCTCGGAGTTTCCGCCAGCTTCAATTTACTGCCATTTCTTCAATCTCGTCATCAAATTTCTTTTTATTTTCTCTCCCTAGTATATCATCACTTTATTTTTAAAGTGATTTTCTCCATTGGTTTATGCTGAACTCTGTTTCCAACAAGCTCTTCAGGAGGTGTTCCTGCAGAGAGAAGTTCTCTGAGAAGGACGAGCACGAGACCTGTGTCCAATGCTTAGGCCCATGCCACAGTACCTTTGCCCATGAGATCTGCCATGGCTTCAGCCAGGCTACCAGAAGACTGTGGAAAATTTTCTTTTAAAGCAGCAGATTGCCCATGTGGAGAAGGAGCTATAGGCCAGGAGTTCCTCCACTTCCCTGGCCCTGTCCTCAAGTTCTACCTCCTCCAAGGCCCGGAATAAATCAAACGGTAAGCACAAGCACCAAGCCCCAGTCCTCCTCATAATGGTCACGGTCGCCGCATCACGCGTTGACTGCAGTGGGGCCGTCCTCCTCTTCAGGAGCAGCCCATGCTGCCTACCATGCCCTCTCCTCTACAGGGCTACCATTGGCAGCTCCTCCCACCAGTCTTACCTTGGGGTGCATCTTTTCTTCAGGCTCCAGCGCCTCTCCAATGTTTCAGCTCCTTTTGTTTCAGCCTTTATTTTCCTCAGACAGGTGGCTTCACCGGCTCGACTTTGACCAGCGTGGAATTAGAAACATAGAAACATAGAATTTGATGGCAGATAAGGACTGCTTGGCCCACCCAGTCTGCCCATTTCACTAGCTAATGGATAAGCTGCAGATCCTAGTTAACCAGCAGCCTACTTCTTTCTTCCCCAACCCCCTAGAATTGCCTTATGGCTGTCCCATGTATGCTTGAATTCAGTCACTGTTTTTGACTCCACAACCTCCTCCGGAAGGCCGTTCCATGCGTCCACAACCCTCTCTGTGAAAAAATACTTTCTTACATTACCTCTGAGCCACCCTCCCCTCTATCTTCAAATTGTGCCCCCTTGTTCTTGCACACCTCTTTTTTTGAAAGATGCTACCCTCTTGGAATTTGTTGATTCCCTTGAGGTACTTGAAAGTTTCTATCATGCCCCCCATCCTTTCCTCAAGGGTATACATATTAAGCTCCTTTAGTCTCTCCTCATATGTCTTCCGGTGCAGACCCTGCACCATTTTAGTTGCCCTCCTTTGGACAGCTTCTATCTTGTCTATGTCCTTGCGGAGATTGGGTCACCAGAACAGCACACAGTACTCCAGATGGGGTCTCATCAGCTGTCTGTACAGAGGGATAACAACTTCCTGTTTTCTACTGGTGATGCCTCTCCCTATGCATCCCAGTATCCCCCCAGCCCTCCTTACTGCCCTCTCACATTGCTTGCCCACCTTTAAGTCATCTGATATGACTACCCCCAGGTCCCTTTCCATTTTTGTTGTTGTTAGTATCTCACCCTCCATTGTGTACTCTTCCCCTGGGTTTTTGTTTCCCAGGTGCATTACCTTGCACTTCTTAGCATTAAATCTAAGCTGCCATACATTTGACCATTCTTCTAACCTTGCCAAGTCCCTTCTCATCCTTTCCACCCCAACTTGTGCATCAACTCTGTTGCAGATCTTGTGTCATCTGCAAAGAGACATACTTTTTTCAGTCCCTCTGCAATGTAAGCTACAAAGACATTGAAGAGGACCGTCCTAATACTGGACCCCTGCGGCACCCCACTAGTAACCCCCTTTCTTCAGAGTGGACTCCATTTACTATTACCCTCTGTGTCCTATTCTCCAGCTAATTCTTTACCCAGGCTATCGTCTTGGGACCCACTCCCAGGCTGGCTAACTTGTATATTAATCTTTTGTGTGGGACTGAGTCAAATGCCTTGCTAAAGTCTAGGTAGGTCATGTCCACAGCCCCTCCCTGATCTACTACTTTGGTCACCCAGTCAAAGAAATCTATTAGATTCGTCTGGCATGACCTTCCTGCTGTGAATCCATGCTGCCTTGGGTCCTGTGCCCCCTCTGGCCTCTAGGTACTCGACAATTCTTTCCTTCAGAAGTGATTCCATCATTTTCCCTATCACTGAGGTTAAACTAACTGGTCTGTAGTTTCCCGCTTCTGCCCTGCTCCCACTTTTGTGAAGGGGAATCACATCTGCCCTCCTCCAGTCCTCAGGTACCACCCCATCCTCCCCATGATTTGTTAAAGAGGGTAGTCAGTGGTGTCACTAGTTCTACCCTTAGTTCTTTTAGAATTCTGGGATGAATCCCATCAGGCCCCATTGCTTTGTCCACCTTCAGTTTTAAGAGTTCTTTCAGAACCCTTTCTTCTGTAAATGGGCTGGTATCAACTTCTATATCCAGAGTGTTTCTATTGTTTGTTTTAGGTACCTCCCCTCTTCATTTGTAAATACTGAGCAAAAATATTTGTTTAGTATCTCTGCCTTTTCACAGTCACCCTCTGCCCACCCTCTCCCTTTATTAAGCCTCACTATCCCTCCCTTAGTCTTCCTTCGCTCCCTGATGTACCTAAAAAAGGTTTTATCCCCCTTCTTAACTGAGTTGGCCATCTTTTCCTCAGTTCGGGCCTTTGCTGTTCTGACTGCCTTGCCAGCTTCCTTTTGCTTTAACTGATACAATTCTCTGTCCTGCTCCTTCTGTGATTCTTGTACTTTCTGAATGCTTTCTTTTTCTCTTGAACCTTCACTGTCACCTCCTTTGAGAACCATGGTGGTTTCTTACATCGTTTTGTTTTGTTTATTTGCTTCACACAAAGGCTTCTTACCTCTGTGATGGCAGCTTTTATTATTCCCCATTGTTCTTCCACCCCTTCTTCCTGCCCATTTGCTAGTGCATTCCTTAGGCACTCACCCATTTTGGCAAAGTCAGCCCTCCTGAAGTCCAGTACTTTTGGCTTTGTATGGCTTGACTCTATTGCTGTGTTTATTGCGAACCATACTGTTCGATGGTTGCTAGTTCCCAGATGGCTACCCACTTCTACATCTGTAATCCTCTCTCTATCTCCATTTGAGAGGACCAGGGCTAAGATTGCTCCCTCTCGAGTGGGTTCCAATACTAGTTGTCGAAGGCATGCCCCCTGTAGGGCATCTAGAATAACCCCACTCTTAGAAGTGGCTGCTGCAGCTGCACTCCAGTTAACATCTGGCATATTCAGATCACCCATCAGCAATGTCTCCCCTTTATCTGCCATTCTAAGTATACTTTCTATAATTTCCTTGTCCATTTCCTCCCCCTGAGAGGGGGGTCTGTATACAACCCCTGTGCGGATTGTGGTGCCATTGCCTGCCTCCAAATTGACCCACAGTGCTTCTTCTCCTCCCTGTTTACCCTTTTGTTCTGTTGCTTTGATTCCTTCTCTTATGTAGAGAGCTACTCCTCCTCCTCTTTTACTCTCCCTGTCCCTCCTGTAGATAGTGTATCCTGGTATGTTTACGTCCCAGTCATGGCTCTGTGTGTACCATGTTTCTGTGACTGCCATGATATCCAGATGTTCCTCCTCCATCAAGGCCACTAATTCAGGAAGCTTGTTACCCAGACTTGGTGCTTCCAGAGGCTCATTCGTCTCCCCCGGTGCCATCATTAGCTGTTTCTTCGGCTGTGACCTCAGGCTCAGGGTCCCAACCTTCCCTGACATCACCAGGGCCTGTTACTTGGTCAGCCTCTCCCTCTCCAATGATGACCCAGGCAGGAGAATGACCCCACAGGCCTTGGCCTACTCGGCCACCCACCGTGGCTCCTTCATTGGTGCTGGCCCAGATTCCCCCTCAGCTGACACCGCTGGGGTTTCTGGCACTGGTCTCACTGGACTTTCAAGTTTTGCTCCACCCATTGTGGGATTTCATGCAAGCCCAGCTTGCTCCCCCACAAGGTCCGATGCCACAATGGTCTATGATGCCTTTCCCCGTGCCCCTCCTCCTCAGGGGCTGCGACTGGCACCCCAGAATCGGGTACCCTTTAGCCATCCTCCGGATATGGGGGATGACGTCGAGTACCACCTGGACCTCGTCCCTCCGGATGTGGAGGATGAGGTCAATGATGGAGTTGAAGAAGGAGTCTCTCCCTCCCACGGTGCCGTCCAATTGCCAGGAGACCCTGAAGCATATCCCATGGTCCTCCTGGATGACCCTTCCTTTGCCTCTGTATTGAGACAACTGCAGGTGGCCGTGGGAGTAGACAGAGAAGCAGAACCCTATACAGCACCGTCTGTTCACCTGTCTTAGGTTGCTAGATGTCCCTCCTCTGGCCATGCCTCCATTAATCAAACCCTTTGAGTATACCACCCTGGCTGCCTGGCACTGACCAACCTGGTCCGTGCCATGCCTTGGAAAATTAACAAGCTATACCAGGCTCCTGCAGGGAAGCCCTTCTTTGCTGAGCAGACTCAGTGGTCATAACGCTGCCCACGACCGTTCCAAGAGGCCCACACACCTCAGTTCCCTCCCACCGAACAAGGAGTCACGGAGGCTGGACCTCATCGGCAAGCAGACTTTTGCCTCTATCACCTTGACCACCAGGGTTCTGAATTACATTGCTACATGGTTCAGTTTCAGAATTAGCTCTGGACTCAGGCCAAGGAAGCAGCTAACACCCTCCCGGAGGACCCCCAGAGGCAGCTGCTGCTCCAGAACATTCAGTCAGGGGCCGACGTTGGCAAGCATCTACTCTGTTCAGCCTACGATGCTGTAGATGCCTTAGCCCGGGCAGCTGCTGCGGGCATTTGCCTACGACATCATTTCTGGTTGTGGGTGTCTGGCTTTGCCCAAGATGTGCAGCATTTTATCTTGAATGCCTCCTTCAGAGGGTACAGACTGTTTGCTGCAGATGTGCAGGATATACTTTTGAACCTGCAAACTTCTGGCTGCATCTTGCAGTCGGTCCACTCCATGTACCACACCAATCAGCCCAGAAGTGTTCAGCGAGTGCCCTTTTGACAGGCTGCCCACAGGCCCAAGTCCATTTCCAAGCCCCAGGGCATATGCAGGGCAGCCACAGCCCTGCCTACCCCCTCCTCCACCACGGGGAAGACCCTCAGAGGCAGTGTTCTAGCACCAGCCACTGGTGCTACCTCAGTATAACTCCTTTCCCAGCCCCCCCGGCAGTGCAGGAGGTGGTAGTCGGGGGGGGGGGGTCACTTCTACCTGCACGTGGACAAGTGGAGGGAGATCACCAGAGATACCTGGGTCCTGCAACTCATAGAGAATGGACACACTCTGGAGCGCCTGGAATGGGCTCCAGTAAAACCTCCAGTTCTGTCCTTTTACACTCCAGCTCACATTCCAGTGCTGTTTGAGGAAATTCACTCCTTGCTGCACAAAAGGGCCACAGAACCCATCCCAGAGACTCAATAGGACAGAGGGTTCTACTCTCATTTCCTTCTGGTCCACAAATGCACAGGGGATTTCTGGTCCATTCTAGACCTCCGGGAGCTAAACTTAGTCATTCAGTTCAAATAATTCTGGATGGTGACCCTTCAGGGACTGCTGCCCCTTCTGCACCAGGGAGATTGGATATGCTCCCTTGACATGAAGGATGCATACCTGCATATCCAGGTAAATGCCTCCCACAGACAGTTCCTAAGATTCCATTTCCAGGGGAACAGTTCCAGCTCCGGGCTTTGCCTTTTGGCTTGTCCTGGATCCCTCTGATGTTCACCAAATGCTTGGCAGTAGTGGTAGCTGCCCTCAGGTGGGAGGGTCTTTGTCTTTCCCTACCTGGACGACTGGCTTCTCAAAGCCCAGTCCAGGGAACACCTGTTACAGACTTTGGAATGTACTACCTGCCTGTTCCAGGACTCGGGGGATTATGGTCAACCTGCCCAGGTCTGTTCTGACCTCCTGTCGGTGCCTTCAATACATAGAGACAGTCCTGAATATGGCTCAGGGTATGATCTTCCTGCCCCAGGACAGAGCAGATTGCTTTATGGCTCAAGTCTGCCTGCTGTACAACAGCAGATTTGTCTCAGCCAGAACCCTCCTCTGGCTCCTGGGCCTGATGGCTGCAGCTATAGTCACAGTGTCTCTAGCCAGACTACACATGAGGGTACCCCCATTGGACACTAAGGGTCCAGTGGGACCAGCATACCGAGGACCTGAAACAGCAGGGCCTAGTCTCCTCTCTGGTGAAAAAGGTTCTACTTGGGTAGATGGAACCCCAGCAATCTATTAAGAGGGGTTCCTTTCCTCATTCCTTCCCCTCAGCAAATTCTCACCACAGATGCTTTGGGGTTGTGGTGGTAGTGGGCTCATCTGGGGCCCACCAAACACAAGGGACGTGGTCATAGCTGGAGTCCTCTCTCCACATCAGCGTCTTGGAGATGCAGGCAGTTCTTTATGCCCGCAGGCCTTCCAGATGCAGCTTTCCCTGGGCCTTGTGCTAGTGTAGTCCACTACATCAACAAACAGGGAGGCACTCACTTGTACCTTGTCTGCTGGGAGGCAATGAAAGTCTGGTATTGGGCTCTGGAACATGGTCTAGAACTGTTAGTTGTCCATGTTCCAGGTACTGAAAACATCCTGGTGGACAGGCTATGCCGGTTACAGTCAAAGACACATAAGTGGGAACTGCTGACCTAAGTAGTAAAAGACCTCTTCAGCAGATGGGGTCATTCAGAGTTGGACCTTTTTGCGTCCCCACTCAACTCAAAACTGACGTTTTTTGCTTGCTTGATCCAGGGCCTGGAGTTTTCTGGTGAGACGCGTTGTCCCTCCCTTGAAAAGGGAGGTTTCTGTATGCATTTCCTCCCTCCCCCCACTCCAGGGGACTCTGATGAAGCTCCAGATGGAAGGGACCATGATGATCCTCATTGCCCCTTCTGGCCTTCTCAGATCTGGTTCTCTTTACTACGACAGCTAACAGTGGAACCTCCAGTGCCCCTGCCTCTGTGCACTGTCTTGCTCTCCCAGGACTGGGGCACCCTGGTCCATCTGGACCTTAAATCACTGTATCACTGGAAAGGAGCAGGGAAATCCTAGCCCCCTCAAAATATCAGGGTAGTTAATGAGGTAAACACCAAGATAGAGATGTCAAAAAGGAAAAGGGCAGGGGTAAATGGAGAAAACAACAGAGGCAGTAAGGACAGGGATGGGTCAAAAAGGGGTAAGGCCATCAAGAAATGGAGGATAATGGGTACCAATGCCTGTAGTCTGAGCAACAAGCTCCCCGAACTGGTGGCCTTGATGGAAGAGGGATGCCTGGATATCGTGACAGTCACAGAAACATGGTACACAGAGAACAATGACCGGGATGTTAACATACCAGGGTACCCAACCTACAGGAGAGACTGGGAGGGTGGAAGAGGGGGAGGAGTAGCTCTCTGTGTAAGGGAAGGGATAAAAGCAATGGAACAAAAGAGTAAACAGGGAGGAGAGAAGGCACTGTGGGTCACCTTAGAGACTGGAAATGGCACCACAGTCCGCACAGGGATTGTATACAGACCCCCATCTCAGGGGGAGGGAATGGACAAGGATATGATAGAAGGCATCCTTAGGATGGCAGAGAAAGGGGAGATATTGTGGATGGGGGACCTGAATATGCCAGATGTTAACTGGAACTCTTTTGCTGCAGCCACATCCAAGAGCAGGGCCATTCTCGATGACCTACAGGGGGCATGCCTCAGACAGCTAGTGCTGGAACCCACTCGGGAAGGAGTAATCTTAGACCTCATACTCACAAATGGAGTCAGTGAGAGGATCTCCGATATAGAAGTGGATAGTCATCTGGGAACAAGTGACCACCAAACAGTGTGGTTCATGATAAACTCAGCTGCAGAGTCAAGCCATACAAAAGTGAGGGTACTGGACTTCAGGAGGGCTGACTTTGTCAAAATGGGAGAGTGCCTTAGAAAAGCACTAGCAAACAGGCAAGAAGGAGGGGTGGCGCAACAATGGGGAAACATCAAAACTGCCATCGCAGAGGCAACAAGCCTTTGTGAGAAGCAAATAAACAAAATGAAAGGAAAAAGCCACTGTGTTTCTCAAAAAAGGTGTCGGGGAAGGTTAGGGAGAAAAAGATAGCATTTAGGAAGTATAAGTGTTTCAGCCCTGTTTATTCCTACTAATTCCTGTTCTCCTTGTATATTGCCTACTTCTTGACCTGTACCAACTTTTGTCTAATGTACCCCTATGATTATGTATGTACTCTCTGTAACTTAATATTGTATTTCACTCAAATCATATTATAATCTTCACCTAATGTAAGTTGTCATTGTAATTAACCCCGGGTCGCCCCTGAAAAAGGGATCTCTGGTCTCAGAGGGTTCACCTGGTTACCAAAATCTAAATAAATAAATAAAAATAAGGAAACACAGAAGGAGCAAGACAAAGAACTGTACCAGTTAAGGCAGAAGGAAGCAGGGAAGGCACTCAGAATAGCAAAGGCCCAAACTGAGGAAAAGATAGCCAACTTGGTTAAGAAGGGGGATAAAACCTTTTATAGGTACATTAGGGAGTGTAGAAAGACAAAGGAAGGGATAGTGAGGCTGAATAGAATGGACAGTGGGTGGGCAGAGACGGACAGTGGAAAAGCAGAAATACTGACCTAATACATCTGCTCGGTATTCACAGAAGAGAAGGAGGGGGAGGTACCTAATCCAGTTAACAGATGCACTCTGGATAGGAGATCGATCCCAGTCCTTTCACAGAAGAAAGAGTTCTAAAAGAACTCTTAAAACTGAAGGTGGACAAATGCAATAGGGCCTGATGGGATTCACCCCAGAATTCTAGAAGAATTAAGGGGAGAACTAGTGACACCACTGACTACCCTTTTTAACAAATCATCGAAGGATGGTGTGTTACCTGAGGACTGCAGGAGGGTGGATGTGATTCCCCTTCACAAAAGTGGGAGCAAGACAGAGACAGGAAACTATAGACCTGTCAGTTTGACCTCTGTGGTAGGGAAAATGATGGCATCATTTCTGAAGGAAAGAATTGTTGAGTACATAGAGGCCAATGGGGCATAGGACCCAAGGCAGCATGGATTCACAGTGGGAAGGTCATGTCAGATGAATCTAATTGATTTCTTTGACTTGGTGGCCAAAGTAGTAGACCAGGGAGGGGCTGTGGACATGGCCTACCTAGACTTTAGCAAGGCATTTGACACAGTCCCACACAAAAGATTAATAAACAAATTAGACAGCCTGGGAGTGGGTCCCAGGGTGGTAGCCTGGGTAAAACATTGACTGGACAACAGGACACAGAAGGTAATAGTAAACAGAGTCCACTCTGAAGAAAGGGGGGGTTACTAGTGGGGTACCGCAGGGTCAGTACTGGGTCCAGTCCTTTTTAATATATTTATAAGTGACACTGCAGAGGGTTTGGAAGGAAAAGTATGCCTCTTTGCAGATGGCACAAAGATCTGCAGCGGGGTTGATACACGGGGGTGGGGTGGAAAGGATGAGAAGGGATTTGGCAAGGTTGGAGGAATGATCAGAAGTATGGCAGCTTGGATTCAGTGCAAAGAAGTGAAAAATATTGCACCTGGGAAACAAAAACCCAGGGGAAGAGTACACAATGGGGGTGGGGAGGTAGTAACAACAACAGAAATGGAAAGGGACCTGGGGGTAATCATATCAGATGACCTTAAGGTTAGCAAGCAATGTGAGAAGGCAGTAGGGAGGGCTGGGGATACTGGGATGTATTTATTTATTTTATTTATTGAAAATGTTTCACCAGGAAAGACACACTGAGCAAAAAGATGCTTGTCTCATGGTGCACTGGGGCTACAATGGAGGAAGGTATACATGCTACAGTTGAAATTAGGAGTAGAGCAATACAGACAGATGAACATAATTGAGTGTGATTACTTTTGAACTTGTTACATGAGGAGAACAATAGAAACATGAGCCTCAAGGAAAGTGGTATACATAACATGAGTACACATGTAGGGCAATACATGATTACATAAGTGCCAGTAACAGAACTTGAACTGAAGTGAGATGTACCAAGTTGGTAGCGAGAAATGGAAATCTGAGATGGGGGTAAAGGAGAGGTGGAAGGGCTGTCTAGTAGACACTAGGGTGATTGGGGGGGTGCTTTAGGGGAGACGTGTGGGGAAAGAGAAGTGAGATAGTAGCAGTGAATAAGACTGTAAGTGCGAGGGTATTTAGGACGGTGGGGAGAGAGAAGGAGATAGAGCAGTGAATAAGACTGTATAAGAGGGGTGTTTGGGGCAATGTATAAGCCAGACAATTAGGTGAAGGCCGAGCCGCTGGTCAGGCGCGTAAGGGGGAGGAGGGAAAAGATGTAAAGGGAGAGGCATCACCAGCAGAAAACAGGAAGTTGTTATCTCTCTGTACAGATTCTTGTTGAGACCCCATCTGGAGTACTGCGTCCAGTTCTGGAGACCCCATCTCCGCAAAGACATAGACAGGATTGAGGCAGTCCAGAGGAGGGCAACTAAAATGGTGCAGGGTCTGCAAGAGAAGCCATACAAGGAGAGACTGAAGGAGCTTAATATGTATACCCTTGAGGAAAGAAGGGAAAGGGGGGACATGATTGAAACTTTTAAGTACCTCAGTGGAATCAACAAAGTTCAAAAGGGTAGCATCTTTCAGAAAAAGAGATGTTCAAGCACAAGGGGACACAATTTGAAGATAGAGGGGGGATGGCTCAGGAGCAATATGAGGAAGTATTTTTTCACAGAGAGGGTGGTAGTTGCATGGGAGAATTCAAGAATTCATGGGACAGACATACGGCAATTCTAGGTGGGGGGTAGGAGGAAGTAGGCTGTTAGTTAACTAGGATCTGCAGCTTATCCAGTAGGTAGGGAAATGGGCAAATTATCTGCCATCAAAGTCTGTGTTTCTATCTTCATGCCTGGCTCCTGAAGATATGGCCATGGCTAGATTTGGGGTGTTCCCCAAGGTGGCTGATGTCCTGGTGGTGGCTTGGAAGCCAAAACAGAACAGTACTTGCACAAGCTGCTAAAGGAGACTGTTTAAATCACTTAGCTTGAATAAGTAGTCCAGACCAAAGACGTAGGTTTCAAGAAATCTTTATTTGTTCTCCAGTCAGGGACAAAGGGTGAAGAGTTTATTCCATGATGCACTCCACCAGAGCTTTGCTTGATAGAGCTTCTTCAGGGGGCGCAATTGAGTGCAACCAGTAACAGGCTGTGCCTCTCCATTTCATTGCAAAGTGTGGTGCTGCACCTCGCGGCTTCAATACAAGTGCATTGGAGCCGACCAGTGCAGCCCCACACTTTGCAGTGAAATGGAGATGCACAGCCTGTGCCATTTTGCGAATCGTCAGATGTTTTAATAATTTAACAAAGTAAGTAAACTGGCACAGAAAATTGCATTTTATTTACGAAACCCCTAGTCGGGAAGGGGGGTAAGGCTTGTGAGGGTTGGGAATCTGTATAAAGACAGCTTTCCTTTAAGATGTTTAGAACTGCATGTAGTAATTGAGGTTTGGAGCGGAGTCAGCCTTAGCATGGTGAGAACTATGCATTCGCACAGGGCCCTAACAGCAAAGGAGCCCTCCCAAGAGCCTCAGCTGTCCAAGTGGCCTCCTTTCTTCCTGGTCTTCTGTGTGTATGTCTGAATTTCTTCAGAATTTATAGCTGATAGTGTACATCTCCTCATTGCTTAGAGATTCGTTCTAATTCAAGGAAAGTGCAAAAATGATGCAAAACTATCTGAAAATGGATATAGGGAGGCCATAGTAGGGATGAGGAGGTTCCTTGGTGTTTCCCTGACTTCTGATATGGGATCCCAGCAAGGAGGTTCACACAGCACCCCATGATAGTTAGGGACATCACTGGTTGGGAGGTCCTTTCTTTCCTTCAGTGCAGCAGTAAGAGTCCCACACTGTGGATAGGTCCTACCCCTGTTTTCCTTCCCCGAGCGTAGTACCTTGCTTTGGACTACACTGAATCAAGACATCAGAAGTTTGACCAGACACCCACCTTTTTCTTGTTCTGCTGAACATTGTCCACATTCTCAAGGGAGTCCACCACTCCATTTTATTTCATATCATGCCACCGTAATTGTGCTTGTTTTTAGACTATGTACTTCACTGTGTCGTCCACTGAGCAGCAAGAAATGAACTCGCGTACCGCAGATCACTAATATGTAGCGTGTGGGACATTACTTCAGGCCTGTATTGCACTGCCAAGAAGCAAGATATTGTCCAAACTTCAGGCTTGTATTGTAGTGTCAAGAAGCTGAATCTAGTCCATACTGCCTCAAGCCAGAAGAATAGTACTCTTCCTGTCTTGACTGTAATGTGATGGCTCTCACCATTTTTGTGGAAATGTAGGTAACCCTTTTCCTAGGAAAAACCTTTTCCAGATCCTAATGATCCTCCCAGTGTGATTGTGTAGGTCTGATTCAAGATTGGAAACAAGCCTTGGGGACTTGTTTAGAAAGGCATAATGAATTGCATTCCTCCAGAACTAGCAGAAAGGAGTAGGTCATTCTAATCCACCTTTCTTCTAAGAGTAGATAGCTACAGTAGAAATGTCAATGGCCCTGAATCAAAACCCATTATTGGAGGGTTGGTGGTGTTGCCACTGTGTAGATCGCTGGTGTGACCCCACCTGGATTACCGTGTCCAGTTCTGGAGACCACATCTCATGAAGGACAAAGAGTGGAGGCAGTCCAGAGGAGGGCAACTAAAATGGTGCAAGGGCTGTATCAAAAACCCATGAGACGAGACTAAAGGACACCTTGGAAGAAAGGAGGGGGAGGATATGATGGAGACCTTGAAATACCTTATGAGGGTAAGTACGGTATAGGAGGGGAGTATTTTTGAGAGAAGTGATGCATGAGAATGAGGGGACATGATGAAGCTGGAAGGTGGGAAATTCAAAAGAGATGTGAAGAAGTACTTTTTCACAGAAAGAGTGGTGGATGCCTGGAACAGTCTTCCAGCAGAGGTGGTGGAAGCAAAAACAGTGGTGGTCTTCAAGTATGTATGGGATAGGCACAGGGGAATCTTAGAGGGAGCAAATTGGGGAGAAGGGATCTGGAGATCAAGTAGGGTGTGCAGTGACAGTATAGGTAGAAAAATAATGGACAGACTGGGTGGGCCAAGCTGTCCTTGTCTGCCTTCATATTCTGTTTCTGTATTTCTGTTGCTTAACTAGCTTATTAACAGTGGGCCCCTCGCACCTCAGTAATTTCCTGGCAACATACCACCCTGGAATATTTCATACTCTTGTTATTCCTGTTGCCAGTCATTAGATTTATGATACATGAACTCCCTCTATCATCTAAGCTCACAGACGGTCTGCACTTTAGTCCCTATACTTTCTTTTCTAAGTTGCATTTATTGTGACAGTTCCTCATGTGTCCACATGTTACTGAAAGTATTTTATGATCTGCACCAACTTGCAAGGGGCACATTTCTTGTTTATAGTACTTTTTTCTCCTCTTGCTTTTAGTTTTTATTCTCCCAACCCCTCAACCTTTCCCTTCTGGTCACTCTTTTCCTCTACTCCAAATATGGAGGGGGCACTGCTGCACCCTTCCTTCAGCTGAGGGGTCAGAAGAGTGGTTGCCTTAACAGTTGATGCCAGTGTTGCTTCTTTGTTTGGGGACGGGGTGCACTTGCCAGGTGCCCTGTACCCTTCTTTCCAGGAGCCTAGCTCCTCACCTCCGCAATGTGTGCTCCCAAACTGGCCTCAGCATAGAATTCTGGGGACTGAAGTGGAACCTGGGTCCCCCAGGTTGCAGACCACTCAGGTGCTAGTGCACCACTGGGCTGGCACAGGATCTACCTTACTTTCATCTAACTTTGCCAACAGTCTTTTCGGAGACTAATGCTAAATAATTTCTCACTTAGGTGGTTCATGGTTCTTCACAGCCTCTTTCTTAAGTTCTATCTCAGGTTTCTTTTTTTTGTTTGGAGACCTCTTTGGTATGACTATCAAGGATCTAGTGGAACAAATCAAAAGTCCAGCTTCTTTTGTATGTCATTCCATGGTGTTGATATGATGAGCCTTGATCTTCCAGGGGCTCTCTCATCTCATGACAGATGAGATAATTGGTTTGACCTGGGGCACTGAAAGCTAAAATCAGTTTCAATAACTCAGTAAGTTGCACGCTTACCTCTGGGGCTGTCAGATGAAATGGTCACTGGTTGTAGTCCCACACCATGAACTTGGGCTAATGCTGAGTGCTGACAGTAGTGCAGCACTGTGGGGATAATGCACAGTTAGTGCCGTCCTTCAGATGAGATGTTATACCAAGGTCCCTTCTGCATATCGCTGGTGGCTGCCAGGTATCTGGTCAGCATTTCCCTAGTAATAAAACAGACCCATGTAACCCACCTCCTAGGAGCAGCTCAGTGTGCTTTTCCTGGTCAAAATTTACAACTAAATAAACATTTCTGCTCACAAACCTTTCACGGTTTCTACTCTTGCAACATTGATGGTTCACTGACCCCCTTCTGTTGATAGCTATTCTCAAGCTACACAGTGTGACAGCTATGTCTATGCCTCCAAAGGAGCTAGGGGTGCCTTATTTGCCAGATCTGACAAAAATGACCCCAGCAGATGCAGATTTTGCAACGTAGTTCTCCCAGGATCTGTAGCATTCTCTTTCCCTAACCCCAGGACCTCTTCTTTTCTATAAAAGAATCTCCCTTCTTCAGCAGTCCCTAGAAATACAGAGTAGTCAAAGTTGGCCCCCTGCAACTACGCCCCGTACTGCTTTATTGTCAAGGTGGCACAACTAGATGAATGTGTGCACTTGGTAGACGAGGAAGAAGCCCTTATGTATCTAAATAGCTCTTCAACTTTGAAACCTGTCTGAAGTGCACTTGACAGAAAAGAAGAGCACTTGAGCAGATTGGCTAACAGGAACACTTTTGCTCTGAGGAGCAGAACCTGCACCAAGAGGTATTAGCTATTTATTTCCAGTTTTGTCTCGGAGAGCACTCTGAGCATAAAGCTCATTTCCAGGTGCAACTAGGGGAAGAAGAGGGATACAGGGAGCTAAGGGTAGCAATAAAGGGTTATACAGCAGTAAACACAAAATAAGTGGTAAGTCGCAGACAGAATAAGTGAGCAGCATGTACAGTAGGTACAGGGATACACTGGTAACAGTAGGGGATTAAGCAGCAGCAAAACCTAACATTACAGGCAAGGGTGACACCATACAACAAAAATGTTTATAGTTTATTTGGTTAACCTGGTTATCTCACTAGAAGCAAGTTACTTTTTCAGGGCCAACCTGTGCAAAAAATGTTTTCACATACAACCGATAACGTAGGCAACATCATGTGAATGTACCGTAGTTATATATGAATGAAAGAGCTTAGTTATTTGTGCACTCCAGTAACAAGTACAGTTGGATAAGGTCTGTAGGCATTTCTTAAGTTCCAGTCTAAAGGAGTTAATAATTAGTGACAGTTCTAAATAACAAGGGCAATTTGTTCCATGTAGAATATGCATGATATCCAAAAGGAGCATTGTCCCATTTTAATTTGCAGGAATGAGACTTTGAGCAGTTTATCATTGGAAGAGCAGGAGCTGTAGTTACAAACATTAGCAGACACCTGATGGACCCTCCTTTCCATACGAACATATGAATTTGCCAGCAGATAAAGGCCTTATGGTCTGTTGAGTCTGCTCGAGTGTGCAGCTAGCAACTCTTATACTGCAGCTACCCCTCCCTCTTACCCTGTGCCATCCCTTTTTGAAGCAGTCCACTGTTCAACAAGATACCACTTCTGCAGTCCACTGTTGAATAAGATACCACTTCTGCAGGCAGTGCGTTCCACCCAGACACCACTCTCTCTGTAAAAAGTGTCTTCTCATTTCTCTTCTGAACCTTCCCCCTCCAATCTGAGATCGTGACCTTGAGTGTCCCTACCCCCCCTTAACTTGAATAGTCCCTCCGTGCCTGTCTTGTTTATTCCCTTCATGTACTTGAAGATTTCAGTAATATCCCACCTGTCTCTCCTCCAGTGAGTACATGTTCCACTCCCTCAGCCTGCTTACGTAGGTATGTCCCCTAGTCCATGGATCATCTTTGTTGCCCTGCGCTGCACCCCCTCCAGTAACTTAATGTCCCTCTTCAGGTTTAGGTGCCAGTACTGCATGCATTACTCAAGATGTGGCCTAACCAGTGACCTATACAATGGCAGGATCACCTCCCCTCTCCTTGAAGATATATCCCTGGCAATACAACCCAGCTTTTTGTTGGCCTTTGCAGCTGCCTTCTTGCATTGCGCTGAGTTGTTCATTGAGCCCGTTATAATCACTCCCAGATCCTTCTCCTCCTCTGTCACGTCTAACTGACCCCCCCGCTGGTAGCTGCTTCTTGATTTTTTTGCCACAAAATGTAGCACCTTGCACTTTTTAGCATTGAACCCCAACTGCCAGGTGTCTGACCAGGTCTCCAGTTTTGACAGATCATCCTGCAACTTATGCCACCCTCCTAGGTCATCCACTACTGCTCCCATTTTGGTGTCATCTACAAACAAACTGATCTTGCTCTTGATGCACATTGAGATGTCTGATATGAACAAACCAAACAACATCAGTCCCAGCACTGAGCCCTGCTGTACTCCACTTGTCACTGCCCTCGGAGATGAGAGCTCCCCTCCCACCACCACCCTCTGCTGCCTTCCCTGTAACCAGTTTACTACCCATCCCACCATTTTTGCCCCCGCACCTGTACCTGCCAGCTTACTACCCAGCCTCCCATGCAGCACCGAGTTGAATACTAACATACTAAAAAGCCAGCAAAATAGGCCGAATGGTCCATCTTGTCTGCTCGAAAGCCAACAACCTAATGGCTGCCCGCCTCACCACCCCCCAGCCCCCAGTAGTGTCTTCTTTAGATTCAGTTTCCCCTTGAACCTGTCCCACCCCTTCTTGAAGCCCTCCACTGTGCCCTCCTCCACCAGCCTCCCAGGAAGTGCACTACACGGCTCTACCACCCTCTCAGTGAAAAAATGCCTCCTACATCTCTCCCCCCCCCCGTAATTTCCCCCCTCCAACTTCCACCCATGTCCCCTGGTCACTCCACCCTTCTTCAGCCTAAACAACTCCCTGGTTCCACTCCTAATTATTCTGTTTACATGCTTGAAAACCTCTATCATGTCCCCCCATCCCTCCTCTCCTCCAGTGAGTAAAGCCCAAGCTCTTCCAGTCTCTCATCATAAAGCCTCCCCTCCATGCCCTGAATCATCCTGGTTGCTCTCCTCTGGACCCTCTCCAGCAGCGCTATGTCCTTCTTCAGATGAGGTCTCCAGAACTGTACACAGTACTCAAGCTGCAGCCTGACCAAGGCATTATATAGAGGGAGGATCACTTCCCTGCTTCTGGACGTAATTCCCCTGGCTATGCAACCCAATATCCTGTTTGCCTTGGCTGCAGTTATTCTACAATTTTCAGAGTTATTAATTTTAACGTCTACCACCACCCATAAATCCCTTTCTCCCAATGTGGCTTGCAGTGTGAATGCCTTACTAAAGTCCAGAAACAGGGCATCCACTGCATGGCTCTTGTCCAGCTGTCTAGTTACCCAGTCATAATAATGCACCAGGTTGGTCTGACAGGATCTGCCCGTGACAAACCCATGCTATCTGACATCCTGCAGCCTATTGGTCTCCAGAAGGGACACCAGCCTCTCCTTCAGGATTGTCTCCATCAGTTTTCCCATGATGGATGTGAGGCTTGCTGGCCTGTAGTTTCCCGGTTCATCTTTTGGACTGCTCTTATGGGGGGTACCATGTGAGCCATCATCCAGTCCTGAGGTACACTTCATGAGACCAGGGAGGCATTGAACAGGTCTGCCAAGGGCCCTGCCAGGATTTCTGCCAGCTCTCTCGGTACCCTGGGGTGAATGCCATCCGGCCCTGGCATCTTGTCCACCCTCAGGCCCTCTAGCACCCTGCTGTCTGTGATCCCCCCATCTGTCACCTCTTCCGCCCCCGAGCCTGACCTCCCCCCTTAATAGCGCCCTTCCTTTCTCCTTTGTAAACACCGAGCAGAAGTATTCCTTAAGCGCGTCTGCCTGCTCTACCCCTGTTTCTGCCCACCCCCATCCCTCTTAATCCTTACTGCTTTGTCCCTGCAACTCCTTTTCCCTGATGTACCTGAAGAATTTCTTCTCCCCTTCTTGATGCCTTATGCCAGCCTGAGCTCCTTAGACACCTTGGCTGCCCTTACTGCCTTCGTCACCTCCTTCGATTCCTTTAGGTAATCCCCTCTCTCCTCCCCCTCTGTTTTTTTTTAACCTCCTAAAGGCGACTCTTACTTCCTCCATGACCCCCTTGCTCAACCAGCTGGGTTTCTTGGCTCTAGCTGTCTTACTCTGAACCCTGATGCAGGTTTTGGTTGCCTCCTCAATCCCCAGTTTAATGATCTCCCACCTCTGGTTAGTGTCCATATTAGTTTAGATTCTGGCTAGATACCCTTTAACTACCTCCCTCATCCTCCCGAAGTTGACCTTCCTGAAGTCCAACACTCTTGTACTTGTTTTTACTCCTTCCTTGCCCATTTTCAGCATGAACCACACTGAGTGTGGTTGCTCCCTGCCAGCAGTTCTTCCACCCCCAGCTCCTTCACAAACTCCCCATTTGCCAGCACGTGGTCTAGGGTGTTCCCTAATCTGGTTGGCTCACTGGCCATTTGCATTAGGAAGCTATCCTGGAGCGCATCTGGAAGTATATGCTCCCTTCTATTCATGGTGGCTGGGGTAGTTCAGGTCACTTCCAGCAAACTGAAGTCCCCCACAGTCACCATGCTACCCTTTCCACAGGCCCTTCTGAATTGTCCCGCTAGTTCCCAGTCTGTCTCCTCTGTCTGAGATGGTGGCTTGTACACTACTTCTACAACAAACTAAGTTAGGATGATCTCCACTGAGAATGTAATCTTTTAAGCAAAAAAGCTTTTTATTCTTGTTTTTTTCACACTTAAAAAAAATCCGGCCAACAGTTTCGTGGCTAAACACCACTTCCTCAGGCCCCAAATTGCAGTGTTGTTCTCTAGATGTAAAAACATACAAAAGACATCATAAAAACCTGATATTATACATACTTCCATATAACTCGTGACTTCCCTCCACCACACTTATACTTAATCTTCTGTACCAAGTGCATCTAAAAATTATTCATATGGCTATCTATTCTAAAATTCTTACATATTAATTCCTTACATCTCTCAGATTTCTGTTTTTCAAATTACATGTGCTAATCACGCTGTACATCAGTGTTACAATAAAAATTCTACAAACCTCATTACATTAATTCATCTTTCTGAAATATAATTCCCATTTCTCTATTTCAGTTGCATTCTCGGATTACACTCTTTGCAAGGCCAAGGTAGGGAGATAGTTCTATAATTCCTCTGTTTTATTTGTTTGTGTCTGCGTAACTTAACATAATGAATTAGATCTTAAAGTCTCTTACTTTGCACTAGGCAGCCACTCCTGAGCGGCTCCTTTCACTTTATTTTTCACTTGTCACTCAATCGTGTCTCTCCCAAAGATAGTCTCTCCTGCTACTTAACTCGTTTTTCCTATGTTATAAAAAGATCAGATATCTCTATGTGAATATTCATATTATTTTTTTATGATTTGATTTGAACTTAGAACCCCCTCAAGGGCCTATTCATTCAGTAAACTGGTTTTACTTTACTCCCTTACCTCTGTCTTCTTGATACAGAAGTGTAGATGATAGCAGTGACCTGCTCACTCATCGTTTCTACATAGAAACATAGAGGTTGACAGCAGATAAGGACTGCAAGGCCCATCCAGTCTGCCCATTTCTTTTTCTACCTTATGAATGTGCCATTGCCCTTTGCTCTGTCAGTGGCCTATCTATTCATACTCACCTGTATTGCTCCCTTATGCCTATCCCATGCCTGTTTGAAGCCCTGCACTGTATTCATAGCCACCACTTCCTGAGGTAGGCCATTCCATGCATCCACCACTCTTTCTGTGAAAAAGAATTTCCTCACATTCCCCCTTAATTGGCCTCCCTCTAATCTCATGCTGTGTCCTCTTGTCCTGCTATTTTTCTTATATTTAAACATGTTAGACTCTTTTACCTTGTTAATTCCCTTAAGGTGTTTGAATGTTTCAATCATACCACCTCTCTCCCTCCTTTGCTCAAGGGTATACATATTGAGCTCCGTTAATCTGTCCTCATACGTCTTCTGATACAGTCCCTGCACCATTTTGGTTGCCCTTCTCTGGACTGCCTCAATTTGGTTAATGTTCTTGTGAAGGTGTGGCCTCCAGTACTGCACAGTACTCCAGATGGGGCCTAACCAGTGTCTTGTAAAGAGGGATTATTACCTCCCTCTGACGACTTGTGATACCCCTACTAATACACCCTAACATGCCCCTAGCCTTACCTAGTGCTTTAGAGGTCTGCTTGGATGATTTCAGGTCATCGGTGGTGATGATGCCCAAGTCCCTTTCTTCCTTTGTGACTGCCAGCAACTCCCCTCCCAGCCTATAGGTGGCTTCAGGGTTTCTCTTCCCTATGTGCATGATCTTGCACTTCTTTGCATTAAATCCCATTTGCCACTCTTCTGACCATTTTGCTAGTTTATCCAGATCTCTTCTCATTTTGCCCACCCATCTGGATCATCTACTCTGTTGCAGATCGTGGTGTCATCTGCAAACAGACAAGCCTTACCCTCCAGTCCATCTGCAATGTCACTGATGAAGATATTGAAGAGGACTGGCCCCAGGACTGATCCCTGAGGTACCCCACTTGTGACATGCATCTCTTTTGACTGTATACCGTTTACCACCACTGTCTGTATTCTGCCCGTCAAGCAGTTTGCCACCTAGTTGACCAGTTGAGAAAAAGGTAGGCAGTTCGCCCCCCACCCTCTGCTAATTGCCGTAAAATATATTTTTCATTTCCAAAAACTTTGTCACGTCTTAATATTCAGCTACATTTTTGTAGACACTTTCCCAAAAATGTTGCAGTTTTTAGATTCTTTTGCTTGTTTTAACAATTTATCCAGTGTCACATGAACCAGGGGAATACATCAGCAGAGTGTATAAAAATTTCTGTTACTATAAAATCCAAGTCTCTATCTGAGTATGTAATGTTGATCAAATGTAAGTCACAGTATTTTATTCTGTAGGCTTCATGTTGTTCTTTTTCCAGACGTTTCACTTTGAGAAGGCAAAGACCATTTATGTGCAATGACAACCAGCTTCCATCCCACCCCTCCGAGCACTGTCTAATGCCGGTAACTGTGGTACCACTGGCCTCCACCAGGGGTCCTTTGAGCACCGGACATTTTCCCAGCCCTCCCCCAGGAGGAGGAGGAGAGCAGTCCAAGGGACGCTCAATACATCTCCCCCCGGCCGGCCCTCTGATGACCTGGGTATGTTCCCGAACCTGGATCACCGGCATCGCAAGCGGAAATCCAACTGCTGCACCGACAGGCCGGCAGCAGAGTCCATTTCTTCTTTACATGTCATACTGATGTCCATCAATTTCCAACCATATTCTGTTATTTCTTCACCAATACAAACTCCAGTCACATGTTTCATTCATGCCAATCCTTGGATTCATACAGTCCATTTTGAAAGTTCAAAAAACTTCTCATTTTAACAGATCATCATCCCGACTAGTGCTCCCTCCTACTGGTTCTGCTACCTTTTCTAGGCCCCAAAACCTAAGAGATGTAGCCGAGACCACCCTCCACCCTTTTTCCTTCCCGCTCCTCCTTCCTGCTCTCCCTTCCTAGCATCCTCTCTAGTGCTCCCTTTTTTCCCATTGCTTCTGGCACGGGGGGGGGTGGAGAGAAGCTCATTCGGCTTCCCTTCCTGTGGATTCTACATGCCTCCTGCCCACTTGCCACCTATTGCTCCTAGTTTAAATGCCCTTCTTTTGCTATGTAATCCCCCATCCTCTGCTTCAATACCTTCTTGCCCTCCTCAATTAAGTGAAGTCTATCCTTACCGTAGAGATCACTGTCCTCCCAGGTTCCTCCCCACTCACCCACCATCCAAGAGTCTTTTAATAAAACAGGCCACATTATAATTAATGTTTTAATGAAAGGAAACCCAATTGAGATTTGAAAAGGTGAGTGCAGCCTCTATTAAGTGCCTAGGGTAAGGTGGCAGTAATGTAAAATTGGCGGATTTACGAAAGTAGCATGGGGTGGAGGGTGATACAACACCATCTTCACCCAGAAAGGCCGTCCCAGACCAGGCAGTGTGTACATATAAGGGGGACCACAGCAGGAGAATTCATAAGTTAGTTTGGTGTGGGGGGAAGCTAGGTGGTACCAGGAGGTTAGGAAGGAGGGGAGAGATAGATAAGGTACTGGGTGGGAGGAGTACTGGGTATGGGAGCAGGTATGGGTTCAGTAATCACAGAGAAGAGTTTTCATTGTGAAAGAGGGTAGGAAGGGGAGAGATTTTTCCCTAAGAGTAAGAGTTGCCAGCCAGTCTGGGTGAGTTCTTTGTGGGAGAGCGGGAATGAGCCAGAATCAGAGTTTCTAATGGAGTAAGTGGAGGGGGGAGAGAGAAGAGAAATAAGACAGCAGGGTAGGGCACCAAACCAGAATTTTGATGTTGAGGCAATACAGTGAGAGAGGCACCTGTTCTTTAGGGAAAGAAGAGAAAGGTCAGAGCATAATTTATTTATTTATTGAAATGTTTCACCAGGAGAGCACAATGAGCAACAAGTTGCTAGTCTCCCAGTGTGACCTGGGGGGTAGGGAACAATGGGATAGAATGCAGAGAAATACTACAATATTGGAATACCATTTTCTTACTTGCATACAGTGAGAGCAGGAGGGATTACAGGTGGATAACATTGGCTAACAATGCAACAGTTAAGTATAGTAGATATGAAGACACATACAGCAAATTGGCAACAGTTGGTAACACTAGAATACATATAATAACTTGGCAACAGCATGTAGCACTAGATGGTAAGGTGACCCAATAGTAATTGGTAGCCATTAGCATAACATAGATATTCAAGATTTACAGTGATTGGAGAAAAAAGAGGAAGAATGGAAGTAGGGAATGAACAATTGTGGAAGGTAGAATGGAAGAAGGGAAAGGACTTTTACGGAGAGACGCAAACAGAACACGATTTTCGAGGCAAACAGAGATGACAGGGTAGACTAAAGTGCATAAAGAGCATTGATGAGTACACTGAGGACAGTTCAGGATGTAATGGCAAAAAGAGTGGAGAAAAAGGTCCAGTCTGCCCTGACCCCCTTGAGGAAGAACCATTGGGTTTTAAATGTTGGGGAGTTTTGTGCTGTTACTGTGCTAGCAGCCACTAATAAAACATGTTTTTTTCACCTTGTAACTTTGTTTAGGAGTGTTCTTTTTGTCCTGTTGCAGTGTGGTATTTTTTTGCTTCATGTGAGTACACTGAGGACAGTTCAGGATGGAATGGCAAAAAGAGTGGAGAAAATGTCCAGTCTGGCTAGGCTAATTTTGGAGGCAGTGCTGTAAACCCCATCCCTGTAGTCAAATGCTGGGAAGATCATTCTGAGCACAGTCTAACAGGTGGGTACGGGGATACTGGCATTGTCCATGTACAGTGCGCCAAGATTGGGGAGGAGTTTCAGTTGGATGACATGAATGTGAATGGAGAAACCGTGGTATCATTCTAACCAAATGCCAAGAATTTTCTCAAGCTAGGAGCCAGCAAAGGTCATGAAGACTTCAGTGAAAGAGATCTTGACCAACCACTGCAGTGTCCCTTTGAAGCTGCACCTTCAGCGTTTGGACATAGGGGTCAATGACGAAAAGCACTGTGTCATCCATGTAAATGTGTGATGTGACAAAAGGCTTTGGGGGGCTCATTAACTCAATGTTGCTTTGGCTGTCATTTTGTAGCAAGCTTAAGAAATGGAAGGTTTGAACTTCTAAAAGTGCTAGAGGTAGTTAGAAGTTAAGAAAAATCAATAACGGGATGGGCACAAGACTGAGTTTTGAGGAGCAACTGATCCACGGGAGGGGGGCTCCTACAAGGATCGATTGGGACCTCTCAGCCAGGTAGGAGTGAAACCAGAAGAATGAGAGTAAGAGCGGCCTGCCTTAGCTAGCTTGTCAAAGAGGATGGGAGTGAGCAAGTGTTGAATGCCTTGGCAAGCTGAACAAAACCATGATTGCTGAGGTAAGTAGGCCCTGATCCATCCTTTTAAGGATATTGTCAGTGAGCCTGAGGAGGGAGGAGACCGAGCAGTGGCTGTTCTGGGAGCCCAATTGGAAGGAGTTAAGAAAGGAGGAGTACTAACTGTCCATGAACCTCAGCAAGTGCGGGAAATAGGATGATAGTTACCAGGAGAGAATGAGCATCCCCTTTGTGGACTGGAAGGACTTAAGTTGTCTTCCAAATACCAGGAACCTTACTGATGTGAAAAGAGAGGTTATAAAATAAGTAAGAAAAATGTATGATTGGCTGAAGGGACCACATGACTGTGTTGATTTAGTCTAGTGCACAGACATTCTGGTCCACAGCATAATCACTGCCAATAGGCCCAGACACTTTTGAAAAAGAAAGGTGCAGCTATTTCTCCTTGCTGAAGAACTGGCTCCCCACCCCTTCCAACCAACATACCAGTCAGTGTAGATTATTTTTTGTGGAATTACAGCACTTACTTTCTCTTCTGCTTCTTCATGGATGACCATAAGAACAGTTTGGTTTAAAAAAAAACAAGAGAAACAGGCACAACACTCCCAGCCATCTTTCAGTCTCTCTCTCTCTTCTGTCCACATCATGGCCTTCCCTGTCTCTGGATTGCATGTTAAAAATTGATGCCTGAGCTGGCTTGCTGGTGCAGTGGTAGCACTACTGCCTGTGACACCAAGGTCCTGGGGTTCAGAAACAAGCCTGGAGCATTGGAGGGCTGATGTGGGGGGAGGTTCGAGCATCCAGTGGACAGCTCACCTCCTCTGGGGCGGGTGGCCAGGGGTCAGTGCAGCAGGGGATCCCTGCAGTGTAGGGATTAGAGGGTTCCACATGCACCAGCTCATTGCACAGAGGAGCATGTGTAACATACCTGGGCATCATTGCAGGTCCTACTCTCAGTGGGAACTTAACAAAGAAAATCTCTGAATCTTGCAGCACCATGATTCCTGATATCACCAGACCTCCCCTTATGCCATCCACCTGCCTGCCAGGGAGCCACATGGTGGATCTTGGTCTCTTCCCAAGTCCCCTCGTGGGGCCATGCAGCCAGTTTCCCATCAAAGTATGGTCTGGAGGGATGCCGGGTCTTTGTTGCAAGGGGGATACAGGACAAATAAAGGGTACATCCTTGCAGGGACCACGTAGAAAAAAAAAAAAGATTGTTGCCTGCTCCCTCTCTCTCAATGCCTCACTTCTCTCTTAGACTCATCTCTTTCCCAGTGCCGCTTATCATTGCAGTATAATTGGTTAGAAAAACGGCCAATGCAGCTCCATGAGCACACCTGCAAAAACAGACACTGGAGCTTCTTCATGGGAAAAACAGTCATGGTGGAATGTTCATGATGGGAACAGCAGTGGAGGTGGTGGTGGGAGGGATAATCACACACAGCTCTGTAATAGGAAAAACAGTCCTGGGGAATCAAACTATAAACAGTACAGTGGGCTCAGTAACTACAAAAAAGCTACACCTACTTAAGTCACATTAGGACAAATTTCCATAGGCAAAACCAAAGTTCTAGCAGGCAGAAGGACCACTTTACCCAAAATGTATCTATCTAAATATATTTGTGTTTTTGACAGATTTTAACATCCTTATTTTAATTGTTCAGTACATTATTTTATTTATTTGAAAGTTGATAACCGGGAAAGGCACACTGAGCCATAGCTTGTTTCTTTCTAGGTTCAACCTGGGGAAGGGGATACAGGGGAGATAACTGCAGCAAGTAGCAAATCTTACAAATCCATGATGGTATGTACAGTCAGAAATGTGGAAGCAGAAAGCTGCCAAAGACGATGGCAAATTAAAAAAAAAAAAAATTATAAGCATAGTAACACACTCTAGGGCATGTGTTACACTATTTTGATGCACTTCCGAGGTACTTTAAGGCACTCAGGACTTGGCCTAGTACCTCACTACACACCTGAGGTATGCCCCAACATAGCACAGTGAACCTTCTGTCATGTAGTGTTGCTTACTTAGGAGGGCAGAAATAGCAGGGGCAGAAACTTAGATTTATTCTTTCTGATCATCTTCCGGTATGGAGAGCCTTTATTAGTTTTGTTAGACCACAGAATGACTCTTAAGGTGGGTTTACACGGCCGCACTGATCTGTTTAGCAGTCTGCTGCAGTACTGCCTCTGACTCAAGAGCCGCACTGAAGTCACGTTTTCACGACTCCTCACTGCGCTGCTGCAGATCACACTGGAGAAGAGATGGTGTTTACAGGGACATGTCAAATAACGCAAGGAGTCCTGTCACATAAATTAATTGCCATAGCAGTTTGGTTAATGAAAGCTCAGTAGTTTGTTCAGCAGCTAAAAACATAAATGTTTATCTAAGTTTACGTTCTGCCTACTACAACATATATGCAAGGAATATGCAACTGTGTGGAGGTGTAATGCATCACACTCCTTGCTGTTCATCAGAGCCAGATAAATAGCCGCTACTTTTTAATGGAAATTTTTTTTTTTTACAAAGGCTTACCAATGATTTCGCAGTCCTAATAGTATTTCAAACACTGTCAACACGATTTAGGACAATATGCTAATCTGTTGAGAGTGATCTTTGCTTATTCCTTCTGATTGCTGTTAGGCCATTTACGAATTGTAAGGGTGTTTAGAGGATCATAGGAGCATGCATGTTGTGGTGAACTGAGCAGTTCTGTCAGTTCATACGGCAACTTACACTGCTCACTTCGCAACACGTCCCCAACTCAAGTGCAAATCCAGGACAGGATTGGTATTGACTTACTGTATCTAGTAGGTGTCCACACTGCTTCATTTCCACTGCAGCAACCTCAGCGCTTGGGTTGCTGCAGTGGAAATGTAGTGTAAATAGTCCTTTAGCATCTGCTTGAGGCCATATTGTTATGGTGGATTGATGGCTTTTCCCTGAGGTGGGCTCTTCTGTGCACCACCTTTTTTTATGGCTGCAGTAGGCAGAGCCTGCATACATTTTGCATGTACAAAAGGAGTGATGTCATGTTTTCTGTCCGTGGAACTGACCGAAGGTGTAAATAGTTTCCTCCTCCTTACCCTCCTCCAAGAAATGTTTTCCACCCTCAAATAAATATGCTCTCATGTTAGTCAATGGTTGCAGGGTACTTTTTTCTTTCTTAAATGGGTGGTACAAGAACTGGAACCTGAGTAGTGGGAGGCAGCATTGTTTTCTGGGGGGGGGAGTAAGATCCACCCCACCTCCACCCGAGAAGCTCCTAAAGCTCCACTCCCACCTTTTTTTTGATTCAAGTGGGAGGGACATGAGGTGGATCTATCATGTTGAAACAAGACTCACTAGTTTGGGATCTGGACCAAGGAACAGAACAAGTCTGTGGAGTCCCTGCATTTTGTTAAGAACAAGGAGAACAGAAGATACTTAATGCCTTCAAACTGACTTAAAAACCCTTGGAACAAATGATTATCAGAGCTACCTGGCGTCTCAAAAGAAAAGAGTAAGAAGTGTCTGAAACTACAGCTTCCTGGTTGAAGGAGCCACAGGTATTTCTTAAACATTTATGTACTAAAGACAAAGTTCAGCTTTTGGGATTAATATTTGTTTACCGTATTCAATATATATATAGTTTGTCTTTTTAGTAGTTTCAAAACTTTGAAAGCATTGGTGCTAGTTATGCATTTAGAAATACATTTTTTAATTCTTTACAGTTAATCATGCAGGTTCATGTGAGGGCACATGTTTTGGGGATGGAGGTTCAGATTATTTTAATCATGGGCACAGTACTTGGTAAACACAGCCTTTGATGAAGTGTATTTTTTTTCTTTTAAGTTTGAGAAGTTGAGTTGCCTTGCACGTTAAAAGTACCAGCTGCAATTAACTACTGCTTGTAGAAACAAAAGGCTATTTTTTTTTCCTACTTACTTTTTTCCTGGCTCAGTTTATATCAGTGAAAAAAAAGACTGGAACAACTATCAGAGCTGCCACCCCCCTGGACATGCCATTTATCGCTCATTTAAAATAACACAAATGTAGTTTCACATTTTTACCATGAGGGAAGCAAGAAGATGAACCAGCATGGTTAACAAATACATTCATTGACACCTGTAAATGAGTGGGGGAGGAATCATTTTTTTCTGAGATTACTGGTGAGTTTATACTCCTTGGAACCTGCTTTTCAGGTTTTTTTATTGCATCTTGTCCCAGGCAATCTTTCCAGAGTGTAGTTTGCTCTATTGTGTAATATCTTCAGTGGAGGCCAGTGTCTTGTTACATTTTTTGTTTTAAATTAGCCACAGACATCATGGCAGCCAAAGGAGACACACTTTGAGTCTTAGGGTATGTACAGCATAATTAATAAGTTTTCATATGCATAATCTTTCCATTCATGTTATTGCTAGACATACTGCAGCTAGCTTGGCTTGAGGAAGGGTGAACATGGTCAGGACCCCTTAGCAATTGAGATGCATATGTAGCAAATAAATCCAGATGCGCTAGCTGCCTGCTGAATAAGGAAGGGTTGCAAGAACCCAGGGAATGATTACCGTTGGGGGGGGGACTGATGGTCATCAAAATGGAAAGGGATTTTGGGTTAATCATATTGGATGACCTAAAGGTGGCTGAACAGTGTACCAAAGCTGTGAGGAGAGCCAGTAGAATGCTGTGGTGCATTAGCAAGAGGTATTACCAGCAGAAGGAAGGAGGTGGTGATGCCACTGTGTAGGTCACTGGTGAGGCCTCATTTGGAATATGGTGTCCAGTTCTGGAAGCCGCATTTCTGTCATGCAACTTTAAATCACAAATGGGTTCAATGGTTCTATTTTAGTTTTGTATCCCTTTCCGCTACTTCTCCCACTGATTATGCATAATCTTTCCATTCGTGTTATTGCTAGACATACTGCAGCTAGCTTGGCTTGAGGAAGGGTGAACATGGTCAGGACCCATTAGCAACTGAGATGCATATGCAGCAAATAAGTCCAGATGCCATAACTGCCTGCTAAATAAGGAAGGGTTGCAGGAACCCAGGGAATGATTACAGGGGTGGGTGGGGGGCTGATGGTCCTCAAATGAAAAGGGATTTTGGGGTAATCATATTGGATGACCTAAAGGTGGCTAAACAATGTACCAAAGCTGTGAGGAGAGCCCGTGGAATGCTGTGGTGCATAGGGAGAGGTATTACCAGCAAAAGGAAGGAGGTGGTGATGTCACTGTGTACATCACTGGTGAGGTCCCATTTGGAATATGGTGTCCAGTTCTGGAAGCCGCATTTCTGTCATGCAACTTTAAATCACAAATGGGTTAAATGGTTCTATTTTAGATTTCTGTCTCTTTCCCCTACTTCTCCCACTGGTTAGTATTATGGAATGCAACCAGAACATATCTTGGCTAGCATGATGAATGCACCTACTGCTTCTCAGTCTACAGCACTGTCTTTTTAAAATGCTAACTTCTTGTTGAAAATATGGCATAATTTTTCCATCCATGTTATTGTTAGACATACTATAGCTATCTTGGCTTGAGGAAAGGTGAACATGGTCAGGACCCCTTAGCAATTGAGATGCATATGCAGCAAATAAGTCCAGATGTGCTAACTTACCCTATAACTGTTAAGTGTCACAGTTTGCATTTTCTTCTTGAAATGGTTAGTTTTGCATTTGTTTATTTTAAAATATTTAATATTTTGACCATGTTTTACTGTATGTCATGGACCATAATGGATCTCCAGCCTCACCCCCCCCACCGTGCTCCGACTTGCTTAGAAAATAGTGCTTGTAGACAAATGTAATCATTTTGCCGCTGTGTTCTGGTGTGCTTGTGTGTGTGTGTGTGTGTGTTTGTGTTACTGAAGCAAGAAATGTACAGCTGTCATTTTTTACATCCTGTTCAAAAAGTGTTTTTGCACCTGTGGTGCCAAATGGCACAGTCACTGTGCAAAATCTCCTTTCAGCTAATGAACTGATAGTGTTACTGTTCGTGCGGTGGGGTCACAAAAAGCCCATGCTGAAAACTTGGAGTGAAAATACCAAGAAACACCCGGGGCATTAGGGTTTCTGACCATAACACCCTGCACTGTAGGGACTGACAGGCATCGGGGTGTGATTTGGGATTGTCAACGGTAATGCTCATGCCATTCTACCCCCATCCCCACCCTGCAGCCACTGACAGCTATCGAGGTGTGCCTTTGACTCTTCAGCCCCAAAGTTCACTCCATTCTCTTATACTGTACCCATTTCAACGTATTTCCTAATGGAATGGGGTGAGTGTAAAGTTTGAAAACCCCAAGGCACACCTCGACTCTTGTCTGTGTCTGCAGGGTAGGGTGAGGTGAAATGGCATGAGCGTTATGGACAGTGACTCAAAGGCACACCCCAATGCCTGTCCATGTCTGCGGGGTGGGGGTAGGGTTGGCCTCACTTCAGTTCTTCACTGCCATTCCTATTCTGCCTCTGTGTGTGTGTGTGTCTCTCTCTCTATCTATATGTCTGTGTAATTATCTTTCTATTAATTGCATGTATTGCTATTTTTACCTATTTCTAAAACAAACCTGCATATCACATTTGCCTGCACTCTGAGCACATACTTATGAAACTGCATATTTGTACTCTACTTCTGCATAGACCTCATTCTTTCCTAATATTCCCATTATCACAAGCATAACTACCTTGCCCTTATCAAAAGCGACCCCCTCTGAAAGTTAATATCGCATTTTCTCTAACAGTCCATCATAATTACACCTGACTTCCTGATATCAAAACATTGCTTAAATACTGTATAACTTACATCACCTCATGGACAAAAACCCTGTTTCTCCTTAAAAAAAAAAAAAGTGTAAATAATCCCAAGGCTGAACATATGCCAGCCATTACTTTTTCATGTACTGCCACCTTCTGTACCATCATGGGGATCTGCATGTTTCCCTTGATGTTTTGCATTATTGGGATATGTACAATTATGTTTTCTTTAAAATGTGGCTGTCTGGCCAGTATCATCCGGGATAACACATACATCAGTGGCATTTGCTCTGGGGTTCTTTTGTAAGCTTCCTATTCCTTCCATTAAAATGTACACCTCCATATATTTTTCTAATAATGTGTATGCCTTCCTTAGAATAGAAACTAAAACAAATCTTACTACTTACAAATGATTGTGTTGTTTCTTCATACCTCCTTAACAATTCCACACAACTTGACTAACTTCATTGTGCAGCCGTGGTGGATCTGACCAGATTTTGTAATGTTTGCTTGCTAAAGGCTAGCAAACACTGTGATTAGTCTGAGCTCTGAGAGAGGTGTTTGGATGTGCCCCTCCTCCACCTATCACAGCTTTAAAATATCCAATCTCCTCCCTAGTTCCACACACACACTGCCTTTCTGTTGCTTTTCTCTGTGAAGTACTTTGCCAATCACAAGTCTGGAAAATGCAAGGTAAAAGTGGGTTTTCATGAGTAGCTTATAGTTCCTTCAGCCAGTGTTTCTTGTGCAGTTTGTTCTGCTTCACTGCTACTGTACAGTGCTTTGTTTCTGTGCTGTCCTGGGAATGTTAGAAAGGTTGCACGACAGCAACAGCTACTTCCTGTCTGTGGCTGCCATCCATATCAACATGCACCTCAGTAATTGCTTTACTGGTCCACCGGTATCCCCCCCCACCACACTTTACCAGTGTTGGGTGCTCAACCCTGCTGTTGGTATTTTCCCCCACCCAGCTGCTCAACTTGGTCAACGATTGATGCTCAAATCCCCACCAGTTCTCCCCCTTCCCCAGCTATTACAAAAAAAAAATCCCACACTGTTTGTTGGCACAGAGCACTGGGAACCTTGGTGTCAAAAACCACCCCCACACACAAATATCCATCTCCCCCCACACTCTCTGGCATTGGGTGCCCAACCCTGGAGTTAGAGTAAGTGGTGCTAGACAACCACTCCCACCACAGTATCTGACACTGGGGTGACCAACCCTGGTGCCACCAAACAGACCACTAATACTGGGGTTCCCCACTCCTCGGTGTCTGATTCCCTGAAAAAAAAAATGAAAACCATATCTCATTGTTTTTTTTTTTAACCTGAAACAAAATCATCTAACAATGTCTTCTGGTCCCCCGACACCCCTTCCCCGAGCACCTACCACCCCTCACTCCCCTACCTCTTACTTACCTTACTGGGGTCCAACAAGTAGTCTTGTCTGTGATGGCAAATATCCTTCTACTACCAAGCCCAACTGCAAACTGACAGGAAAAAAAAGAAAGTCCAGTTAATGGCTTTTTTTGATGTATTATTTATGCATCCTCAGCTGGGGTGGGGAGGGTGTGTCTTTGGTTCCTCCCCCCCCATCTAGTCAGCTAGGTCGGCTGCCGCCCCGGTCCTGGATAGAGATCTAACCTCCCCGCCACTACCCTTCCCTGGTCGCTTCGCAGTGGGTACTTACCCCACCACCACAGAGACCAGGAGGGAGCTAACTTGCACGGGATTGCGGTGGCGCCGGTGATTAGCTTTCATGCTGCCGGGAGTTTTTTTCCTTGGTGTCGGTTCCCTGGAGTGAGGCATGCGGTGACGCCAACGGAGGGAGTGCGCATGCGTCTGCACACTCTCCCTCCAGGCATCGGCTCCAACTGCACCACTTTTCCTGCAGCGTCTGTGTGCTGCCCCTAGCCGCCACTAGGGGTCAGACATGAATCGACCACTGTCTGTCTCTCCCCAAACCTCTCGGAGAAGGAGAGCAGTCCCTCGGACACTCTATCCTTCTCCTCCCCTGCCAACCCCTGGCAGCCTGTGCCTGTTCTGAACATGGTCGACGGCAGCAGGTGTCGACCAGCTGCCTCAACCCTCAGCACCACCGCTGGACAGCTAATGGCTTTTAATACATTTTGAACTTTTTCTCATAATTTTGTCATTGTTTAACATTTTTGTCCCAAATTTTCAACTGAGCCTTTTTCACCCCACCTCATGAAAAAGAGGTGTAATCTTTCAAATCCATTTCAAAACATGTTTTTGCAGTCGCTCCGTGAAATAACCTTTCAGATGGGATTTAGAAAATTACACCCATCTCAGTCATTATTTATTTAGTTTTTGTTGACCGGTTAAGTGCACTAGACAAATTCTTGACTATTTTCAGGCACAGCCGGGAATACAGATAATATTTTTATTTATATTGCGCCTTTCAAATATCAAGGCACATTCCAATAAAATGAGATAAAATACAGAAAACAAAAAACAAAGATACAAAGAAATATTATAAAACACACACAATTAATGATCAATCAAAAACCATATGCCATTTCCCGTAGAAAAGATTTAAGAGCCCGTTTAAAACTCCCCACAGTCGTACACTCCCTTATCCGACGTGGTAGAGAATTCCAAAGGGGAAGGGGTCACAAACATGAAAGCCCGGGCCCCAGCTGATTTTAATATTACCCTTGGAATCTCTAGCAACCCCTCGTCGGCTGAGCAGAGCGATCTCGCAGGGCGGTAAGGAATCAGGAGTTCTTTCAGGTAATCAGGGCCCAGATCATGCAGGGCTTTAAAAGTCAGTAATCCGACTTTGAAGGTGATCCGCCACTGAACTGGCAGCCAGTGCAGTTCCCACAGCACCAGAGTAATATTGGAAGATCTAGGAGTACCCATCAGTACTCGGGCTGCGGAATTCTGCACTAGCTGCAAGTGGCGGATATCAACCCCCAGAAGCCCAAGGTAAAGCGAGTTGCAGTCCAGGCGTGAGGTCACAAAGGCATGGATCAAAGTTGGCAGATCGCTGGACGGAACGAGGTGCTTGATTCTGGTGATGTTTCTTAGATGATAGAAAGATGATTTTACCACTGCTGACACCTGAGATTCAGTCAGAGAGTCAGCCCCGCGTCTAGTATCACTCCCAGATCTCGCACCTGTTCAGAGACCTGTAGCTCGACATCCCCACAAAATACTCCAGATGGGGTGCCAGCCACAGGTCCCCCTATCTGGCGATCCGGATCCAATACCAGCACCTTCGTCTTTCCAGATGAATGCCAATTGACCTTGAACTAGACTAAACTCTTGGTGGTATTTTTGGTGAAAGTAATAAAACGCCTGTGTTGAAAATTTAGGGTCATAATCTTAAAATAAATAAAGTTATGAAGAAATACTGCCATTTTTCAACATTTACTGAAAACATTGCTATTTTTGAGATTTTAACCCCAGATTTTCAACATAGCCATTTTTTTACCCCACCTCTTAGAACATGACAGGTGTCAGTTTTCAGATTTTGCCCATAACGCGCCACAAGGTACGTTTTGGGCAGGATTTCATAAAGGATGCCTGTCATGTTCATAAGATGGGGTAATAATAAACCTACGTTGAATATTTGGAATGAAAACTTTGAAAAACAACAACGTTCTGAAGAAACGCTGAAATTGTTCAGTGTTTACTCATAACGTTGCAATTCTTTTTGCGTTTTGATCCCCCATCCAGTCATTGAAACAACAGCTTTTTACAGTTTCTGTGGAGAAGACTAGATATGTGGCAGGTAGGAGGTGATAAATAAGCCTATGAAGGACAGGCTTCGTAGCCAGTCTTTTCCTATTGCCAGGTGGTCGACTTCTGTATGCAATACAGCGGTAAATGTTTGCCCCTTCTCTTCGCCTACAGCTGCAAAAACTCGATAAATTATTTGTGTACGTTCTGTTTAATAAGCAAGAACTGATATTGGAATGTGCTTTTACTTTTTTTGGGAAGGGGAGATAATGTGACAGTGGACCGGTAACATGCTATCCTCTTAACTTCCTAATTGTCTGGTATCTGTTAGCCTTCAACTTAGCATTCCCGACCCATCACCTCATTAGTTCTGGCAGATAATTACAGCTGCCCTCCCTGACATGTCCAGATATTTCCTGATATTTCTGGGATATCTCTAGAGAGATTTCCTGCCTGCTTGCAGTACTATTGAAGGGCCACCAGAAGAAATGTTGCAAAATATCTGGAAACAGCCGGACAACCTGATGGCTACAGCTACTTATCCATGCCCTTTGTCAGCACTTAAAGACCAGCAGCTCACAACAATAAAGCACACTGGTGCTATCCTCCTTTTTAATCTAGCCTGCTTTGTGTCAGTAGTGTGCCACCAGCCTTCACTCCATGAGCTCTGCAGTTCACGTTCATTAAAGTTGATGTTGTTGCTGATAGGTTTTTGTCTGTATTTCCCCCCACAGCGATAAGCATGACAAATGTTGATCAATTAGCTGATTTACTGGCAGGAGGTTCCTAGGGCTGAATCTTGCTGGGGGAAAAAAACATGAAGGGGTTGCGGGGAGCAAAAGCATAGGGAGCCCGTGATCTGACACTAATTAAAACAGCACTTGCAGTGGGAATACTGTGTCTCAAAGTCAGAAGAATAAAGGAAAGATAATGAAGGAGAAAGGTTGAGAAAGAGATGACAGTTCAGAAAAAAAAAAACAGATTAAGGTAGAGAGACATAACAGCAAAATGTTTTGGACAAGTTGAGGCAAAGAAATATCAAAATATTTTAATTGGTCTGCAGGGTTTTTCAAGGTTCCAGCAGCCTTAACTAGAGCTGTACAGTGAAAATGATATTCTAATGCTGCTGTCCAAAGTGCTGCTCTGCAGAATCAACACCAGCTTATTCATGGAAGGGGAATTTCTCCCTGGCCCCATTTTGCAGTCCTCTGAACAAAGGTTGTTTGCCAGCATAAACTAAGAGATTTGCATCACAATTTGCTACCCCCAAAACATAACTGATCTGCTGTATTGCAGTGAAAAAAGTCTGTACTGTGGTAATTCCCCCCCCCACCACAACATTTGTGGTATCAAAAAGTGTGAAATTGCAAGAAAAGTTACCACACTTCTGTTCTCTCTCCTGTAGTTGCAATCATACGAACTAACTGTATCGCACAGATAAAATTAAGTATTTAGAGAAATTGCTTCTCAGACCTGGCTGGTAGCTAATCATCATTTTGTTGGTAAGCAATGGCTACGAATAAAATTTCCCAAACTGTTTTGTGCTTTGAAATGGAAGTGTGCGTGTGTGTGTGTACAGCAGATTATTCGCTTTAAAATTTGAACTTGTGTTCTTTCCTTTGAGTGAGATAAAATACTAAGTAGTATCGGGGGCTTAAAGCTGGCGGTCAAGCTGCACTGATATTTCTGTGATAGATCAGTGCTACCTGCTTAGTTGGATTTCTGTGGATTATTTCCACCTGCTTCCAGTGTCTATAGGAAGATCATCATTTCCCAGCCAGTGTTAATAGCAAGTAGAGGGTCGGGTACCTTTGAGAATTAGTCCTTACATTTTTCAACTCATCTGTTTTGAGATGGTACCTTCAGAAATAAACTTCTGTCCCTGACATGTCAACTGTGTGCTTAGTATTTTGTCTGGGGTCAAGGGACAGATTTTTGAAGCAAAAGTTGCCACCTGGGCAGCCCTGCCTCTGAGGCAGCACTTTATCATTGCACTTATTCTGTCTCTCATTTAAGTCCCTGTACCTGTATATTTACTATTCTAACTCCACACTACCATGGATCCACCACTCTAGGGTAAAGTCTGACAAAAGGGCCTGGATTCAAACTCTCAGTCTCCTGTTTATCAGGCTGTAGATCTTTGCATTGCGCAACCCAAGCTGGCACGGTAGTGAAGCTGAACTCATTAGCTGAAGAGGTTGAAGCCCTGCCTGGGAGGTAGCCCTATTCGTAGTGTCTGCTTCCGAGGCAGGACTGTTCCGGAGGCAGCTTTCATTTCCTGTCCTTTGTGGATCTGGTTGGTTTACCTTGAAAAGTCGGTCAAATCCTGACAAAAAATGAGAAGTGAAGCACACATCAATGAAGGAGCTCAGATAAATGTAATGTATGCCAAGGTAATGGACGCTGTGCAAACTCCCCTACATAGTGCCCTGTATATGGGGCTTCGTCTGGAGGTGGGTGTTTGAACACAGGACACACCTTAAGTAATACAGTATATGCATATTCATTAGTGACGTGTATATATATTAAATGCCCAACAGGTGTAGTCCAGTTGACAGTCTGTGAAAAAGTGCCAAGTTGTAATGTCTGCTAATGTGCTAAGACAGGGATGTTCTTTTGAATCAACCCCCCCCCCTCCGAAAACTAAGGTAAAACGTTACCTGAAAGAGTACATTGACTGTTGTACCCCCTTTAGGGTACATGCAGAATGAGGTACATGTGACCTCATTCTTGTAGGCTGCACCATCTGGGCTTCAAAGGAGAGAGTGCGAGAGCATGTAAGGGCTGGTGTTGATGGAAACCTAAAGCAGTCCCAGGCAGCTCATTTTGATGCTCAACACAAGGGCTGTCAGTGTAGAGCTTTGGATCACATTTCGGAATTGCCACATGGGGTGGGGGGGCAGAACTCTTCTGTTACAACTGGAGATATTTTGGATCTCCAAACTCAATACCTTGCAACCTTTTAGTTTAAATGAGACAACAGCTAAAAAATTACTTCACTTTTTCTACTTGTGATGCCCCTCCCTATGCATTCCAGTATCCCCCTGGCTCTCCTTACTGACTTCTCACATTGCTTACCCACCTTTAGGTCATCTGATATGATTACCCCCAGGTCCCTTTCCATTACTGTTGTTGTTAGTACCTCCCCTGCTATTGTGTACTCTTCTCCTGGATTTTTATTTCCCAGGTGCATTACTTTGCACTTCTTTGCATTGAATCTGAGTTGCCATATGTCTGACCATTCCTCCAACCTTGCCAAGTCCCTTCTCATCCTTTCTACCCCCCCTTGTGTATCAACTCTGTTACAGACCTTTGTGTCATCTGTAAAGAGGCATACTTTTCCTTCCAGACCCTCTGCAGTGTCACCTATAAAGACGTTAAAGAGGACTGGACCCAGCACTGAGCCCTGAGGTACTCCACTAGTAACTCCAGTCCCTGGAGAGGTTGTGGGGTCTAAAACAGTGGGGGAATTCAAACATGCATGGGACAGACATAAGGCAGTTATAGTGGGGGGTTGCAGGAAGTAGGCTGTTGGTTAACTGCAGTCTGCAGCTTATCCAGTAGGTAGGGAAATGGTCAGACTTGGTGGGCCAAGTGGTCCTTATCTGCCGTCAAAGTCTATGTTTCTATGTTTCTGTTGAATCACCTTGCTCATAAACGACCATGTCTGTGTGGCTGCTGGAATGTCTCTGTAGTGCTCAGAAATGATGCAGCTGCATAACTAGGTCCCTTAGACAATGCTGTTTGGATCCATATAATTGGCAGAAGTGTGGTCCTCGGGTTATGGGCTGCTGATTACTCGTTTCGGTATCCTGATGCCATATTTATTTAGCTTTTGTGACCAGGTAAGTGCAGTAGATATGAAATTGGCTATTTTCCGGCGCAACCTGGGAGGTTACAGTGTGGTAAAAGTAGTGGATGTGTTACAATAATAAAAACAGCGGTATAAACAAGCAAATTGAGAAATGGTAAAGTGCCACAATAATTGCCAAGTTACAAAAAACTAAAAAAGCAGTAGTTACATACAGATTTAAAGAGCTGGAGACACGTTCAGGAGAACTTTAACAAAACACAATATTTAGGCACTATCCAGCTTGTATTTCTCATCAGTGCTGTATTCCTCCTCCCTATTATTTAGTAGTGAGGTCATTTGCATGAAAACAGGATCTTTGCTCCTGAAGAGGTCATCTATTCCTGCTACTTTCTTCCTACTTGAAGTCACAGAGCACTGCTAGTGACTGTACAGTTACTCCAGTGGCAACAGATTGTGATGTCACAACAAATGATTATGATTTAAAGTAGGAAGTAAGCTACATAGGAAAATGAACTCAGAGGAACAGCAATCATATATTCACACACATTTCTTTAGTAATAAATTATGGAGTGGAGAACTATATAAAATATAAATGGAATGCAAGCAAAACTGTACCTAATTATTATGTGTTTTTTTTTTTTAAAGGAAAACTGTCTTTAACTAAAACTCCCCACCCCCAAAGCCTTACCCACCATTAAGCTTTTTGCAGGCGAAAAAATAACTCTGAGCAATGCAGGAGAGCAGCTGCTAAAGTGAATAAAATGCTTGGGGTATAATGTCCAGGAGCAGGGAGGTTGTACTTCCCCTGTACAATTCACTGGTGAGGCCGCACCTGGAATACCATGTGCATTTCTAGTGTCCCTGCTTAAAGAAGGACATCACACTGCTAGAGAGAGTCCAGAGAAGAGCAACAAAGATGATCAGTCAGGGGTTGACTTTAGGGGGGGAAAAACTGCTGGCCATTGGACCAATGACTACCACTAATTTAGTGGCCTGCAGAAATGTATAGTGGCCCACAACAATTTCTGGAAATCTTTAGAAGAAAAGGTGTCAACGTCCCCCGTATTCACCACGAACTGCTGCCTGAGTCTACAGATTTCAAATAAAATAAAATCAGAACAAGAAAACTTTTTTTTTAACTGTTCAGTCCCCCAAAAAAAATAGATGCACAATCAGCAAGCTCTGGGCCAGTCCCTGCCCCCATTTAGTTAAACCACTTCTGCCGGAGCCGCATTTAATGCTTTTTATGCACAGTTGGTTGCTTAAAAGTATATTTTTTTTGTTAATATAGAAATTGATCTTGGACAGACCGACATGATAAAAAAGAATGGGGCCCCAGAGGAACACTCTTCTCCTCAGGGCACCCCAGAACATGCCTCTCTTGTCAGCACCTAAGTCAGATCTGGTGTCGAGGCCAGAAGGGACAGTACTTACCTAAACACAGGGTACCCTTCATTGGTTGTTCCAATCTATCCATCACTGATCCTGCTACCTCACTGGATCTCCATTCGCATCAATCTTTCTGAAGGGTTGGAGGACATAGTCTGTCTTGTGATGCAAGTGGGAGCCTTGAAACCATTGCGTGGTTTACATTAACACGCCGTTCCCACCTGCATCTACTGGTTTCCCACATACTCCATTCTGTCTTCATTGATGTGAAATGAGTGTATCTGACTGGTCAACACTGAAACAGCTATTTGGAAGAGTGTCGGCCAGTTCTTAAAGGCACAGTACTTTAAAACGGTGGTGATGTATAAAACGCGGTGCTGGCCAACTAGGCCTGCAGATAGTGCAACTCCAGTGGCCTGAACCTGCTTCTAGTGGCCTCAGGTCACTGCTAAAGTTAATCCCTGTCAGTGGACTGGGGAAAATGTCTTATAAGGGCAGAATTGGAGAGCTGAATATGTACTCCCTGGAGAACAGAAGGGATAGGAGTGTTATACTAACATACTAACATACTATTTGCCAGCAGATTAGGTCTTACGGTCTATCGAGTCTGCTTGAACCTTAGATCCTTAGTTGGGTGCTGAGGCCCTCTCCCATCCCTTGTGCGACAGAAACCCCTATCATCCATCCCCACCCTCCTGGGACAGGCCATCATCTGATATATCCACTTTCTGTGTCTGTCCCACCCTCTCTTGAAGCCCTCCACTGTGGATCTCTGAACCAACTTGCCAGGCAGTGCATTCCAAGGGTCCACCACCCTCTCAGTGAAAAACCTCCTCCTCTTTTCCCCCTCATCCTTCCACCTTCCAACTTCAAACCATGCCCTCTGGTGATACCTCCCTGCTTTAGTCTAAAGATCCCCTCCATGTTTACCCTATTTATTCCCTTGAGGTACTTGAAGACCTCAATCATGTCCCCCCTGTCTCTCCTTCAATGAAAACAGGCAGAGCTCCTCAAGTCTGTCCTCATGCGTCAAATCCCCTAGCCCTCGTATCATCTTAGTTGCCCTCCTCTGTACCCTCTCCAGGAGCTGTATGTCCCTCTTCAAGTGTGGTCTCCAGTACTGTACACAGTACTCAAGGTGTGGTCTAACCAGTCCATTGTACAGCGGCAGAATCACTTCCTTGCTCCTGGAGGTGATCCCCCTTACGATGCATCCCAACATCCAGTTTGCCTTGCTAGCCGCTCTCCTGCACTGCTCAGAGTTATTCATACATGCATCCACCATGACCCCTAGGTCTTTTTCCCCCTATTGAGGCCTCCAGCGCCTCCCCTCCCAGGGTGTACCTGTGTTTAGGGTTTCCCCGACCAAGATGCAACACCTTGCACTTGGTGATATTGAAATTTAATTTCCATGTTTGAGCCCAGCTTTCCAGGGTGTCCAGGTCCCCTTGCAGGGCCAACCTCCCCTCTTCTCCCTCGACTACTGCTCCCATCTTGGAGTCATCCACGAAGAGACTCATTTCCCACCCTATACCCTCCCTGATGTCCGATATATATGCATTAAACAGGATCAGACCCAGGACTAAGCCCTGCGGTACCCCACTACCAACCTCTCTAGGGTTCGAGAGCTCCCCACAGACCACTACTCTCTGGGTGCGTCCAGCTAGCCAGTTTTCAATCCATCTGGCCATCAAAGGGCCTACTCCTAACCCCATCAGTTTCTCCACCAGACCATTGTGGAGGACAGAGTCAAACGCCTTGCTGAAGTCCAAGAATAATACATCCACAGGCTTTCCCCTGTCCAGTTCTGATGTTGCCCATTCGTAGAACTCCACAAGATTGGTTTGACATGATCTACCTGGCACAAACCCATGTTGCTGACTATCCAGACCTCCCACCTCCTCCAAGTACACCCCCAATTGTTCCTTTAGTATACTCTCCATTAATTTTCCCACCGCGAGGTCAAACTGATGGTCTATAGTTACCTGGTACTTCTCTCGACCCCCTTAATGGATTGGCACCATGTGCCTCTGCCAATCCCTAGGTACCCTCCTGTCCTCAAGTGACCTGTTGAAGAGCTCCGCCAGGTGCAGCCAGTATGTCCGCCAATTCCCATAGTACTCTCGGATGAATGCCATCCGACCCAGGAGATTTGTCTTTCTTTAGGGCCTTGAGGGCTAACCTCCCCTTTTGGCGGAGATAGCATCATCCGTCCCCTCCACCTTACTGGCCTTTTTATCCTTATCCAGATGTGACACCCCTGGGGTACCTCTCCCTCCCTCTTGCTCCATTTCTGTTGCTCCCCTGATCCCACTTACTGCTGCTTCTATCCCCTTTGTGCCTTGCTTTTTAGATATCCATTTCCCCTCCCTAGTGAACACAGAGGCAAAGTACTAGTAAATACCTCTGCCTGGTCCCTCGCCTTCCACCCACCTCCTTCTGATCTCAATCTGCTGAGATGGCCCTTAGTTTTCTCTGTCCCCAATGTACCAGAAGAACCCTTTTCCCTCCATGTATCCCCTGTGCCAGCCGATGCTCTTTACTGGACTTTGCTCCCTCACCATACGGGTGACTTTTCTATATGCAAGATGGTACATTTCTTATCCCTAGCCCTCTTGTTGTTTTATATTTTTGTAGGTCACTTTCTTTCTCTGACTGCTACCTGTACCTCACTGGACCACCAGCATGGTTTATGTGACCTTGCTCCCTTACATTTCAACTTAGCGCAGATCCTGACTGCCATGAAGTCCCCATTTATGACCTCCCATCTCCTTTCCACACTTGTCATTGATGTAATCCCTTCAAGTGATCCTTGAGAATATTTCCCATGCCCACAAAGTCTGCCCCAAGTCCACTGCCAGTGCCCTAGATCTCCTCCCCCAATGCTTATTTGAAACCAGACAATATGTGGTCGCTCCCAGTCAGGAGGTCCTGTACAACCAGGTCCCTTACCAGATCCCCATCTGCCAGAACCACGCCCAGGACATGCCCTCCCTTGTGGGCTTCATCACATGCTGTGTTAAGAACACATCCTGGAAGCCGTCCAGCAGCCTCTGCTCCTTGGCCACCTTAGAGGACATGGTTCCCCAGTTTGTACCTGGCATATTAAGGTCCCCCATCAACAACACTCCTTCCCCTTTTGGTCCACACTGGGCAATGATGTTGTCCAGCAAACCATCCTCTAGAACAGGGCTAGAAATAATTTTTTTGAGATGCCTGTCCGAGGGACAGGTGGAATGTAAATGTTGCCTGTCCGGACAAAGTTTTACCTGTCCACATTTTTGTGAGGTGAATTTTAAACTTAAAACATAAAATGGACTGTAAAGTGGAAAGAGAGAAAACTGTTGCTTTTTGGGGGTTATTTTTCAGGTAAAACACTGATTGAGTCTAGTCTATTTCTGAATCAGAACTTGAATCAAGTCTGCAGCCATATGGTCTCACATGAGGTCTTCTTTTTTTTCCAGATTTGAACCATAGTGTTATGGCATCCTGCAGGTCAAATGTAGCAATGCTAGCATCTGACAGCTTGACACGCATTAGTTCAGGTGTAGTCATAGGAGACAGGACCGCCAGTCAGACTTCACTCTGCCCATCAAGCTGAATCCTCTCTCAACTACTGCAGTTTGGGTTGGGATCAGTAGAGCTATTGTGACTAAGACCAGAATATCAGGGAATCGCTGTTCATGTGCATCATTATGGAGAATTTTTGCCAGAAATCCAAATAGTGAAATTTCGAGACAGCTCATTCAGTGATTTTTTCATAAGTGGTTTAAGCTCTAACCATTAGCGCTCAATCAAGTTTATATTATTATTGTGTTTTCTTCAGTAGGTCACTGTAGTGCTCTGTGAGGGTTCTGACTTCCTCATTGCCATAAAGGGCTAGTTGGTCATGGTCACTATCTGGTAACTGTAATGGGTTAAATATACTGAATGACCGTAGGACTTTGTCTGTTTTAAAATTGGAAAATCGTGAGTTAATGCTTTCAATTGTAGATGAAAGAAGGCTTGTAACATCACGCAACACTGCCTGTTTGGTTCTATCTATAGAATATCCCCTTTCTAAGTTAAGGAAGATGTCAGATCCACGGAACTGAACCTGAGTAGTGGCTGAGCCTGTCAGTCGACTTGTTCTAGTGTCACTGTGCTCAGAGTCAGGGATCAACAGCAATTGTTACAGACTTTGTCAAGTTTATCCTGTGCAGGGTAGTTCTCTAGCCAGAGCACCGTGCTTTCAGCCTTGCTGACTATTGTTTCTACTGTTGAGCTGTCTCTGTAGAGTTAGACTGAAGGCCATCATGACAGAAAGGTATTCAGCCAGAACTGAGAAAAGAGGACAAATTCACAGTACTTATTGTTTTGAACAACCCACTGGCCTGATCTTTTGTTTGCCCTGGTGAGGAAGCAATGTGCTGTAAATGTACAACTAAGGCCTTGTAGCTGGACAGAATAACAGACAGAGCCCTTTCTGTGTGCAAACCCACGGGTCCCTGACACGTTAACTGGTTTGTGAATGGTGTACTCATATAACTGGCTAACTCTTTGAGACTGGCCCAGTTTTTGGGAGACTTATGGTATATTTTATAGATACCCATTAAGACTTCATCTGTTGTTTTCATGTATGGAATAGATGTTGCTGATTGCTTTATAGCTAGCTCCAACTTGTGGGCACTGCACTGAATCCCTAACAAATGAGGTACATCTTTCAAAATCCTGCCAAACACCCCAGTCACTTTACCCAACATGACGGGTGCCCCATCAGATCCAAAAGCAACAATTTTTTCTTTCCAGTCTTTACAGTCCAAGGTGAATTCTAAGGCATCACCTATTGAGTTATAAATGCTTTCACCATTTGGAATAGAGACTGGCTGAAGGGAAACAAATTTGTTAACTGGACAGAAATTTTCCATTGTCCTAATATAGACTGCCTCCTCTTCTTTTACTGAGGCATCAGTGCTCGAGTCACATAGGACAGAGATGAAAGTGTTACTGTTAACCAGTTTTGCATCTTTTATCCTTATTGATTCTGAAATAAAATGTGTGAACGTTGCTGCCTGTTTCACTTCTATAACTGACTCCGACATTTGCACCATTTACATGTTGCAATTCTAAGATGCCAGGGAAATCTGTGAATGGGCTGCTCTGAATTAATCAAATAAAGAGTTGTTCTAAACAAATGTTCCACTTGTGTCGCCTCATTTTTTCCATTTGTATTATTCCTCGTTCTATTGCTAAGTCGGAAGGGTCTGTGTTAGACACAGTATTTTTTTCATTGGCTAATTTATGAGGTTTGAGAGTTCATGAGCTCGCACATTTTCAAGTCTCATGCTCTTACAGCCACTCATGAAAGTGTTTGTCTCCTTAAGTATTTTTGCAGTATAAGCAGGTCATGCCCACATCAGGCTCATATAGTAGCCACTCCTATTTTTCTTCCAGGTCTCCTGGAACCCCTTTTCTTTTTGCCCAGGACTCACGCCACTTTCAACAGTAGTCAGAGTTGCTGGCATATCAGCACTGGCACTACAAGTTGTCACATCTGTGGCCACAATGGTGGGGTGAGTAGTTGGTGCTACTGAGTCTATCAGTAATGGAGAAGCAGTACACATGGAAGAACCGCAGCTTTCTCCTCCTCTTGGCTTGAAACTGAAGGCTTTCCTGTAATTTTTAAAGCCAAACTTTAATAAAGACATTTTTTTCCCCTTTTGGTTTACTTAGCTAGTACGAATTTAAAGTACAGTAAGCACTCTGAAGACAGTGGACACTACAGTGAAGTGATGATCAGAGATATTAGAAGACGTGAACAGTCTGTTTAGTTTTCTTTCCCTCCCTGTAAAACCCCAGACAAAGGAGTTTAATATTTATATTTTCCTCCCGCTCAGATTTCACAACTAAAACCTGAGGGATATCCTGCTGTCAACCTGTTTGTAATTTAATCCCTTCCTCTCCCTTTGACAGTGCCTTCTTGAAGTTGTCACAGTGTCACTCAGTTTTACTTTATTCAGTTAGTCCAGTGGCAGAGCACAACAGCAGGCTGACAGGGGCTAGTTTAAATTAGTAGTACCACTAGTAGTAGTACAGTAAGTCTGTCAGTATCTGTCTTCAAGGTTCAAGCTCTGGAGGGCTTTACACAGGCTGAGTGAACAATAAGCTTTAATAGAGCCTTGCCTTCACCTCTCTGCACACTCAAGATATATTTTTTTATTCAGAGTCAGAGATGATGAGACTTGCAGATCACAAGGTGTCTTTTGGCTTTGAGAGAGTTTAAGGTGTACTACAGGTACAGTGTCTGACTGCTTTGAGACTTGACACACTAAATAAATCCCTTGTTCACCTCCCCTCTCCTCCTCCAAGTACCAGCAGGACTGATGCACACAAACTGAGCCCCCAAATGCTAGAGCCCTGAGAAGGGCTGTTGAGAATTTACAGAAGTATTTTTTTTTTCACTTTCTAAATAAATCCCTTGTTCACCTCCCCTCTCCTCCTCCAAGTACCAGCAGGACTGATGCACACAAACTGAGCCCCCAAATGCTAGAGCCCTGAGAAGGGCTGTTGAGAATTTACAGAAGTCTTTTTTTTTCACTTTCTAAATAAATCCCTTGTTCACCTCCCCTCTCCTCCTCCAAGTACCAGCAGGAATGATGCACACAAACTGAGCCCCCAAATGCTAGAGCCCTGAGAAGGGCTGTTGAGAATTTGCAGAAGTCTTTTTTTTCACTTTTGAGACTAACTAAATAAATCCGTTGTTCACCTCCCCTCTCCTCCTCCAAGTACCAGCAGGACTGATGCACACAAACTGAGCCCCCAAATGCTAGAGCCCTGAGAAGGGCTGTTGAGAATTTACAGAAGTCTTTTTTTTTTCACTTTCTAAATAAATCCCTTGTTCACCTCCCCTCTCCTCCTCCAAGTACCAGCAGGACTGATGCACACAAACTGAGCCCCCAAATGCTAGAGCCCTGAGAAGGGCTGTTGAGAATTTACAGAAGTCTTTTTTTTTTTTTCCACTTTCTAAATAAATCCCTTCCCTCTCCTCCTCCAAGTACCAGCAGCCCCCAAATGCTAGAGCCCTGAGAAGGGCTGTTAAATTCTGATTTTCCCCCACTCGCCGTCAGGCTCTCACTCTGCGCTCCTCACCCTATGGCCAGACTAGTGAGAGTGAGGAGCGCGAGTCGGCGCCAGTCAGTTTTTCCTCGCCGCTGAGAGGTCAGGTGACGCTAGTAGCTGCAGTTACTTGACCCTCAGTCAGTGGGAATGGGCGAGCGGAGCTGCACTTTTCGGCGGGCGGAGCTAGGCGTCATGACGTCGACGCCGTCCGGAAACCTCCCATCTGCCGCTGGGTCCTAGTGCCCAGCTCAATACTCCGGGCTGCAAATGTAAACCGCCTGTCCCGAACTTCAAAAAACGGCTGTCCCAGTTGGAAACCGGCTGTCCGGGACGGGTAGACAGCCTGTTATTTCGAGCCCTGCTCTAGAACATCACTCATCCCGGGGGGCCTATATACTACACTCAGCTTGACCTTATCTCCTGCTGGGGATCGTAAGGTGACCCATAAGGCCTCCACGTTTCCCTCTGCCTCTTCTACCCTAGCAATTTCTATGTCATCTCTAATGAACATAGCCACTCCACCCCCTCTGCCCTCCTTTCTATCCTTCCCTAAGCATAGTGTACCCCGCACGTTTAGGTCCCAGTCATGGTTTTGCTGGGCTCACGCCTGCGACCGCCGCCACATTCACCCCCCTAACAGCATGGCCTGGAACCTGGCAACTTGTTTCAAGCTCCTGGCATTTACTAACACCAACCCCCACCCTTATCCCTGATCCTCTTTGTCGAACCCCACCCAGATTCCTTATACTTCCATCCCCCCTCTGCTCCTCCTGAAACCTCCACCCTCAGTCTGTTTCCCCCCCTGTGCAGTGATTGTTTAAAGGTAAATGTGAAATGGCGGAGACAGGATTCAAACCCACGACTGAAAGGCAATTGATATCGTAGTGCAGTGCTCTAACCACTAGGCCACACGGTCTGCACAATGATATGATAGAGGTCTTCAGATATCTGAAGGCAATCAATAGGGTAAATACGGAGGGACTGAGCAACTTGAAGGGGAAGGGGAATATGAGAGGCCATAGTCTAAAACTGGTAGGGGATGGTACAGAGGGGAGGTGAAGGGAACATTATTTCAAGGAGAGGGTGGTGGTATCCTGTAATGTGCTTTCAGATAAGCTGATAAAAATGGAAACAGGAGGAGGTTTCAAGATGGGGTGGGACAGATTCTGGGGCATGGTACAGGTTGGAAGAAATTAGAACAGCAGGGGTATGTGGTGGGGGGGGAGTGATGAGTTGAAAAAAAGGGAGGTAGAGCAGCTACTGTACCTTACCAGTGAGCTGTGTTTGGGCAGAAGTGATAAATCGTTAGGCCTAATCTGCTGGCAACTATGTATGCATGTATGTATGTATGTAATTATAATTTAGGTATTTTAACTTGTTTTATTTTATTGTTGCAAATTCTGTGATGAGGCAACATGGCGGATGCTGCGTGGTGCCATTTCATGTGACAGTGTGGCACCGCACTGCTCACTTACATGCTTTTCAGTTACAAGCGAGCGGTGTGGTGCCGTGGTGTCGCATGAAATGGTACCGCACAGCACCCGCCATGTTGCCTCATCATGGATAGATAGATAGATGAAACCGGCCCAGTGGTGCAGAGGGCTGGACGCCGCACCTTACACCACACCGGTGACCCAGGTTCGGGGGCAGACTTGAGACGTTGGGGGTTGGCAGGGGAAGGAGAGGATTGAGCGTCCAGTGGACTGCTTTCCTCTCCTGGGGAGGGTTGGGGAGCTTGCCTCACTCTGCAGCGGCCCCTGGTGAAGGCCAGGAGCACTGCAGAAGCAGCGCTACACAGAGGCTAAGAAAACAAGGAAAAAATGGCTTCTCGACTGACTGGATGATGGCCGTCCGGACCCTCACCACCACAGAGCCCCCAGACAGCTGGGACTGACCTCAGCAGCACCCAGGGCCAAGAAAGGTAAGCCGCAATGCGCATTCTGTCCGGAAGGAGAGAACCCATCCAGAAGGGATATGTTGGGTTAAGGAGAGGCCAGTTGAGACGAGGAGGCGAATAAACAAATAATGGCTAAAAAAAAAAAAAAAGATGGATAGATAGGTCGATAGATAGATAGATAGATACTTTATTTATATAGCGCCCTTTCCCTGAGGCTTGGAGCACTTAACACACATTTACAACATAATTCCAGTAACACATTGCAGAGTATAAAGTTATAAAACACTATATCTTTAGCTTAAGACGTAAGTCAGTACATTTCACATTCTTCACTATATGTTATGTAAATCATAAGCTTGATTAAATAGGAACATTTTCAGCCCCTTTTTGAAGGTTTCCACCGAGGGTGCCTCCCTCAACAATAAAATAAGTTAAAGCACCTAAACATTTTCTTTTGCTTGCAAAAAGTCTAATTGGGAGGATGGTGGTAAGGCTTTGGGAAATTGTGGGAGTTTCAGTTAATGACAGCTTTCTTTTAAATAAGTACAAGTAAGGCACCAAACTAATACTTGGTATACCAGGAATGCATGGCTTAAAGGAGACCTGCAAAGTTTAGCTGCAGCCTGTCACAGGAGTTAAAGGCTGCTATGACCAACATTTTCCGAGCTATATTTAGGTTTTTAATCACTGCTGAACTATACCTCTGAACCCAGAAGTCTTGAAAGAGCAGTGTGTGTCCCGATCAAGCACGCGCAAGGCCTCATGGGTATTTCAGCACATTTAGTGACGTATATTCCAGCACAGCTATGAATGTAACAGCAGTGACCGGAGCTTAATATACTATTTTATTGCTTCTGGGGGGAGGGGGGGGTGTTGATGCCTAAAATAATACTTACAGCAATGTCTTGTCCAAGTGTTGCTGTTTTATTTTAGGCATCGGCACCCCCATGTAAGCAATAAAATAAATGTATTAAGCTCCGGCCACTGCTGTTACCTTCACAGCAGTGGTGGAATCTACATCACTAAATGTGTTAAATTACTCATGAGGCCTCCATCGGAACACACACAGCTCTTTAAGGATTCCAGGTTCAGGGGTATGGTTCAGCAGTGATTAAAAACCTAAATATAGCTTGGAAAATGTTGGTCATAAAGTATAATACGCTCCAGCCACTGCTGTTACGTTCATAGCAGTAGTGGTCTGAATACCCATGAGGCTTTGTGTGCACTTGATCTGGACCTGCATGGCACTTCTGGGTTCACCGGTATAGTTTGGCAGTGATTTAAAACATATATGTAGCTTGGAAAATTGACTCCCGCAGTGGCATGGCAGGGTATATGAGAACGGAAGCGAGCTGCAACTAAATATTGCAGGTCACCTTTGTGGTCCAGGCGAGGGGGAGGGTATGAAAGTGCAGAACTTTATTAATAAGACATACAACATTCAAGGTACGCAATGCAGCAGGGGAAGAGTCGACCTATTCCAGAGTAGAGTAAGCAATGATATGTTAGCCGGGTGGTAGCTAGAGCAAAGTGGCAAATGTTGTACGTTACATTTCACTTTTCCTACTTGGATTTAGATATGTTGAAGTTGGGTTTCCTCTTCCCGTGAGCAAAGTCATGCACATAGGAAGAGGAAACCCATAAACAGCGTATTACTTAGGAGGGGTAAGACTAGCTGCCTCAAACCAAGAGCTTGATCTGGGAATCATGATTTCGGATGACTTAAAAAAGGGGAAACAATGCGAAAAGGTGGCACTTTAGGCCTGTGGCATGCTGGGATGTATAGGAAGGGGAATCATAAGCAGGAGGAGAGAGGTGGTCATGCTACTATACAGAACTCTAGTCAGGTCATATCTGGAGTACTGTGTCCAATTCTGGATACCACACCTCAGACAGGACATTGACAGGTTGGAGACAGTACTGAGAAGGGTGACAAAAATGGTACAGGGGTTGCAACAATTGTCTTCTGAAGAAAGATGAAGAGAACTGAACATGTATTCCCTGGAGCAGAGAAGGGAGAGGGAAGACATGATCAAAACCTTCAAATACATGAAAGGCATAAAGTAAAGGCACAGGGCTTCCTTAACTTCAAGGAGGGCAGTAGAACTAGGGGGCATGATCTGAGGCTATGGGGAGGGAGGTTCAACACCAATATCAGGAAGTTCTTCTTCACGGAGAGAGTGGTAGATACATGGACTAGCCTGCCCCAAGGGGTGGTGGGGGAATTCAAGGCAGCAGTGACTAGACACAGGGGAGCCCTCACACACAAGGGCGACTGGGGGTCAGGAAATAAAACAAAAGGGCAGACTAGATGGACCTAACGGTCTCATTCTGCTGTCACTTTCTATGTTTCTGTGATGTAAGCTAAGGCTTCATAGTTTAATCTGGACAATAGGATGCCTTGTGCTATTGCCACACAAGCTTTGGGGGTTGTCAAATTATTTCTGATTCTGTATGCATCACCCAGCCTGGAATTCACATATTTACACACCATACTTACATGAAGCGTGAAATCAAAAATGGGATCAAAAGTAATGCCTAGATATTTTAAAGAGTCTACCAAGTCGAGAAGAAAGCCATCAAGGCAAGAGATCTGTAAATTATTAAGGTTGCCATGGAGTTTTGGCTCAGACCCAAACAGCAATGCCTGAATTTTGCTTGTTTTTAAAACCATTTTTTTTAATAAGCAGAGTTTAAAGTGAATTGAAATCTTGGTTTATCCATCTGTTGTAATTGTACATGAGGACAGGAGCATCTGTATACAGAAGGGAGTTTCAGTGGAAAATGCTAAGGGGCACAGTGTTAATATAAAGTGTGAATAACAAGGGACAAAGTATGAACCCCTGCTGGACACCCAGCTGCGAGAGGTTGTAGGTGCACCGCTAGGGGCATTTTGTTTCAAAATGCCGGTGGTAGGGATGGCAGGATCAACTAGATAAACTCTTAATTACTAAATAACACTCTAAGTAAAAATAAAAGAAATTCTAACAGTTTGTGAAAGTGCTAATTGGGCCTTACCGCACACTGAAGGTAGGGCCTGATTACAGGTGGACATTTCCCTTTAACCATTGTGCCACTCTGCATGGTAATGAAGGATGCAAGGTGAGGAGGGGAAGAGTATAGTAGTTACTATGGGGGTCCAGACTTTCTGCCGACTTGCATGGTGCCAAACAAGGGCATGTTAGTTACCGGACCCTTTTTTGTTTTACACCAAAGGTGAACTACTGCTAGTTACAGGACTACATAACTTAATTTAGCAGTTTTCAATAAAGTTCGGCCCGTACCCCCCGAAGCATGGGGCATATTATTCATTCCTGGGCACCTTTGAGTAGGCGAACTAGGCGCATCAATGAAGCACATGTAACAATCTGTTACAATCTAGAGGTGCCCTCATTTTACCCTGCTGGTGGTGCACTTGACAGACCTGGCCTACCTCATAGCACCAGAGGTATGGTTCTGGGAGCTCCTCTGTAGGGACCATTATGGACCAAAAGAGAAGGCGCACAGTCCAGGGACCGGGGATTGAGGAGGGTCTGCACTTACGGGTAAGATCACTGTTTACTGTTCTTCTTTAATGTGTACAGATTTTGCCTTAGTGCTGTGTTTCACTGTTTGGGGAAGGTGGGGTAAGTGAGAGGTCACTACTTTACTCTGAATACAAGACAGAGTTCACAGACAGGTGGCTACTGAAATTATATTTTAAAGAGGACCTTCCCTGATGGTTCAGAAAGTTACAACTTGTAGTCATTATGTGCGGTACTAGATCGCTAACCAAAGTCCCGAAAGAAAGCAGAAAAGGAATGGCAAGCACAGCGATGTGGAGGGGGCGCTGTTACTATAGTTTCCAAATGCCTGGGGACGTGAAGCACTGATCACTGGTCCCCTTCTCTTCCAGAAGGCTCAGCAGCTAGCGGTGGCCCTTGGCAAGCCTGGATTTAAACCAGCTGATGGTTGGTTAACTCGTTGGAAACATAGGAACAACATCGGGTTTAAAAAATACATGGTGAGAAACAAACAGCAGATGCAGATGGGGGTCACTGCCTGGCTTAGAGATGTGCTGCCTGCTCTGCTGCGCAGTTATTCCCCCAATAATATTTTCAATACGGATGAAACCAGTCTCTTTTTTCCAGTGTGTGGGCTATGGGACTCTCTCATTTAAGGCAGAAACACCCATGGGCTTAAAAAAAGCCAAGAAACATCGTTTGTGTCCTGAAGTGCAGCATGTCAGGCACTGAGAAGGAGCTCCTGGTCATTGGAAAATCGGCCCAGCCATGGTGCTTCCATGAAATACAAACTCTTCCAGTGCTATGCTGAGCCAGTCATACAGCCTAGATGATAGGTGACTTTTTCACGGACTGGCTCCGTGACTTGGACCAAAACCTACAGTCGCAGCAAGATCACCCTGGTGTTGGACAATTTCAGTGAACACCCTAAAGTGACAGGAATAAGAAATATAAAGTTGTTTTTTCTACCCCCCCCCCCAACACCACTTGCATAGTGCAGCCCTTGGACCAGGGAATAATCTATACTTTTAAGAGGTACTATGTGTTGGACATAAGCAGGCAAGAATGCTTGGGCTCCTTGATTCCGATCAGGAGCTTACGGCGACTGCATGTGTAAAAACAAATAAACTTACTAGATGTAGTCTGCATGTTGGGGCATGCCTGGGAATGTGTCATGCAGGAGATGATTGTGTGGTGCTTCCAAAAGGGTGGCTTCCATCTAGATCCCGATGACAGTTCTGACCCAGAAGACACCCACCCACCACCCGGTCTGACTCTGGATGAGTTCGCTGACATCTGCTGTCAGAGGAGTGCTGAAGATCCACCGCAGAAGCAGGACAACATAGGGGAGACGCTTTGGGGGGGGGCCTGACCAGAGCCTGAGGATGACATTGAAGAGGATGGCATTGATGAGATGGTGGAGGAGGAGATCGCTGTGACTACAAATGATGATTGAAACGCTCTTCTGACTCTATGAAGAGCAATGGAACAATGAAGTGACATCACTCCAAATTGGAGCTTACTAGTGGCTACTGAGAATAAGTGGCAGAAGTATGCTGAGAAACAGAAAGCGCAGAGCAAGATTACGGCATTCATGAGCTTCACACAGGAGCAGCATCACTCAAGTCAGAAGTGACTTAAAAATTATGCTAACCACGTTTAACCACCTTTTAAAATGTTACAATAAATGCTAAGTTTTAATCCGGGATAGGTGCAGCACTACCAAAAGAAATTCACCAAATAGCTGTATCACTATCTGCCGTATCTTCAGACTCTAACACTTTTTCCCTTACAGGTCTTACTGGGCACTGTACACTAACCGATCTCTATTACAGATTGCATGGGGAAACGATAGCATGGATACTGCTTATAACAGAAAAATGTCCCCAGACATTTTAGTCCATTCTAAGTGGCATGTACTGTGCCAAAATGCAATCTGTGCTCCACCCAGCTGGATAGTTTGGGAATGCACACACCTAGCCCCAGACATTGTTTTGAGTAGCATGTTACATATGCCAAGTATTGCATTGAGAAAAAATGTATAGCCAGATTAAGCAGTTATCAAATTAAAAAAAGTTACAAAACTGTAAAACAGTAAATTGATAACCGGTACATTAAAGCGATAAACAGGAACACACACTGAACTTGTATGCGTCTCCTTCCCTGTGTGCCGATACTGCGATACTGTTCTAGTGTCTTATTGAAGCTGTCTGAATCCCAGATGTATCTTAAGTCCCCCATCCCCGTACTGGAGCCCCTGAAAATAGAGCACAAGTTAGGCATCTGCTGGAGTGGTTAAGCCACCTAGGGTTGTTATGCCTTCTTGAATTTTTCACCCGTAAGGTTGTGGCAGGCAGGCAGTGAGTTGTTCCATGTTATAAATCTGTAACACTCTTTCCGTACATTCTTCCTCTCCTGCTACTATAGTGCTCAACTAGTGAGGAGACAGAGTCTTGAGTACTGCCAGTACCATGCAATTAAATACTTCAGTTTTTTTCCTGGTTCAGATTTCTTTAGCCCTGTCCCCCTAAAGGTAGTGTTGAAAAGGCTTAGGAATCTGCACACCCAGATCCTGGAGCGCTCCAACTGAATTTGTGCTCAGTATAGTGTTAGTTTGGGACATGACCATAATATGTGGAAATGGGTACCTTTTCCCCACATTCCCTCCAGCATCTGTTAGTATTGGTTGTACTGTAATGGTTGGGACATAAAAATATCATATTATGATCTTCAAGTGGAATTCTGTCCAATTCTGGGAGGTTGAGACCTTCCATCCCCTGCTAGCCATCTGGACCACTGTTAATTTGGGATCACCACCTCATTCCTCCTGCCATTTGTCTTTAATTCATAGAAGGTTTTCTTCTTTTTCCCTCAGGATCAGTTCACATACCAGAGAGATATATTTTGATCTCTCCTTTAGCATAGTGGACCAGAGTCCAGAATAAGTAGTCCTCCCATTTTTTATCTCACCCTGCTAGAAAGCTGTAGCCTGCCAGTCATTTTGATTCAGCTTTTAGAAGCAGCAGCTAGCAGCTGAAAGGGAGCTAGCATTTACTTTTAAAAGCACCTCATTTTGGAGAGGGTAGCCAGCAACTAAAAGGGAGCTAGCTTTTGCTTTTAAGAGTACCTCATTTTGGAGAGGAAATGGGGAATCAGTTAAATCTCCCCCTCCCCCATCACTTAACTGTTAACAACTAGTGCTAAGGGGTGCTAATAGTACTACCCAGCCTCCCACCCCCAACTCAACCACCCAGGTTCTTTCTGCATTTATAAAAGCTCAAGGGAACTTCATGCAGAGCTTCCAAAGGAAGACACCAGTGAGAACAGGAAGAGATGATAGAGAAGACGTAGTGAAGGGAGAAAGAAACAGTAACACCTACAGGTCAGGAGGAAACCCGACATGGACATCCAGATCTACCTGAGCTGTGGAGGGCTCATAGTGAAACAGACACTATGGAGACTGGGGTGTCCCTTCTGCAGGACAGTTGTGGAACTGTGGAGGGAGCTATGCCAGGCCATAGAAGAGATCACGAGGCTGCAGAGGTGACTGGATTGAGGATGCCCACTACTCCCCCCCTTACCCACCCACTCTCCTAAAGGCCCACGGGTCTTGGGGATGGAGGGTGGTGAGAGGGGGCAAAGGGGCACCTTGATCTAAGATGGGGCATTGCCAGCTACATGCTATCCACATGCAAAATTGTTTCTCCCCCACCAAAGGACAGAAACCAGGTGAGGAAAAAGGAAGAATCGAGCAGGACAAACCTGATACAAGAAAGCAGGAAGGAGGTACAAGGAAGGAGAGGAAGAATACATAGAGCAGCAGGAGGATTCTGGTTGTGGGAGACTCTGTTTCGAGAAGTGGAGGCACAATCCATCAGTGCGAAGGGAGCTGAAACCACAGTGAAATGCATGCCAGACGCATCTGCAAGGAGAGCCAAGGACAGAGTAGGATGACTGGTGAGAAGAAATCAGGATTTCGTCGGGATCATTGTCTACCTTGGGAAAAATGACATAGCAAATAGAACTGTGGAAGAAGCCAAGGCAGACATGAAGACCCTAGGGGGGAGCCTAAAGGAGCACACAACACATCTGGCCTTCTCGGAGGTGTTGCCGGTTTGGAGGAAGGGCAGAAATGAGGACAAGATCATGAACGAAGAGATCATGGAATTCAATGGTGGCTCCAGGATTGATGTGCAGACAATGGCATGCACTACATTGGAGACTGGGAGCCATCTGGGACAGGAAGCATTCAGGCATGATGGTCCACATCTCACCGGAGAAGGAGCGAGAGCACTAAGGCAGAAGTTGGAGGTCTTCTTGGAGGGTTTAAACTGGGAGGTCACCAGCACAGAGAAGAAGACCTAAATGAGGATGCAGCAGAAAGATACAAAGGTAATGTGATCGGTGAATGGAAGGGAACCCCCAACATTGGACTAAAGGAAACAGGCATGGCTGTGAGCAAGGAGTGACCATAGGTAAAAAAGGAGGGACCTCATGCAAAGTATAGGAGTGGCAGACACAGAAAAGGTGAGATGGTACTGAGGTTGTAGGGGGGGAGGCCATGATTGGAAGGCTGTGGTGACAGCTCAGACCACCACCACCATCGGTGGGCGTGTCACCACTCCCCGTAAATCCAAGGGAACACATACACACCCAGAAAGAGAAATGCAGAATCCAGGCATCTCAACCACAGAGGTCTCGATCAGCATTCCACAACAAGACGGCAACATCAAAAATCACTCGGGTGCAAACAGCAAGTTGGCACTGTCCAAGAAGAGGGTGCAGCCTCATGCCAAAGGGGGTGCACATTCCTGGAAGGTGATGATTGTAGACGCTAGAATCCTTGCAACCAAACTACCTGAACTCGCAGCCATCATCGTAGTAGAAAGATTGGACTGGGTCGCTGTGACAGAAACATGGTTCACAGAAAACCACAAATGGGACATGGCTATACCTGGATATAATCTGTTCAGAAAGGATAAGCAGGGCCAAAGAGGAGGAGGAGTAGCCATTTACATTCGAGGAGATATAAAAGCCATAGAGGTGCAGAGTCACCCTGGGGACACAGAGTCACTGTGGCTTACTATAGACACAGGAAACGGAAAAACCTTCAGGATCGGTGTCATTTACAGACCTCCAAATCAAGGGCAGAAAGGTGACAAAGACCTGATAGAAGAAATAGACAAAATGACTCAGAGAGGAGAGGTGATACTGGTGGGGGACTTCAACCTTCGATATATAAACTGGAGTACACAAACACCAGCAACAACAAAAAAGCAGGAATTTCTTTATCACTACAGGGAGCAGGACTAAGTCAAATGATCGAAACACCAACAAGTCAATCCAGTCTGTCTTCAGCCCAGAAGAGCTTTATCTCAAGAGTGGTGTGAGGAGCTTGCTCTCTTCTTTGCAGATAAGGTTGTCAAAATCAGATCAGATATTCGCTCTTCCCTCACCAGTGGGAGCGACGGTGGTCGGCAGGAGATGTTGAACACCCAGTTTAGATGGTTTGACTTCAGCCTTCCCACAATCGATGATGTTGTGATGATCATTTGAGCACTGCGACCGACTAGCTGTGATTTGGACCCTGGCCCCACACGCCTTTTAGTGGGTTGTGTGGATAAGATCGGCCTAGTCCTAGCTTTGATCGTCTGGAAGTCTTTGGAGAGGGGGGATTTTTCCAGATCCCCTTAAAGAGGCTATAGTTAAGCCTCTATTAAAGAAATCCTCCTTAGATCCAGATTGTCTAGCAAATTACAGGCCAGTCTCTAACTTACCCTTTGTGGGTAAAGTTATTGAGAAAGTGGTCTCAGCGCAGTTGGAGGATCATCTGACCAACAACAACATCTACGATTCTCTCCAGTCTGGATTTAGGAAAAGGCATAGTACCGAGACAGCGCTTGTACGGGTACTAAATGACCTCCTAATAGCGAGAGATCGTAGGACCCGATCCACCTTGGTACTACTTGATCTCTCTGCAGCGTTTGACACCGTTGACCATGGTGTGCTGTTAGAGTGTCTGCGGTCAGTCTGTGGACTGTCTGGTACGGTCCTCAGATGGTTTCAATCTTATCTCGAGGGTAGGACTCAGAGAGTGGTGTCGGGAATTTTTTCCTCAGCATCACTCTCCCTACCCTGCGGGGTACCGCAGGGTTCTATTTTAGCACCTATGTTGTTTTCGGTGTATATGCTACCGTTAGGGGTGATTATTAGACGATACGGTTTGGGTTTCTACCGCTATGCAGATGATACCCAGCTGTATATGTCTTTTGTGCCCGCCAGGACGCTGCCTTTGTCGGTATTTAATAACTGCCTTGAAAAATCCAAGACTGGATGAATGGGAGTTGGCTGAGGTTAAACCTGGAGAAAACTGAGGTGTTGGTTGTGGACAAAGTCGCTAGAGGCGGGTCTGCGGAGGGATCACCCTCAGGCTTATGGCTTGAGGTGTCCAACTGGAGACCCCTGATCGGGTGCGCGAATTCATAGACACTGACTAAACGCCTGACACTTAAATCCCAGGTGTCAGCGGTCGCCAAAACTTCCTTTCATCTGAGGAATATTGCCAGGGTGAAGCACCTGGTTCCTCCAGAGGACCTTCCAGCATTGATCCACGCCTGCTACTCCCGCCTTGACTACTGTAATTCCTTATACCTAGGGCTATCGGGGTTGAACTGGCTGCCTGCAGCTAGTGCAGAATGCGGCAGCCAGGTTGTTGACTGGATCTTCTAGATCCAGCCATATAATGCCTGTGTCATGGACTGCACTGGCTGCCAGTGTTTTGGCTAATCACCTTCAAGGTCGGTTTACTGACCTATAAAGCCCTACATGATCTGGGACCTACCTACCTGAAAGAGCTCCTTTGCTCTTTGCTAACTCCTCCCTCCGATCCACTGACTAGGATTGGTAGAGATTCCCAGGTTCGCTTGAAAACATCAGGTGCTAGATCGCTTAGTTTTATGGCACCAACCCTGTGGAATTCTCTACCTCGTCAGGTGCGAGATTGCCCGGCCATCCTTAGTTTTAAGGGAGCTTTGAAAACCCACCTTTTTAGCATAGCTTTTAAGGATTTATATTAGTTTTAATTTTATTGTATTTATTGTTTTGTGAATTTGTACAGGCGCTTTGATTTTAAGAAAAGCGCCTTCTAAAAATAAAAATGAATTGAATTGAAGAGGAGATGCCATACTTGACCTGGTCCTCACAAACACTGAGAGGGTCAAGGAACTCTATGTGGGATGCTATATGGGTAACAGTAACTATCACATGGTTAGCTTCAAGGTGAACATAACTGAGGATACATGCCACTCAAAAATAAAAGTACTAGATTTTAAAAAGGTGGACTTCAACCAAATGAGGACCAGCATAATAAATGACTTAATTGATCTTCAAGTGGACGAGGTCAGTGTCATAAGAAAGTAGTCCAGACAGTCACTGACCAACGCGCCAGAAGGGTTACCAAAGCGAAAAGAAAACAAAACCCCTTATGGTTTTCAAAGTAAGTGGCTAAAATAGTAAAAGAGAAAAACAGAAGGCATTCAAGCTATACCATTGAACAAACAAGGAAGAAGACTGGGTGTCATACAAGGAGAAAATGAAAGAAGCCAGCAAAAGTGCAGAGAGGGCAAAGAGAGGAGACAAATCCTTCTTTAGATACATCTGGAAAAGAAGGAAAGCAAAGGGGGAAAGCCAAGATTACAACTCGGGAAGGGAAAAAAACAGAAGACGACGCAGAAAAAGCAGAAATCCTGAACAAGTACTTCTGCTCAGTACTTACTGAGGAGGACCCAGGCGATGGTCCAGAAATGGCAAAATGCAACACCCCTGGACAGGGGGTTGTTACTAGCCGCTTCACAGAGACCGAAGTACTGGAGGTACTAAATAAACTGCAAATTGACAAGGCCATGGGGCCAGATGAAACGCACCCCAGGATCTTAAAAGAACTAAGCTTAAAGTTGGCTGCCCCACTGGCTAAACTATTCACCAAATCCCTAAAGAGGGGGGAGGTACCTGAAGATTGGAAAACGGCAATTGTGGTCCCACTCCACAAATCGGGCAGCAGGGAGGACTCTGAAAATTACAGACCAGTAAGCCTCACATCCATAATGGGGAAGTTAATGGAGACATTACACATACAGAGGATCATGGCATTCCTGGAGGCTAGCGGCCATCACAACCCCAAGCAGCATGCTTTCACAGCGGGTAGGTCATGCCAGACAAACCTGACTGAGTTTTTTGACTGTGTTACCAAGGTTATAGATGACTGGGGGGGGGGGCCGTGGTAGATGTGGTCTACTTAGACTTTAGCGAGGCCTTCGACTCAGTTCCACACAGAAGGCTGGTAAAGAAGCTAGAACACATAGGAGTTGTATAAGTAGTAGTTAGATGGGTTAAAAACTGGTTACAGGGCAGAACCCAGAAAGTGCAGGTAAATGGAGCACTGTCATCAGAAGGTAGGGTAACCAGCGGTGTGCCTCAGGGTTCACAGAAACATAGACGTTGACGGCAGATAAGGACCACAAGGCCCATCCAGTCTGCCCATTTTTTCTACCTCATGAATGTGCTGTGGGTCTGTACTCTGTCAATGGCCTATCTGTTCAGTACTGGGGCCCCTGCTCGTCAATATTTTCATATGGGACATAGCTAACGGACTACAGGGAAAGGTGTGTCTGTTCGCAGATGACACCAAAATATGCAGCAGGGTTGACACTCAGCAGGGAGTGGACAAGATGGAAGCTGACCTCAAGAAACGAAGAATGGTCTGGAGCATGGCAGTAAAGATTCAACGCCAAAAAGTACAAAGTCATGCACATAGGAAAAATAAATCCAAATAAGGCATATTACCTTGGAGGGGAAAGACTAGTTACCTCCACCCAAGAGCACGATTTGGGAATCATTATCTCAGACAACTTGAAGGTAGGTAAACAGTGTGAGAAATCAGCATTAAAAGCCAGCGGTATGCAGGGATACATTGGGAGGGTAATCACAAGCAGGAAGAGGGAAGTGATCCTGCTGCTGTACAGATCACTGGTTAGGCCTCACCTGGAGTACAGCCAGCATCTAGTTCTGGAGGCCCCACCTCAAAAAGGACATTGGGTGGAGACAGTGCAGAGAAGGGCAACAAAAATTATTTCGGGACTGCACAAGATGTCCTACGGGGATAGACTGAGGGAACTGAACATGTATTCCTTGGAACAGAGAAGAGAGAGGGGTAACATGATCGAAACATTCAGGTACATAAAAGGCATAAACCAGGTTCAGATAGACAATCTCTTACAATTTAAGAAGGGCAGCAGAACCAGGGGACATGATCTAAGGCTGCAAGGAGGGCAGTTCTCCACCAACACCAGGAAGTTTTTCTTCACAGAATGAGTGGTGGATGCCTGGAACAGCATGCCTGCAGAGGTGGTGGGGGCAAGCACAGTGACAGGTTTCAAGAATGCTTGGGGCAGATACAAGGGAGCCCTCAAACTCAAGGGCAGTTAGAAGGCTAGGCTAAAAGATAATGGGCAGACTAGATGGACCTGGTGGTCTTCTGCCATCAACTTCTGTGTTTCTATGTTTCTTCTATAAGTTGTTCATACCTGATAAGGGTATTCCTGTTCCAGATTTTAAAACCTGTGCCTGTACATCTAGGCAGAAAATCCATATGAAAGTAAGGGTTCCTATCTCATTAGGGGTATTAGGGGAGGCCCTCACCTTCTTTAACACCATCAGGGAATGCTTTACCCACTGGTTGGACATCTATTATTTCAGTTCTGCGGGAGTTTACCCATTAAAATTGCATACAAGGGGATCGGGAGCAAACTAACATTTTCAATTTGGAATGTGTTCATTGCTTAGCCCAGATAATTAATGCTGTGGCCTCGGCTGCCCGGTAGTATAGCCTGAGGTCCAGTAATCCCAAACCCCACCTCTTCCCTCAGCAGGGACACAATGTTATGATCCACTCATGCTCTCTTAACTTCCCACAGGAACCCTCTGCAGCTGTTTATCAAGCTGTTCCAGAAGGAGCTGGGAATGGGGAAAGGCAGTGCCTGAAAAAGAAACTGCAAAAGGGGTAGAACGTTCATTTTCAGTTGTCCCACCCTCCCTAGCAAGGACAGAGGCCTCTTCAGGTCTAACATGATTTCCAGAATTTTTTTCATAGTTCTGCCTAAACATATCGTGTAACTTTGGTGTTATCTTGTAGCCCAAATACTGGATAGTGTTATTTTTAGCCCAGGTATACAGAAGGCCTCCTTTAAAAGAGGGGGGCATACATCACTAACAGACTGATTCTTATTTATTATAATTGACTTTGTATCCAGAGACTCTGCCATAATCCTGCAAGACAGCTTGGAGCGCTGGGATCGAGGTCTCAGATTAACTGATAATAAGGTGTCATCCGCATAGAGTGAAATTTTAAGTTGCTCACCTTCTATGTCTCTGCCCCTGGTGTTTGCTATATCCTTTACTTAGACAGCTAAAGGCTCGACACACAGGGAAGAGACCAAGGGGGGGGGACAAGAAGCCCCCCTGTGTTGCACCTCTCACCAGGGAAAACCTTTGGGAGTTCACCCCTTTAACCTTTACCACTGCCTCTGGTACCCTGTACAAGGCTTCTGTGCAGGCCTGGAAGCCTGGACCAGAGGCCATCCTATGTAATATCTGATCTTACTTCGAGAGGGCTCTTGCAGTAGGTATTTACATATAGGACTGACGTCGGCAGGCGGCAGGACCCCATGGAAAAATTTCTAGCTAGCAGTCTGTGGCGAGGGACAGCCCCCACGTCAGGTGACCAGCATCAGGAGACATCGGTATAAAAGGGCTGTCCCTCATGCCTGCCTTCCAGTTTTTTCCCGCTGTTAGCTTATGCCAGCACCTCGTGGAAAAGTTCCCTGCTCGTCAGGTTCCTTCGTTGGTATTTTAACTGAGTAATTTCAATTTTTTTTCTTTACCTTCGTCAGGTATTCATCAGTGTATGTCGTTCCCTACACCCTCCGAGCACAAAAACAACTGCAACTCATGCGGCGCCCAACTCCCACACAAGGACGGCTATTCCCTGTGCTTTTTTTGCCTAGGCCCCAACCATCCAGTGGAGAAGTGCCAGCACTGTCTCACCTTTAACGCGGCCACCCAGAGAAGGCGGTAGCAGTCCCTGGAAGCCCACACTTTGAAAAAGAAAATGAGCTCCATCGAGAAAGAACTGAAAAAGCTTCGGCAGGCGTCGACTTCCCCTGAAGGCCATCGTAAGAAAAAGGATAAGGAAAGCACCAGGCTGGGCTCTCCCACCGCTGCCTTCTCGGGAGTCGCCAGAAACAGGTAACGCATCCCTTGACCGCTTTCACAGCCGCCTTAGAGGCTTCTAAGGCGGCGTTGGCCTGCCCGTCTGGCTTGCACTCGGGCCCTTCGGGCGCCTCTGGGCTTGTGGAGGCCTCTGCTCCCAGTGAAGCCGTGGCTTCGCGGCCTACTGGTGAGAGCGGCTCCGATAAGCTGGACATCTCCGACGCCCGCACGGAGAAGGTCGGTAAGTCGCCCGACCCTTTGGGGCGGCGCATGGCCCCCATTCCACCTGACCAGGTCGCCCTGCATCGCGTGCCTGCCTTTAGCGGTAAGGTCTGCGGTTTCGACGCTGCCCTCCAGTCCGCTTGATCCCACTGTTAAGCCGCACGTTGGTTCCGTCTGACGTCCGAACAGCTGATGAGCCGATGCAGGACCCCCCACGCCATCGTTCCCAGCTCCCCGCAGCCTTCTCTGCCCTCCGGGGACCCTGAGTCTTCTCAGCCCGACCCCGAGGATTTCTGCCCCCCCTCCATCCCCGGACGACGCTGAGGTTTCGGTTCCACCTCCATCAGACTGCCCACCTTCTGGTCCAACCAATCTGACGTCTGTTCCCTGGGCGCCAGCCCCGACGCCGGATGACATCCCACCCCCCGATGTCGCCCCGATGCCGGGCCCTCCGTCTTCCACTACAGAACTGCCCATGGGGCCTCCGGCTGGGCCGTCTGCTCAGGCAGCTCCTGGGTACCCGTCCCCATCGTATCTGACGCTGCCATACCCGGGACCGTAGTATCTGGCGCCTCAGTACCCGGCGCCGACATATTCAACGCCGTAGTACCCTGCTCCTCAATATCCGATGCCGGGCTTCCCGCCGTCGGGTTATGGATACGTGCCTTTTGGGTATAGTCCATACTTGTATCCCCTCCTCCTCCACCGTCCCCTCAGCCGCCGGTGGACTTGCAGGAGACTCTAGCCTCCTGGTGGGCTGAGGCCAAGGCTCAGCTCACCAGAGAGGTGGAGAGTCATCTTCCGACTTCAGTGCCGGTGTCGGTTCCCGTACGTCCACGATGACACACTCCCTCCTCACCTTTGGACACCAGGGCTAAACCCTCTGGGTCCAGAGAGGGGCAGGACACGCTTCCCTGAGAGATTCCCAAGGGGTCTGTTCCTCCTCTTCATCGGGAGAGGGAGTCTACCTCTTCCTCATCTTCTTCTTCCTCAGACACCTCGGATCCTTCCGATGCTTGTTCCAAGCAAGACGACGAGCCACGCTCTCTGTCCAAGCCCTGGCCAAGGACTCCTCCGAAGTCTCCTCTGGAGGATCCTTCCTTCACGGAGTTGCTATGGAAGATCCAGGAAGTACATAAGTGGCAATCCTTGGAGCCAGACCCCCAGCGTAAAAAGCTCGCTGAGCATCTGGATCTGCCCGTGACAGTTCCCACTTTGGTGCCACCCTGGATTGAGCCTCATGCCGACCCTATTACCACCATATGGAAACAACCGTCGGCCTTAGCCCCACTTCCCAGGAAGTCAAACAGGCTATACCAGGCTCCCGATGGTGTTGACTTTTTAGACTCCCACCCTCGTGCTGACTCGGTTGTGATTAGCGCCGCTCATGGCCGGTCAGCTCAACCCAAACATCTTAGCTCGTCTCCACCTGACAAAGAATCCCACCTTCTGAACCAGTATGGCAAGAAGATTTTTGCTTCTTCCACTCTGGGTATTAGGGCTCTGAACTACATTGGCCACATGGGGGATTACCAGAAGGTGATTCTTAGTGAGGTGAAATCGAAATTGGACTCCCTTCCGGACTGTCAGGTCAAGCAGGAAGTGGCTGACCTTGTCCGCTTTGCACGTTCGGCCAGTTGGCACATTCTTCGTGTGCCCTACAGTGCAGTGGACACTGCTGGTAGGAGCTCAGCTTTTGCTGTAGGTCTACAGCGTCACGCTTGGCTCTAAGTGTCAGGGTTGGTCCCAGAAGTGCAGTCCGCTATCCAGGAAGCGCCCTTCCGGGGTTCGGTGCTGTTCGGGGGTGATGTCAAGGACATCATCACCGACCTGCAGGAGATGGGGACATCACTAAAGTCTGTGGACTCTTATGTGTCATCCCCATCAATCGCAGCACTGTCCCTTTCGCAGACGGAATCTGCCCAAAGCGAGACCACAGGGAAAGAGGGCCACTAAACGTCTGGCCCCCCCCCAGCTGCCAAGTCGCCCCCGCCCAAAAAAGCAGCGGGAGCTTCAGTTGCAACGCAGCCCCACACCACCTGACTCCTTCCCTCTCCCACTACCTCTGGGCTTCCCGGAGGAACCGGTAGGAGGGAGGTTTTCCCTCCACCTTCCAGGCCGGGAGAGGATAACATCAGATTCATGGGTGCTCCAGCTAATCGCAGAAGGACACTCAATAGAGTTTCTGCAGAAACCACCTCGTCACCTTCCCCCAAGGTCGTCATACTCTCGGGAACATCATCTTCTGGTCCAGGAAGAAATTTCAGCACTTTTGCTGAAAGAGGCGCTAGAACCTGTTCCCCTTCCCTTGCAAGGAATGGATTACTATTCCCACTTCTTCCTGGTCCCAAAGAAGACAGGAGATGTAAGACCTATTCTAGATCTCAGTTCCCTGAACGTTTTCATGGAGTACAAGAGGTTCAGGATGCTCTCACTGCAGAGCCTTCTGCCCCTCCTCCACTCGGGCCAGTGGCTGTGCACTCTGGATATGCAGGATGCTTACCTGCACATAGCTATCTGCCCATCTCACCGCAAATATCTCTGTTTTGCTTTCCAGGGGACCACTACCAGTTCAAGGCACTCCATTTGGCCTTTCCTGGCCCCAGTATTTACCAAATGCCTTGCGGTGGCAGCCCATTCAGGCACCTGGGTGTACAGGTTTCCTGTACCTGGACGATTGGTCATGGCTGCCCCTACCCAGGAGTGAAGTCCTGCACTGTTCTCTCCTCACCCAGCAGGTCTCGCTTGTCTGGTATTACCATCAACCATTCCAAGTCTCACTTGATCCCATCTCAGAGGCCCCAGTTTATTGGGTGATACTGACACGCCCAGGCAGGGCCTTCCTGCCTCCGGACAGAGCGGCCACACTCCAGACTCAGATAAGCCTGTTGTCCGGCTGCAGGCGGGTCAGTGTAAGGTCAGTTCTTCGCCCTCTCGGGCTTATGGTGGCTGCTATCCCAACAGTCCCTTGCGCTCGGCTCCACATGAGGGTCTCTCAGTGGATGCTTCGCTCCCAATGGGATCAGTTGGCAGATGACTTGGACCAGTTGGTCCTAGTCTCCTCTCCCATGATTCGAGACTTGCAGTGGTGGATGGTTCGAGAGAACCTTCTTTGGGGAGTTCCATTCTTCCTTCCTCCTCCCTCCTTCCCAGACTCTGACCACAGACGTCTCGGGCGAAGGTTGGGGAGCTCATCTCGGTCCACATCAGACCCAGGGCTCTTGGTCTTAGCTCAAACAATCACTGCACATCAGTGTGCTCAAGCTCCGGGTGGTGTTCTACGCCCTCCACCTGCATCTTCTTCCGGCCACCTAGCTGTCAAGACGGACCGTATGTGTGTGGTATGGTACATCAACAAACAGGGTGGGGCTCGGTCCTACCCTCTTTGCAGGGAAGTGATGAGAGTCTGGGATTGGGCAGCACAACACAACCTTCACCTCACGGCAATTCATGTTCCGGGGGTCGAGAACTCCTTAGCAGACAAACTAAGTCGCTTGTCTGCTCAAGCTCACGAGTGGGAGCTGGATCAGGGGATCCTAGACGATATTTTCCTGTGTTGGGGAACACCTCAGGTGAACCTGTTCGCTTCACCTCTAAACACAAAGCTTCCCGACTTCTGCTCGCTCGTTAAAGAACGAGGCATTTTCTGGAGAGATGCTCTGTCTCTAGATTGAAGGGATGATTAGTCTATGCCCCCACTATTCCTCTGATCCCACGTGTCTTGCAGAAACTCTGTTCAGAAGGAGCACGAATGATTCTGATCGCTCCTTTCTGGCCCAGGCAAGTTTGGTTCTGTCTTCTGCAACAATACTCAGTCATGGATTTTATTGACCCATGATCAGGGGACCCTGGTTCATCCAGGTCTCAAGTCCCTTCAACTGCATGCGTGGCTTCTGCAGACATAGCTCAAGCCCGCTTTGGAGTTTCTCCCCAGGTGGCTGAGGTCTTGTTGGAGGCTAGGAAACCCTCCACTAGGTCTACTTATGCCATGAAGTGGAAACGGTTCTCAATCTGGGCCGCTTCAAAAGGCTTCGAGCCTTTCTCCTGCTCAGTTGCGCGACTGCTGGAGTACCTGTGCCATCTCTTCAACCTGGGTCTTAGTCACTCATCTCTGAAGGTACACATGGCAGCCATTTCGGCCTACCATATTCCCTTCGCAGATAGGACGTTTGCTGAACTGGGAATCTCTAAGACTTTCCTCAGAGGGGTTCTTCACTTGAGACCCCCATACGAGTTCCCGACCCTCCTTGGGATTTGAACTTCTTGAGAAACTTACTTTGCTCCTTTTGAACCGCGGCCCCAGCAGTCATGAAGCTCTTTTCATGAAAGACGCTTTCCTAGTGGCCATTACCTCTACTGGAGGATTTCCGATGCCAGGCTCTGATATGTAAAACTCCATACTTGATTTTTCACAAGGAACGTGGTGGCTCTGCGCACTAATCCTGTAAGTTTCTCCTTAAGGTAGAAGGGAATCTACATTGAACCAGTCCATAGAGTTACCTGCCTTCTTTACACAGTACTCCAATCAGGGGGAGTATCTACTTCACACTATGGACGTTCACTGCATTCTGAGATACTACACTAAGAACAAAGGATCTCAGAAAGACTGATCAACTTTTTGTCTCTTTTTCCTCCAAAAGAGAAGGCAATGCTGTTTCCAAGCAATGCCTGTTGAAATGGTTGGCTCATTGCATCACCTTCTGTTATGACAAGTACAACAAGACCCTTCCGGGTCAAATAAGAGGTCACTCCACCAGAGGGGTTGCTGCCTCTGCGGCATGTTTCAAGAATGTGTCAGTGGGAGACATTTGTGCTGCCGCCACTTGGACTTCTGTCCATACATTTACGGAACATTACAGTTTGGATATTGCCTCTCACTGTAGAGCAGGCTTCAGGCTCACTGTTCTGCAAGGCCTTCTTTCTTAAGACCTTCACAGCTAGAGGATTTGCTTTACATAGAAACATAGAACATAGACTGTGACGGCAGACAAGGACCGCTTGGTCCACCTAGTCTGCCCATTTTCCTACTCTATCAGATAAGCTGCAGATCCTAGTTAACCAACAGCTATTCCTCCTACCCCCACTAGACTGCCTTTATGCCTGTCCCATGCATTTTTGAATTCCCCCACTGTTCTTGACTCCACGACTTCCTCAGGGAGGCTGTTCCATGCACCCACAACCTCTCGTGAAAAAATACTCTCACATTACCTCAGAGCCGCCCCTCTATCTTCAAATTGTGCCCTTGTTCTTGCACATCTATTTTTCTGAAAGATGCTGCCTCTTTGACTTTGTTGTTGATTCCTGAGGTACTTGAAAGTTTCTATCATATCCCCCCTTCTTTCCCGAGGGTATATATTAAGCCCTTTAGTCTTTCTTTTGTATGTCTTCTGGTGCAGACTTCTGCACCATTTTGCTGTCTCCTCTGGGCAGCCTCCACTCTGTCTTTGTTCCTATGAGATGGGTCTCCAGAACTGCAACACAGTACTCAGATGGGTCTCACCAACTGTCTGTACAGAGGGATAACAACTTTCTGTTTTCACTATTGATGCCTCCCTATGCATACCTGTAGTATCCCCAGCCTTTCTTACTGCCTTCTCACATTGCTTGCCCACATTTAGGTCATCATTGTTATAATTACCCCCGTCCCTTTCCATTTTTACTGTTGTCAGTATCTCACCTCATTGTAGTACTTCTCGTTCTGGGTTTTGTTTCCCAGGTGATTACTTGCACCTCTTTGCATTGAATCTGAGCTGCCAATATCTGACCATTCCTCTAACCTTTGCCAAGTCCCTTCTCATCCTTTTCCATTCCATCTTGTATCAACCCTGTTGCAGATCTTTGTGTTGTCTGCAAAGAGACATACTTTTCCTTCCAGTTCCTCTGCAATGTCACTTATAAAGACATTAAAAGCGACCAGTCCTAGTACTTGAACTCGCTGTACCTCACAGCTAGTAACCTCCTTTCTTCACTTAGACTCCATTTACTACTACCTTTGCATCCTGTTGTCTAGCCAATTTTTATCCAGCTACCACCTTGGGACCCACCTGCGGCTGGCTAACTTGTGTATTAATCTTTTGTGGGATTATATCAGATGCCTTGTAAAATCTAGGTAGGCTATGTCCACAGCCCTTCCCTGGTCTCACTACTTTGTCACCCAGTCAAAGAAATCTATTAGATTCTGCCTGACATGACCTTCCCATCTTGAATCCATGCTGCCTTGGGTCCCAGCCCCATTGGCCTCTAGGTACTCAACAATTTTTTCCTTCAGAAGTGATTCCATCATTTTCCCTACCACTGAGGTTAAACTAACTGGTCTGTAGTTTCCTGCCTCTGTCCTGCTCCCACTTTTATGAAGAGGAATCACATCCGCCTCCTCCGGTCCCTCAGGTACCACCCCATCCTCCCATGATTTGTTAAAGAGAGTAGTCAGGTGTCACTAGTTCTACCCTTAGTCTCTTTAGACTTTGGGTGAACTCCATCGGCCTCATTGCTTTGTCCACCTTCAATTTTATTAGTTCTTTTTCAGAAGCCTTCTTCTTTAAATGGACTGGTATAGACCCCCATCTTCAGAGTTTTTGTTTGGTTGCGTGTACCTCCTCCTCTTCCTTTGTGAATACTGAGCAGAAATACTCATTCAGTATCCCTGCTTTTCACGGTCACCTCTACCCACATTCCTTCCCTTTATTAAGCCTCAGTATCCTCCTTTGGTCTTTCTTCACTCTAATGTACCTATAAAAGGTCTTATCCCCTTCTTAACTGAGTTGGCTATCCTTTCCTCGGTTTGGGCTCTTTCTATTCTGTCTGCCTTCCCAGCCTCTTTTTCTGCTTTAACTGATAAAGTTCTTTGTCCTGCTCCTTCTGTGTTTCTTATATTTCCTGAATGCTATCCTTTTCTCTCTTAACCTTCCCTGCCACCTCTTTGAGAACCATAGTGTTTTTTTCCTTCGTTGTGTTTTGTTGATTTACTGTATACAAAGGCTTGTTGCTCTGTGATGGCTGTTTTGATTACTCCCCATTGTTCCTCCAATTTTTCTGCCTGTTTGCTAGTGCTTTTCTGAGGCACTCTCTCATTTCTCAGTCAGCCCACCTATAAAGTCCAGTACTCTGCTTTTGTATGGCTTGATTAGCGACTGTGTTTATCGTGAACCACTGTTTGGTGGTCGCTTGTTCCCAGATGGCTACCCACTTCTAAATCTGGAGATCTTTCTCCATCCCCATTTGAGAGTACCAGGTCTAAGATTGCCCTCCCGAAGTGGGTTCCAATACTAGCTGTCTGAGGCATGCCCCTGTAGGGCATCAAGAATGACCATGTTCTTGGATGTGCCTGCAGCAAAGGTGCTCCAGTTAACATCTGGCATATTCAGGTCCCCCATCAACAATATCTCCCGCTTTTCTGCCATTCTATGGAATCCTTATATCATTTCCTTGTCCATTCCCTCCTCTAAGATGGGGGTCTGTATGCAACCCTCATGCAGATTGTAGGTGCCTATTCTGTCTCCAGGGTGACCCAGAGTGACTCATCTGCGTCCTGTTTACTCTCTAGTTCTGTTACTTGATCCCTTCCTTTACATAGAGAGCTCCTCCTCCTCTTTTACCCTCCCTGTCCCTCCTGTAGATTGTGTATCCTGGTATGTTGACATCCCAGCCATGGTTCCTCTGTGTACCATGTTTCTGCTTGACTACAATATCCAGGCAACCCTCTTCCATCAATGCCACCAGTTCAGGGAGTTTTTACACAGACTCTGGGCATTGGTACTCATCACCCTCCACTTTTGATAGCCTCCACCCCTTTTGCCCCATTCCTGTCCTTATTGCCTTTGCCTTTTTACATTTACCTCTGTACTTCTCACTGTGACTCTCTACCTTGGTGTTTACTAAGCTAATTACCCTTGTTTTTGTTGGGGAGGTTGGGATTGAGTAGCTTTCCTCCTCCCGTGTGCTGCTTCTTGTTCCAGACTGTTTGGGACTCAGTCCCATATAGATTAACTACTGGCAAGAGCCTTCCTCAAGTAAGACAGTACAGTTAATGAAGAACCACCGGCCACAGTAGATCTTCGAGAGAGGCTCTTGCAGTAGGTAACACCTTCCCGCCTCCATCCCCCCAAGCTTTTTCAGCTCCTTTTTCCAGTGAGGAAATCTCCACTTCTCTCTCGTCCGTTTCTTTGTGGCCTGTGGCGGAAAGAACTGGAAGCGGGCGTGGCTACCGCCCCTTTATACCGTCTCCTACACGCCAGTCACACCATGCAACCTGGGTCTTAGTCATCATCTCTGAAGGTACACATGGCAGCCATTTCGCCTACCATATTCTCTCTTCGCAGGTTGTGGACGCTTGCTGAACTGGGAATCTAAAGACTTTCCCTCAGAGGGTTTCTTCCTTGAGACCCCCCATCACGGAGTTCCGACCCTCCTTAGGATTTGAACTGCCAGGGAAACTTACTTTGCCTCCCTTTTTAGACTTGGCGGCCTCAGCAGTCATGAAGTTCCTTTCATGAAGGCCGCTCTTCCCAGGTGGCCATTGCCTCTACTCGGAGGATTTCCGAGCTACAGGCCCTGATATGTAAAATCCCATACTTGATTTTTCACAAGGAACGTGTGGCTCTGCGCACCAATCCTAAGTTTCTCCCCAAGGTGGTAATGGAATCTACATTGAACCAGTCCATAGAGTTACCTGCCTTCTTTACACAGTACTCCAATCAGGGGGAGTATCTACTTCACACTATGGACGTTCACTGCATTCTGAGATACTACACTAAGAACAAAGGATCTCAGAAAGACTGATCAACTTTTTGTCTCTTTTTCCTCCAAAAGAGAAGGCAATGCTGTTTCCAAGCAATGCCTGTTGAAATGGTTGGCTCATTGCATCACCTTCTGTTATGACAAGTACAACAAGACCCTTCCGGGTCAAATAAGAGGTCACTCCACCAGAGGGGTTGCTGCCTCTGCGGCATGTTTCAAGAATGTGTCAGTGGGAGACATTTGTGCTGCCGCCACTTGGACTTCTGTCCATACATTTACGGAACATTACAGTTTGGATATTGCCTCTCACTGTAGAGCAGGCTTCAGGCTCACTGTTCTGCAAGGCCTTCTTTCTTAAGACCTTCACAGCTAGAGGATTTGCTTTACATAGAAACATAGAACATAGAATGTGACGGCAGACAAGGACCACTTGGTCCACCTAGTCTGCCCATTTTCCTACCTAACAGATAAGCTGCAGATCCTAGTTAACCAACAGCTTACTTCCTCCTACCCCCCACTAGGACTGCCTTATGCCTGTCCCATGCATTTTGGAATTCCCCACTGTTCTTACTCCTATCTCCTCAGGGAGGCTGTTCCATGCACCCACAGCCCTCTCTGTGAAAAAATGCTTCCTCACATTACCTCAGAGCAGTCCCCCTCTATCTTCAAATTGTGCCTTTGTTCTTGCACATCTATTTTTCTGAAAGATGCTGCCCTCTTGGACTTTGTTGACTTTGAGGTACTTGAAAGTTTCTATCATATCCCCTCTCCCTTCTTCCTCGAGGGTGTGCTATTAAGCTCCTTTAGTCTTTCTTTGTATGTCTTCTGGTGCAGACCCCACCATTTTGGTGTCCTCCTCTGGGCAGCCTCCACTCTGTCTTTGTCTTTATGGAGATGGGGTCTCCAGAACTGCACACAGTACTCCAGATGGGGTCTCACCAACTGTCTGTACAGAGGGATAACAACTTTCTGTTTTCTACTATTGATGCCTCTCCCTATGCATACCAGTATCCCCCCAGCCTTTCTTACTGCCTTCTCACATTGCTTGCCCACATTTAGGTCATCTGTTATAATTACCCCCCGGTCCCTTTCCATTTTTACTGTTGTCAGTATCTCACCCCCATTGTGTACTCTTGCCCTGGGTTTTTGTTTCCCAGGTGCATTACCTGCACTTTGCATTGAATCTGAGCTGCCAACATCTGACCATTCCTCTAACTCTTGCCAAGTCCCTTCTCATCCTTTTCCATTCCATCTTGTATCAACCCTGTTGCAGATCTTTGTGTTGTCTGCAAGAGACATGCTTTTCCTTCCAGTTCCTCTGCAATGTCACTTATAAAGACATTAAAAAGGACCAGTCCTAGTACTGAACCCTGCGGTACCCCGCTAGTAACCCTCCTTTCTTCACTGTGGACTCCATTTACTACTACCCTTTGCATCCTGTTGTCTAGCCAATTTTTTATCCAGGCTACCACCTTGGGACCCACTCCAAGGCTGGCTAACTTGTGTATTAATCTTTTGTGTGGGATTATATCAGATGCCTTGCTAAAATCTAGGTAGGCCATGTCCACAGCCCTTCCCTGGTCTACTACTTTGGTCACCCAGTCAAAGAAATCTATTAGATTCGTCTGACATGACCTTCCCATCTTGAATCCATGCTGCCTTGGGTCCTGTGCCCCATTGGCCTCTAGGTACTCAACAATTCTTTCCTTCAGAAGTGATTCCGTCATTTTCCCTACCACTGAGGTTAAAACTAACTGGTCTGTAGTTTCCTGCCTCTGTCCTGCTCCCACTTTTATGAAGAGGAATCACATCCGCCCTCCTCCGGTCCTCAGGTACCACCCCATCCTCCATGATTTGTTAAAGAGAGTAGTCAGCGGTGTCACTAGTTCTACCCTTAGTTCCTTTAGACTTCTTGGTGAATCCATGAGTCCCATTGCTTTGTCCACCTTCAATTTTATTAGTTCTTTCAGAAGCCTTTCTTCTTTAAATGGACTGGTATAGACCCCCATCTTCAGAGTGTTTCTCTTGTTTGGTTGCGGTACCTCTCCCTCCTCTTCCTTTGTGAATACTGAGCAGAAATACTCATTCAGTATCCCTGCTTTTTCACGGTCACCCTCTACCCACATTCCTTCCCCTTTATTAAGCCTCAGTATCCCTCCTTTGGTCTTTCTTCACTCTCTAATGTACCTATAAAAGGTCTTATCCCCCTTCTTAACTGAGTTGGCTATCCTTTCCTCGGTTTGGGCCTTTGCTATTCTGTCTGCCTTCCCAGCCTCTTTCTGCTTTAACTGATAAAGTTCTTTGTCCTGCTCCTTCTGTGTTTCCTTATATTTCCTGAATGCTATCCTTTTCTCTTAACCTTCCCTGCCACCTCTTTGAGAACCATAGTGTTTTTTCCTTCGTTGTGTTTTGTTGATTTGCTTTACACAAGGCTTGTTGCCTCTGTGATGGCTGTTTTGATTACTCCCCATTGTTCCTCCACCCCTCTTTCTTGCCTGTTTGCTAGTGCTTTTCTGAGGCACTCTCTCATTTCTCAGTCAGCCCACCTAAGTCCAGTACTCTTGCTTTTGTATGGCTTGATTGTATGACTGTGTTTATACGTGAACCACACTGTTTGGTGGTCGCTTGTTCCCAGATGGCTACCCACTTCTAAATCTGAGATCTTTCTCCATCCCCATTTAGAGAGTACCAGGTCTAAGATTGCTCCCTCCCGAGTGGGTTCCAATACTAGCTGTCTGAGGCATGCCCCCTGTAGGGCATCAAGAATGACCATGCTCTTGGATGTGCCTGCAGCAAAGGTGCTCCAGTTAACATCTGGCATATTCAGGTCCCCCATCAACAATATCTCCCCGTTTTCTGCCATTCTAAGGAATCCTTATATCATTTCCTTGTCCATTCCCTCCCTCTAAGATGGGGGTCTGTATGCAACCCCCATGCAGATTGTGGTGCCATTTCCTGTCTCCAGGGTGACCCAGAGTGACTCATCTGCTCCCTGTTTACTCTCTAGTTCTGTTACTTTGATCCCTTCCTTTACATAGAGAGCTACTCCTCCTCCTCTTTTACCCTCCCTGTCCCTCCTGTAGATTGTGTATCCTGGTATGTTGACATCCCAGCCATGGTTCTCTGTGTACCATGTTTCTGTGACTGCCACAATATCCAGGCAACCCTCTTCCATCAATGCCACTAGTTCAGGGAGTTTGTTACACAGACTACGGGCATTGGTACTCATCACCCTCCACTTTTTGATAGCCTTACCCCTTTTAGCCCCATTCCTGTCCTTATTGCCTTTGCCTTTTTTTACATTTACCTCTGTACTTCTCCCTAATGACTTCTCTACCTTGGTGTTTACCTCGCTAATTACCGTGTTTTGTTGGGGGAGGCTGGGATTGAGTAGCTTTCCTCCTCCCGTGTGCTGCTTCTTGTTCCAGACTGCTTGGGACTCAGTCCTATATGTAATTAACTACTGCAAGAGCCTTCTCGAAGTAAGACAGTACAGTTACGTAAGAACTTACCGTCACAGTAGATCTTCGAGAGAGGCTCTTGCAGTAGGTAATACCTTCCCGCCCTCCATCCCCCTAAGCTTTTCAGCTCCTTTTTCCAGTGAGAAATCTCCACTTCTCTCTAAATCCGGTTTCTTGTGGCCTGTAGCGGGAAAGAACTGGAAAGCGGGCGTGGCGACCGCCCCTTTATACGTCTCATACAGCCAGTCACACCACAAGCGTAAGGGCAGTCCTCGCCAGAGACTGCTAGCTAGAAATTTTCTGTTGGGTCCGGTGGGGTCCTGCCGCCTGCCGATGTCAGTCCTATATGTAATTACCTACTGCAAGAGCCTCTCTCGAAGATCCACTGTTACGTTAAGTTCTTACATAACTGAACTTTTAAGATACTCCCACCTGACCGGATGAAAAGCCTTCTCGACATCCATCGAGATGGCTAGTCGCAATTGTTTAAAGAGCTGTTGGGAGGCAAAAATATTCAGCACCCTCCTGTGATTATCTTTTAACACCTTCCCCTTGATAAAGCCAGTTTGGTCCGGGTCTACCAGGCCGTGCACATAACCATGTAGCCTGTTAGCCAAAATAGCTGTAAAAATGTTCATGTCCACCATGAGTAAGGAGACGGGTTTGGTAGGAGCTACAGAATTCGGGATTCTTCCCCTTCTTAGGCAGCAAGCCATCTTCCCCCGGGGTCTTGCTTTGCTTAAGAGTTGTAATAGTGGTCACTACTTCATACTGAGTGATGGGGGCACCCAGCTACTCCCTCCCCTCCTCAGACAGTTTCTGCAGTGTCACTGATGGCAAGACGGTCTTCACGGCTTATGGATCTTCCTCACTTCTCTTTGCCGCGTGCAGTTTAGCATAGTAGTCTACAAAGATCTTTGAGATTTTCATGGGGTCAGTTCATGATTTCTCCAGGCCATCCTCCTCCTTGATTTTTGGGAGTGACCCACACAGGGCCTGCTGGTAAAACTGCCTTGCTGGTAGTTTCCCTGCTGCATTACCAGCTTTGCAATAACTTTGCTGAGTATACTGCACCCCCCTTCTATCTTTTCTTCCAGGAGTCTGGTGAGTTTGTTGCTGTATTCTATTAGTTGTTCCTTGAGAGCAATGTCTAAAGTTATTTTATGTTCAGCCTTCATGTCAAAAATTTTTCTTTCTAATTCCAATCTCTGCTGATTCTGTACTTTTCTTTTTATGTGAAGCATGAGCCATGAAAAGACCTGTATGAGGGTGGCCTTACATCTATCCCAGCAAGAGGATTCTAGTATTGTTTCTAGTCGGTAAGGCATCAGACACGGAAAAGTCAGCTATAGTATTTACACATTCATACTATTGGGCTGTTGCAGGTATGGAGCCTGCTAACAGGATACCCAAAGTAGTGAGCCCAGGGATGTTGAGTTTCTCCATAAGTACTTCCCTTTTTACTGGATTCCCAGTATATAAAAAAAAGAGAGGAATGTAATCATTTATAGACAGGATTGCCTTGGAAACTGTAGATCAGTTTTACTTTCTAGAAAAGCAGGGAAGGACTCAGGGCGGCCAAAAAAGGAGGGAGTAGAAGGGAGGAGATGGAGGCTAGTGAAAGGAAGGGGGCATTATGGAGGGTGGTCTCATTGAATGCAAGAAGCCTAGGAAACAAATCCGCTGAGCTACAGGCACTCATAGCACTGTGGAAGGTGGATATTGCAGCTGTCAGAGAAACATTGGCAACTGAGCACCAGGACTGGGATCTGGCAATCCCAGGATACAAATTATACAGGAAGGATGGTAAGGAGGGGAGGGGGTGTGTGGTGGCAGTCTATGTGAGGGACGGGATCAAATGCACAAGGGATGAGGGAGAAGAAAGGAGAACAGAGGCAATCTGGCTGCAGCTCCTAGACTCAAGGGGTAGGAAAGTGAGGTTTGGTGTGGTATACAGACTGCCGTCCCAGTCTGAGGAGCTTGACAGGGAGTTAGCGGGACAAATCAAAAAGGTATGTGGAAAATGGAAAGTGGTCATTGTGGGGGATTTCAGCTTGCCGGGGGTTGACTGGAGCATTCCTGTCACCTCTAGTGCTAGGGAGCAAGTGCTCCTGGATGCGATCCAGGAGGGTCTCCTGACATAGTTGGTTACTGTACCTGCTAGGCTAAAGAACACTTTAC